>JAREIS010000104.1:4125000-4725000 GCA_030060385.1 Muscicapa striata striata | reverse complement strand
CTTGTGTTCATAGGCAGTATTATACAGGGTTTAGAGAGCTGAGTTCCAAGATCTTGACTCACAAAGCCACACGGCCATAACTGGTATGATGTGGAGAAATAGCTACATTTTAAATTAAGGTTTTTATTTCAGGAAGCCTTTAGCAGCAAGGAAGGAAAAAATGCTGGATAGGACAGCATTACTCCAAGATGTCTAAAATATGATAATCTGCGATGTGTGTATGAGAGATGGGTGATTTTGAAGAGAAAGTGCTGAAGAGAGAAAGTGATTTTTGTTTGGAAGTTTCCTGTCTCACTAGTGGAAAACTTACATTGAATTATGGTACATTCTAGGGCAGCATCTTGTTGTGCAAAGAACACTCTTTTCATATGTAAAAATAATAAAATTATTTTGCTCAAAACAAGCTTGAAATTCGCTCTTTGCCTAGGCCTCTTCAAACCTTTATGCTTTCTTTGATCTCATGTTTTTCTGTAAATCTTCTCCTAGGTAATGCTTACTGCATTACCTGATGCATGCTTACTGCAGACATCCCAAAGACCACCAGACCAGCTACAATGACTGTAGATGAGTCATGTTGACCAGAGGTTGCTTGTGCTAATTGCCGAGGCAATTTAGGGGTTTGGTTTTTCGTTCATATAACCTGAACAGCACTTTGAGATGGTTTGTCTGGCAAGTCCTTTAAGCAGATGCTTGGCATACTCCACCCTCATTGGTGCAGTGTGTCGTGCTACACTTAGTGAAGGAAGATAGATAAAAATTTCTTCAAATTGTTCAGCAATTTGGAGTGATGGAGTTCTTGCCTAAGACCTTTTTAATGTGGGGTAGATGCATAAATCCTAATCCTATGCATGAGGAAGTCAGGACACGATGCTACTGTCAGTTACTCAGCATCACAAAAGGAAATCCTTGGCAGAGCTGGGAGTAGCTCTCATTCCTGTCAAGTTTAAACTGCACAGCTGATACAGTGGCTCTGGGGATCTGCGGTGAACAGATGTGGCTGTCACAGTCTCCCAGTGTGGGACAATGCCAGTGTATTTCTGTGCTGTATATTTAAACTGAAGTCAGTGTTCCTCTTTGCCCCTCACACTTGGGGGTTCTGGTCACTTTGACATCTTGCCTTTTCCTTCTGTCCCCCAGGTGTGTGCAGGGTGTGGCTGACAGGACGGTGTAACTCACTCTCTCTGTCCCTGCTCTTTGTGTCTCTAAAAGTATTGAGAGAGATTTGAACAAGGACAGGAGTGCAAGGTGAATTTGCAGCCCAGTGCAAAGTAATAATTGTTGCAGGCAAAAGTTGTCTCTTATCACCTTGTCATTGCCTGCATGCTGGGCACTTTATAGCATAGCACAGATTCCAGAATTGTCAACATGAAGACAAGCAAAGTGACCTGCAACCCAGGTGAACATGAGTTGCTGTCTCCACCATTTCCAGCAACTGTGGATAGAATGTGCTGGACATGGAAGAAGCTCTTCGTTCTATGTTGTAGCATCTTTCACTTGGCTGTTCTCTTATGTTAATAAGTAAGGGTATGTGTTCCTTTATACATTATCTTCTCTGCTTCTTTTCTGTTCTTCTCTTGCCCCACCTGTAGGCTTTGAATTACTGTACCAGCCAGATGTGGTCCGACTGTACCTCTCCATCCTCACCGAAAGTCAGAACTTCAACACTCTGGAAGCTGCAGCAGGAGCTTTGCAGAACCTTAGTGCTGGCAACTGGACGGTGAGTGCAGTCTTCACTTCAGTCTTTTTTGCTTCCTTTGTGTAAGTAAAGAGCAAGGGGATGTCCCATTGTATGTGTGGTGTTACTTTGTACATTTGTATCCCCCTTAAAAAGGAAGGAGGTGAGAATGTCAAGGAAATTATTTCCATTTGCTTATTGAAGATGTTTTGCATCTTCTGGACTGGTGATGTTTACATAGTGGAAGTGGCACTGAGCTCATGACGATTTAACCATGATCAGCTTTCACCACTTCAGCCACTTAACCATTGCTTTGTCATTCATAAAAGCCTGGTATTAGGTAGATGTTCTGAATGCTTAATTTGTTGGCTTGACAGTTTGCTGAGGAAACTGCACTCCAGAGTGTCCTCTAATACCCTCTGTGAGATATCCACACTGCTAATCAGGCAGTTCTCTCAAAGATTTGCCTAATCATTTCTAGAGCTGCTTGGTAAAGTGGGGCTGATAGCCTGAGGGTTAGCAGAGTGGTGTTTCACAGCTGCCTTGAGTTCAGCTTATTTTAAATAATACAGGCTTTTTTAAAAAACAATCATGAAACAGAATAAAAGCATGAAATTGGAGGAGGAGTAGATAACAGATGCTTTAGATGCTTTACTGTTTCTTCCAAGTGACCTCTTTTTTCCCAATCCAGAGGGATGTGTTTTCACACCAGGATGTGTACAGAACAGATGCTGGCAAATGATGCTCCTTCCTTCTGTTCCTGCCCTTTTTCCCCAGAAGCTGCCTTAGGTGTAGGATGAACTCATACTCCTTGGTGCTTGGTGAACTTGAATGAAGGGTTAAGGCAATGGGATAAATCAGCACACACAACCTAACTGGTCTTTGCAGAGAAAAGAACGGGTTACAGTGCTGAAAGAAATGCCACGGGCAGGGAAGGGGCAGGTATGTGAACTCACAGGACGTGGTGTTGTTTCTTCTCCCTCGATCAGTGGTCCACGTACATCCGTGCGACGGTGCGGAAGGAGCGGGGGCTGCCCGTGCTCGTGGAGCTGCTCCAGTCTGACTCAGACAAGGTGGTGAGGGCTGTGTCCATCGCCCTGAGAAACCTTTCCATGGATCGCCGCAATAAGGATCTCATAGGTATCTTCTGAACTTCTCTAACCAGCCTGGGATCTTGGAGACCCTTGAGAGACCTCATGTTTTCTGTCCCCTGTGCTGAGGGTTTGTTCTCTCTGCAGTTTCCATCCACACTATTTGGGATTGTGCTGTAGCTACCAAGTGAGGAGCTGTCAGCTCAAATTGTATTTTCAGCCCAAACAAGCTGTGACTTGAGGGAGATCTCTAACTTAGAAGTAACATCAGGTGTAGATTTTTGCAGGAGAGGAGTGTGTGTAGATGGGTTACGAGGTTTCTTGTCTTTTCTTTAGCTCTGGCTGGTGTGGGACTTGTGCTCATAGTCACATGTCACAAGTGTTGTTCCTTAGGCCTGCCTGCTATTCCAGTTAGAGTGGGACTCTGGCCTTTGCCATGCTCAGCTAACCTGGGGAAGTGCAGGGTGCTCTAAAGTTGAACCTTTGGTTTTTTTGCTTCCTCCTTTCTTTCTCATCCTTTTGCCTGGTGAGTACTTGTAGATGCTGGACACTAAACAAGTTAATACTGTTCAGGTTAGTGTCCAGCACTGCCCTAGCTCCTATCCAAAGGGCAAAATAACATTGACCTGCCCGTAAGCAGGAATCTTGAAAGATTCAATTGAGATGAGTTTTCCTCTAGATGACTTCTGTATTTAACTAAGGTATTTGTTTAAACTGTAACCTTGTCAGGCCAGGAAATGCTGGTGACATGTTTAGGGCCATCAGTGGAGTTAATACTGGCAAATAGCAAGGTAGGATTCTACCTTAATATGTCAGGTTTCATTTTAATAGTTCAGAGGTGTATCTAGGCAAATGGTACACATGGATACCTGGGAATGATAAAGTCCAGATTCTCTGTTTTTTCTCCAGTAGTATGCATGGAGAAGGCTAACTGCACCCAGGAGGAAGCACTCTTACCTTTGTTGGGGAAGGTTAATAAATGCATGGCTGCACACCTTGCCTCAGAAGGCCCATTACAAGGCTAAGTTGAGTAAACCATGTGCGTGTATTAGCATGAATATGTGGCATTAGCAGGAACTGGATGCTTTTTTACCTCAGGCTTTGCAAAATATGATAGATGTTGACTGTAAAATTCTCAATAAAAATGGCTTTTTTTCTCCCCCAACACCTTTCAGAATCCGTAAGGAAGGATTTTTCTTAGCTTTACCAGCTGTCAATAACCTTGAAATAATGAGTGATAAATACCCTGTGAAGTTACAGTCTTGTGGTTTAAAACACATGCATTCTAAGGGTTTTCTTTCGACATAGCAAACACCATTGACTTTTATCATTCAGGATGAGAAGCTGAAATGATTATTAGGGCTGCCTAATGGTATCTCTTCCCCTTATCTAGGTAGTTATGCCATGGGTGAGCTGGTAAGAAATTTGCCCAGCAGGCAGCAGAGGTCTGCAAAGAACCTGGAAGAGGATACAGTGGTTGCAGTGTTGAATACCATCCATGAAATCATTACTGACAGCTCAGAAAATGCAAGGTCTCTGATCCAGACACAGGGCATTCAGAAGCTGGTAGCTATCAGCAAGTCAAGGTGAGTGACAGTTGAAAGCAAAAATGCATAAGAACACCTTGCAAACAAGAAAATGTCACTATGAACAGCAGCTTTTGCTTTGTGAAAGTATTGGAGCATCCCAACCTTTCAGAGCTGTAATTTCAGCAGTTAATATAAACAAAGTAAAAATAAGCAGCACCTTTAAAAGGTTTATTTGATGAAAAAGGTTAATTGATGAGTCACTTCAGTCGTGTTAAAACGTGTTCTCTCCTTGATAGAGACATCTTGGCACCATGTATACACTTACCAGGCAGCATTTGCAGTGGAACTGTGATCTTTGGTTTTAGTTTGGAAGGCCTTTTTTCTGTGACAGAGTTCCACTTCTGGAATGCCAGTGATGAAATCTTTCTTCAAGTGAAATAGTTAATGATGTACATTAATTCTTCTGGCCAAAGGGCCGGTGGTGGTAATTTGAAGTAACAAATTTTCTTCCACTTAAAAACTTTGTTCTGTCTGCTCTAGAGGAAACTCTGTTTTGTGTAGTTCAGCCCATTAGATGTTGTAGGTGTGTTTGCTGCAAAGCTTCTGGGAGAGTGGCTGAAGTAGCCTTGTTGGGTTGTATTGTTATGAAATATGAGAGCTACCAAAAATCTAGGCCTGGTTTTGTATTAGAAAAGGTGTCTGTGTACTGACTTAGTAAGGAATGGATAAATTTTCATTTTCCATTTAAAAACAATTGTGGGTTTTTTGGGGGTTTGGGGAGTTTTTTTGGTTTTGCTTTTCCTTTTTTTTTTTTTTTTTTCTGACCAAAATTATTGTGTAAAGTATTTTAAACCATGGAGTGAGTTCATTGAATTGGGAGGAATAGATGTACATTGGGGTGAAGGTTTGAAAAGTGGCTTGGAACATTTTTTTGGTTTGGGTTTTTTTTTTCCTGAATGAATCCAGGCAGGATGGAGTCTGTCTGTTCTTTATTAATGACAGCTACAAGACAACAGGATCACCTTGGCTTCAGTGCTTGTCCAGCAATACATGAGAAAACACAGAAATATGTAAAATTCATAACATTTTGATTTCTGTTTTTGTCAGCAAATACCTATAGTAACAAAAATGCACTGAATAATTTCACATATATCCCATTACTTATAGGTTCAAATAATAGCTGTGTGGAGTATTGGGTATTAACATACAAATAGCTGGACATTGCTTGATACTTAAACTGTGATTTTTATCTTGCGAATCAGCCAGTCTCCCAGAGAAACAAAAGCAGCATCTCACATTCTTCAGATGATCTGGAGCTATAAAGAGCTACGAAACGCCCTTCAGAAGGATGGGTGGAACAAGTCACACTTTCAGGTAAAGATCTTAAATTAGTTCTGGAAAACGCCTTAGTGGAGATGTCCTTACTTGGGCTAATCTTGCAGCCTGTAGATCTTTGTTTTCACTTGTGTTCTTCCAGGTGAGAGCACAGTGGATTGTACCCTACTCTGTCACACCATCCTGCATAGAGTTGCTGGCTGTGCTTTGCTGTGGTCTGTGGAATGTAGCTCTTTCGGTTTGGGGAGTTTGCAATCCTGTAACAGCCCAAATGCCCCAATTTACTGGCAGAAGATTTAGCTTGTCTTGTCTTAGTTGTGTCTCATTTGAAACGTTCTGTACAGCTGCCTAGGGCAGCCACCTCTGCTTGACATGCAGCCTCCTCGCCTTTTCTTGGTGAAGGGTTTTGCTCCTTTTACAGGACAACAATGCTGCCATTGAGAAAAGAGGGAGAAAGCTCCTCCATCAAATCTATGTGAAGATAAAAAATACTCCAATTCCATATTATCAGCAGAAGGAGAGCTTAAGAGGATTCCATAATCTCTCTCCATGCTGTTGGTTCATTCCTTTTTGTCGTTCACTTTCCATGAGTAGCAGTTTGGTATTTATGTGGTTTTTGTCTTGTAGTCTGTTTCTGCAGCTCCAAAGGGCTCCAAAGGTACTGCTGGCAGGTCTGGCTACGATGACAGCACTTTGCCTCTGGTGGATAAAAGTCAAGGTTGGTTCTGCTCTTTATCACTTATCACGTAGTGCATAACTGGTTTTCTGGATTTGCTGTGACTGTCTTGCAGCACAAGGGGATAAAAATGCATTATTTGTTTTTGGTTTTTTACCCCACAGTCTCAAAATTATCAGTCTCTGTTACCTGGAGATGGATAGAATTTCTTCCCTTACGAAATATACACTACTGATAATGTTTTCTCACCTTGGATGCACTGTTATCAGTTAAATCTTCCTGCAAGTGAGGTTGGCCTTACCTTACTCTGTATTGGAGTCTTTCCCTTTTTAAAATAAATGTGCTAATCTTGGCACAGCCTCTTCTCTACCATGCAGGGTTTTTTGATTGGAGATGAGTTTATTCAAACTCCAGATAATCCTGCCTGTGCTTTTTTGTGAGGCACAGCCACACCAACACCAGTGTAGCACCAGTTTTGATTTCACCATGATTGCTGTGTCTCTGAGCCTGGTGCTAGTTGCTAAGAGCAGGATTTGCCTGGTGTACTTTCTCTGGTTTAACTGCAGGTTACTGCAGAAACAACAGCCCCACACTGCTCTGCCTGTTTCCACCTTGCCTGTCTTTGATCAAACCTGGCACATTATGCAGACAGAGGATGATTTCAGTCAGCTTGCTGATGTGACAAGAAACTTGTTTTCTTTGTGGATTAGTTTTCTGTTGGCTCAGCAGGCTGCTGGATTGGCTTGTGTGTCATGAGAAGCTGCACCCTTACTTACTTTCTTTCTCTTTTATTCGGGAGACTGAAGAGAAGTTTGTTAATCATGGTAGGTATTCCATAGCAGAACTGTGGTTTCTGTTGGAAAGAGAAAGCCTTGTATTACAGTGCCAAAGCAGAAAATACGTGGATTGCATGTGCTCTCTGGAGAATTTGGTTCAGACTTCCCTTTCTGAATGGATAACAGTTGAATAGTTTGGGAATTTTTTTACAATAATCTCTATATTCAGTACTTTATGGGCCTCTCTGTGTGACTAATTCAAAACTACCTGGTTTTGAGAAAAGCAAATTTACCTCAAGTTGTTCCAATGCTTCTGTTTTCTAGATAATGAGAAGTCTGGGAGTCGTGATATGATACCTATGGATGAACTTGGCCCAGGTAAATTCAGTCATAGATTAAACTCTCTGTCTCTTCCAGTAGAGCACACTGTCACTCACAGGAAAGTTCAACTATTTCTCTAGGAGATATTATTTCAGATGGATAAAGCTGACATTTAAAAACAAAACATTACCTCACAAAACATTGGTTGTTGTCTTTTTACTCTTTACACACCAATTTCTACACTACTTTATGCATATATTGGAGGTACACTGATCCAGCTTTCGTTTTGCTTTTTGGTCCCTGAGGCAGCTGCATTCCCTGTTACAGATCTGGAAGTCTCTGGGATTCAGAAAGAGGAAAAAAAAGTTGAAAATCTACTTAAATGTATTGTTTGTGTTTAAATCTGTTCTGCCTTTGTTTTTGTAGGTAAAACCAAAACTAGGTTAGTGTGTGTGGTATTCATGGCTCCACTTTCCATTTACCTGCATCTAAACAAGCCTGGCTTTTCCTGTAGGCTGAGAAGAGCCACTGACTGTCAGTGATGTGCTATGTGACTGATAAGCTCTGTAGTGTTAAGTTTCTAGAGGGTGGTTTTTTCTTTACCAAGGTAGATAAAGATGTTGTGTGGTCTCTTGAGAATTGGCTTTACTTCTTCCAGTTGATGCTGTTTTTATTTAAAAGCACCTATATGAGTGCCTCCAGATCAAAAAGCCTGGTGCACTGCTATTGGAGATTGTGGCTGAATAAAAATTACCAAGTTAGAGCCAAGAAAAAGCCAAGCATGTTCAGAAAGTAAAATAACAGGTATACATTACCTTTTATATTCTTGGAAAAATGAGATGCCACCTGCCGTGAGTCAACTGTCCATATGTATTTTGCCTTAGGGAACACTGAAACATTTGTTCTCACAATGGAAGAAAATCTCTTCAGAGAGGATTGCCTGGCAGGCAATCCTGTGTGCTGGCAGGTGCTGCAGAATGGGCAGTGCTGATTGTTTATAGTCTCAGTATTAATCACTGCCTTATGCTCCCAGGAGTTATTGGTACAGCCCTGAGTACAAAACAAAACACAAATTTACAGCATATGTACAGCATCAGGCAGATTCTCTGGGCCATGCTGTTCTCCAGTCTTCTTATCACCTTTAGAAGATGAGATCTGTCAAATTTTTCTGATCCCAGCTCTTGAGTGCCTTTTACTTCCAATATGATTATAACTTTGTGCTATTTCAGAAGTTAGCTGAAAAGAGACTAACTTAATTTATCCAGTTTACGATCCTTAATTCCAGGGAACTGGAATAACAACATTTCATCTCCTTTCTTCAGGCTCTTCCAAATGCTGTGTGTTTTTTGTCTTATGGGCATACTGACATGAGAAGGCTCTAGACTGCATTTTCTGGTATAACTTCATTGTGGAATGTTGTGTTCTGGAGCTTTTGTTCTTTTTCCACTCTGGAATGAACTAGTCCTTCCAGCCCAGTGTGCATCCCCTGCCAAGTACATTCAGGACTGATGGTTCCAGAACATCCCCACCTGTCTGCCCCTCCTCTGTGGGCTCTTCACATCAGTATTCAGGCTGTCCTGGTGTGTGGGCCTTACCTGTTAACCCACATTGGCTCTGCTTCAAGATCACAGAAAGAAAATGGCTGGTGCTGTCTCAGCTTCTTTGCTAATGCTGTGGGGGTCATCCTTCTCAACACAGGAAATGACTTTGCTCTCAGCAACTGGAGAAGCAGAAGGGAACGTTCCCCATCAGCTGGCAGTACTAGACCAGTCAGATCCCTGCTGTCTGGGGCAGTGGAGCAGCCTGGGTAGGGTGTGGATGTGCTGGGAGATAGAAGAAAACCTGTGTTACAATGGGATGCTCAGGTCTGTCAGGTGTTCCAGCTCCAGGCAGGCTGGAGAGCAGCAGTGCTCACTGTCACTGTGTGCCTGGGGCCCTGCCCCCAAGCTTTCTGCAGAGGCAGCACAGCACTGATCTCGGTCTGTGCCAAGTCTTCCAGAACTCTGTGTGTGCCTCAGTTAACTGCAGTCACTCAGACAGGAGCACTTGGGAGGTGAAATTGTTCAGACCAGAGTCACAGAGTTCAGATGCCACTGTTCTCCATGCCCATCTTCAGGCATGACTTTTCCTTTCTCCTCTTCCTCCTCTTTAATGGGTCTAGAGCTTTGATCTTTGAGAGATGTGTGAGGGCACAGATGGACTAACACTGGCAGGCATATATTTGGTCCTGTAATTTGTGATGACATAAAAATGTTGCTGTGGAGTGAGTGGGAGATAGAGAAGCAATAGAGACAACAATAACTAGGCAGCTGAGAGAGAGAAATAAACAAGCCAAGGATGGGACATTCCTCTATTGTATAACTTTTGTCTATACAAGGGGTTGTATTAAGTCAAAATAATATACTTACACCTTGGAGCAGCAAGATATGTATAGATCTTTATGCCACAGAAGCAATTAATTCTGATCACTTCTTTAAATCTGAAACATGGGAGAAGCAGTATTTCTAGCTTCCTTGCAGAGCCGTGGTTATCAGGACAGTGAGGTATTACTTCTCTGATGAAACCTCTTTCAAGATACTTCTCATTTTATTTGATCAAATCATAAACTTACTATCTCTGCTGCTGCTTATCTTGACAGAGGCATAGCACATTGTGTGGTTCTGACTCATGACATGCCGGGGCTGGTCTGTGTGCAGGCCATGGGTCCACAGGCTGAAATGCAAACTGGGTTGGAACTTAGATACAAAAAGCAAAGTTCTTGAGTGTTCCTTGTTGTCAAATTACTGACAGTGCAAAAGTGGGATTTTCCTCTTTCTGATGTGTCCTGGCTTAGTATGAGGGGTTTAATTTTTTCGTAGTATTAAAGATCTGTTTCTGTTTTTTTTATTTTTTGTGATTACAATCTACTAATGACCTTGCTCCCTGGGAGGTATCACAGCTCCCATCCTTCACTTAGTGGCTGTTGCTTTCTTGGGGTGGTTTAAAGGTTTCCATTGTGTTTTGGCAATTCCTTTTAGAAGTGTTTGTGGATCACCCATGATGATGGCATTACAAAAATGCAAAGTGATCCATTACATCCTTGTGAGTGCAGTTACCATGAGGTTATAAAAAGCTACCACCCAGTTGCTGCAAGTTTGATTTTCTGTTTTTCCAGCACTTCATACATACTTTGTGAAGTATTTTGTCCTAAATAAATAATGAATCTGTAGATAAGGACATAGCCTACTAGCAGTTCATGCCTGTCATTTGAAAGAGAATTATGAGTTGTGTGTTCTCATAAGTGCTGGCTGGGTAGCTGGGTGCAGCTGGTTTGTTTTTTTTTTGTTCAAAAGGAATAGCTAAAAATGTCAGGCATCTTGATTGACAACGAGTAATTGTTAAGTGCTGTGTAGCAAACCATGCTTTATGATCTGTGAACTACATGTATAACTCCAGAATTCTTTAGCTATTTTTGGTCAGTGTGGTTAAATCATCTCTTACTGCCCTTGATGTCAAAAATACATTCTGCCTCAGGTGCTTGTTTGCAGGTCTGTGTGCACTTGGGTTTGAGGCACACAGAACACTGCAGCTCTTCTCAATCTGACCTGGCTCTGTCTGCAGTTGTCATGTGGGCAAACAGTGCCATAAGAAGACCACAAAAACATCACTCACTTTTCCTTAACTGCCTGTTACAGGCAAGTAATGAACCAAGGGACAGGCATTTTGATAGTTTATCTAAAACTTCTTGTGGTATTCTAAAAACCCAGTTTGTCAGGACAAGAAAACATTAATGATCCCTCAATTACATAGGGGAAAACAAAAGCCTACAAGGAGGTATAAATTCAGATGTAGTTTACTCAAGATTACAATGCTCTCAAAGCAGAGCAGGCAAGGATCTATTTGTCACTGATAATGAGCAAAATTCAGTGCATCATGAAAATAAATTAAATTTTGCATTGTCTGACAATGATTCAAAGCAAAGGCTCTGAAATAATTACAGCCATTTCTTTATAAAATCTTCTCACAGTTTTCTTCCTTGTGTTCATCACGCTTTCATGCTCTTCCTCAGTTGTCAGGAGAAATGCACCAACAGGTGCTGCTTCATAATGAAAGACAGCCCAAGCACAGCAGGGTTTGCATTGAGATTTCTTCCAACTCAACAGGCCCTTTTTCTCAGTGCTCTGATGGGGACTCTTCCAAATTATTGTCATGTCCTGCTAGTAGTCAGGCTCAGGAAAAGTGGGAACAGGCTGCAGAGCATTCAGAGAATGAACACAGCCAATTAATCAGGCTGCTAAGCAAGGAACGCAGGATTTGGGCTGAATTTGGAGCTCATTAGCCACAGGGCATGAGATGACAACTTGCTGCTTTCCTTGGGCACACTAGAAAGTGCAGCAGGCTGTGATGAAAACAGTGCTGCTTGCTAATGACTGCCAGCATCTGGCAGTGCTATAAAAAGAAGGCTTCTCTGTTTGTTTTTATCTGGTAAAAATGAAATTTCAGAGCTGGAGCATGTGAGAAGCAGGCTGCTGGCATCTTTGGGTTGTGATGGTTTGTTTTCCTTTGCTGAAGAATTCTGCTTACATCAGCTTTGTTTCTGCTCTTGTTTGTGCTTCATGCCTGACTGTTGTGTTTTTGTCCTCAGATGGATATTCCACCATCGACCACCGGGACAAGGAGCGCAAGTACAAGACCAGTGATAACACAGTAGATGCCTCTGAGAAGGAACCTTTAAAAGTGAGCTCCCTCTTACTGCTGAGTGCTAGTTAGTGCCTTGGGAAGGAGGGAATCAAGTGTCCTCAGCCAGAAACACAGGCTAGTCACTCACCAGGGGGCTGTAAAGGGCCTTTTTTTATTTCACATAAAGGCATTATTTTGTAATTTAGCAGTTGGCTAACTAGAAATAAAAACAAAATGTTGCTTTCCAGTGCAGGAGCAAATGCAGGTAGTTGCTGTACTCTTGTAAATGGATGAGGTTGTAAAAATAGAAAGTGTTTGTTCTGTCGCCCTTGTCCAGGCAGCATTCCCTGGTCCTGAGCTTTGTAACTGTGCTCAGACTTTGTTCTGACAAGTCTCTTCAGATTGTCACGCTGCTTTATTGTCTTCACCAGGAGAAATAGATGTGATCTTGTGTGTCCATGTCCAGCAGTGTGGTGAATAGTACTCATTTCTGCAACACTTTTTCACAGTCCTGATGGTGGACCATGGCCATGGGCCAGGGAGATGGAGAGCGAAGAAGAGACATGCATGCACAGTGATGTGTGTGCCTTCTAAACACAAATTTAGATGACTTTCTAATGAAAAATAATTCTTACTCTACAAGGCTTTTTGTAGGCTGTGTGCAAATATGGCTCAGTAAGCTCTGTATAATTTCTGTTGCACTTCTCTACCTTTTCTGAGTAAAAAGTCTGTTAATGCTGTGACCACCAGTTCTCCCTGGCCGTAAAACAAGCTTGGGTTTTCCCCCTGGGCGAGAAATTTTGAGAAGGAAAATGAGGATTCATTAAAATGAGTCAGTGGTAGGAGACACCATTGCTAGTCTGCAGAAGGCTGTCCTTAATCTCCAGCATATTGTTGATAATACTAGAAAATTCAGGTGATACATGTTGAGTGGAAACAGTTAAACTTCAGTCAGTTGAAAGGCAAACCCACCATCCTTGAACAGGGAAATAAAGAAAATGGGAATTGGAGAAAAATACTTCCATAGATGGTAAACTAGAGAGATGTCCTACTGCACCAACCTGCCAATTTAAACTTGCTTAGTCAGGCATTTCCTGCTGCATTCTGCCTTTCCAAAAAGGTACACCCTGGAGAGTGGCTTCAATCTGCCTGGACTTCTTTTAAGCTGATTACTAATGTCCTACAATGTGTCCCCCTCCTCCAGCTGGCAAGAGATGGTCCTGCTTGAGCCAGTATCAATCAAATAAACTTCCTAGTTTCCTCATCACAGTTCTAGTGCATTTTGCAAGGATGCAGTAAGTTATATAAGAATGTTGATCAATAGGAGCTTGGCAAAAAATGTCTTTTTAAGGAAAATAGGATAAGGTAGGAAAATTAACAAGTACTTGATATTTTTTCCACTCAGAATTCATTAAAGTGGTCTAATGCAACCCTCAAAATCACATTAAGCAGCCCTAACTCCAGTGTATGACTGAAGCACAGCCAGAGTTCATAAGTGGCTGCATTGCTTTTATGAGAAAGAGAGAATAAAACATTTCACCTGAACAGTGTATGACCCACAGCCTGTACTGCCTCTTGGTTCTGAGCACCTTGGGGGTAGTCTGAATTCAGGCTATCGTACACAGCAAAGGTGTGCACAGCCCTGCCCTCCCCTGAGCAGAGCAGCTGCTGCTCTTCTCCCTGTGCTATGAGGGGTTGTGGCTTATGAGATGTGTGAATGGTCAAGGGAGGCTGGGAATCCAGGGAAGTGTGGTCTTTTGGCTGTTGCAGATTCTTTTGTCAGTATTGTGCCTTTGCTGGTCTTGTTTCTTTCTCTACCACTAATTTTCCCTTGTGCTACTTTAAGCTGACTTGTTTGGTGGTTTTGTTTGATTAATCCGCTCTGTTTTGCTTTAACTCCTCACCCTGTGCTGCAGAATGACACAAATAGGAAAAACATTAACAGGAGTAACAGGGCTTCGGTGAATCTGGTGGATGCCCGTGACATTAAACCCCAGCCTGTTGACTCCTGGGTCTAATTTGCATGCATGGTAGGTCCTTTTAATGGTAATTGGGGCTAGTGAATAACTTCTCTTGTGCATGATCTATATAGCTGTGGAATCTCTTCAAATCTAACTGCTAACTTACAGATACATGAAAGTGCATTTGGAAGAAAAAAAGTGGTGTTTATATTATTCAGTGTATCTTTAATGAAATGCAATCAAACACCACTGTTTGATTAAAAATAACCTGTCAAATAACCAGGCAGAAAATTAATAATTGTGAATGATTAGTTGTCAACTGAAATGTGAAATATCTGTGCTGTTAGGCCATGGGAATGAATTTGAGTAGTGTGTTCCTGCTTCCAACCATTTTTCTCCCTCAATGCTCATTATAAGGATTAGCCTGAGACTTCAGAAAAAAACATATCCTTGACTATTTTTGGATGTCCCCTAAGGTTCCCATGAATTACAGCAGGAAAGCTGCTTGTGACTGTACACAAGTTACTTTGCAAGGAGAGGTGATATTGGTTACACAATAAACAGTGACCCACAACTCCCACTTTTCATTTTCTTTTTTATTTTTTTTAATTGTGTGTCACTAAAGGAAGGTGCCTTTCTGTTGTGTTCTAGTTGTCTGCCTTTGCCACATGCCAAGTTCCTCAGTAATGTCACTGGCCTTTCTTTGCTCCTGCCACTGCTAATCTGTGTCCTGCTGTCTTGCTCGAGTTACCTCGGTGATACCTTCTGGCACTCTGTCAGAGGATGCTATGTTTGGAACAGCAGGTGTTGTGCCCCTGGCTATGATTAAAGGAAAATTTTAGTGACTGTCATGAAGGCACTGAGCAACTTTCCCATCAGAGTGGGCAAGAGACTTTAAAGACCCAAATTCCAAACTGAACTGTCATCCACCCCCATAATTCTACATGGAAATTCCTTGCATTAGTGGAAAAGAAAAGTCCTAAATGTTTTTGGGTGGTGGTGTTCAATATTTTTCCCCTCCTTCCTTTCAGTCTAGCAGAAGTGCAAGGTGTTAGCAGATTGTTTCTGTTCCTGGTTCCTTTGCACTTGCCCAGAGGAGGGAGGCTTTCAGCATTGTGAGGTGCTGAGCAGATCCTGGCACTGCTGGCCTCCCACAGCTGCTCAGTGCTGTAGGATCGGCGGTGGTGGCTCAGGCACAGGGCTGGGATCAATGGGCCTGTGGTGTCTGCTTCACTCCCACGCTCTGCTCTGAGCACTGATCCCTACAGGTGCAGTTCTGACTTGAAAAAATGAAGTCTGCTTGTTTACTCCTAAACATGCCCTTGAAGGAACCCATGTGTTGGCACAGGTTGGCGTTTCCAGTCTCTGTCCTACCATGAAGTAATGGAGATTGCCAAGGCCATGCTAATGACTGGTATTAATCAGTTCTGGCTTTATTTTGCAGGGCTAAAGTCCAACCACATTTTTTTTGAGGGGGAGAAACAAACATTGAATTGACCCAGAGGATCTCATCAGTCACCACTGCCATTCAGACTGGGAGGGCTGCAGGTCCCAGGAGGGCGTGGGGAGCAAACCCACCCGAGTGCCATCGCCGAGCGGAGCACGATGCCTTACAGCGAGACACTCTGCTGCTGAACTCCCTGACATTTCCACCAGAACCAGCCACCGCCTCCCCCTCCCTCCCTCCCACTCCTGCAAGAAGAAAAGCAAGAAAAGAGAATCCAAGCTTCCATGTAGCTGGCTGCATTCTTAGGTGACTCTTAGTGTGGATGGTGCCAAGCTGGAGAAGTGCAGGTCATGCGGCAGCTTCACAGCGAGAGGAACTGCGGGATATTGGAAATGATACCGTAGGTGTAGCCATAAGGAGAATAGCACTTTTCTGGTTTGGGGTTCATTGTTTTGGTTTTTGTTTTGGGGGATTTCTTTTGAACTGTGACTCTTAAAAGTTTTTGAAGGCTTTCTGAAAAATGTTTAGGTTTTTTTATTATTCCCACAGAAAGTGCAGGAATGTTGAGTATGTTTATTGGATTTCAATGAAGGGAGAAAATGCAGAACAAAAACTATTAAACGCTAGTTAAATGAACTGGAGAGTGAATGACAAAATTGATGCAAGCTGTATAATCTGCTTTAGAGTAAGCTATATCAATCACAGTGCTATATTATCATTATAATCTGGTGTACAATACTTCTGCCTTTTGAATTCTGTAATGTCTCTGTTTTTATTTCCACATATTGAAAAGCAGTTTATGGAAGGTTTCAGTGTCCCTGGTTCAGAAATCTGTGCTAGGAAATGGAATTGGCTGGCTTTTTATTTTCATGTTCTTTAAAGATTGCAATAAGGAGCTTTTATATGTTAAATGTATCGTTGTTGCATTGCTGATGACGAACTACTTTTGCCATAGTTGTTAAAACATTGAAGGAAATAGGAGCTTTTTTGTAGGATGTCTTATTTTGAACATGCTATAAATTTGAGATGGGTCTGTCACTTATATTTGATGGTAAACTTTTCAATGTTGGATCCATGTTTGCTTTAGGCTACAGATCCTGAAGAAAAATGCCACAAAGGGAACTGGATTAGCATTTTAAAATCATTGTCATGGTTTCTGTGTTCCTTTGCTTTTGTTTTGAGATTGCATATTTCATTTGGCGTGAAAATCACCTGTGTGCAGCAGCTCTCCTCCAGGGTGCCAAGGCCTGCCTTCTCTAGGGGAATGTTTACCTCAAGAGAACATGCTCTGTAAATGTTGTATCTGGAAATGCCAGGACTAAATGATTTCAGATCACTGATTTTCTCCAGGCATTGGTCAAGGGAGGGCAGCAGATGAGAACAGGAAGCAAATGTCTCAGTAGCAGAATGAGATGACTTTTGCTGATTTTATTTGGTTGCCACTGTTCTTTGATTGCCACATTTAGTTTTAAACAAGCTCCTAAAAAAACGGTGTGACTGGAAAGCACATTCTTGAGTCTAGCAAACATCATTTGCAGTTTTCAGTGCCTGCCGTTCCTTTTGTAACTAAAAAGGGGAAGTATCCAACAATCTCACCTCCCCCAAAATATTACTGTAATAGTAACGGTTACATTTTTTGTAAAAAAAAGTCTTTAAAACTTAAAAAAAAAAAGGCAAGTACCAAGAGCTTTGTATCTTCTTGAGTATAATAAAAATTTGACATGAATACATATATATAAATAAATAAAAAGTCTATATATCTATATATATATATTGTTGTGCAGAGAATAGGTTAACAAAACCATGTAAAGTAGTTTGCAGGAGAGGGAAGCATTTGTTGATTCAGGGAAAAAAGACTGATGCCAGAAGCTGTCAGTGATTTGGATGATATGTGTGCTGCTTCGCACCCTCCCTTTTTGACCCTCATCTTCCACATACGTTGCGGTGTCACTTCTGGATCCTGGGGAAGGTGAAGTTGCTTGGAGCAAATCAACATAGCAAAGATTTGTTTTTTCACCTGCATGAGAGTCCTTTTGGGCCAAAGATGCTCAGCGGATCAAGGGAAGCAAAGAGAGGCACCTGTGACTATCTGTGTCAGGGCAGTGTCTCTCTGTGTAGACAAAAGTGTGGCAATGAAACCAGATACATCGTCTGACTGTATATTATATCAATGGTGCTCTTTTCATACTTGTTCTGCCAATACGCGGAGACCCTTTTAACCAAGCTACACAGAAGAGTTTTATATCACTTTTGGTTATGTACTTGGTGTATTCTTTTTGTATATGAAAGGATTTTTTTAAAAACGTTCAGTAATTAGCAATGGAACCTGCTTTGTAGCTGACTAGAACAGTGTAAGAGAAGGGCCGTGCTGTCAGTCTGTCCCTGATCTACTTCAAACCATATATTTACCAAAGGAGTCTGAGAAAAAGTTCACTTAAAATAAAGACCTGACTGTTGAAAGGAGTCTCTGCTAAGACTTTGTGGTTTAGTTACTGTGCAGATATTTCAAAGCCAGCAAGAAATTAACAGAGAAAACTGCAGGAAGGGGCAAGTGAAATGACTGGGGCCAGTTATGCTCATGACTTCAATCCTAGATATCCCATGGCTCTTAGTGGGACACTACAGGGACACTCGGCATCTGGGTTGGAATCTACTTTGATCTTTGTTATTAATGGGGTAAAAGCACTAAAGATATTTCAGAAGCAGATTCAGACCCCGTCTTGCTTCTCCCAAAAGTCTTTTTGGTATTTACACTGCACCCTGAACTGTCCCTGTCAGGTTAGATGGCACTAGCTGCCCAGGTGATTGTAGCAAACTGTTCTTTATTTTCCTGGGTGTGTTACAGCAGCCAGCAGAGTTGTGAGCTGACAACATGGTTTATTGCTGCAGAAAACTGAGGGATGGTATGTCAAGAAGTTGGATACCAAGTTGATGGACCAAGGCTTCCCCTGAGAATCACACATCAAACCCCCACCTTTCCCATGCCTTACATTGACAGCTAATTCCCAAGTATGTAGCAATAACCCATCCTCAACATTACTGTGGGGTTTTTTCTTTTCAACAAACTGTTGTTGGGATGATGAGGAAAGAAAACAGGTGGGGGATGACTTGTATGTTAGACTGTCCCCTTGTATTACCAGCCTACCTGCTGAGGTCCAAAGCAGGGTACCTTGTACCAGGTCTGGTGATTTAATGTCCTTTTTGTCTATGGCCTGAAGCTCACTGGTGGGATGTGTGCCCACCCTGGCTTCACCTCTCCCCTTGTGGGCACAAGTGTGTGGCTGTTTGAGCTGTTCTGGGATGTGGGTGGATGAACCCGTAATTGTTTTATTTGGCAGCAGGGACTGTATGTAAAGAAGGGAAAGCGGCAGTGTGTGTGACTAATGCTGCAGTAGGGTCTAGAGTCTCCTGCTAAAAGGCAGGCAGTGCTTTTTAGGGCTCCAGGTATGTGACCCCCTCTTTTCCTGTTGACTCCACTGTGAAAACAGGAGGGAATCTGCCTGCAGTGGGCTGGGGTAGAAGAGATTTCTACCTGCAGAAATTGTAGTGGGAGGGATGGTTGTGGAAGGAAGTGATGGTGTTGCAAGACTCCTGCTAAAGAGGAGGAGGAAATTTGATGGCCCAGTCAGGGCTGAGATAACACAGGGGAGAGGGAGACTTCTGACAGCATGTGATTACTTAGAACCTTCTTCCCAGGAAGGTGACTTGCATATCTCCCAAGCATTTTTACTGAGCTGGGCAAGTTGAAAAAACATTGTGTACCAACTCCCCTGGAGAAGCATCAAGTGAGTGCACAAACAGTTGTGCTTTAAGGCTTCCCAGGTCAGTCAGGGTATCTGCAGAATCCAAGGAAGAGAGTGAAAAGGCAAGGCTGGAGAACTTTTCAGTTCTGTTGTGGATTTAAGTAGCAATATAGCCACAAATGCAACTCAAGGTGTGTTGTCAGCTTTAAATGCTCCTTAGGGAACAGCTTGGGCAGCCATAGGTCCCAATCTTCAGTGTCTTCTGTTCTGGAATAACTGCTGCCTATCCCAAATGTGCTCTCACATGCTCAGACCTCCTAGTTCTCAATGTGCTTCTACCAGAGAAGCAAATCTGGTCTCTCTTGCCAAGATGCCCCAAAAGGGACTGACCTGGGGACTAGGAACTGACTTCCTGTCAGGGACACATGAAGAAAGCCAGGGGTAGCGTGTCTGTTGCAGCAGTTTCCTGAGTTCATGCCAGCTCTGAGGCGCAGTTTCAGTCATGCTTTCTAGCAGGAAAGCCTTGTGTTAGGCAAAGCAGTTTTCACTCCTAGAGCAGTTCCATGAGACTGAAGGTGGTGAGTTACCTTCTGTTACCTGCCTTAAGGTTGAGCAAAGGCTCAGCTACCTGTGAGAGAGGTGCACGTGTCAAACCCTTGAGTAAGCAAAGCTTCAGAAGCCAAATGGGCACAATAAGAGTGCTTATAGCCTCATCTGCTGAGCAACTGCTGGCTCAGTGAAACCTACAGTGTGCCAATGCCTTCAGCCAGCAGGTTTGTGCTGTTGGGATGGAGTTTTTGAAGATGTTTATATAGGCGTAGTTTCTTGCAAAATTTCTTTGTTATGATGCCCCTAAAATCTGATGTTTCCTTATCTTTGACAGGGAAATTCTCTGATTTACTGATACAGTAACTAATCTAGTGCATTTAAGAGGAAGATACTATGAGCCTTTGTTTTCTGTCTTAAGTTTGACATGAGGGTAGGATGATCTGAAGTCCAAGGTGAGGAGGAAGATAGTGCAGATACTACAAGGCCTGCCAATCTGGTTTTTACTGTTCTGAAAAAACAAAATAACTAGACTAAGAAGCTTACTGGTAATTAGTAGCTAATGTGTTTGTAACTATCATGTGCCTTAAAATTTTCATGGTAGGAGAATTTAAAAAAAATCAACAATGTGTTTTCTGTAATACTGCTCAACATTCTCTCTGTAGTTTAGACTGGTGGGATTTTGCATTGTATTTACACTGTACTATAAACTGAAACACTTAGAATGGTTTGATTTTACAAGTATGGAGAGGAAAAAAAAGGTGGATTATGCTTTTCATAGAACAAATGTTACCGTGACAGAATGTACTATTATTATGATAGGATCTTTCCATAATGCAGACAAGTAGAATGCTTGTTAGAAACCAGGTATGTAGGATAACAATTTGGTGTGTTTTCAATAAACCATGCCTGGAAAGAATAAATGTGCTATTGGTTATCTTTTTGTTACATCAGATATTTCAAATATTCTTTGGCTTTTGCAGCAGCAGTTTTCTATGGCAAGGGATTATTCAACCCCTAGCTCAGGTCAATGCTCTATGTTAGCAAAAGGTCAGTGGTAATGAGGGGCAATTGAAACATCTATAAATGAGTAAAGCTGAACATTTTTGACTCATTGCCATATGCTGGAGTTGCAGCATGACCCTGGACTGTAGATCATGGGTGTTGTTTTGGGTTTTTTTTAATATACCAGCATATTTCTGTGGGAAAGACATTTGCACCACTGTTCAAGGCCAGCATGTCTGTGAGCACAGAGCCTGCTGATAGCTTTTCCATTTGGGAAGTTATTAATCTTTCCCAACCAAGTAATAAAATCCGTGTAACTTTACAAAGATTGCACATTTCTGAAATGTGTTTAAGAAAAACAAATTGTAGCAATGTATGGGGTTTGGTTGACCTGAGAAATTGATACTGTGAGGATGTGCCAGTAATTTACATTTCATACTGTGGAATGGAAGAAAATCCTGATAATGAAGAGTTACCCATGTATTTATGGAAACAGCCAGTTACCAACAGATACTCATTCTCTTGAGGGCTGTCTCATCTGTGTTTGTGAGATCAGTGACTGCCTCGCCTAAACGCACCATGTTCACAACCATGCCTTCGTGAGGCCTGACAAAACCTGATAAATCTCGACCAAATGTTCTGCAGGGTCTTAGAGAACAGATGGTTTTCTGTGAGTGAAAGGTTGATGAATCATTGCCAGTAACAGAGTTTGCTTTAGTGGATTCCTGATTGTACCATTCACAGCACTGTAAGGTTTCATTTACATGCAAATGTTTTCAAACAGCACTTGGAAGGTCATCTCTAGCTTACCTTCCCTCCTTATTTCAGTATCTTAAGTGCATCCCCAGGTGTTTTGTAAAATCATCTCTGGATCTGTTCTTGCAGCTGGAGGATACAGTTTCACAAGTGCAGTGATAAGATGTGGGCTCTGGGCCTTAGCATCCTGCACCTTGGTGTCATCACTCTTCCACTGCAGGGAGGAATCTGATTTTCCCTTTGTGGGTGCACTAATATGGCAATGAATAGCAGATGCTGTAGGTAAGGTACTGAGCTAAAATAAATATGTTGCTTTTACAACTGACATTTTACAGCTGTCAAAATTATTTCATTTCCAGCTTATCACACACAGGTTGGGCAAATGGAAGCAGTGAGTCCTGCAGGTGAAAGGTTAATGTGGTAACAATGGGCAAGAAATATCACAGTCTTCATCTGTTTCAGTTTTCATCAATGTCTTGGCATAATATTCTGTCCTCAAGGGTCTCTTCCCCAGTGTCTTACTTTGAAGGTCTCTGAAGCACAGCAGTGGCAGGATCTTGTACAAGCTGATGGGGGATCTTTTAAAACAGGAAGGTGTTTTATCATGTCATTGACTGAGCTGTAGAGACAGAGGCAAAGACTGGAACTCTGGTACTCTGTTCAGTGTGTGTGTGTGCACAGCAATCATAGCTGTAATTTGTAAGGTACTTTATAACTGATTCCTGATTGACTGCTCAGCTAAGTAAGGACACTATCATTGCCCTGCTGGTGTCACCTTGAGTGGGAGACTTGGGATCTCTGTGGTTTCTCTCTTGTTGCTCCTGTAGGGGTTTCTATGTGTTCCCTTCACTGCATTTAGTGTTTGACTCAGTGCTCAGAATTCTCCAGTGAGCTGCTTTTCAATACCCATGCCAGTGGGAGGAGGCAGTGGCTCCTGTACAGGCATGTGATGTCTGCTCCTTACTCAGACAAGTAAACTCTTATGGAAGGACTGCTTCCATGGGTGCTGTCATGCAAAAGGCATGCAAAAGTGCTAGGTTTGACTTCCTCTTAAATCCTTTTTTCTTGTAGACCAAACTGGTTCAGTATTTTGAAAGACAGTATCACGTCCCTTTGAGGTAGAAAAGAAGCTCTGGCAGAAACCAGACCTCACTCTCATGTACTGCCTGAATCACTACTACCTAGACAGTAACTGTCATCTGGAGAACAGATGTAAATACCAGTATTTGGTGAGATCATCCATTTTTGACATGAGATGTGAGAATTTGCAGAGAGCTGTGTGTTGTTTGGGGGAGTTCTTCCCCTTGGGAACTTTTTGTCAGTGGTACACTCTGATGGGCACTCCTCAAACACATGCTCCACGTGCACCATTCCATACACAGTTTGTGCAAGAATCTTGTCTTCTAACTGTAATAGGCTGATGTTGCAGTAACACTCAGTAGGTTTTTAGAATGTTTGAATTAGAAGATCCCCTGTCTGCCTTTTGCTTATCCCAGAATTCAAAGCGTGACTTTATTTTGAAAAGCGCCTCTTCTCCCTGGGAGATTTCACATTTGTGTGTCAGTGACTCCAGATCATATTTGCTCAGCTGACCAAAAGCCTTTTTTCTAATTGTCAGTCATGCAAACTGAGTCAGGCATTTTTCTCTGCATCCCTTGCCACCAATAATTAAGAACATTTCAAAAATGTAGTGAAGTGGAAAAATTTTTTGTACATGTGGAATTCTGCAATTCTACATACATTGTGTTTATTTTTTATAATTTGCCATGTAGGAGATGCTTTCTAATGAACTAAAATACCTTTTTATACTAAAAGATGGCTGTTACATTTGCCACATATATTACAAATACATTATTCACTCCTGCATCTTTTGAAATACCCACTCTACAGGTTATCATCTTTCCTAATCTTGACAGTCTCTTGAACAGTAATTTTGGCCATTAACGAGCAGTAGGATTGCATTTTTCTGATTCTCTTGTGAAGTGCAGAGGAGTGTACCTTCTGAGACTGGTTTGCTCATCATCTTGTGTGATGTACCCTGATGTGACAGGAGTGTCTGTTGGGTTGCAAAGGTGTTTAGGGCTAGCAGGTGAGGATTCCTTGGAGTCAAGGCTTTAGATTTACAGACAAATTTCTGGTCCACTGTATGTATCCAGATTTTCCAGCTTTCTCTAGAAACTTGTATATGCCAGTAAATGTGCTTGAAGATTATTTTGCATTGCAAATTTGGCAGATTGCTTCCAGCCACCTGAAGGACTTTGGTTCAATGACTTGGAGTTGAGCTGAATGCCAAGAGGATGTGCTGCTGAGCAATGTACAGAACTAATCATTGTCTTACAGTACAAGATGGAGGTGTTAGAACTCAGTGTTGGCGCTACACAGAATAGCACAGGAGTCACCTGAGGCTGCTTCTGCATAATCTAACCCAGTACAGGAAATCTTGTGTCTTTCTCGATATGACAGAGTTAAGTTGTCAGGAAAACTTGGATAGTGTTGCCTTCTCCTATCCCTGTGAAATACACACTTTACAAGCTGGCTGGGTCACCATGGTTTGCTTGGACCATTTCTAAACTGACTCTGTCACCTTAGCCTGTTCTAGTTTTCTTCTGGTGGTCCTCTGCTTCTTACTGATGTCCTGGAGATGGATTTTCTGCAGCACACAGGCCAGGGGAGGGACCACTGCAGTAAGGTGAGTAAGGTGGGCTATACAAGAAAGAAACTTGTAACAGGCTTGGGAAAGACAAAAATGGTTATCCTTGATTTTCAACTGTTGGATGTTTCTGTGGCAGTTTCAAGTCTGGAAGCCTCACGTGCAGTACAGAATTCATTGGAAAAAATGAAAGTCATGCCCCTGCTCTGTTGTTTTTTTTTTTATTTATAAATGTGACCATTGCTGCCTTATATAATCACAGCAGGACATGCTAGGAAATGCCACCAGATTTCTGCATCATTCAGCTGAGTTAGAGATTTTGTATTTGGCTTTGAATCCTCAATGACAACCCACACAATTCACATGGTGTAACAGCACTGAGGTTAACCAGGGCGTGCAGGACCCACCTGCTAAAACCCATTCTCTCTGGATTTTATACATCTTAAACATACCCAGCACTTCAGAGTAAGCAGCTTGCCCTGCCCCTAAAAAGCACATACTATGTATGTAGAGTAATAATGAGGGGATAAACAGCATTTTCTCAAGGTCAAATATTATAGTTTTGTATTCTTTAGGAAACAGTCTCCTCCTTTTGTTACCTGTTCCTGTGTTTATTTTAATCTGTTTACTACTTCTGTTTTCCCTGCCTCTGCATGGACAGATTAATAATTTTATTTGTTTGTGTTCTCAAAATTCTGTTTTGTTTTTCTCATCACTGCATGGGTCTGTCTTCTTTCAGTGTGTGCTTTTTCTCTCACATAGAGATGATTAATTTTTGTAGTAAATGTGCAAAGAAGTATCTTATCTCACGATAGGAGCTTTCACTGCATAAAGAGGCATGCAGTAATTTAGCAAAAGCTAGAGCACATTAAATGGTCTTTTATTGCAACATGGATTTTTTTTCCACTCTTATTAATGATTAATAAGTTTAGCTGGGGGACACAAGTCTTCAGAAGTTGCAGTGGATTTCTCCACCCAACCTGTGGTTGTTCAAGTTGAGCTCAAAGTAACAGGCTCTGTTGTTTGATGTGTTGGTCAAGGCAAGGCAGTGTGCATCACCTTAGGTTTGCCAAGTTAATGTGGAACAATGGCGTAATTACTCCATATTTTGGTTTCTAACTCGCCTAAAAAGATCACTAGTCTTGTTTAATTACAGGCTCCAAAATAAAAAATAATAATAATTAAAAAAACTGTAAAGCATGAACAAAACCTCTGCATTTACATCATTTGAAGCAAAAGCTGATTATTAATGATTCTATCCCAAAAACACAGCCTTCTCCATAGCATCTTCCACTTGCATATATTCCAGATGAGATGGGTAGTTAGTACATTGGAAATGGGGGCTCTTGCGGACATAGTTAAGGAAGTCTGGAGCTCCTGGGAAAATTACATTGTCAGCCAGAAGAACTGAGCCCTTCCTCAGCAAGTTGCATTCCTAGAAAGAAGAGAAATGGCTTCATAGTGGTGGTTAAGCAGACATTGGCTTGAATGTGATGTACTTCCATGTTTAACCAGGTATACTCAAGTGCCTGCATCCACAAACCCATTGTGGTACAGATCTGGAAGGCTGAAGAGACACAGGAGAAGCTGAGTAACTCTAGGATCCTTTGTGGTCATTTGCTGACTTTTTTTGTTTATTAGTAGAACATTAGAGATGTTGATTCTGAAATAACAAATCAAGTGGAAGTGTGTGGTTTGCTCCTCAGCTTGTTTCCAGCTATATCTACATGATAGTAAGATGGTTTTGTTTTGGCTGTCATGCCTCATGTTTAAAAACTTTTCTAATAAACTGTTGTAGTAGCTCTTTACACCACCTGAGAGTGGCATGTGCTGCTTTGGCCAGTCTCAGTCGAACTCCAGAATCACTAAATGAATGAAAGATTTTCTGTGCTTGTTTTCCTTTCATCTTAAACAACTCCTGCCATTTTGTTCAGGATCTGGGCACGAAGCAAGGTTTCTGCACAATGAAGATCCCTTTGACAAATTTCCAGAAGACAGAACTAACTTGCAATAGTCACTTCAAGTGCAATGTTTATCCTCAGTAAACCTAAAAATTTACTGGTATATTTTGTTCAGAAGAAGTTGCTTATCTGGGCTTACCAGCTGTTTTAAAACAAAGTCTGTAGTTAAATCAGCTTGGTTGTTATCCTGTGGTTACAGGCAGTAGCTGTAGCCAAAATATGGGGTGTTTTTTGTCACTCCCTGTTCTGTTGATGAGTGTCCTGCAGAAGCCGTTGAGCTTATTGCTCTTGCCTCTGGGGACTGAACACCAGTCAGCACAGTAAAAATTATTTTAGAGACATGTCAAATACCTTCAAGTCTGTTTCTATTGCACAGCTTACAGAAGCCTGCAAAAAACAACATGCTAGATTTTCATTGGGTCATTGGGATTTCAGATGCTCTTCATGTGTGGCTTTTTTGTCTGGACCACTTCCAATAGATATATATTTCATCTGAATATAGTCATACTTCATATTCACTATTCATACTGCAATACCTGCCAAAAATACATTTTAGAAAGTTTGTGACATCTGAGAAAATCTGAGGATCTTTTGTCTTTCTCCTCTTAATTTTATGGAAGTTTTTTGCAACTTTTTATCACAGTTACATCAGGCTTACCACTACCATGGAACTAAACCGTCTGTTTGTTTTGGCTGTGTTGTGAAGCCTAAGTTCTGATAAGGATGCACTGTGGGAAGAGCTCAGTCATCCTTACACAGGCAGTTTAAAAGAAAGCATTCTCTGAGTACAAAATAACTGTAGGGAGGGAACATTTTCTTCAGCTACTGCTGTGTAAATTCAATACTAGCAGTTCATAACCCCAAACAAATTCCCTTTTCAAACAGCTTTCTGGAGGATAGGGCTTAAAACTAAAAAACCAGGGGGGCTTAGTCCTCAAGCAGGGGTCAGTAAGTATTTGGCAGGTTCTCAATTTAAGAGGCAGGCTCAAAAAAAGTGGATTTATTTGTGAAGAAAATAATTGGAAAATGTCACTTCAATAAAAACAGGCAGCTGTAGAACATTTTATTAGATAGGAGAGTATCTGTATATAGATATAGATTGTCAATCTCAGTTACTTAACACCTGAAAATACGTTCCTATCCAGAAGTCCTCTGCCACTGCCTACTGCTGCTACAGCCAACTTATTTTGTCATACCTATAGTAATGATTAAGGTAGCTTGGGAAGAAATAAGCATAATTTTTCCACATTTGGGGCTGGACATAGAGTTGGACAGCATTTCCCTAGGAAGTGCTTGGCTAGGGCAGTCTGCACTCTTCTTAACATTGCTTTGCAGCCAGTCAATTAGGTGGAGTGTAAAGACTCCAAGACAAGTCATACTTGGCGCTACCCTAGCCGTGTTACCAAAATGGTATTTCATCAACTCAGGCAAAAAAAAGGGGGTACTCAGAAAATTAGAGAACTGGAGCTGGGATATGCAGGTCCCAAGTCTCACCAGCTCCCAGGATCAGGACAGGCTTTGGCCCAAGTGTTCTGGTTGGTGACCATGCAGGCACTCCTAGGGAGTGTAAGACTCAGGCCATGCACTCCTCCAGGTAGGATTTCTACTGCACACCTGTATGTTCAGGGAACAGAATGGTTCAGTAGCACTCACTGAGTCCTGAGCTATGTAGTGTTGGGACTTGTCCTTAACAAAAGTTTAGGGTCCTGTCCTTCAAATCCTCTTTTCTTGTAAGACTGCTATTTTGGCTCTCAGTCTTCATTTTACATCAGATGAGGTCCCTCTTAAAGAATAGAGGCCTCACAGACATGAGGGTATTTACTACTTTACTTTTAAGACTGGAATTGTTCAAACTGACCTGAAGCAGGATGGTGTCTGGTGTGTATCTATCTTTCCAGTGGTCCAAGAAGACAAAATCCAGAGTATCCACTTCATATTTTTTTTTCAGCTGGGGGATAATTTCCTCTGAAGGGCCTTCTAGGAGTTTTACCTGAAATACAAATCCATCTGATGAATTGTGAACCATTAAGAAAAATCACATGCTCCCAGCTCATTTTAAATTGTAGCCAGACATCAGGGATCATGTATACTCAATATTGTGTCAGTTGAATTATTTGGTAGGATTAGGTCAAATGTACTTTTTTATTTTTGACAAACCAACTCAGTTATGTTCCAAAACATGAATTTGGGTGTTTTGAATTTTGCTGGTTTTTAAATTAACAACAGAAAAAGTGACCTGTTGCTTTTGTTTTAAAATGTGTGTCTTTACAGGAAACATGGAAATCTCCTGTTGAAAACAGTGCTTTTAATTCCTTTTTTATTTTTAGTTACATCTCAGTTGAGTCTTGTAGTCCAAGGGAAGCAAAAAATGCAGAGAACAATTTAGGCTAGAATAAAGATGGAGGCTATAATATGTAAAATTGATGTGGCCAGGAGAGGAAAGAGACAGGACAGAGGCTGTTACACCTTCCTCACAGGTTTACTGGAGTAATTGCTGTTAAACTGAAAGCAGCTGCTGCACGTGGATTTTTGTTAGGCAAGCACCATATACTGTGAGAGGAGGAAGAAAGTGGTAAGGAAATGTCTGGTTTATGACTCATAGCTGATCAGGAGATTAAATCAGATGGGGAAATGCAGTTTTAGATGTCACTAGTAGTTCAGGTTCTCTTCAAGAACTTAAGAAACACACTGGAAGGTCCCTTCTTAGGAAGGACTTACTTCCTCCAGTGTTTACAGCTCCACTGAAGTGAGATGTCTGCTGAATAGACAGGCACTTCTCAGGCATGAATCCCCCAGCCTGGAGGGGCATATAGACTGGAAACACCTGCATCTCAAACAGCTATAGAGAGTCAAAACACCTCTGACTGCACAAAACATAGGCATGGGTAGTGTGACCAGCTACATTTGGGTAAATACTTCTCACTTGAAATCCATCCACGTAATAAACTGATTCCTGTGAGCTTTTGTAACAAACTGGATTGTAACAAAAAAAAATGGTTCAGTCTTGACACCAATTTGAACCTTTTAGTTTATATTGAGAAACCCAGTATTCTTCTGGCTTTTGGAAGGACTGCAGTGAAATCCTGCTGTGAGAGGTCAGCCACTGTAAATAAGCATGGAGCTGGTTAAATTTATAAGGCCCATGGGTAAAATGAAAAAAGAAAAAAAGCAACAAACAAAATCTAACTAGTTTTGCTGTAGTGGTTACAGACAAAATGGTATTTACCTTATCTTGTACTCCAGCAAACTCAATCATCTGTTTAGCTATAGCAGCAAATTCTGGGTTGAACTCCACAGTGAGCAGACGAGCTCCAGCCTTCAGTAGCCGAGAAATCCTCACTGCTGAGTAGCCACAATATGTTCCCAGCTCCAGGGCAACTGATGGATTGGCCTCTTCCACTGTCTTGTCTAGAATTTTACCTGATTAAAATGGGAAAACATTACCTTTTGACAAAATCAAACTGGTTCCTATACAGAAAAGCAAATTAGTGACAAGAAACTTTAAACATCCATGTACTCAGTTGCTCAGGACATTCGAAAATTAAGAGCTGATGTCAAATTTTTATACTGTATCCTTTGCAAACTGGCTTGTGATCAAGTTAATCATGGACATTTTAAGTTTTAAAGTGCAGACTTTCAACTAAAAGAAATCTTAGTTTCACAATATACTCATTTCTGAGTAAGGAATTCCCTGAATTAACTTATATTCACTGAATATAACTTAGGTAATTCCCTGAATTAACTAATTTATAATGTTAGAAGGGGGAAATGCAGTAATTTTTTCCAAGAACTTACTGCAGAAACTGGCCATATTTGTGAAATATGTAACTCCTGGATTTTGAGTGCTCATTTTTGTTGCTAATGTTATATGCTGTAGTCTAATATAAAATTTCTTATTCTAAATACTCATCTTTAAAGGAAAAAAGAAAAGTCTACTTACAAAGTTGCAAAATATTTGGTTTCACTGCATGAATTTGTGGGATGGAAAATATTGGTCAATTGTTAACGACAGAATATGTTCCCAAAAAGAAGTGACAGTATACTATATTCAGTCCTTTTGAAGAAAATTATTATTTGTGAGATTTATTTGTGAGAAATTTCCTCTTAATTGTATGGCTAGAAACTATATAACTAAATTCAAAAGGTAGTGGAAGGGATTTTACACTAAGCTATGGTCATTAATGGATATTTTTCTGGGTGTTATTTGTGAGGATGATGATGAGGCATCTTGAGGCCATGTAGTCACTCTTGAAATCTCAGGGACTAAAGATGCACTAGCTTTGATGGCTCTTATCTGAGAAAAGCCATCAGAACAAAACTAGAGTAAAATTATTAAGAATTTAATCACAAATGTTCAAAGTTTAGAGCTTTAAGTATTCCTACTCAGCCATGACCCACTATTCTGCCCTAAGCACCCCAGCCAGGTATGCTGAGAAGCTACTTTCAAAAACTGTACCCATGTCAGAAGAGCATTTTTATTACAATGCTTACAGTTGTATTTCATTAGCTATGTTAATCCCAGACTAAGTAAATTTCCCCAGAAATTTCCCAGCAAGAGGTACTTTTGTTTCTAATTCATAAGGGAACATATTAACATTTTGCCATTATAGTTTTTTGAAAAGATTGCTGCTTTCCTGCAGCTATGAAAAAGTTTTTGTTCCCATATTTTTCTTTAGGAGACAAGAACAAGATGATTTACTAACTAAATAGCAACAATGTCTGATACTGTATGACATGGATAGGATTTCTCCCTTCAACAGAAACTTCTAATTTATGCTTGCATACATAAAATTCATATAGTTAAACATAATTTTGGGGTTTTTTTCAATTTGTTATCTTATTGTTAAGTATCTGAAAATATTAAACATAATGAATTATGCCTTAAGGGCACCCTGAGTATAAAGTGAGGTATAATGCAACCCTAGATTTTTCCCATCAGTTGCTCTGCTTACACTCTTGCAATGTGCACAACACAGAAACCCACATCTGGTGCTGTGACTTTCTGGATGTCACTGGATACCCCTCCTCAAAAACATCTGCACAAGCAGACATCACTGTTCACAGACCTACTCTGCTGACCACAAGGCTGTGTGAGTTGGGGTTTTTGCAGCAGCAGCAGATGGAAGTTGCCATGTGAATACAATCAGATGTCTTGTACTGTGCTAGTCTTGAAGAATCTTTTCAGAGGCTGACCCCTGCTCAATTACCTTTCTCATTGCCCACGTTCATGGCCCACTCTTTCTGGGAGCAGTATTTATCTATAGTGTCCACCACACTACAGGGGTCTCCTCGGACTGCATTCTGCAGCACAAAATTTAAAATCCTCTGTTCTTTGCTCTGATTCATGATGAAATTGGTTACTTTCTCCCGGATTATTTCATTCCAGATAAGGGCAGCAGTGCCATTTTTCCTGATGAGCAAGACAATGAGCAGCAAAATGAAAAGCAGGATGAAGACAATGAACAAAGGGACTGAAGAGCTCTCCAGCATCTGGAAGAAAAGAGAAAAACAGCCCAGGGTTAAGGTGGCATAGGAAAGGGCTGTCCTTTTATAAATATTGAGCTAAATAACCCACAACCAATCGTACTGAACAGGAACACACAAGAGTTTAATAATGATTGTGCCTTGAGTAGCTGTAAAAGGCTCTGTGTCACTTGGTAATGGATGGTGCTCTGTAGTACTTCCTTTAAAAGACAATTTTACAGGCAGTCAACAAGTAGCTTTATTTAATGCTCTGGTCCCTTCCCCCACACAGCTGCTCAGTCCTGGCTCCAAGCATGCCACTGCATGCAGAGCTTCCAGCATCAAATCTATTCTAGCTCCAATAGGAGCTACAATATCCTCAAAATTTTTGCCTAGGTTACGTAAGACCAATGACAAAGGGATTATCTTGTTCTAGGAGATAATATTCCTCCAAATCTCTTCCTACTTGTTTTTGCTTCTCTTTTTTGTTTCTCCAAATATTGTCCCAGAAAAATCCTAATTTTTATGGATCATCTGACCTTCATTCTGTAGTGGGACTTGGCATATACACATGGGGAAAATCTATCCCACCATTCAAATCTTGAATCACCATGCAGAACACATTTTGACTTCAGAGGATGACTGAGTTTCCATGGAGATATGCTCAAGATACAGTAGAGCTGATTTTGTTCACCCATCCTCTTATCTTAGTTGCAGAGCAAGTATGATTTGTTTGGAGCTGTCAAAAGCCTTCTTTTGCTTTTAAGCAGTCACCAATGTTAACAGTTACCCTTAATTCTTTTCTTGCAAAGTCTGACCTGAGACTCGTTTCAGAGCCTGCTAGCATCATTAGCACATGAAAATCTTGCTTCTTGAACCTTCTGAATATTTTTTCCTAGCTAATAAGAGCCTGCTTCATTACTTCAACAGGATCATGAATGGATGTCAATTTTTCTTTCCCTCTGTGCACTAGTAGTTGTACTGACCAGGCCCAAGTGTCTTGCACCTTTCAGATGGGACTTAAGCTTTTTTTAGTTTCTCTACACAAAAATGTTTGACATTGAAATGTTTGACACGAAAATGTTGGACAGACATCTGTCCACTGAGAACTTCAATAGCGCTGTGAAAAGATCATTAGTTTAACATAAAACATCTCTCTAGCTTCACTTGACTGGTCTTTACTTGACTTTCATGGCTTAGTTGATTGTATAGTCGTTGTTGATGGATTTGGATAACTGACACAGGTGAGAGAGAATTATTCTGAACTCCAATGAATGGATGGACCCCAGAAAACACTTCCTGAGCCCAGGGGGTCTCTGATTTTCCTGCCTCTGGACATGTGAAGCTGTGCCCCTGCACACCCACGACTCACTTGGTGGCTACAGTCCAGCCACAGTCAGGTCCCTCTGGGACTGAAGACTGCTGGCATTCAGAATTACTGCAGGCCACTGCCAGACATAATCCTCTGCTTACAATGGATGATACTTTGGCATTCTCTGAGCAGACCTTGCCACAGGCTGTTGCTTCAGCACTATGAGATCCTGCCAGCATGTTTGGGGCTGCCCTTCAAAGATCAGCCAGACAGCAGGAGTGGATGGGAGCAGCAGGATGAACTAGGCAGTGTATTTTTGAGGGAACAGCTTTCTTCCTTTTTTGCTTAGCATTGGTATGAGACCATTAATGAGATTTCTCAAAACAGGGAGAGATTGCCTCTGTAGGCGAACTCAGCCCTGCTCCCTGTCCTGCAGGAATGCTGAGACTTCTTTTTCAGACTGTCTGAATCGAATACTCAGAGGCATCCATTTTTTACAGTGCCTCAGATTTTGCACTTGAATCCCACATGAATGCTACCACACATAAGAGGTACCACATGTAAGAGCAGAGCGCACCTGCCTCCCCAGAGGTTGCCCACAGGAGGAAACAATCTACAGAGTACATGCTGATTTTTCCATTCCTAGATGAGTTCACTTATTTTTGAGGTATCAAGGAATGTTTTTCAACTACTGGAGTTTTTTTTTTTTATTTTATTATTATTATTATTATTATTATTATTATTATTATTAATAATAATAATATTTCTGTATAACACCCCAGCACCTTCATAAACTGGCAGTATGGGTTGTTCTTAGCAGAACTCTTTCAGGAGGCAATTATCCTGAAAACCACTTTCCAGAGAAGGTACCTTCTAAAAAGAGAAAAATGGACACATCTTGGTTTTCTTTTCTTCTTTTTAACACAATTTTTTCAAAGTTTGTCCCTCTTAATTTCTGTCTTCTAAGGTGTGAAAATAAATTTAGTGACAGGAGTAGACTGTTAAGGCAGTCTGCCAAGAGCAAGAGGCATTGGTGATGGTCATGCACCCAGAGGAAAAAAAGATCTGTACCAAAATAGGTAATTGCTTTCATATTCTTAGCTGGAAAATATTTGATATGAAAATTAAGTGTGTAATTCAACCAACTTAAAACTACCACTACCTAGGAGACAGTCATGTTATGACAGCTTTAGAAAATGCAACAGTAATTTTAGCTTTAATGTGGATTCATGAGATTCATTAAGTATGCAATAAAACTGAGCTTGCATACAGTCAAGTTTCCCACAACCACTTATTACAAGGCAGCCACTCTTATTATTTAATGCTTATACTGAGGTTCCAAATACACAGGTTAGTACTGCAACCTCTTCTATGCTTTAGAAACACCATAATAAAGGAAGCCTTCTCTTTGAAAGCTAAAACTTGAAGTGGAAAATAGGCAAATGAAAAATTCAGGAAGGGAATAAACAGAAAACTGGAGGGACAACATTATGGGAAAGAACGAATAACATGTATCAGTACATCTGTTTTTGAGAAGACAGAGTTTAAAAGAAAACATATTAAAATTTCATGCCCAAACCTGTCAAACTACTGATGAGTCTTTCTAAAGCACTGAGTTATTTTCTTACGCATCTAATCTTACTCATTTTGGCAGGTTTCATAAGACCAAATCATAACTTGATAATGCAGCTCAGCAGTTTTCCCTGATGCACACCAGAATCAAACAATCAGCATTTGAATGGGAGTACCTCTGTTTCAGCTTACAAAGATTTAAAAAGACATTTTCAAAGAGAGAAGCAGACACAAAATGTGGGAAATCTGCTACCCCAACTTACCTGCCTGTAGAGATGAAACACCTAAGTCATTCCAATGGCTATGAAAGAAACATCAAGAGACTAGCTCAGACTTAGGGACCTGTTATTATGCCAACAGATGTTAAGTTAGGAGATTCAGTATCCCCTTACTATCATATGATCTTCAGTTTCTCTAAAATCATAAAACTGCCCATGTGATGGCACCCAAACCAATACATCCTGTTCTTTACTCTCGTGCAACCGACTCCAGCCATTTCACCAAAAGTTACAATAAGGATCTTTCAGTAATTCTATTTATCAATCTTTCTGGTTTTTCCAATCTCTGCTAAAAAAAAAAAAAAAAAAAAAAAAAAAAAAAAAATCGCTCTTAGAATTCCCTGATGTGAAAAATAAGGATTAGAACAATTGGTAACATCAATTTTTAAGGTAAGTCCAAGTATCCAGATTGAACTGAGATATTTTTCAGTGTTTCATAAAAACTGTACGAAGTTTTCATAACACTGTTAGAGGAAAGTGTATGAAAATGTGATGCAAACTACTGATTGCAACTGTTTATCTGATTCTAAACCAACATCCTTCCACTGAAAAATGATTTTTATTGAGAAGAAAAATAAGCATGTGTAAGTAAGCATCTTTAAAAGGTCTAAAGTTTTTACCAAAGCACATACCCTAATGAGATAAAAAAAACCTCCACATTTTTGTACAAAGACAGCACTTATATTAGGCTGCTATTCTCCAGGGCTGGAATGAGAATAAACTTTGTGACCCTGAGCCAGGGAACTTAGCTGTGAGTCTCATTTTGGCAATGTTTTTCAGATCTGGCCTTGGATGAGCTGTCTTATCTTCCTCTGTATTGCCACAAGAGTTAAAGTTACTGCTACATGTGTAAACTTTCAAGGCTTTGTAAAGCTGAATTAATCTTTTCAGAAAAGTCCCTGCTATGAACGTATGAATAACACCTGAGGAAAGGCAAAGTAGTTTTGTCTGCACAGCAAATGCCTATGTGACATTATTATTCTTGAGTTTATGAACAACTGGGAAAATCTGGAGACAAGCAGTGCTTCAAATGCTTTCCTAAAGGGCTTTCAGCCAGCTGACAATTGAGGCCTTTGAGGAGAGATGGTACATCCAGTCTTGCTATAATTTTTCATGCATTTAATCGAGCTGCCAAGTACTGGTTGGTTGTTATAGAGTTCATTACAAGTCTCCACGCATCCAGACAGTACTTTAGCATTCTGGTGCTAAAGGGTTTAGAATCTAATTTTGACTTTATTAACTCACATAACCTGGTGGATGGGGAGCGCTTGATAAGTTTATATCATTCAACCTTTTTCAGCTTCTGCTGAAATCATGCCTTTAGATACTGATGCACTGAAGGATGCAGAGGATTTGCACACTGGTAAGGATATATTAGCTGTTTATGAGGCATTGTGGAAACAATGCAGAAGAATCAGCACATTTCTACACATATTTTAACAATGTCCTGCACTAGGCCAGAGGACATCTGTGCTGTGCTGGGACTGAAGAGTTTCTGACTCTTAGTCCTACACTGTCTTGAATGAGGCAATCTCTCTTTTGTGGCATTTTTTTTTTCTTGATGTTTTCCCAGAGCAAGAAAGGCAGAGTATTTTGGTCAGAATGTCTAAACTAACTTCTGCCAAACATATTGTATTCTGTTGCTGTAGGCAACACAATTTAACAGCTTCATAATTTAGTACATTTAAAGGTCAAAAATTATATTTTTACCTTCTATTCTTTCGTTACTGTTTGTGTATTTTCAAGTGAGTGCAACTGTTCTGTGAAGAATAATCATCATCATATTGCCAAATGTGAATAGCTTGTATTTCAGTGGAAACTTAGTCTGGGAGTTTGACATTCAGATTTTCCACTGACATCATGAAAACAATCTGAATAGACTTTATATTTTTTTACTATTTCTTGCCTGAAATTTAGATTTTCCTCTTAGTTCTTTTTTAATTACTATAATTTAGCTTCACTGCCATGACTACAAAAAATTCTGTCTTCTATAAATGCAAAGTCCTGATGATTATTTTCTGCCCCCATAGCCTTTTGTCTTGGCTTCTTCCCTCTTCTCAGTTTGAAAGAAAATAAATACAAGTTTCTTCTTACTAAATGAAAGGAAAAGGACGGAGAAGTGCCTATTGCCTACTGAGGAGCCCCATCAAATAAGCTTCATAAGGGTGTTTAAATCTATTCTTCCCACATAGATTTCAATTAGGATAATTGCTACCCACTTAAAACTCCCTTCCCAGTAGCCATTCTCTAGATGGTATTCAGTACTATTACCCAAAGCAGAAGATTTATATAATGGTTATGTGCCCCATAAAGAAGTGCAGTGTTTACAATGAACTAGCCACACAGAGAGGCCTCATCTCCATCACATGAGCAGGTCCATGGGAATTTGTAGCAACCTAATCCAGCCTGACCTAGTAACACACTGCATGATTAAAGCCAGTTTGGGGTGAGAGAATTCTTCAAGGATAAGAAATTCACTTTACCAGGCCTTATGCAAAGACAGCTTTTCAGGAATGCGACCCTTTCAGGAACCCCTAGGAAGTGCTTGTTTCTGACAGTCCTTATTCCTACTGGAGCACTCCAGATGTGTTTGCACTGTTTGTACCAGTGTTTAAGACCAGTGGTAAGGGTGGCTCAGCAGAACTGTACAAATCCTACCAGGGAGGCAGTGGATTGGCAAAAGTAGAAAGTGCTCTGCCCTAACAGCACACTAAGAGCTGGTCTGTGAAAAGTTTTCTAAGCTGAGATTTTCATATTCCCCAGGAGATAAAATCAAGCTCTTATTGAATAATTTTGCCCCAAATGGAGGTAGGGAGAAAGGGCTGGAAAAGGAAAAACCAAATGACTAACTGTCCTTAGGACAGACCTACTTCACAATCTCTTCCTTATATCACAGGGCTGAATCCTTAGTGTCCCAAATCCCCACTTCATGCTCCTGCCCTGCCTCCAAAGCTACCAGCTAATCTACTGTAAATCTGTCTCTCTCCCAGCACAGCTTTCTGCTGTCCACAGGCTGCTCTTCAGGCTGGGGGGAGTGCACAACTGAAACTGGGTAGTGAGGACACCCACTGAGGGATCTGAAGGATTAGGGAGGAAATCTCTGCTGAAATCATGACTTATTTCTAAGAAAATTAGCAATTAACATGCCAGACAAGATGGGATTCACCACAGCACACCAGGTAACCAAACACTGTGTGGGAAGAGGGAGCCTGACATAGAGCAGGGTAGGGATTGGTTTCAAATCCTGAGTGAAAGCTCTCCCCAGAAAAGCACCTGGAGTGGGCATAGAGGGTCTCTGGTGAGAAATTGCTTTCTGAGAGAGCTTTAGAATGGCCTCACACATTAAGATCTGTTTTCAAGGACTGCTGCCAGTATTATGTTTTTTCAAAAAATTCCCAGTCACTTTTAATTCCAGTGATCCTAAAGGAATGCTGAAAGACAACAGTATGAGACTGGCAGATGTAAACCGGGTACCAGACTGCTGAGAAATATTTCTAAACTTGGGTGGCAAGTATGTTGCTTGCACTGTTAATGTGATCAAACTCTTTTCTCATTAATGCAAACTAAAGCTATAAATCAGGAAGTTTTTCTTTTCTCTTTCAATACTTCAAGGCAAAATGCATATGGTTCTGAATCTGAGGGCTTTGTTGGAGAAGTCCATGACTGAGTAAGTAAAAGTGCAGAGACAAAGTAAAGGTTGTTTAAAGTTGTTTACAGAGTTCATCAGTATGACATGGATGAGAGTACTGGTAAATATGAGTTTGTTTGTAAAGGATATAAAGTTAAAAATATCCATTATATGCATCAGAAGGATACTTTATAAGCACTAACAGGGCTAGCAAAAGTACTAAAATACAAAATTACATTTTGTAAAATGCAAAAGTGAAAGTACTGGCTTTTTTCTCTTCTTCAGAGATATTTTACAGTAGCAGAACTCCCTCTTGAGAATGAAAACCTCCATAAAATACATCTGCAGCAAAACACTTCTAAAAGCAGCTATTCAGCCAAATGTGACTGAACTGAAGCTTGACTTGCATTCAGCGTTTTCTTGAATACAAATGAATACCAAATTCCAGCATACTTATAGCCATAAATTAAATTTTCAATTTAGTCTGGGTTATCTCACCTCACTTCTTTCAGCTGTCAAGATTTACAATACAGTACAGATGCATTACACACAAATATGTCCTACTCTTTCTCTGTGAAAGCTGTTGCTGCCCACGGACTGGCTTCTTGACAATGAGTGCCAGTCAGAATGTGGAAAACACCACTTCTTTCATAAGCACCACTGTTTAAAATAGTGACATTTTCTAAGATAACACATCATGTCAAGCCTGACAAATAAGAAAATATAAATATGTACCTTTCTTAGTATAGCAGAAGCTGTTCCCTCCGATCTTTTCCTGTGCTGCTTTCCTGTGGATTTTACAGAATAAGAGTCCAAGAGCCTGCAGTATTCAGTCACATTCGATCACATCACAGGAATAGCTTATCAGTTCTGTTACACAAACTCTAAAAGGAGCGGTGTCCTTTTCCCCAACTCCTCCTTTCACAGATTTTGCACTCCTTAAAGGTGCTCAGTGCTCTAATAACCGTAGAGAAAGCTATTCATCTGTCCCCTAACGACAGTGCTCTTGTTACTTAGTTACAGCACAGTGAATGCTGACAAAGTCAGGTATGAGCCAAATCTGTGCTCAGTGTAAATGCAATGTGTTCAATCAAGCAACTTCAGGAATGAATTTGGCCCAAGGGATTTAATTCTTTCTTCAGCTCAGACATGGCATGCTACAGCCAGAGCAGAATTGGTTGGAAAAAGACCTAGGCATGTGGTTAAATATAGAGTGCTGCTGGAGGCAGGCGAGGTATGTATAGCAAATGGCAAAATAGCAACTACAGGAGGAGCTGCAATCAATACATTATAAATAGCACATGTGAATTTCTGTGGCTTCTAGTTGGAAAAACATTCTGCTACAAACAGCTCTAAGAAAAAAGAGGTGGCTTATTATAACAAACCTTGTTCTCAGCTTGTCTGTCTATACTGTTTCCTTCAAGGTTGGAACAATATAATCCAGCTGCAATTAAATTGCACCATCGAAGAAAATCAGAAGAAAAACAGAAAACCCAAACACAATATGGTAATAGTTCTCTCCTGTATTCTCTCTGCAAAACTCAGACCTAGTTGGCAAGTGTTTGAAGCTCAAGCCCAGAAACTTTTTAAAGACTTAAAGAATGTCTTTGTACCAAACGTGGCAGAAAAAGGAGCTGAAGTTCTGAGAACTTCAGGCTTTGTCAAGTGGTAGAGGAGGTCTTTGAAAGAATTAGGGACCACCTGAGAACATGACAAGAGAAAACCAAATTATTTTAATCAGATTAAATGAATAAAGAATTGTGGGGGAAAATAGGTAAGTGAAGATTGAAATGTTCCTAGTAGCTCTAAAGCAAAACATAACTAAGACCCTGCAATACAGCACCGTCCCCAATGTCAATACAGAATAACTTTGAACTATCCCTTCCATGTATAAGAGAGCTTTAGCTCTACAAATATTTTCTTACAATCCAGACATCACGCACAACAAAGAATGAAGTAAGCAATACTGCAGTCCAGCTTCAATGACAGTAATTTCCTGTCTGGTCAAAAGCTGGTTGTGTCTGCACGATCCCTGATGCCTCCCACGATTCAAATTAGCAGAGAATTTTTTTTACTGCTGGGCTGTGGAGAAAAGAGTTTAAAACAGTAAAATTTACTCTAAGCACTGACCTTGTGTAAGTATACAGCTGCTCTTTGGAGAAGTCTTTGCAATTAACTACAGCTAGTTGTGGGTGGTGTCAGCCCAGCTTCTGCTTAGCAGCATAATTTAGTGCCAAGACTTCCCAGATTGAGCAACATCCCATGACAACACTTCTAAAAGTTTTCTAACTTGGAGCTGAATTATATTCTTCAGGCTCAAACATGGGAGGAGCAAACTTGCTTCTGCCTGCCCACAGCTGTTTACTTGTGTGATAAAAGCTACGCCTGCAAGTAACCCTTGCTGTTGTCTACATATTTCATTACATAAGTAAAAATGGTGAATGGCAATAACTGCAAATTAGACAAAGCTGGAGGTTCAGTTAGTTAAGCCACCAAACTGTGTGATAATGTCCATAAATTGCTTCCAAGTTAATAGAAAGTTGAAATCTTGTAATATGTTATGGGGTATTTTCTTCCCCAACAGAAGTTTCTTTGGTAGCCTGATAGACATTGTTTTTTGCCTCTCTTTAATTTACCTGTTCACCCAACACAAATAAGTCTTATATAAGTATGGATATTTTTGCAAGTTTTTACTAATGTACTAACAATACTACAAACTCCACAGTGCATAAATTAATATATTATCCATATGACTTATCCTTGTCTAGACACTAAAAATCCACCCTGATATTAATACATCCAAGTTAGAGAACTGCAGAGAGCTACAAATGTATTGTTGTAACACAATTTTTATGTAGGGCCAAGACCTTAAAACACAGGTTTTGTCCTTCAGAATATCTATCAGGTACTGGATTCACAGGGCACATCTATGGGAAAGTGTAGAACCAGGATGTATTAGCCTGGGAGCAGCATCACATGAATGGCAGCAGCTTAGGATAACTGGCTGGTTCAGGCTGACTCACCCTGACAATTGCCACTTTTGCTCTGATCTGGCTGCACAAACTTGAGCAGACTTGCTCAGGGACAGAGCCCCCAGCTGCAATCACATGATGCAGCGTGGCAGGACCATTCCCACTTGCTGTGCATAGCACGGAGCTAGAGCTTTTCCCCCTAAATCCATGCCTGGCATAACAACAAATGACATTCCCTTCTTCTAATAACCCCGGACAAAGACTGGTTTTTAAAAGCCGAAACAAAGGGAGACAGGAGAGCTAGCACATTATCATAAACCCCACAGATCATGTGAAACACTGAGTGGAAGAAAATTCTTTTGAGCTTGCATTTTCAGAATAGCAGGAGGGATTTTCTTTTATGGGAATTTGCTGTTTTCCACAGTCAAATTAGTCTCTCTTGCTGAGAAACACGCAAAAGAGGAATTTTGAGGAAAGGAAGCACCACTCATGTCTGAATCAGGAAACTGCCTGGTGATAACTAAAAGAGGAAACAGCTAAAAGAGAAGAAAGGTTGTACTCTAAAAGTTGTACTCTAAACTTGAACAGATAATACAAGCAGTTAGACTGTTTACAGTGCTTCTTAAAAGATTATCAGGCAGATTGAAAAAACTTTTCAGCTTTCAAAGACTTTATAACTCCTCATGAAAACTTTGAAGGATTTAAGCCTACCACATTTCTCTCTTTTCTACCCTCACGTTTTATGGCAATATATGCTGAAGCATTTGAATAAAGCCAAGAACTTGTGTTACCTGAAGCTTCATTTCTTTCTGCTGGTTTTTCCCCTTACTTGCAATCAATTACTTGTTCAGGACAAACTATGAACAAAAGTTCTATCTATGTTAAGAAAGGAAGGAATAAAAGTACATAGATTAAATTCTGAATGAGTCCTACTCTGAGACAAACTTCTGAAAATAACTCTTAAATAATCTTTAAAAGAGAGAGATGGTAAGAAATGTAAAGGTCCTACCTCATGCGGAGACAGCTTAGTTCAGCCAGTGATCCAGTAGAGTTCACTGACACTTCTGTAAATTATTCATTAGGTCACGCCACAAAATGCAACCTCTGAGCGAATCGATTTCCCACCCCACCCACTCAAAAGGACACAAAGTCATGACTTCCAAAAACAGTATCTACCTGACACATCTCTTCTACCCCTCACCCTCCCTGGTTGCTGATCTGCAAATGCAGAAGGAAACTACACCAGAAAAACAGGAAAGACAAGAAGATGTTCTTGAAAAGTCAAAATTTCAAAAGGTTTTGTAAAAAAATTTGGTCCTGGTCATCTTCATAAGGCAGAATTCAAGTAAGCTGTTGAAAAATGTAATAAAATGTATTTCCTATGAAGGAAACAACATACAGAATTGCAAGCTGTCTTTACAATAAGTTCAAAAGGAGAAAGTTTGCCTGCAAACAAAACCAATTAATGACTTACAAAGCACCTTTTCTTGTTGAATGGATTTATGTACATTTCCAATACAGGGTGTCTCCTTTACCCTTTTAATACCACACTTTTAAAAGTATATTGAATAAACATCTCCCCCTGGAAATAAACCAAACCACAACGAATGTATGAGTTAATTTATGACTTTAAATACAACTGGCTACAACTGACAAAATTCAGTGGAAATATGATGTTAAGTCTGATAGCTATCTTGGAAGACTTTTTTTAATCTCAATTTTGGAAGTATATGATTTCACTGCAGAAACACAAGGCTTTATCTAAATGATTCCTGATAATAGAATGTGCTGCTAAAGGACTTAATATTTGTTTTCTTAAAAGAAATTGAGGTATATTATATTTTTTATATATATATATATAAATGTGTATCACTAATTATCTAATCAACATAATGCTAACCACAAAAGAATTAAAATGAGAGTAGAAAGTCATATGAGCTGAGCCAAAGATACAGTAAAAACCACATTTGATAACCAGTATCTGTCTGCAGTCCCTGGAAAAGTTTTGAAGTGCAGCGCAGACACACCTGCTCAGTGCTGACTGAAGGAAATACCAGGGGCTGCTGCTCTCACTGATACTGTCACCATCAGCACAACCCACTTCTTGCTGCTGTTTGTCTCTATCACTCTCAAGGATCAAGCCTGTGAGAATGAGCAAGAAAAAGTGGAATAGCACAGACTTTGGACTTTCTTCTGAAGTTTGTGGTTCTGATGGGAAAGCCTGTGAAGCTGAATTGTGCTTTATCCAGAGCTGTGGGACACAGCCACAGGGCTGGGGACACCCCAGCATCACACAGTCACACAGCACCAGCTGTACTTTCTAATCTGCACCTCCATTAGCATTTTAAGGTCATTTCCTCCCACCCTTTCACTTGAGGCACTGCAGAAAAAGCCAACCCCCACGTTCCTTTAATTTGGTTCAATATAGTTTCACTTTGCTTTGCCACATTTAAGGCCTCTCCTTATTAGCAGAACACCAAAATGCTGCAGGGACATCTCACATAAACCTGTTTTGTGTTTGGGGAGAGTTAATCCTACCCTTGATCCTACATGTCTGAAATCTGTGTGAAGAGCTCATGCTCAACATTGCCTGATTCAACCCGGAATAGTGGCTAACATGAAAAGCAAAAACAACTTTGCATGCATGTACCTTGAAAAGCGTAAAATATTATATCTGAATATGCTCGAGGTTTCTGTAATTCAAAGGCCTCTCAGTATGCTCTAGGCATTATTTCTACTGCTGTTGCAGTGGGTAACTATTTCTAGTGATAACGGGGGGGTTTGCCTTTGGTTTTCTTGTATTTGGGGGTGTGGGGGGAGCTTAACAGCAATGATGCTAGAAAAAAGTCATCAATCCACTTACCAAAGTGATAATAATTCTTGTTTCGTGTATTTTCAAACATTAAGGAGGTGAACAAAAATATCGAGGTTACACTGGAGATGAATTCTCTAAAACTTTCTTTGGAGTATTTTAATTTCCTGCCATTTCTCCTCAGCTGTGGACCAGAGGATTGATGTCTTCTGAAACAAAATGGTTGGATGCTGCCCCCTTGTGAGCTGCCCCCGCTCCAGAGCCTGAACCAAGACTGCCTAAAACCTTTTTTTTTTTTCTGCAGAAAAAGCATCCAATTCTCTTGCCCCAAACTCTGGTTTAGCTGTGGTGGTATTTAACACGTATTTAACACTACCTACGGCAGCAGGCAGGGTAAGTACTGAGCTTCGGTGAAGGCCAAGCCAGCAGCTCTGAATGAGGAAGAACTTTATGTTGGCGGTGTCAGAGCACTGGAACAGCTGCCCAGGGAGGTCGGGCTGTCTTCCTCTCTGCAGACATTCCAAACCACCATTCCACCCACTCCACGTGGCCCTGTTTTGTACGGGGCGTCTTCCAACCCTAACGATTCTGTGCCGGTGTGTGTGATTCACCAGCACCACAGCCTGTGCCCGCCTCCTCCAGCCCCGTGCGGGCTCCGCGCCGAGCGCTCCCCAGGCGGCTCCCGCGCGGATCCCCACGGGGCCCCGCCGCTCTCCGCTCAGGCGCTGCGCGGCCACCCCGCAGGGCCCTGGCGGGCGCGGGGCCCTGTGCCGTACAGCATGGCGGCGCTGTGGCGGCGGCCGCGTCCCCTGGCAGTGTCGGGGCTGTGCCGTACGCTCCGAGCGCTCTCAGGTATGCGGTACCCGCGGGGCTCGGGCCCAGCAGCGGCCGCACCTTCGCCGCTCCTCCGTGGGAAGCTGCTGCCCGCGCCTTCCGAGACCCAAAGCGCCCGGGGAAGGTCTCCCGAGCCTTTCCCACCACCCGCAGATGCCGGACTCGAGCGGCTGCTGTGGGGACCGGGCCGCATCCGTGAGGAGAACCAGGCACTGCTGTGGCTGCCAGAGCCCATCCCTAGGCCCTGGGCGCTGAGGGAGCCCCGGGTTCAGGGGACGGTGCAGCGGGGTGGGGGCTCCGTAGTGCGGCTTGGGCTGCCCCAGAGGCAGTCAAACCTTTCTTGCGCAATTACGCCAGGGGTCGCGGCCCTCCCTGCCCGCTCGGCGCTGCCAGGGGAAGACCCCGCCCGGGCTCGGTGCCCGCCCTGCCTGTGACGGCTCCGAAAGCAGCCGCGACCCTGTGCCCTCACTAGAAGGAGTCATCGCTCACCTGCGGCTGCTCTCGCCGCCTCACACCCCGCCGGGAGCCGGGGCTGGTTTGTGCCGAGGCTGATCTCAGCCGAGGTGGCAGCAGGGGCCAGCTTCCCTCTGAGCGCACCCCACGGCCCGGCAGGGCACACATGGCTTATAAAGCTTTGAGCCCCTTTGTAAGGTGGTGTAAGAATATCTGTGTGGAGCTTGCTGCTGTAACGCCGAGACAGAGACCTGTACTGGATCTCGGTTGCATTAATTATGAGCCTCTTGGGACTCTGTGTAAAAATGTAATTATTTTCTCACTTCATTTGCAGTGCTTTATTTTCTTTATTTTATTCACAAAATCAGAGTAGATAGCTTAATGAACAAACCACAGCGCTAGAGTAAAGTGAGGAAAACCCAAATCAGCAATAATAAATTGTAAAAATAGGTGTACTCTAATGCTGTCCTTACATACCTCTCCCATCTTCCTGGTCTGGTTCTATTCCTTCTTTTTTTCACGTCGTCTTCACAGGAAAGAATGAGTATGATCTTCTGGTCATTGGCGGAGGGTCTGGAGGCCTTGCTTGTGCAAAGGAAGGTTTGTATGCATAAATTACTAACACAAGTTTTGGTTTGACTTCAGTGGGGTATAACGAAACTAAGGGAAGTGTTATTGCTAATCTTAAAGCTTTTTAAGAGGCATAGTATGCTCCAGTACCTGCACATTAATCATTAACTTTGTTCCATATGGTTAATCTGCACATTGATTCACACCCTCAGGTGTTGGGATTTTGTTTAGCTTTCCTCTTAACCTTTTAAAAAAATATTTCTTTTTTTGTCATGGGAAAAACTAATAAGCTTTCATTTCACTGTTGTAAAAGTATTCAGAGTACCTCCATAGATACTGTATTTTTTTAAAATACCATTTCTCATTTGTGTGTTAAAACAACAATCCTTTCGGACTGTTTCCAAGAACTAACTACTGTAGAGAACCTTGCCTCTTTGTATCTCAGGGTAACATGTTCAACAACCCACAGTGTTCTTAAACATCTCATTTGAGGTCAAATTGCATTTTTAGGGTCAGTGGAAGCTGGAGGCGCCAGTCTGGGTAATTAAGCGTCTTCCAGAGAATTTGCTGATGACATAGGCAGGTTGGGTCTCTGGTCTGGTATCTTGAGTTAGACAGGAAAAAACACCAGCTGCCATCTACTGTATTTTATCTGTATCTGTGCTACTAAAATGTTTGTTTGTGTATTTCTCCTTTGTCTAAAATACCTTACCTTGCTTCTTTGTTTAAAGCTGCTCAGTTTGGAAGAAAAGTGGCTGTTCTGGATTATGTTGAACCTTCCCCACAAGGTATAGAAGAGAAATACCAGGGTAATAAATACCAGGGCAATGCATATAATTCAGTTGCTCAGATGAGCAGGTTTCTCCAGACAGCAATGTCCAAAGCCACACTGCTTGCTTTGCTTGGAGCAAAAGTCCTTTAGCCCAGTTTGTGTCATGGCTCCTTCTCTCCAAGATGAACCAGCTGTGCCAGCTCCCCTGCACATTAAGCTTGTTAGCAGTGCTTGATGCCATCATTTATAGTAGACTTTGGACTTCTTTAAGTGAGAATATTCCCTCTGTCAAAATTTTGTTATTTACAATTTCTAAAAATTACAAGTTCTGTCATATTGAGGTTCCTTGTGTACCATGCATAAAATGAGATCTGAAAATGTAAATGTTTAGTTACTGAATCTTCTGAGCTCTGAAAAATCTTGAGATGGTTTGAATTTTAGAAGAAAAATGCACAGAGATGTTTTTTATCAAACAAATGAGCACAAAGAAAGTTAGAAACTGATCTGTAGGAGACCGTAAACTGTGTTGTTATGGAAATTTTACCTCCCATGTACCCAACTGCATTGTTGTACTAAACTAATGCATTTATTTTTTTTCTTTCTTTTTTTTTTTTTTTTTTCCCAAGGAGCTGCATGGGGACTTGGTGGAACTTGTGTGAATGTTGGCTGCATTCCTAAAAAGCTTATGCATCAAGCAGCCCTTTTAGGGGGTGCCCTTAAAGATGCCCAACACTATGGCTGGAATCTATCCCAACCTGTTCATCATACCTGGTAAAGACTGTTACCCATCTCTACTCCTGTGTGCTGCAAATGCATAGCAATAACCTTTTCCCAGTTGGTGTTTATTATATGGCAGTTAGGGAAGTGAATTTTGCATGTGAAATTTTAGCCTGGTACTTGTTTTAAAAACAGAATTAGTTACTGGATTATTTGGACAGAAATTATGTTGCTTTTACAACAAAAAATACTGTGGTTCATTCTTCATTTTCAGCAATTGCCTATATCTTTGTGTTGTATAACCTGAATTTATAATATGATGACTTCATGTTCATTTTCTTGTTTTACAACAGGTCTGTGATGGCACAAGGTGTTCAGAATTATGTGAAATCCTTGAACTGGGGACACAGAGTGCAACTACAAGAAAAGTAAATAAGATTTTAAAGTTCATGTTTCTTCCCACAGTCAAGGGAGGTGCTCTTGCCCTTGTAGAATTGCCTTTGAAGTTTGTATCTAGAGCTAGTATTTTGAGTCTGTAAGTTCTTTCTGCTGGGGTCTGTAAGTGCGCTTGTCTAAGTGGTCTCTTCCTTTCCCATTTTCCTTTTTGGTGAAATAGTGGTTGACACTGACCATACATAAAAGCTTTCTAGCTGTGTAGGTGCTGCTCTCTTTAGTCTGGAGAGGTATTGCATTAATATGAAGCAGTCAAGGTTTCTTAAGATACTTTTGATCTCATCCCCCCCAAAATTTCTATGCTATACAAACCCACACTATGCTAGAGCAGCAGATTTTTTTTTTTTTTTTTTTTTTTGCTTTCAGTGCAGAAACGGTTCCAAGTTTTTCAGCATGCAGTTCCTTTTATAGAGAAATTATATTAATATAAAATGTAACAGATTCTAGTCTTGTTACTCCTGCTGAGTCACTTTGGTGTGTTCTCAAAATGAGTATGGTATCCAAAATGCTATAGATAATGCTAGTAATGCTATGGCTAACAGAAAATGTCTTTTTGAAGAGGTCAATAACCCAATCTCACAGTTTGTTACAAAGTTAGGTACTTTTCTGTAGAGAGGAGTTGAGTGTGACACAAGAATTCAGCAACAAATTATGATAGAGCTGCAAACAGTCCTATGAAAGGAGATTCCTTCCTTTTACTGGTCTATGGCTGTTTGCTACCTTTTTTAGCACTTAAATACCGAAAAAGTAGCTGATTGTATTTCACACCTATTCTTGTTAAGTGTGCATTGCTGAATCTATTTTCTTCTAAACAGGAAGGTGAAATATTTCAACATAAAAGGAAGTTTTTCTGATCCACATACAGTCCGTGGTTTAACAAAAGCAGGTAAAGAGGTGAGCTGCTGTGCTGATTTCTGCAGTGTTGTTCATTTAGAACATTTCAGGTCATTTGGGAGCTAGATTGTCCTTTTGCAAATTCCTTGAGGTATTCAGTATTGTTTTGGTGAGCGAGATTTGCAATTTCCACTTACAGAAGTTGTTTATGAAGTTGACTGGTGCCTGCTGAATCCCTGGCCTGCCCTAGTAGATGCTGTTGCTTTTTTTCTGTAGGTGGAAATGCTGAGACAAAATATTTTTGTTTGATTTGGTCAGTTGTGCTGATGCTTACAGAAGTGTAAGTTCTGAGAATTAGGTTGCTCTGAGCTGTTTCCCTCCTTCAGGTGATTTCTATGGGTGATTAACTCGGTAATACCAAATTGTGTGTGGGAGGCAATGAGTGTGAATGCACAGCTGGGTCACATAACAGAATGGTGGCTATTGCTGCATATTTAATAAGGTCTGAGCCTGCCTTTCTGACACCTTTTTGAGGGTAATTGTTTAATGTCACTGATGAATATCAGGTTTTTGGGTGTAGGTGCCTAGGATTTTTTTAGAAACATTCTCCTTTTGAGGCAGCTTAACACCAGGCCTGAGACAGAATTTACTGCCGTGATCTCTGTGCATTTTGTCCTGACAAGAAATTGATTTTAAAATGGTGTCTTTAGGATAACTATTGCTCCCAAGTAGTCATCAGAATCTTGCTTAGTGTAAGAACAATTGCATGGTTAATATTAAAACAAAACCTAATAAAGAATGGGTAAGAGAAGTTCTGCAGATATTACTTTATCTTCATCCTTGTTTTAATGCACTGCTGATTATTATGTTACATAAATAGCAGATGGTAGTGCCTGGTTTCTCGTTGATCACTCATTTGTACATAGATGAAATACAAAGACAGATAAAAGGATTGCAAATGCTTGATTTTGATTTTTTTGTTTGTTGGTTTTGTTTTGTTTTGGTTTTTTGTTGTTGTTGTTTTGTTTGTAGACTGTTGTTACTGCAGATAATATTGTTATTGCTACTGGAGGAAGACCAAAATACCCTACACATGTAAGTTACCCTTCCATTTGACAGCTCAGGTGCTCTGCTGGTTGAGATGCAGAACACGATGAAGGAGGATAAAGAGTGTAAAAATAAAGCAACATATGAGAGATTTTTGTACTTGTGTCACACAAAGACTTGCCTTTATATAAAGGATGGCTTTTTAGAAAAACATTTCCATAGACAACAGTTTGCTCTGATTCAGTATGTTGGTGTTGTTTAGAACTGTGCGATAATTCAGGTTGGAATTTGGCAGCCCCAGATATATTCCCCTTGGTCAGTACTTCAGCCAACACAGCCTAAATTGCTATTAGCTTTTATTGCTGACAGAATTTGCATTGTAGATTCACCTGTGTGATCATAGGTTGCAGGTGCACTGGAGTATGGAATCACAAGTGATGATCTGTTCTGGTTAAAGGAATCTCCTGGAAAAACGTAAGTTGCCTTACCATGGCTGTAATAAATGCTGGCATTCCTACCTTTTCTGTATGGCAAGCTGAAAAATGTTCCAAATTGCCTCTTGTACACCAGTTTTTCATCTGTTTTCCTTCTGAAAATGTGCTTGGCGATGCATCAATATCATACTACCAAACTTCATTAGTAACCGATAGATCTTCCCCCTCCTCCTCTCATGAGCTTCCCTTCTAAAATCGGATTACATACATGTTTTCACCGTGTTAGGTTGTGCTGTAGCGATTACACCGCAAATCACAAGAGGGCAGCATGGACTCACCCGAGGGTTGCTCAGTTCCTCGGTTAGTGGGGAAGTGCCAACATGATTTTGTGTTCTCTTAAGTTAGGGCAGTTCTGATAACAAAAGAAAATGTGATGAGACATTTGGGTCTCTTTTGCTTTACTTACTTTTGCTTTGGAAGCTATTGTTTAACTGAAATATTAGAACACTTGTTTTAATGGAAATACAAAAAATGCCATAGTTGTTTTTTACAGCACACAGCAGAGTAAGATTCTGAGTCAATACTGCACTACAGAGCAATTGACTGATGAAGATAACTGTGACAGGAAATGCAGATTTGCTAGTCTGAAAATCAGATAATGCCATCTTTTAATCTTCTCTACTGAGTAATTCTAGAAAAAGCAGAAGAGATTTCAAACTATAATACTGGTGTTTTTGCAAAAAGCCAGTTGCCATTCATGGCAGTGATTTTCTGCTATAAAAAAAATGCACTGTGTTAAGCTAAACTTCAAATAGATAAATTAGGCTTCTTCTACAATTTTAGAAAGAAAGTAAATTTGCTGTTGTTTGTAGTATATCAGTCACCTCTTGAATTTTGAAAACATCATTTATGCAAGGAAATTGTTTTTAGGAAAAGCAGCACCCTCACCCCCCCAAATAAAACCCAAAACAAAATACAAGATTTATCCTTGAAAGTTATTTCTGTGAAAATGTGGCTTTTGTCTAGTTGCTCTAATGCAAGTTGTAACAGTGTAATGTGGGAGTCTAGTGTTTATATGTTGCATTCCTGAGATTTAGTCAAAATAAGCCTGCAGGGGCTACAGTAGCATTTCTGTGCTTTATCAGGCTGTGTCTTAGTAAATGAAGGAGGGAGTTGTTAAAGGTTTGTTTCTGTCGGATTTGTTTCTATTATAAATATTCCCAAGGTTCAGTTTAACACCTTTTGTTTTTAGTCTGAGCTGTGTTGTAGTTATTCTCTCTTTTCTCCCTCTCCAAATGTACATATCTCAGCTACAAATTACATGCCTGGAGGTTATAGACCTGTCAGTCCTGCGGTTATTCATATTTTAAAAAAAAAAAAAGTAAACCATTAACCAACTTAAAAGTTCCTTAGATATACAAACATGGGGAAGAAACTACTGAGATGAAGGGTTTTAGCAGAGTGAATTAGAAAAGATGCCTTGAAATATGTCAAGAATAAGTGAGAGATTGAGCAGGTGCGAACAAGGTTAGGTTCTGCTTTCCTGGCTTTTCTTTTAGGGACTGACAATGCCCAGGAACCCCCTATTTTGTACAAGAAAATGTGAATAATATGGAGCTGATGCTATGAATAAGTGCCAGCTGACATCCATTTTTTATCTAATGAAAAAGAAGAGCAAACATACACCCAAATTACAGAAATTCTCCTTTTCCCTGTGAATCTCCAGTAGATATTTCTTTATGGGCAGTTTGTGGCTTTTTGCAGCACTTCCCAGGAGCTGCATGCTAATAAGGGAGTGATCGTCCATTCACAGATGAATCAGATGCCCTAATGCTGGAAAAATTATTTCCCATTATGTTAAATTGTTTGCCAAACATAAACCCCAGACTAGCAGATTTTAATCACTTTTACTCAACCTATTCTCTGTACACCTTCACAAGTTGTATGTTTTTGTTGTGGGATAGAGAGATGTTATCTGGAGCCTTTTGTGAGAAAACATGTGTTGTACTGACTGTGCAGTCCCTAGGGCTTACAGGGCTGCAGCCTCCATGTCTGCACTCCTCAGAAGTTTAAAGGCATTGCTGTTAGAACTGGGAGATGTTGCAGATTGGTTTAGGGTAAGGCATAGGCCACAAGCCCTTTCAAAAACCTAACAAAATACTTTGTTGTCAGTGGAAATACTGTACTGGATGCATCTGCAAACTGAGATTTTAACAAGTCTGCATAAGACATAGACAGCAAAGGAGTGCAAGTGCAGCCTTTCCAGCAGCTGAGTGTTAATGGCTGCCTGGCTGGAGCTGCTTTTACCTTCAGAACAGGGACTGAGCATTCTGCCTTTTGTACCCAGCAAATGGAGGGAACTGAGAATGTGGTCAGGAGAGAGAGGAACTGCTGCAGTGTAGGGAGCAACTGAGGACAGAAATGGAAACTGCTGTGCTGGAGAGCTGATACACCTCATAAACTGCAAGTGCTGATGGACAATTTCAATGATATTCTTGATTGAAAGAGTGTGAAATACTGGGAGACATGGGAGCTGGAGTTTTATTTAAGAGCTAAAATGGATATATTTGGTAAATACCAGTCTAAGCAAATCTATTAAACCTATTTTCTATAATAGCTTACAAGATATGTGAAGACAAGAAGGGCAAATATTTGGCATTTGGAAAAATACGACGATGAAAAAGCAGATGGTTATAAATCAAAATGAAATTTAGCAATGAATAAAATCTTGCATTGGGAACTGTAATCTACTTGATAGGAAGACATAATCTAATTTATAGACCATCCCCATGTGCTGAAAGATGAGCTGCCAGGGAAGAGGACTGGCCTGGCTGGAACTCAGGAAAAAAGGAGTGGTTATGCCCCTGGGAGAAGAGGGAAGACTGCAAGGATGTCATGAGGTTGTGCAGGGAGAAAATTAGAGGGGCCAAAGCCCAATTAGAACTTAATCTGGCTACTGCTGTAAAAGGCAATAAAAATGTTTCTATAAATACAGTAGCAACAAAAGGAGGGCTCAGGAGAATCCCCATCCTTTATTGGATGTTAGAGGAGAGAAGCACAGTAATAAGGATAAGGAAAAGACTGAGTTACTTAATGCCTTCTTTGCTTCAGTCCTTAATAGTAAGAGTGGTTGTTCTGTGGGTACCCAACTCCTGAGCTGAAAGATGGGGACAGGGAACAGAATGAAGCCCCCATAAATCATGAGGACTTGGTTAGAAACCTGCTACAGCACTTGGACATACACAAGTCCAAGGGGCTGGATGTGATCTACCCCAGGGTGCTGAGGGAGCTGATGGAAGAGCTGACTGAGCCACCTTCTGTCATTTACCAGCAGTCCTGGCTAACTGGGGGGTCCCAGCTGACTGGAAGTTGACTGATGGGACACCCATATCAGAAAATCTATTTTTCTGGTTGTGCAAAAATATGCACAAGCTCATTCCACTTCTTTCTTCTTCTTTTCCTGTAACAGGTTGATTGTTGGAGCCAGCTGTATCCTTTGAAAAGCCTGTGATGATCTATGATTATAAGTAGCATAGCTGTCTTTCCTATGAAGGCTCAGTTTTCAGAATTCCTTTGCTCATGTTATATAGCTTAGTTGGTAAGACAATAATAATAGTTTTCTGTGCAGTAGAATCATGAAAATTAAGATCAGCTAGGGATAAATTCTCAGGATCTTAAATCCAGTGTTAACTATAAGACTTCCAAGTTTTATTCTGTGTACAAAAGCAAGCTAAAGATGTCTGTGTGAGAACTTGGTATCTCCTAGTAAAAAGCCCACTTGTGTACTACTCATATATTGTGTTTATCGGAATTGTTGTTTACATTTGCTTAACTGGTGTGTCATCAGATGTTTCCCTTGAGTGTGCTGGTTTTCTAACAGGCATTGGATTGGACACTACAGTCATGATGAGAAGTGTCCCACTTCGTGGGTTTGATCAGGCAAGTGCAGAATATCTTACATCTCCTTATCTGGCAAATAAATTAAAAGATAGATTTGATTATTTTTATCTCCTAAAGAAAAAGTGTTGTTTGCATCTCCAAACATATCCTAGGATGTGCACAGTTTTTGAGGTGGGAGTCGTGTTGCTTAAGTGGCAGTGACAAACACCACTTGTGGTAGTGACACTAGTGACAGCTTCTAGTTATATGTCACCCTCTCCCACTTTGGAGCGGCTCCCTTAAAACTAGCAGCTTGTATGCCTTAAAACCAGTGGCATGAGTTTGCAAAATATTGTATAAGAATATGGAATTTACACTCCTTGTTGAAGAAATTCACACCTGTAACAGCATGAGGTCTGAGCAAGCAGGGAATGTGTGTATGGGGCTCTTGGTCTGACACTTACAGTAGGGCTTGCTCTGAGAATGTGATCCTCTGTAGGCAGGAGGAGCACAATGGCCATGCCAAAGTTAATAAAATATTAATGGAGATAAAATAATTATGTTCAGTCTGCAGCTACATTGAGTCTGATGGAAACTGATTAGTGAGCTCTCATGTTTCTGAAGAGACATAACCCTGCTGTTGCCTTCATATTAGTTAATATCAACTTGAAAATAAAGTTTTGTAAGCTGAGAGAGCTTGTGTGGAGTTGTTCTGTGTCAGTGGTTTTATTATAATATCCTTTAAGTAATAAACATACTCTGGCAAGGTGCAACCTGAGTTCCTGCAGTCAAGTGCACTGATGTCTTTGGATAAACCTGTTGATGCCACATTTTACTACTTCAGTGTGATGTGGCATTATTTCAAACAGGCTCTTAGGACAAAAGTTTGTAGGGGTTTTTGTATTAGAACTTTCCATGAAACCTTAGTGATTTGTAGTCCTTGCAGAGAAATGTCAAGTGTTATGGCAAAAGGAAATATCTTTTTCCCATTGTTTTATGAAAGTATTTAATTTTCATCAAGCTACTAAAAGAATTTAATTATGGTAATGACAAATTGAATATGCTCTAGATTGTGTAAACAACGAATGCTTTAAAAACAACCATTTTATTAATATACTGTTTTATTTTTTTGGAAAATAATTTGAGTATTCAGGTGTAGGTGCCTCTTGGAATGGAGTTGCAGGTCATAGTGGCTCCCTAAATTATCATGTGTTAGCAGTGCATAGTAACTAAGTGATAAAGAATGTTTGAAATGCACAAGATATTTACTGGAGATTCCTGAACCCAGCTGAGGGAGGGATTTATATTAAAAAGGTCATATATCTAAGAAAAAACAAATTTTTTTTCACTACTCAACAGCAAATGGCTTCTTTAGTAATTGAGCACATGGAATCTTACGGCACAAAATTTTTAAAGAGATGTTTCCCAACTAAAGTTGAAAAATTGAAGAGCAACAGATTGCAAGTCACTTGGAAAAATGCTGACCTGGGCACAGAAGAAACTGATTCTTTCAACACTGTTATGTGGGCAGTAGGTAAATATGATTATCTTAACATTTCTTTGCAATGCTTTCCATTCTGAAAGTGAAGTCACTTTGTCTTGGGGTCAAACAGCCCCCCTCCCCCCACCTTTTAAATGTTTAGTGACTTAAACATTGATAGCTGTTTAATTATTTTCTTGCATGCCTGACTCATTCATTTACAGTCTAACAACATGCAGTCTAACTAAAGATGCAGTGAATGGAAGAAGTCTGTGGTAACTTGTTTTGCATGAGCTGCAATAAATGGGAGGCCATCTAGTCTTCATCACTTTTACTAGAGTAAGAACATGAATTCCAACAAGCTCTGATTTGCAGGTAGTGTTCTCTAAGTCCCTACTCTTGATTGATTCATGAAGCTTTTCACTGTAAGTGCATATTTATCCTCTTTAAGAGGCTACCATTTCTTCTAGGATCTTTTCTAAACTGTGCTGCTTAAGTTTGTTACTGCAGCTGTCATCCAGTTCTGAGAAAGAGAAGTAACTGTCTCTAAAAACCCAAGCTCATTGCAGGGAACCTTGAAACTGCATAGCTTTTTGAAATCTGGTTAGGGACTTTCACATCTCTCAGACTCCTTAGAGCTGACATAACAACTAAATGAATCTGTGTAAAAGAATGGTGTGATAAATGTCTATGAGCATAATCACCAGAAATGTGAATCAAATGTGGGGTTTGCCTCCTTTGAGACAAATGCTACTTTCTGCAAGGACTAACACACTAAATTTTATATGGTACAGGGCTCCAGCCCACAGGAATGAAAATACTCCTTCAGTATTGCCTCTCTAAGCTGCTCATTTGTTGCTGTTGCAAGTCTGTCCTCAGTTCCTGTATTGGTTCAGAAGGGCTGTAAGCCCACCAGAGTAGACCTCTTGTCTTTTGTGCTTATAAAGCTTTGTGAATATCTGAAATTCTAGATCAATAATGCATGGCTAAAGGTAGTAGTGGTATTTGGCAGGCAGATGATATCTGGCAAAGTAAATAGGCTTAAACGTTCTGCCCAAGAAATCTGTTTTGATGCAGATGAATAAACGGTTTTACTAGCAGCTTTAGCAATCCCCTTGACTACTTTATATTCTTTTTATCTGGCACTACTGTTTTAAAGTAGTGGGGATGCATTACTCTTTCATTTGTTCATAACGTAAATTTAAATTCTGGTGGTTGTAGAATAGATCTGTTACAGGATCAGAAACAGATCATTTACAGCATTTTGTATATTGCCCAGTGGACTTAATCTACTGTCCGTTTCCCTGTTAAGTCAGCTTTATATCTTCTTAATACCCCAAACAGAAGGCAGGTTGTGCATTGTGACAAATGCTTTCTTTTCCTTGCTGTAACTACTGCTCTCTTAGAAGTGCCTTGGGCTCTACAAATTGTGGAAATAGCCCATAATAATGGATTATTCTCATCAGAACCAATCAAACAGACTAGTGTTTGCCAAGAGCAAAAAAAAGCTCATACTATCTGGACACATAACAATCGTGAAAACTGTAGAATAATATTAATGAGGTGAGATGAAAATGTTGCCAAAAAGTGGGTTTCTAAGTGCTGTATTTGATTTTTCTTAAGCTTTCTGGTAAAAATGCTCGACCCTTTCTGTGGTTCTGTGAAAAGTACAAAAAGTTGGAGACAAACATGTCAAATATCAAGTCAATTTTTTTACTTTTGTCTAAGATGGAAAAAAGAACTATTAAGTTGAAATAATAAGAAAAAATCTTGGTTTACTGTTAATTATAGTGGAATAAGGTTGCATGATAGACTGTTGCAATTCAGTTGTAACATGAGTCTGCTATTTCAATGCAGAGGAACTAAATGTATTATAATTTTTGTCATAGCTTTGAGTTACAATCCATATTTAGAAACAGCAAAATGAATAGTTTGAGGGTTTTGTGTTGACTTTTTTTTAGTGTTCAAATTGGCACTCCACCCTTAAGGACCAAACACATTAACAGTTAAAGCTGGTTAATTGGTGTGCAGTCCATATGATTCATTGTTTTGCTCTGTATCAACACACCCACACCAGGTGTCTCAGATAATAGGCTGGGAAACTTGGTGGTGTTGAGGATTTCCTGTCTGCAGATGTGCCAGTTACAGCACTGATTGAAGCAAGTCAGCTTGTAGAGTTGGTTAAAAAGCAGCTGCTATTGTTAACTAATTGTAGCCTAAATTATAGTACATATTTCCATAATTTTTGCCAGTGCATCATGGAATTTTAGTAGGATTTTGTGAATAATGTTAAAAATAATTACTGCAGCAGATTTTAAGTTCAGCTTTATAAAAAGAATTTTCTCCCTCATGAGGGCAGTGGAACAGCCATTCTCAATTCCAATGCATTTGTAAACTTAAAGGATCCAGACTGTGTCTTTGAAATAATACATCTTTGCTGTAAAAAGAATTACAGCTGTAAGTCAGCATAAAGCTAAACAGGTATGAAGTGTTGCACCTCATGTGCTACCAAGCACATTGTCCTTTGTGTCACACTGGACATTAGGCAGATTTATTTTGTTGTGCAGTAAAATAGAATCCTTGATGTCTGATATCAACAAAAGGTTAAGTACATAACATTTTTTATGATAGTTTTCTTCAAGGCTTACAACCAAACTGGTTTGGATTAACAAGGGAAACAGAAATTTTGTTAGATTTTCTGTGAAGAGTCCCATAAGGTAAAATATTGCTGTGATCTGTGAACACCTCTGCCAGCCCCTGTAGGAAAGGGGCTGTAGATTTATCTTGGCAAACACAATCTTGCCATAGAGTTTCTAATCTTTGACTTATTCAGTGAAAAATAAGGCACCTCAGACAACTCTTAATGCTAATGTGGTGTGGTTTGCTGAGGCTTTGGGTCTTTGTTCTGAGCTTCTCATATGTCTCTCTTACTAACTTAAATTCATTGCTCTCTTGGAAAGATATGGTTTCTGCAATCCTAATGAAAACTGTCATTCCTGTTATATCAGCCAGTGCTTTTAGATTTTTTCCCAATACCTAGTTTTAAGGACATTGTCAGACTTTATTCACAGGGCTATTTTTAATGTGCTTTTACCTTTGTTTAACCAACCTATAAACTTTGAGTGTAAGTTTTACTTTATGCTACTTATTTTACCAGCCTGTAACTACGAAAATAACTTGTTCATGTGCTAGGCTATGCCTCTAAATCTGCATGTGAAAAGATTGGATTCAGAACTATTTCAGCACTAAGATGCTATTTGAGTTGATAGGAGGTGATGCTAACCTTTACCTGAGTAATGGTATAAATAGATTTTCAAAATGGCAGAAAATTTCTCCAAAGTAGTTTTTGGGAACAGTATGATTTGACAGTTCATGCAGAATACAGGTTCTGTTCAATCATAAATGCTGAGAAGATTGAAGCCAATGACCTTACCTCACTTGGGAATGGTGGTTGGCTGCTGGTTTTTGAGACTGCAGAGCCATCCTTTGAAACTAAACCTCTGGTTAAAGCAAGCTTTGTGTGAGAGAATGAATGTAAGAGTGAACTGTAGCTTTCTTCTCAGAAAATGTTTCCAGCCCTCTTCACTTTTTACAGGACACTGAGAACAAGAAAAGTAGAATCTTTGAAATTGTTCCATGCTATAAGTTTTAAATTTGATTACATGTCACTTGGAGTTGCTTTTCTGGTTAACTCTAGGTGTGCACTGGATGGCCGTGGCCATCTACAATAAAATGCATGGTTGGCTTCAGTTTGGATTTTTAAAACATGGGAAGGCAAACAGGCATTCCAACTTCTGTAGTTAAGAAACTCTGGAAGACCCATTATAAAATTCTGCTGTCAGCTGCACCTTTATCACCCTGGGAAATCTTACTGAATGCAAGAATGTGCTATCACTCATTTACCACTGCTACTTACCTGACTTATGGCTATTCCTCTGGCTTCTGAGTTTAGCAGCTTCAGTCTCCACTGTTGAAGGACCTGCCCCTCAAGGTCACAGTCTGATACTTGTTCCCCTTGTTCTGTGTTCAGGTGTGATTACCAGAGCCCTTGGGCAGGTGCTGGGACACAAGTGCCACACCTCAACACGGCCAGCCTGGCCAGTGTCTGTGATGTGAGCTTCAGCTGCTCCCCTGTCACTCCTTTAGTGGAGCCTCCTGGCTGGCAGCCCCCTTAGGAAGCCATGTTGTTAGATTTTATAAAAGCAGATCAAAAAGCAGTTTTTTCTTATGAAGTTAAAAGCAAATGGGAGCCAGCACTGAAAGCAGGGCTCTGTGTGGTTTTCACAGCTATGTGGTAAGTCTATGGGTATATGAAAGATGAGATTATGGTGTGCTGTTAAAAGTGCAGAGGCAGGTAACATTTTTAAGGGTCAGATTTGAGTTGCATCTTTCTTCTAGATGTCTGGCATAATATTTTGCTGTTTTAAATGAAAGCTAAATCTAATCTTGTGTCCTACACAATTGTACACTCCTGTTCTTTGGCAGTTTCAGGACATCTTCAGACTAAAAGCACATGTGCTGATTTTAGGCCAAGGATGGGTTTGTGTCCCTGGTAGGATTTGGGATCTTAGAAATAAGCTGTGAAGTCATGCTTTCTTGGAGTTGAAAATGTGAAAAAATCAGGAGTTAGAGTATGAAATGAAAGTCCTACTGAGAAATTATGAGAACTGATTTTATAATAGTAAGTGAATGTTGGGAAACATCAGAATTCCCTAATTTGGCACTACAACCTACCAAGACACATTGTATAACCATGAGCCTAAGCTGCTGAATTTGAGATGAAGCAGGATCAGTGATCAGTAAGTATAATTCTTGTTTATGGAGGTGAACATGCATGGGGCTAAAGGCCAATAACCCTTCAGTTCGGTGTTTAAAAATTTTGTTTTGCCTTCAAAAATAATAGTTAGGCAGTAAGATTGGGAGTGAGCTTCACTATGAGAAGCAGCACGTTCATTGTAACTCTTAGCTATTAATACCAAGCTGTACATATGTTAAAATAGACTGCAAAGAAAGGTTAAGTGTTATCCTGCAGGTTTGATAAACTCAACTGTTGTTGTCACAAGTCTTTAAATGACTCTATTGACGGTTTTTCTTTTTTTCCTCTTTCAGTGCCTGCTGTTGCGTGCTAAGTTTTCTCTTGGCTCTGCCTGGCAGGAAAAAGAGGAAACTAGAAAACCCCATTAGGTGTCCATTTGCAGAATACCCAGGCTTTACTCTCAATACACAAAAAAATACAACGGTAGGAAGTTGTTTCACATCCGAGCCAAGATAAGGTCCTGGAGGTTTATTATTTTTGTTGCCTGATAGCATCAGGACTGGGGAGCAGGGGGCAGAGAAGGAACAGCAGATCAACATCCCATGGGGACAACAGAAGGGAAGACAGACAGATAGCCAAGTGCCGACAGCTTCAGTCAGTGCTCCCAGAGGAAGTGTTGGTTTCACCAGATGAAATTAATACACAGAAGTCTTTACGGAGGCATTCAGATGTGACATTGTTTGAGGGGCCTGGCTATATGGCAGATGTATAAAGCACTGAATCATATGTTTACATATAATTAGGTCTGTATTGACAAGCCAGGTTTTCCTTTTTTTTTAATAATTTCCTACATTAACATCAAAGAGCTTGTTTTTATAATGAAAACACGTTTCCCTTTTTGTTTTGCTTTGCTATAGCTCTGCATTAACATCAAATGCAAATCATGACTCACGCAAAGTAGACCTGTATGTGTAGATATATCCATGTTCATTTAAAGCCTCTAAAACAGACACAATGTTAAAAAAATTCCTTAGTTTGGATATATTCAGGCAACTTTTTTCTATGTGATCTTGTGCAGCCTTAAAAATTTTGTGGCTACTGCATAATTTTGCTGTGCTTATTAATTTTCAAACAAGTTGGATAGGATTTAAGATTCCAATTTCTGGATCAGGAATTGCTTCCTTAGATACTTTATAAAAAGCTCAGTGTAATGCTGTTAAGACTTTGGTGATCTAAGGTGTAATTATGCAGAAAACACTACAAAAATATATTTTTTATATATGAGATAATTTGATATCATTGGAATAGAAAGCTGTAATAAAATCTGGGCTTAGTTGTATTTTTCTCATTTGTTTTTAAATACATTTAAAATGTTTCTAAACTCTACAGAAATAGCTGAAATATAGTCTGAGATAAACCAGCATTTAGGACTTGAGAGCAAAGTTGATAAAATTTTTCATCTAAGTTGAGAGAACTAACAGTGTTTTAAGGTAAGTGTATTCAGATTAAAAGAAACAAGGACTTCAGGAATGTTTAACATTGAACAGCATTATTAATAATTTTTACTCAAAAAGTATACACAACATGCTGTTGGCATTGAGCGCCATTCAGTTAATCTTTATTGGAAATTTTCAGTGTAGAAGTTACTTAGTTTTTATATGTATATTTGTGCTACATTAGGAAACCATTTAGAATGTTCAATAAAAATGAAATCATGTGTTTTTTTACCTTTTCCAAAGGGTGTTGTCCTCCATATTTAAACAGGATAATCCTCTGATGTCTGAGCAGAGGCAATAGTGATCAAGCTCCTTTCCCACAGAGTGTCATATCCTTACTTTCCACTGCTGCAGCTTACCCAGTATAAGTTTTCTCATATTTCTGCTTGGACTATCAAATAGAGAAAAGTTGATGGAGACCCACAGTGGAGGATGCCAGCTTTTTAGATTAACACTGCCGAAGTTTTCTGATAGCTTTTACTTTAATTTCCTTTTTTTTTTTTTTCCTTAAGGCCGAGCCCCTGACACCAAAACTCTCAATTTGGAGACAGTTGGAGTGAAAACAAATTCTGAAACTGGAAAGATTATTGTTGATGCCAGTGAAGCTACTTCTGTTCCTCACATTTATGCAATTGGAGACATAACAGAGGTACTGAGTCTACATAAACTATTTTACAATAACAGGAAGCCAACTTTGTTCCTGACTAATAACTAGTCCCCAGATGTAGTCATGCTCTTGTGTATATGTTAGTGTTTTGTGCTTTTTCACTTGGCAGGGCTGGAGTGTTTATGCCAGCCACCTGGGTCAGTAATTTCTTTCACAGGGATCTTGTGAAGAATCTCAGCATGAGAGATTATTGCTGATGTTTATCAGGGAATGCATCATTGGTCAGAGGCTAATAATGATGTCTTTATCACTCCTATTATCTTTCTAATAATGTTTTTATCACTTCTCACATATGACTCCATACTGCCTGTGAATGCTGAGTGAAAGCAGTTCTTACCTTCTGTAGCTGAATACATTTACTGGGAATGACTATGGCAAGTTCTGTGACTGCATTTGGGGTATTTTGGGTGTTAATTGAGACTAATCAAAAAACAGCTTTTCAGTACCCTGATGCAAAATGCTTCTGACAAAAGTACTTGCCTATAGAATATGAAAAAGTAATTGCTGAAAATACTAAATGCATTTGACTTTTCTTCATGATTTGTGAATGACTATGCTAAATAAACATGAGGGGTGTGGCTTTGTTCTTTTGTTGATTTTTTTTTTAAGAAGGGGACATTATAACAAGCAAAATAATTACTTGTTAGAGAGGTAAAACCAGGTCCTGTGGTCTTATTCTAGTGCTATTGATTATCTATAGTCATATATGGCAAGAATGTCTTGTCATGATAAGTGTGCACATAAATACTTTCTATATGCCAATTTTCATTTTACATAAGAGCTCCGATTATCTGCTGTAAGTTGGGCATCCTCAAGTATGTTGATTTCATAAAAAATGTTTGGATTCTGAACCATAGAGTTTCAGGAGGATGTTGTCATCATCTGCCTGTTGTGCCTGGAAAATTTGGGCAATATATAGAATACAGAGTAATGCTGGGCATTGCAAGATACAGAGCTCTCCCACCTGTTACTGGACTTTATGGAATTGAAGCCTTTCTATCAAGATTGTTTTTCATGTAGTGCAGGCAAATACCTTACAAGTCTGGTAAAGCTAAATACTGTAGCAATATCCTAACAGTATATAGATATATACTATAGATATATAGATAGTATATAGATAATTTAAAAAGTAATTTTAGAGAAGTTTAAAAGATTTCTCATTCTGCTGTGTTTAAAATATTTTAAAGGTATCTCAAATGTATAAACCTTTCAGGTGCTTTTAGTTTCTAAAGAGATGTAACGGATTAAATGATGTCTTGGGAATAGCCCTGTGAATTTCTGACTGGACTCTGGAGCTGCCAGAGATACTTAAATCTCATAAATCTGCTGACCACTCCTGACCTCTTCCCTCTGTGTAGACATGTGTTTCTTCCTGTCTGTCTCCATCGTCATGTGGACTTGCCATTTCCTTTTAAATTGTGTTAAAACTCTTTCCTTCTCAGATATTTCTTTTTTTTCTCCCTTACTCTACACAACTCCTCTGTCCTGTTTGTCCTTTCCAGTCACTCACAGCTTTGGGATTTTTGTGGAGTTCCTCTCTTCTCATTTGACATGCAGATTCCCTCTGTACTTACCACTTCTTGCTCTCAGATACTTCCTGAAGTCCACTTTCTGCTCACAACAACCTTCTACACCTGCTTGTCCCTGATATATACGCCTTGGCTGGCCTCCTGCTTTCCAAAATTTTCTTTTTAATTTCATCCAAGTAGTAGTTGTTAGAAGCAATGTTGGCAAGGCTTAGGTTCTGTTGCTAATTTTGCTGCCAATCTACAGTGTTATTTTGGGCAAGTCAATTCCTTTGGGATGCTTTTTGTCTTCTGCCCTTTGAGGATTTAGTTAAATAAGAAATATAAAGGTGGAGGCAGGATGCTCTTCTCTTTCCTACTCTGAATCTAAAAGATCATGTCTTCATTTGTTTGATAGTTTCATTTTGTTGTTAAAACTTGGATTTCCTTTTCCTGCTTTTGTCCTTATTAGTGCAAATTTTTGAACCTTAGTGGTTCAATAGACACTTCTAAATTTAAGTGTTAGAACCAGCAGCACAGTGCTATGCTGTGTCCAGTGTACAATTGGTGTAAAAAATGAAAAAGTTAAGTCAGTGCTCTGTAGAATATTCCCTTAAGCTTTTATCTGCATATTGGCTCAATGCAGAGAATTAAAGAGATCATCATATAGTACTCATACATTTCAAATGTTGAGAGATAAAAAGAATACTGCCACTATCTTATCTGACTCCAGCACCATGTGACCTGTGTATTTCCACTTGCTAAGGAATGAAGTTTATTGTATTTGAATATTTAAATTAGTTTAGTCCTTGGTCTTTTTCTTCTTCTTCTTTTTTTTTTTTTTTTTTTTTTTTTTAAGCAGAAATAATTTAGATAATATATTTAATTGGCATGAGAACTGGAACAAATTTCTTTGTTGATCAAAAGAGATTCAAGGGCATCCTGCTAAGAACCACAAAGCTGCAGAGCTTGGTTGTGGTATTTTCTGGGTGTGACCTACCAAAAGAGCACAGGATCTTGTTTTGTGAGTGAGCATCAATGATGCCTAGGAATCATTATAAAAATTGTTTTTTCCTCTGGTGTTCCTACTCAGGATTTCTCTTTGCTCTGCTCCACCCCTGTTAGAGTTTCTTTGCTACCATAAAGTGCTTTTGCTCAAATTTTGTGAGTAGTTCCCAAGCCCTCCTCCCTCCTTTACCATTCCACACTGAATAAATACTGAGTTGCTACCAAATAGCAGGAACTGCTTTTTTTGTTTGAATTCAGTGCCCTGGCTGGAAGGGGAGTGAGAGAGAGGGGGCAGCTGAGTTTCCTGATTGCTCAGAATGACTGTTTTCATTTGGGAGTCCTACCCAGCTGGTACAAATGGGAATCTGTGTGTGCATGGGTGTCTTGTTGCACCCCTGCGTGACAAATGGAATCCTAATGTTACCCAAGATTTCGTTTTGAAAAAAAAGGAAAAAAAAAAAAAAAAAGTCTTTCAGATGTCAATCAGTTTCTGTACCCTCAAAAAACATTATTCAAGTTTTGGCAAAATATTATTTTCAACTGGCAGGTGAAACTGCATTTCAACATTTTCATCTTCTGTAATCAGAATCAGGAAGATCAAGCTGGAATTTTGGTTGGAATTCTTTTTTTTTTTTTCAATGCTGATATAAACTCTCTCTGTTAAAATCCTTCCTCCAGTAGTGTTCTTGTTGAAAAGCATGGCATACACTATAAAGACATTTTCTCAGAAGGAGGTTTATCATATGGTCAGGCTGCTCTACATCTGTCATATTTCAAAGGGTGTTACAACAAAGATGTGTAGAGAAAGTGGAATGTACAGTATGTTGCTTTGAATAGAAATGAGACCAAAAAGAGTTGTGTTAGAACAAATACACATTACTTCAAAGATTTTTAAACTCTCTTAGGACCATCTTGGTTAAATGTATAATCCATTGGAGGATTCTTATGAACAATTCGTATCCATAATTATCAGCAAAGTAGTTCTACACATGACTGCAAAGTGAATGTGCATTTCAAATATTTACCAAGGAAGGTCTTTAAGTCATTGTTTATGAGGAATTGGGCTTTATCTGCATGGATGTTTTAGTAATTAGTTGGGTTTTATGGAATGCATGGCAGTGCTTTCACAATTTTATCTCTCGTTCCAATCTTCTATTCATTTCTGGAATGCCAAAACAACATATATTTCCTGCTACAGAAATGATTGGCAGACATGTTTCAGGCAAATGTGTGTAAGAAGAAACAAATTTCATCTGGTAAATTGCATTTACAGACTTGAAAGTCAAAATGCTGGATTTGAAAAATTGTGACTTGACAGATGTTAGAAGGAAAAAGGGAGCAGCTTTGTGATTTGTCATGAGATGTGGAAGAAAAATTATTAGCCTTCATTAACAATTAGAATTGTGATTTCTGTTATAAGGTTAGATATAATGTTTCAGGTTGGTTTTTTGCAATTGAACTTTAAAGTGGTTATTAGTACAGATAAAAGCCTAAATGCCTATTAATATGTAGATAATTAATATGGTATGTGTACTGAAGAAAATGGTAGCTAATACCATGTACTGAGTCTACCAACATACCAAAAAAAAAAAAGCTGGTAAAGAATGGATTGCAGTAATTTTTTTTCAGTCCAGGATCAACAGAGTAGGTTAGTAATAGTGTCTACAAATAGCTAGGTTTTGTGCCTGTCTTCTGTAAAATGTGTAAGACAGAATTTTTTCTAAAGGTCTGATATTTTTAAAACACTGTTGCTTTAGACTAGGCTCTTCTTGCTTTAAAAAGACACTTTGAAGAATTTCCTCTTGGCTTACTTTGGAGAGAAAGGGTGAAGTGAACAGTCAGCATGTGAATATGTGCTGCTTTTCATGATAAGATAGAAAGATTTGACATATTTGTGACTTTTTTCCCCCCATTAAGACAGACAGTAAACTTGGAGTTTAAATTTGGACAGAAATTATTATTGCTTTTTCTATTTGGAGCCCTGGCTACCAAGCTGGAATTCCAAAGATTTGGCCTTCCTCTGACCATTGTCCCAGGAGAAATGTTTGGATGCTGCTTCTCCTTAAGTTCAAACAAAGCTTTGTGCTCTCTTCTTAGGGCCGTCCTGAATTAACACCCACAGCAATAGCGGCAGGAAAACTGCTGGCTCAGCGTCTTTTTGGCCAGTCTTCAGAGTTGATGGACTATGACAATGTGAGTTATGTCTTTTTGCAGTAAGAACAATCTTTGGCTTTTTTCCTTTTAAAGACTGTTTAAGGAATGTTTTTTCACCTGGAATCCAGTTTGACAGCAGCCATAGTGGAGGTGTGTGCCCGAGCTGCCCCTCTCAGTCGTGCACAGGTGTCTGCCAGGCAGCTGCTGCACATGGGTCAGCAGCAACACTTTCTGCTTCCTCCTGAGCAGGTGCCCACCACAGTCTTCACTCCCCTGGAATATGGTTGTGTTGGCCTGTCAGAAGAAGCAGCTGTGCAGCGTCACGGATCAGATAATATTGAGGTATGAAAACATTTTTAAATTTCTAGTTGGTGTCATAGTTACCATGTGGAAAGGCAGAATTTTCACTGCTGTATCAGGTAAAACTTTTGATCCCTGAAATACTGTGTTTACAGTTAGGGTATCTCAGAGCTTCAGTAGTATGGCAGCAGGTCCCAATGGGAACTGTTACCTACTGGGCTTAAAATCACTGATAGGGTGTGACAGCTTTAAAACATCTGCCATTTTAGCAAGTTATATTGTGCAGCATCATTAAATAATGGTTATGTTACTTTGTAAAAGTTACCCTTGAAAATATATGTTGTGTTACAGTTGCTCACTTGCCCCAGGGAAAATCATTAATGAAAAAATAAGAGTTAATTATTCAGAATGCCAAAATTACAGTTTGGATTTTGCTGTGGAATACATTATTATAGATATGAAAAGATTCTTGGATTTAATTATTTTCAGTAAAAAAGGCATTAAACCTTTGTAAGAAGCTTAAAAATGCTGGGTTTTTTCCTTTAATTTGATGCATTAGTCTGAGTTGCGTTATTTGTGAGGGGCTTTTTCAGTTTTGTTTTTATCTAATGATTCTCTGAGAAAGGTTTGTGTTAAGCTCTTACTGTGCTTTCCATATTTTTCTTTAAAATCACTATCAGGTTATAAATAAATAAAATTTTGTACAAAGGTATAAATATGTAGTAATAGTAATTATTGTACTAATAAATACCAGGTTTTGACATAATAATACTCTCTAACACAAAATGTTATTGTTTTTCCTACCAGGTATACCATGCATATTACAAACCTTTAGAGTTTACAGTGGCTGAAAGAGATGCAACTCAATGCTATATGAAAGTGAGTTTTGTGAGCTAACTTGCTTTTAACTTAAAACAGGATATGGTACAGCCAACTTTAAAGAGCACTGTTTGGCCAAAAAAAAATCTCCAGGTAGATATTTTCTTGGTGGCAGATATCTTGAAATTGTTTTACAGATATTAGCGTTTTTCAGAACTGACATTCTGCTCATAAAAACCATCTTTGAACAGCTTTTAAGGTCCTAAGATATATTTCAAATTCTACAGAGTTTAATCTCTGCTTCTCCCAGCAGAGTACTTAACTGCTTACATGTAATATTTATATTGACACCTCTTGCTGAAAGTATGATGCCTTCAAAAATTAAGTGTAAGGCTTACAAAACTACAGTAACTATTCAGTCTGTACTTATAAAAACAAAAAAGCTCCTGGTTTAGACCAAAGTGCCAGACCTGAAAAGGGCCTTTGCTGCAATCCAGTTGCTTGTGTTAGAAAGGTTTTTGATACTCTTGCCTGCAGCAGAGAATCTTATCTAAGATGAAGTGTAGTGTTGGTAGAATATATCAGTTTTCTTTTTTTTTTCCTTTTCTCCTCATCATCAGAGAACAGTCTTTTTTGCATAAATATGTCCATCAATTATATTATGCAATATTTTATTGTTATGTATGGAATGTCCATTATCAATAATTGCAATCAATTTTTCTGACTGTATTTTTTCACCTCTGAATTATGTAAATGCTAGCCATAAGTGTCCCAAGTTCCAGTGTAACAAAGGTGATATATTCAATTTTATCTATTCCCTTTGAATTATGTTAATTAGAGTAAATATTTAAGGGTGAAGAAGTAACAGCATAATAGTTGTTGGATGATGTTTAATATAGTCCTTACTAAATTGTCAAAACATATAAACAAGCATTTAATTTGAATCTTTCAAACTTTATTGCAAGAATTTTTCCTTTAAAATGCCTTAATATTTAAAGTCTCACATCAGGATTTCTGCTGTTCCTGGCATTCCTGATGAAATAATTTCAGCTGTTACTGAATAGCAGAATTTAGTAAATTAGTAATAATTTAATGCTTGATGGGAGGATGGAGGGAGAGACTGACTTTCTTTTCATAATTATAAAGACGGTGTCCTTACAGGAACTAAAACATTTTCAATAAGTTCTTTAATAAAAGTTAAGTGTGCAATGCCTCAGGCTCTCCTAGATACCTATTAACCTTCATGTTTGGCTGCTTCTGAGGCTGGACTCCTTTTTAGGTTATGTGCCCCATGTGGTAAATGTATCTCACCAACCGTGCTGCTGTGTTTACTGACTGAGTCACAAAAGCACAAAATACCCTGGAACTGGTCGTGGTCTTCTGTGAAAATACAGCTGATAATGGTAGTGGTCTTCTGTGAAAATACAGCTGATCAAAACAGCTGCACAGGCTTGGAGAAGTGCTGAGGTGGCCACTCAGTGGAAAAGAGCACTGCTCTGGTCATCAGACTGCAGGAAGTACTTTGAGGATTTCATACAAATGGCAAACAACAAAGTATTCCACACCAGAAATGACTGTTGTCAGTGGCTCCCTCAAGTCTGAAAGAAATACACTGAATAAAGCTTCAATTTAGGAAAGTGCTTAAGGACAATAAGAGTAAGACTTAAGCAAGTGCATAAGTTTTTGACACACTGGAAATAAACAGCTGAACTAGGATCTTGGGGCACTCCAGTTTCATTTAATTCATCTTCATGCCTTATCTTTAAGTGTTCTAAGGAAAGATCTTTTTGTGATGTATTGTTTTCAGATGGTGTGCTTACGAGAGAGGGGGCAACGAATACTTGGCCTTCATTTCATTGGACCAAATGCAGGCGAAGTTATTCAAGGATTTGCTCTTGGAATCAAGTAAGTACAAAAGAATGTCTCTAGCTTCTAAAGCCTGCTTCTTAAGTTATTGTAAGATTATAAAAGATAGCTGCCTAGTTTTGGCAACACTATAAAGAATGCATGCTTTTTGTTACTTTTATGGAGTATTGCATATATTTTCCCTAAAAATACTGCAGTTCTTCATTAAGTTATACTGGATTTAGTTACTGGATATAGTAATACTGGATATAATTAGGGAACAACTAGGAAAATATATTGTTGATTTGATATAGTTAAAGCAAAAAAACAGAATTAAGCATTAACTTAACTAAGGTTAATTTTTTCAGTTTAGCTTCTTTTGCATTCTGTACACAGGATAGAAAATCACCATACAGTTTTGCAAGTTACTTCTTTAAAAATGTATTTGTGCTTTTCAGAAAAAGCTTTCTTTACACCTGCCAAACATTTCCTTTCCTAATCTCATCTTTAAATTTGCACAGCCATGGCTTCTTAAAAGTTCAGCAAGGTTTGCATTAATTCTTATATTGCTGGGATATAAGCTAAATATTGTATAGTAAAAAAGAAACTTCTATAGGATGATGGGAGAGGGAAGATACTTTTGTTTGAAGCCATCTGATAATTGCAATAAAAAACTTACCCTTTGTGACCTGGTCTATATTAATATAGAACTCCTCCATTTGAAGGAGCAAGAAGTGATTCTCGATCTTCTCTGGTTAAATGGAAAATTCTTGCTATGCTTTTTGTGTGCTACAGTTATTTCTCTTTTTTTTTTCCCTTTCCCCTTCTTATTGCTTATTCACATCTTCAGAAATGTTGATTCCTGTATTTACATTACAAAACTATGATTTTTAACTCCCTCTTCAAATAAAATAGTCTGGGACATCATAAATCATCACCACTTGTGGTGTCAGTTCATTTTTCTAAATTTGATCACCATTTTACTGCAATTTTAGTCCTGCAGTTGTGAGTGACTATTATAAATGAAAAGCAGAAAGGATTAAGAAGGCAGGACCACAAGTATCATGTGAGGAGTATCTTGGAGATCACTGATTGCAGTGTACCCTCAGTACACATTTTCAACATGTGTTTGTAGTCCATTAATTGCCAGTGGTATAGATTCTAGAACTGCATTTTTTAGGATGTCATTGTTTTGAAGTTTTATCCAAAATAACCATTGGAAAGGAAGCACATGAAACTGGAGTGCTTTTCTGCCTTACTTGAGGGAAATGAAAATTTGAGCCACAGTAAGAGGTTTTCAGCAGGTCAGATTCCTGTATTGGTTTCTATTGCATTTCACAAATCCAGAGCTTTACCCCACTGTAAGGGCTGCTCTTCTCCTTTGTCAAATATGAGGTCTTGCTTCAGCCTCTCCAAAGGATGATTTTTCATCTTCCCTCCCCACCCAGCACTCCAGTAACATCTGTGGTCAGCAAAGATCTTTTGCTTGTCAGTGCTTTTTTTTGGAGACACCAAAAGGCATCTATGGCTTCCTTCCCTGTATTTTGTAGAGGGACATAACATGATTCCATAGAGAGCTTGAAACAGTCCTTAAATTTAGGGCCATTTCAGCTATTCTTACAGCATAGCCTGCCAGGAATAGCAGTTCAAACAAAGTCAAGTCTTTAAAATGTTACTGGACAAGTAAAGGAATTCAGCAAGTGGGATTGTAGCACCAGGGGTTTTTGACGGGTTTTGTTTGATTGTTTGGGTTTTTTTTTAAATAAGAGACTATTTTTTACCTCACTTATTGATATTTTCAGTGTAAGCACCGAGACTTTGAATTCATGGAAGAATATTCTGGTATTATTTCCTTCAGCAGATTCTTTCCAACAGTTCTAATTAAGATTTTCTTCCCTGTGTATATATGTGCATTTTTTTCCATCTGGTGTTAGTGAAACACACATGTATATACAAGAAAAGCTGAAGGTTGCAGTTTTGTCATATGTTTTTGCCACAGGCTCAATTGTGACTTAGGGTAAATTGCTTCATTCTCTCTGTCTCAACTCCTATGACAACTCTTTCCTACCTCAGTGTTGGGAACCTGGGCGTCTACATGTTGTGTAAGTGCCTGAGAAATAATAGACAGCATTGTTTGAAGATCAAATGCAATTCCTCTACCTGATCAAATGGACAAGAGCAGAATTACTTTGATGTTTCAGGACCTTCTAGCTGCTTCAGGTGAATAGCATTTGACTCTGTGGGTAATTTTTTTTGTTGTTATGTTTTGGTAGATGTGGTGCTACGTATCCTCAGATGATGAAGACAGTTGGCATTCACCCCACCTGTGCTGAAGAAGTTACCAAGTTGCACATTACAAAGCGTTCTGGCCTGGATGCAACAGTCACAGGCTGCTGAGGTTAAATACCATCCCTGGGAAAAAGGAAAAAAACCACAAAACATATTTGTAAAGAAAAGGGGCACTTAAAGTTGAAACAGCTTTAATGGTTCAGGTTACAGGAATCTTTCTTGTTCTCCATGTAGAGAGCTTTTTCTCACAGCCAAAAAATTTTCCTTGCACCATCACAGTTCTAAAAGCAATGTAGTCCTGCTGCCACAAATCTTTTTAAATGCCTGAAGCTCTTCTGTTGCTGGAAGCTAGGGAATCATCACAGTATTTTATGTGTCAATATAACTAAAGCCCGTGACATCTGAGGCCATCAACAAATGAAGCAGTTGTCATTTGGGTTTCCCTGTTGGCACAACTGAGCAGAAGAGTCTCAGAGGCTGGCAATCAGACAGGGCATCCCTTAGAAGTTTGGTGGGATGCTTTGTCCTGCATGCTGGGATTGCTCATTACTGGTACTAATATTGAACACTGAGACTCTGGATTCACTAGTGGAAACAAGTTCCTGGAGTGCGTAACAAAGGGTAAGCAGCCATCTTTGGGTTTTTTCCTTTAAAACATAATATGTAAAGGAATTCAATAGAAAATCACCTGAAGCTGTACTGCTGCTGGAAGAATCACAATGGATTAATCAGTGGCAGCCTGGTCACAGTGTTATGGTAAGGACTGAGAATGAATTATCTCAGAGAAGAAAGAGTTGGATTTTATGGTGGTGCCTCTGCCTACTCCTGAAATTTTAAATTAAGCTCAGTCCGAACTAAATTGACACAGCTCACAAATTACTGCTTGAACAGTGTATATTAATCTGATGAGTAAAGCCCTCTAATAATCCACCTTATGCAGCATTTTCTGTTTTATAGAATGCAGAAATATGGCTGACACTGAAATATTTTCTTGGTTTGTTTTTAAGACTTTCTTACTGATGAGCTAGAGACCATATCTGAACTGACTAACGTCTGGCTTTAATAAAACACGTTACTGAAGGGAACTACATTAAGCAGTGATCCAGGAGAAAAATGGTTTTGCCCTGAGCAAAGATATAAAATAATCATCTGCAACTTTTTCTTTTTTTTTTTTTTACTGGCCCAAGTAAGAGAGCATTACCCTATTGCAAATTCCCGCTGATTTTCATGCTCTCCAGAAGGGGGAGATGCTGGCACATCTGTGGTAGGAGAGGAACAAATCAGAGAGTGAAGCTTCTTGTGCAGAACCCTGTTAAGGGGGTAGCCTGACAAAGACAACACAAACCAGTCTGCACTGAGTTTCAATCCCAGTTACAGATGCAATATTTTGATGTGCACAGTCACATTTTCTTGCGTGCTTTACAGCACAATAGTGCACATTGGAAGAGACCAGCTTCAGGTGAAACAAAATATATCCTTTTTGCAGTTAATTGATATCTGTGTTTTATGTGTGGAATTTGTTATTTTTCATTCTGAACTTGTTGCACTTTTGAAGAATAGTCTGATCACATTTATATCTGCTATTTTAATTTGATTGGTATTTCACTGCTGCAGCAACACAGACAAGTGGTTTATATCAAGTGTGAAGTAACTTTGACTATGAGAGTTGTACCTGTCTGAGAAACTATTAGACAAAAGGGATCAAAACTTCCTTGTAAAATAGGATTTAACAACATTTATCATACTCTCATTGATATGTGAATATTAAATTTTTTTTTTTTTTTTACACTTAACAACAAAAAAATCCTAAATGTTTTCAATACAAATTTTCCTGGTGTTTTTTTCTTTGGTACATGTTACTGGTCCATAAAATAGGAAGAAATGCTTCTGTTAGACTCCAAGTGGCATTGCCTGTCAGATCTGCTGATGCCATTTTTCGTCTGTGAAGTCATCCATAAGCTTGTAGTTGTCAAGAAATATTTGGATTAGAAGTATTGTTGAAACAATGCCTGAATTTTGCAGCTGCCTTTAGAAGAAATGATGAAAACTTTATATCTTATATAAATAGGTGCATACCTGCACATTCAGAAGTTTCTGTTTTCTTTAATAAGGTCCTTATGAGTATGATGCAGCCAAAATCCTTGCTAGATTTTCCTCAGCTGTTTACAAAAGAGTCCAGAATAAATTAGCATTTCTTGAAATTATTTACTTAATATTTCAAAATACGGAGATACAGCCTAATAGAGATTTTGCTGTGAGAAACAGCTCCTCTCTGACAAAATTCTTAACGTTTATGCATGCAAGATTTTTTTTCCAGTGATTACCTATTATAGTTCCTTTTGTTTCCCAAAAATGAAAGCATTGGTGTTTAACCATGTGAAATCTGCTGCTCTCTGTCCTACCAATGCATCCAGCAGACGGAGTTGTCCGTCCCTACAGACAAATTAATAGAAAGAGGAGTTAATTTCATTCATTGTAAAATTCAAATTAATTATTTGGATAGCAAATAGAGAGATCTCAAGGAAATGTGACCTCAGTGTATATAGAGTGTGAAACTAAGGCATGTCATGGTTTTCAGAAGAAACAGAATTGTCTTGCTTTTAGAATTGCTGAGTGGCCTGCATGAAATTGTTCCTGTCTCTTCAACAGCAGCCTGGTTCTGTTCCTCATTTAGTGGAAAATGCTGTTGCCCCCTGAAGTAAAACTAAACATACAATCCCACCTACACAATAATGTCAGAATCAACAGCAAGACAGAATAATGACAAATATTGTGATTGTGCTTTTTTTCCTGAAGGATTCACCAGGGATGGTACTTAAGAATTGTTTTTAAAAGCCTGACTAATGTAAATTGAAACAATTCATGTACATTGCAATTTACTGATTGCATGTGAAAATGCACCAAAAAAATGTAGTCAGGCTTCTTAGGATGCCAGCTGATGAGGATTTGTTTGTCAAACCACACCATGGTGCAAACAAGTCTGAGCTTTGCTGGGTCCCTCACATGTGTGATCCAAATATTTATTGTGTTGTGAATTAATTAATGAATAAAGAATATTTTTTTCTAGTAAGTGTGTGATTGCTTAATTTTTTACATATGATTTCTGCTTACAATAGATATGTTTTTTGATCTTAATGATGTCTATCTTGGTTGAAGTATGTATTAAGAAAACAAAGAAGTAGACAGACTCAGACCTTTTATTAAGGAAATGTTGATACCTCTCTGTATCAGTGTGTAAATAACCACTCAGTGAATAACCACTGAAATTCTTCCAGGCTGGCTGGCCTCTTAATTTAAATTTAAATTAAGAGAACCTGTAGACTCAGTAAGTATGGTTTTGATTATTGTCTTGTTTACTCCAGCTAACAAGGTCTAACAGGTATTTTCATTGTCCCTGCATGCTGACATGCTTCTTGAAGTCTTGTCAAGAGTAAACTCTGAGTGCAGTCAGAGCAATATACAGGGCTACAGTATTCTACATGAGCTGTTCACTTTGGGTTTTAAACTAGAACACAGAGTGGAGAAAATGCATTTTTACAACGCCAGTTAGAATCTGTGGATACTGCTAGGTAAAAATATTAGAAAATTAATAGAGAAATTACTAGCAAAATATATTTTGAACTCTGAGAAACTTCTCTGTCAGAAAAGTAAAGGAGTACATTGTTCAATTAATCTCAATTTTCTTTTGTATCTGCAAGTCCACTGATTTTGTTGAGAAGTTACCATTAAGTCGGGTGATACTGAGCTTCTGGAATAGACTAGTTTATTATTGCCTCAGTATATGTCCTGGATTTGATGCTGAGAATGAATATTAACTTTACTCTATGTAAAGGCATTTCTATTTCTGCATTTTTAATCTATTTTAATTTCCTGAAATATTTCATTGCAGGTTCTAACTAACTAGGATAGCTAGTAACAGTGGCTAAAAAAAGGAATAAGGTAAGAATAATTCTTGATTATTTTTTGCTTATTTTCATATACCACTTAATCCCAAAGCAAAAAGAATAACAGACAAGCATACAGACAAAATAAATTTGGAACAGAATTTAGTGCATTAATTATATTATACCTAATGATAGCTTGTTCTCAAGGTGTTGTATGATTAAGTTTTGCCTTTTCCCATTTCTGCATGTTCTGTATTTTGTTACATCTACTGAAAATGATTTCTACAGTTTAGATGATTCCAGACCAGGAGCTGGAAAAGATACCTCAGTACAACAGATACATATTTTTTTGCTAGTATGGTTATTCTGATAAAAACATAAAAACCATGGATGCCATAGTGTTTTTAACCAAAGCAATTGAGTATTTTAAAGACTTTTGAGTTTGAAGAGTTCTCTTCAGAGGCTCATGTCTGTCCAACAAAGTAGGCAATTCTGTGCCTATATAAATTGTCATTTGTCTAAATGCCAGTGACATCAGTGTACTCAAAGTTAAGGCTGGCCATTAATTTCATTGGGATGCAAGTATGTGTTTTAAGTGCTTTGTTAAAGGGGAATCAATATAAGCATATGCCAAAATGTCTTTCATTATTACAGTTGGGGAACAGGCTGCAATTATGATTCAAAACATGAAAGGTACAATAGACATCTATGATTAGGCAATGAAATATGCCTTTAATAAGCATAGTGCAGACAGTTTGTTTTGCAATACGTAAACTTGTATAAAATTCATTGACTTTTTCATTCTTTCAGATCTGTGTGCTCTCTTTTAAGAGAGGTTTTTTACTTTAATGCACAAAGTTTTCCTGATGTCCTTCCAGCAGAAAGGCTGGGTTTGTATGCATTTATTCTAGTGCCAAACTTGGATTTTACTGGGAAAAGAGGAAACAGCAGAACAGACCTTTTTCTTTCTTTCTTTCTTTTTCTTTTTTTTCTTTTTTTTTTTTCCTTTTTCCCAGGGCAGCATGCAACAGATATGCTGTAATTACTCTAACTGATTTTTTAAAAAATTGAATATTTCTGTCCACTACATGTCAAAAAGCTAATTATGTTTCCGTTGTGGTACTCAAAGTCAATATTGTCAGCTCTTCTTAGTTCTAATCCTCTACATTGAATTTTGATGGGCCAGGTGAAATATCCCCTTCAGCACCTTACTGCAATTCTTGTCAATCATCTTGCCATGAAAAACATGCATATTACAAAGGCTTTGGCAACACTGCATCTGATTTCAGTCTTTAATCTTATATGCACCTTAAGAAAACATCATTCCAACTACTGACATTCTGTTTGGGACATGAATGGGATCCTATTTGCTGTGGGAAACAAAAGAAAATTATCTAATCTTTAATGGATATAATGGAACTCTTTGGCCATCACAGTGTAAAGGCTTGGTAAACTACAGATCTAGAAAGAAAACAATTATGATGGTGAACTGATGAAGAAATTAAGCAGAATATCTCAGGTGAATAAGTAAGAAAATGCACCTTTATTTACTCCTAAGGTAATTTTAAAATATCTTGCTACAGGCACTGTTGGACTGAGGAGAGTGTCTTTACTTGGAACCCCTAGAGTTTCTGTGCAAGGAATGCTGTTCACTGTAGTCCATTTCTGAGCATGGTACAGTGTGTGCCACTTTTTTTGTTGTTTCTTATAGACAAGATCTAGCACATCTGAAATCTTCTGGTCCTACAATGGAAAATTAACATCATTCCCTAAGAAGCTGGAATATAAACTAATAAGGCATGTTTCCAGAATCTGATTGCATCAGTCAGAAAGATATAGTATGAAGAGAAAAGTGGATATTCCCTGGGGGGAGTGTGAAATGAAGACCAGTCTTGTTTGAACAAGGTGCTGTGCATTGTTAGCTGGGTAGAGATATTGGGAGTTGCAGCCTGTCAGAACCAGCATCTCCAAGGAGAGGGGAAATTTTTCCAGGTAGAAGTCTCAGCAGTTTGTAATAGAGTATGTCCAATATATTAATATATTTATTTAAGGAAAGCCTTTATACTCCATGAAAGATGAACTATACCCTTACTGCACGTCCTGCCCTGTTTTCTTTTAGATTGCACAAAGACCAGAAAGACTGTTGGGTTTTTTCTTTCCTCCTTTACTTTAAAGCAATATGGGAATCAGGCATGTTATTCCTTGTTTCAGAATAAAGCCGAAGACCAAGATCCCTCTACTTAAATCTTTCACAAGGAGATTCCTTTTCCCAAGACTCTGCAAGGAGTTAGCTAGGTGGTAACATAACTCAAAACAAATCTAAGCTATAGATACCTTTTCAGTCTGTGTCTGTTAGAATATTGTGTAAAATATTGCCAGAAATTGCCAGTAAAATAAAACATTAAGGGAAAGAAAACAGTGAAAAAAGACAGGCTTTAAGCTTTAAACAAAAATTGAGAAAATAAATAAATGTTCCCTTCTTTGCTGGCTCCCTGTGAGGAAAGGCCCAAATGCATTTTTCCGTGGTGTACTCCCAACAAAACAGTTAAAATTGAAAGCTTGTTTTACTATTGTCTTTTTCTAATGTGTGAATGAACTGTAATGCAGCCAACCAATATTCTGTTCACACTGTGTCAGAGCAACAGGTTAGAAAGCAGCTTTTAGCTTTATGCAGGAGATTGAGCTCAGCAATCTTTATTTAAACAGCTTTGTTCAACGTGGACAAGGGATTGTGTTTTGGCATTTTTATTTAATCTTGATAATCCTCCTTTTTTTCTCTCTCTCTCAAATGATCAAGAGGAAATGCAGTAATTTTCAACTTCACACGAAGGCTAGTTATACAAACACAGCTGAAAACATCAGGAAACGCAAGCATTTTCCTCAGAGAAATGGAGTCAAGTAATGTTCTGCTGGCAATAGACTCCTGGATAATTGGGAAGATGTTAGGCACAGCAGTTTGGGCAGCAGGGTGTTCACACTGGTAACACTGTTCAGTTTGGCTGTCTTAGGTGAATGACTCCTATAATGTAGAAGGTAGAAATTATTAACCATATGACAGGAAGTAATTTAAAGAACACAGGCTACTTTGGAGACTTAAGGAATGGCTCTTAGATTGCTAAAGAATACTTTTAAAATTAATTTAATTTATATCACACCAAGATCTAATTAAATCATGGCAGCAACTTTTGATTTTTGCCTCTTTTCATTGAGTTTATTTTTAGACATATTTAAAATGCAGGAGAATAAGGAGAGTTCTCTTGACACTGCAGACTTTGCTTGCATTTCTGTCCTTGTTCATTCTACATGTATCCAGAAATTCTAAGAGTTTCAGGTCAGGACTTCGGTTCTCTTTCTTTATTAAGGATTTAATTGTTATCCTTGAAGTCTTCTCGTTCCACCTTTTTGCAGGAGGCTCATTCTATTTTACTTAGCTACTTTTAGCCCTATTTAAATGTTAGTAAGTCCCTTTTGATGGGGTAAGAGTCTAATTTATTAATAAAGAGAGCATTTGGGGATTTTCTGCTTGCATCTTCCTTTAACTCCCTTGTACTTTCCAAATCTGGAAAGGCCATATCTCCAAAGGAGGCAATTCTAAATAAGTCCTGTCCATAGCTGTGGTATTGTCCTCTCTTGAAGAATGAGAGACCAACCATTTGTGAATGTTTACAGCTGGACCTTCTGAAGGGCATCATCTTTCCTTAATGACAAAATGCATCAGATTCACAAGCTGTGACAGAAGTGCCTGAGGGTTCCCATGGCAGTGGCAAAATGGAACATCTGATGAAATTTGCTTGTGAAATGCAAAGCTGCCCTTTTTGTCACTGAGGTTACTGAGAGAGAACTCTGAAGTCTCACAGTTTTTGTATTGAGTAGCAAACTCTCAAAGTGCAAAAAGCTACCCTGGAGTGATGAGATTGTTCATGTGTGGGCTTAAACATCCTTGTGAGGCCACCTCATTGTCTTATGCTCTAATTCTGGAAGTCCTAATATTTCCCAAGTTCACAAGTTGGGTGAACATTTGCTTTAAGCCATTGTGTTGATCCCTAGGAACAGCAGAGGGGGGTGCCCCCTTGGATCTCCATTATTGATTGAAGCACTCTCCCTCACTGTACTTCAGTGAAGTGTAGCCAAGAACAACAAGATAAGAATTAATGTAAGTGACAAGGGAGTTCCTCAGACTCTGCCAGTGCACATTAGCCTGGCTGAAGAGAAAAAGAAGCTGATACTTGAGTCTTTTGAGTTGTGAAGGGTCTGGTCAGTCCTTGAAGGGGAAGCACATGAATGGCCCAGTTGTCATCGCATTTTATTTTTCCTCCAACTTTGACTAATGGTGCATTTCCCCTGGCCTCCCACGGGCCATCCGTGGCTGACTTGCTTTGTCACTCTTCACATGGAGTTGCTGCCTTTACTGTCCACGCTGTTCCCAGGGCGGGAACCCGGTGTCCTCTAAAGAAACGCACAGGCACAAACCATCTGTCATTCTTCCACTCCTCTTTCAAGCCACCACTTCCCATATTGTGTGGCCTTGCAGGCTGAATGCAATCTGCCTCCCCCTGCATGCCTGGAGTACATGCCAGCTCTCACCCCACTTGATAAGGGACCTCCTGACATTCTGCCTGTAAAAATACTAATGGGCATCTCCCAGTTGATAACCAGCTCTGCCTTTTTATTGTGCTCACGGAGTGATAAGTTGTCTGGATCAACAAGGAATTGTCCCTTTTTCTGGCAAAGTTATTAGGGTCAAATTAGGTGTGAGTTGTGAAATTAATCATTGCAACCACAAATAATTTATAGTGTACTATGGACAAAGGAGAATAAAAGAGAGACTAGAAGAGGAAATTATTGGAGGGCACAAAGTGATTGGGAAGGAGGGAGGAGAGAATGGCTGGCAGTGCTGTACAGGATCTTGAGCTAGGCCTGTAGGCTGTGTTGGATTTGGTCTCATGCACCTGTGGACTGTGAAATAGTGGAACAAGGCTCTTCAATGTCATTTGAGAGTTTAAATTAATTCACACACAAGATGCCTTAGAGAGAGGAAGATACCTGACTTTGCACAAGAAACACTGCTTTTATGCATATGTAAATTGATTATATTCCTTGCACATCTCCAGGTAATCTGAATCACGTGAATCTAGTCTCTACTGGAAATCAATAATGCAACATCTACTGAAAAGCCTCAGTTTTATTTTCTGGGGTGAGAAGTTTGAGTTTTGTGCTGAAAATACAAATCTGAAGGTGTGCTGAATTTGCTTCGAAGTGCTATAAAGCTCTTCTCATTTCCTGTAACTCTTGCAAGGTTGGCCCTTTTCCATGGCTAAGCCCCAATTCTTAGCCAGCCAGAATGAAGTCGCAGGAGAAATTCACCCTCTTTCATCTTCTAGTGTATCTAGGAAAGCAAGAACCAAGACTTTAAACCATTAATTCCTAAGTCTGTGACTTGATTTGCTGCAGTAGAAACTGTGTTTTAAGGGTTTTGTCTTCTCTTACCAAAGCTAATTGTTAATTGCATCTTCTTTTATCCAGCCACTGCCACAAGGAATGACTGCCTTCTGTGCTGATGACAGATCTGCCCCTCTGCTATCAGACACTCTGCTTTTGCCATCTCAGTTTCCTGAGGATTGCCTCTGCCTGGGAGCCAGTGGAGCAGCCGTGTTGGAGGCAAAGCAGTTCTCTGAGGAAGATGATGATGGATGACAGAGTGATTCCCTTCCACATGGCTGGGGCACTGAGATTGTGTTAATTTTTTATCCCTTCCCCAATATCCCCCTTCTTCTGCTCTGAATTCTTAAAACAAATCTTGGCTTTGCTGTATGAACAACATACAGATACTATAGTGACTTGGCAAAACATATTTTATGGCACAGGATGCAATGCAGCCCTTAGTCAAAATTGTCAGGAAAGATATAATTGCTACAGGTGCCAGAGGCTGCTGGACAGCCTTCAGAGGATACACAAGAAATAAATTTGAATGCCTCTGCCAAATTTTTAGTGTTTACACCAGTGACACTGCTTTCTTTTCTCTCATTACTGTCACATATGTGATTTTGCCCCAGTTCTCGTACTGGCCTCCTTCCTGTGCTTAGGGAAGAAGCAGGTCTGGCATTTCTACTGCACTGGGGTTCTCTTGGGCCTTAGGGAATGGGTTTGCAATGATGTAGCTACACTGGCACAAAACTCTGGCCATGTACCAGCATAAAGCAAAAGCATAAAGGTTTGTCTGGAAGTAGCTTGCTCTGAAAAATATCTGCAAGCAGTATAGGTGCCTTTATGGAGATGGGTTCTCAGGACTGGATCTCAGCCATGTTGAGAATCAGCTTTGTGTTGATGTACTTGCCTGAAATATTCTTTAATAGTTGAACAGTCTTGAGCAGAGATCGTATTTCCAGTTTGGGATTCCCTTCATACATCTTTCATTAATACAGGGATTCTCCGCAATCAGAGACCAGCACCGCAGAACAGCTGGATCCATTTTGGCTTGACAAGGGGCATGGGCATTTTTTTATATATATTTATGGCTTTTGTGAACATTCAAAATGCTTTTTATAAATATTGAAAATAATCAAGGGTTCTGGAAAGAATTCATCCTGCATTACCATCATCTGCAGAAGTTCTTCCATCTTCCTCTAGAATATGTATTACTAGCTGACACTGTGAACTAACTGGTCCAGTCTGGGAATTCCTAGCTACAGCTTGAAGAAAAGGGAGGCTGTGAAGGGAATTGGTATCTCTTGATCATCAGAGAGAGCAAATACAATACAGGCGGCAGTCTGGCTGCCCCTGGAGCAAGTCAGAAGCAAGAAACTTGCAAGCAGGCACCTCAGAGAGCTCCCCAGAGTTTTGCTTTGCCTGCTGCACCCGCTGTGGTTACTTGGTAGGTTACTTGCCCTGCTTGTCTTGAGGTAGCTGGAGTTGAGGCATCTGTTTTCCATTTAGAGCTTGGAGGATGCCCAGGTCTGACTTGGCATGCTGTCTGCACTGGGCATCAGCAGTACAGATGTGGAAACCACAAACCCGATTAATATGAGCCTAGAGTAAAAACTCAAATAAGCTTATAAATAAAACCAGACTTGCAGATTATTTGTTTCCATATTAATCTATAATAGACCCTACTCAATATGTTTGTTTTATTTGGTTTGGTGACCGACATAGGTATTTATATTTCCAATAAAAATTTAAATCAGAATACAACAGATGAAGTAAGCTTAAATTATTTCTGCAGAAGATGATTGCAACTGTCTGAAGCATGTAATTCCTTACATGAAATGTTAGCCTGCTTTGAACAGAGATGTGACAGTCTTCTCAGTATTTCATTTACCATTCCATCATAGCTCCATATCCTACATTTATATATTAAAATAGACTCCCAAATGGACTCTAATCCTCAATAAATAATCCAGAGGTGTTGGATAGCTTGGTGGGTCTAATTCTAGGTATAAGCACCATCTGTGTGATCTTGGGTGAGTCACTAAATGGTGCCCATGTCCTATCTTAAAGTTGTGACTGTCTTTTTTTCCCTGCTAGGCTCCTGCTGAGTTCTGAGTTTGATGACCTCAGGTGCTCCTTCCCAATGCAACTTCAGCTGCTGAAGTGCAGGTAATGAAACCATCCAGACAGGAGTTCCAAAGAGCTGTCTGGGAAGATTCTTCAGCAGTGCTGGCAGACATTTTACTCAGTGGAGCAGATCTCTTCCTGGGAACTCATGGCTCTTAATCCAAGGGTGAGATTACTTTGATTCAGCTCTATTTAAACACAGCTGTACCAGAAAAATTCAATGGTTCAGCAGCAGTAGGGCATGTGGTCTATTCTGCCTGCATTGTGACACTCAGGATGGGACACCTGCACAAAGCCTGACAAATCTCTGAGGTGAGACCTTGTACACATCTGTGCTGAGCAGTATCTCCAGGTGACCAATGAGGCCTACCTGGCTTTCAGACATGGTGACATAACAGGAATTATGCCTCACTCTCCTAAACCTCCTAAATAGACAATAGAGGGAAATAAGCACTTCCACGTGCTGGTTTGGATCTCACATGGGCTATCCAGGGAGCATAAAGTTCCCAGTGGGATGAACCTGAGCCTTGGATAAGTACTTGCAGTGACTTTTGTGCTTACGGGGCTCTAAGACAAACAAACAAACAATGCTTTCTTCCCATCTCTGCCTTGCAAAAACATAAGGGAAAAACCTTTTACACCCTCTGTTAGGATATCAGTGCCAAAGATACCAGCCCTTATTCCATTCAAATGTCCAGTTTTCATTTCCAATTGTTTCTCTGGAGTCCCTATTTTTTTCTTCCTCTTCATCTGGTTGAGCAATGCCTGTTCTTATAAAACAAATTTTCAGCTTTGTAACAGTCCTGTCTTTTCAGTGTCTGAAAGGCAAGAGGGTCGCTCAAAGTAAACTTTCTTGTGCTGGATAGTGTTTTTCCACGTGGAATTGTTGGAGGCCACTCTGTGCTGTCAGCCCAGAAAGGCCAGAAGATACCTTCAGACTCCCCAGGTGCCTCTGTGTTTGTTTTCTAATGTTATTGCATGCACAATATCATTAATATTATGTCCAAAGCTTGTCCTTATAAACAGAGTCAACACATCTAACTGCCACTGGGAAAAAGGAAAGGATTAAGTCAACACTGTGAGGAATTAACCCTTTTCATTGCCCAGAGAAGAAATCAAAGATGATATAACCTCTTGAAACTGCAAAAGGGACTTGATTATTTTCTCTCACAAATTAGTGGAAATATTTCCTCTCACTTTGGCCCTCAAATGTAAGAGGTGTCCCGCAGGATTTGGGAAAGACTGGTGACTTAGAAGACATTATTTTCTTTCCCATGGTCTATGCCATTGAAGGGCAGGAAACTTCCCTCCTACCCACCTTCTTCTTTTTTTTTTCAATCTCCATTTCCCTGCAGGCTGCCTCAGGTACTGGGCTCGGCTTGGCATGTCGACACAATTAGAAATAGAGGCGAGACTGCATGGAGCAAAGTGTCCAAGTGCTGAGTGAGTGCCCAATGGGCCGTAGCAAAACGCACAACCAAGTTAAAGAAAAATGGAAAATATTCCATAAAATTCATCTTTGCATCCCTTTTTCCTCTCTTGATATATGGCCCCTTATTCACAGCTGCCCGGGCCCGGCCCGTGTGTAAATATGTCAGTGCAGCAATGAGACGGAACACGGGCGCAGGAACACCGGCGGCTGCTCCCAGATAAAACACTGAGCTGGAGCCCAGGAGTTTATTGTAAATAAAGATCAAGGCAAAGCAGCAACGTTTCTATTCGGCTCCAGCCTGCCAAGGTTGCTAGTCCAGCTCCTTTCACAACTACCATATGTCCACATGGATTTCCCCTCCCAGAAAGGGACATGTTCCTCTTCTCACAGCTCTGTAGCCTTTGCAAGCTCCCCAATACTTTCCATGTGTTGCTTTACAGTGACCTGGAAGCACTGGTGGGAGATGGGACAAGGGGTGAGCATGGAGGTGAACTTCCAAATGTTCTTCTCTATACTGCCCTTTGTGGGTCTGGGACACATTAATGCTTAGTTTGGTTCTCCTCAGCAGAGGGCACTGGATCCTGTAAATGGGAATTGATGCCGGGAAGCACGAGGGTCTGATCACTTTTGCAGATGGACTGATTTTTTTCCTTCTGGATACTGGTGGTGTGGAAGAGAAGTCTGCAGCTCTGTCTGCTGCATACTGATTGACTGAGAGACAACCATGGCATGTGTTAGCAGATGATAAACCTGTCCTTTACATATATTTCTTATTTTAATTAAAGAGGTAGCTAAAAAAACTAGTTATCTGGAAATCAGGTTGGCTAAAGTACCAGCCATCTGGCATCCTTCTGAAGAGTAACATCAGCCAGCTGACAATGGAGGGAGATGCAAACACCTACAAACATGAGCCTGAACAGCCAGGCAGGGGTGGAAACTGGTTGAATTGTTCAGGCTTGTTGCTGCAGCCCACAGAGAAAGTACAACAGTGGTCTGCAGAGAGATGCCTAGATGAGGGAGTTAAGCCTTCTTTGTAGCCCAAAGTCCCCATAATTTCAATATTTTCATTTTTTCAGTGGGTTCATCTTGTTCTCAGCAATACCCACAAACAGTGCATAGTCAATCCACTTCACTCTCCCTCCTTCATCACTGAGTTCCCTTTGCTGTTTGCTGGGATTTGCATTTTCCTCACTCGTGGCTCCGATAAGCTGTAAACCAGAGGGATTAACAAAAAAAATTATGAATGTATTTTTTTAAATTTTTTTTTTAATTTAGGTGGATCTCATGCATATATGTTGTAACATAATTCTTTTAATAATGAAGGTTTTTATGCTAATAAAGAACATATATTTTAAAAACTTGCTAGGTCTTCCTCTGGCACTACTCTAATATGTTGAAGATTTGGCACAATTTACTCATAAAATCAAGAATAAGAATTCATTCTCCACAATGACAGCTACTGACTTAAGTTCTTGAGCTCACCTAGGATGCTTCACATTAGATGACAGCTCCAAATGCAAGAAAATTGAATATTACCACTATATGCTTTTGTTCTGCTGAAGAAAACTACAAGGCCTTGCTGTCTCCCAAAAGCACCTAATAGTTATTCAGGGTTTTATACTTCTATAGCAACACATCTCACCACACCCTAGCATTTGCCAGACCCAAACTCAAGGTTAAATGTGCTGGAAAATGTGGCAGTAGCTTCCAGCATTAGCTGATTCCTGAGCTTATTAGGACTCAGGCATGCCTGCCTTGCAGAGCAGCAAGATCAGTTTCAGAGCTGGGAAAGAGTAGCAGCTTTTCTTTCACACACCCTCTCTCCACAAGTCTGAGCCTCTGCCTTTTCCTTGGCAGTGCAACATGTGGTTCAAGGGCTGCCCATGGCCTGTAGTGCTGTGCCACTGTTCCCATTTGCATCAGATAAAAGGCACAATTGGTACGGTTGTAGGTTTGATCTTTTTTTATTAAATAGGTCAGCAGGCCCTAACAGTTGGCAGCCATCTCCAGTTCCAGAGCTGTGTGATGAAAAGCCATATCATGGCAGGCTCCAGAGTATCTTTTTATCTGTCCTTCCTGGTACAGCATGTTCCAGGTGGAGACTGGCAGGTGCTGGTGCTAAACCCTGCCCTACTGCTGTTGCCTGGTGACAACAGCAGTATCCTGTGTTCCGACCCCAGCTCCCTCTGACTGCCATGGAAACTGTTGCTCCCATCACAATTCTTTAAAACATTGCAACTTTCTGACCCAGGCATGTTATTCTGGGAAGGGAGAAACTCCTTTGCAAACAGATGTGCTTCCTGTAGTCTTCATTAAGCTAAACCAAGTCTCCATTTTGCAATTTCACTTTCCACTGCAGAAGCCTGATTCTGTACCTTCATTTTTGGTACTGTAAATCATTATTCCTTAATGCCACTCAGTAGAGAAGTAGGTAAATTATAAACTTGGCTATAAGTTTTATTCAGTAGCAATTTCCCTTAGCAGTTTTAAAGTGTGATTTAATTTTTTTTATCAGTTCCTTGACAGGTTAATGGGGTACATGGACAGGAGACTTCTGCTTTATCCCCTGCAGCCCTGACAATTTGGGGTGTTGCCTGGCTCAGCTCCTAGACGTGAGATGAAGGAATAACTTGCACTTCTCCCCAGTGATCTCCTGATGCTACTGGTGGATTACAGACGTGATTCACTCCAAAAGGTACTGCTGAGTGCCCCCAGGTATCTGATCTGCCAAGCAAAGCTGGTAGCATCAGGTCCATGAGAATTCCCTCTCCTGAGGAGAGGCCAGTGCCAGCTCTGGGATCTGACATCGAACAGTGTAGAGTTTTGTTAGAAGCCAACTGAAAACGTGGTGCTGTTATTATCTGACACCAGCTGAAACAAAAGCCAAACGTTGATGAATGTCTGATTCTAAAAGTAAACAGTTTGATTTTTTTTTTTTTTCTTTGCAAGTCAGGGGCCCTCTAGGGTTTTATCTGATTTTGGCAATCTCCTGCACATTTTGGGGCCTGGAGCATGGTTTTAATTGTTACATCACAAAAGTTGCCAAATAATGTTGGATGCTCCTTAAAAACTCTCTCAATTTTATGGAACTTCTCAACGGCTTGACTAATACAATAATTACTGGAACTCGGCTATGTTGCCTAGTGGCAAATGGAATTTTTTCATAATGATCCTGTCTGTCGTTAATAGCAGGATTTGTTCTTTCTCTCAGCGGGAGAGAGGCCAGAAAGCCATGGTATCTGTCTTTTTTAATGACAGCCAACAGCAAACGGATAAAATAATCAATTATATCCACAGATAGGTAGATAAAGTATAATTTATCATGTCAAAAACAAAAATGTTTTTAATTGGGCTGTTAATCATTTTGTAATTTTAACTAAAGAGATGAGGACTCTGCTTTGTGCTCAGACATCACTAATATTTCATACAACATTTGCTGATCTTATTATAGCTTTAATAACAGTGCTTACTATTAAGTGCCAAAATATAAAATACGATTTCTATTCTCATTAGCTGGAGCCTTTGCAGTTAAAAAGATGCCCTTCCCCTTTATTTTTCTTACTCTAGAAAGATCCAGGAGATAAAAAAGGGGGGGCCAGTGTGCTACTCAGCTGTAACAGTTTCTAAAAATATGCTTATCTTTTTGTTTGATTAGAAATACTCATACTTCAACCAACAAACATGTTACAGAAATGTGGTTTGTTTTTGTTTTCTTTCCAGCAAAGCACATAAAAAGATTAGTATAACGCAGCAAAAATTGGAAGCTTGGAGTTTTGATTTCTAGCCACACCTGTGTTTCTTGTGGGAAGCTGGGCAGATAATTTAATCCCTTCTAACTTGTTCTCTGTGTCTGTAATGTAGGTATTAGATAGCTGCATCATCAGTCTGCTGTAGAGTATGGAGGTGTTGTAAGATGCATGAAAATTTGTAATAAAGATGGCAAACATCTGGCTGGCTGGCTGCTCCTGACAGCAGCCTCTCTGATAGCCACCTCTTTGAGGAAGGAAATGGGAAGTTTATGGCTGGACCTAAATCTTCCTCATAATATAACTGAAAATGTCATCATAATGCTGCCTGATTTCAGGATCAGTGAGGAATCATCTAGCAGAAAAATCTCTCAGCACTGGGTACTTTGAATGTCTACTCTGTTGTTATTATTCTTGTATGCCATGAGCAGATGCCCTGTGTGGGACCAGATCTCTATTTTACCCATAAATTCTACATTAAAAAAAATGCTAGCCATGCTAAGAAAAGAAATGTGACTCTTGACCACCCCTTTGCCTCAAATACACTGAAATTACTTCCCTGCTTCAGAAGTGTTTTACAGAAGGAAACTAATCTCCATTCTTTAAACTTGGTTTCATTCTGAACAGCTGTACTTTCCTTAAATCAAGATCCAGCCTCTAGAGTACCTGCTTGGGAGCAGAACACGCACTTAAATTTGGCAAGAGCAGATTTCACTTTCAGTGTTATAGTGGATGTTTTTGGCTATAAGTTTAATTTTACATTCATAGCATCTCCCAGCAATGTAACACAGAGGAGGGCAGAACTGCTCTTCCTGTAACTGGATCTATCTTAGGTGTGGGGTAAATTTAGTGGATTGAGTGAGTTTTTTACAGGGCTAATGGCAGGATTGAGGCTGTATTTATACTGAGAAGCAAGGAGGAGAAGCTCTGGGGCTGGCTTGCCCAAGCATAAATAAATTGGAGGTGCGTGAACATTCAAAAAGTTCCCAGAGAGTCACGTTGCACAACTTAATGGGCCTGGTGCCTTCACCTGTGCCAATTTTATGTGACTCTTAACTCTGGTCTTAAATAAAAATGAGACTTGCTCTAATGACATCAACAGCCTCCAGTGAAGAAAATGTGCTGCTACTTTGATACAGATCCCCTTTTAAGGAGGACACCGTAGACAGCCAAAGTGCTTTTCCCCATCTGGTAGGTGAATGTTACGATTCTCTGCACAGAACTGTGGCCTCAATAACAATCCTCTGCTTTCAGCATTAAATTAGATTATTTTATTAAGAATATGGTTATCTGCTGCCTCTGCTTTTGCCACCTTGATTTTGCTGTCCCACTCCATCCACATGAAAGGATGGAAAATTGGGATGTGAGTTGGCTGGGGTAGGGGAGACAATAGCATGAGGAGGGGGTTAAACAAACCAGCTGTTATATGTGAAGTATCTGCTTTCTAATTGTTTCTGTTGGAATTCAGGGGGAAAAGGCACTGGCTTCAGTTAATTAATAAGGCAGGACTCACATAAACTCCAGCTGTGAGCACAGGACTGGTCTTTAAAGGCTAAGCCTAGGAGGTGGGGCAGAGGGTTTGATTTCTTTGCACTAAATCCCATCACATGCTGCTGGTTCTGTGTGTGTCCACTTAAGCCTTTTGGTTGGTCTGTCTGGACCAGACATGAGGGATCTGTTGCTGTCCACGTGCCTCACCCTAAGAAAAATGATCTCTCCTCAGAAATCAAAGGTGTGAGGCTATGTTTCAAGCTGGGGTGAAACTGCTGTGTTTTCACTCGAGTTTGGAATCCCTAAAAAGTGGGTATGTTTGGATCAAAGGTTTTTTTCAGACTTAACAGAAGCTTGGGCTTTTGCAGCTGGACACAGATACAAGTTTGCCATTTGGTTCCCTTTTCTGTCTAGTTCCAGAGGGTTAGGATTTGGCATCCTGTCAACATCTCTCTGATTTGAGACCTGCCTCAGGAGCAAGAGTAGCTGATGGGGAGGTTGTGCAGCTGATGCCTCCAGACCATGTCCAAAGGCCATTTTACAGTGATCTCTTTGAGGAGAACAATACACAGTTCATTTCCTTTTTTTTTTTTTTTTTTTTTTTTGAGGGACTCAAAAGATCAGGGCTTTTTCTGAGTTATGGACAGTGCCCCTAAAACCCACATGAAAGTGTGAATGCCACAGTGTTTCCTTATTTGATCCTGCTCCAAGTCTTGATGCCATAGGACGCCCCCCACCACCAGTGCAAGGTCCTCCTAGTCAGAGAACAGCTGGGGATCTGTGCTGAGACAAAAGTCTTCTCCCACTTCCCATGGGATGGCATTTCTGGATTTCAAAGCTTGTTGTTTAAGTGTGTTATGGTAGGAAACAGTGGAATGAGAAAAAAAGGTGGAGGGGATGTTCCTATGTGGTTAATAGCCTGCTTTTCCTCACTGACTGTGGAGGGAAATGAGCTTCCTGCTTAAGGTGAGATGTCATTTTCTGGATGGAAACCTTTGTGTCCCGGCTGCCCTGCTCCTCTCGCTGCCACTGCTCAGGGGAGATCTCTTCCAGAGTGACCGCTCTCCCTCCCAGACCCTCTCCTTTCCTGGCACCTTGCTCCTGCCTTGCATCAGTCCTGATGCTGCTCAGATGAGTGCTAGGAACAGCACAAGGGAGGGGACATCACCATGTGGCTGCAAATGGGCTGGGAAAGGAGGAGTACTCATACTGGCACAGAGAGCCCAGCTGTTCTTATCATACCTTTCCTCACAAAGCCTCAAGGCTCAAGCATCCAGGAGGATTTTGGGTTTCACTGCTGCAGATTTCAGTGACAGCTCAGCCTGGTGTGGGACCAAACTCACAGACAGATCAATAGCCCCAGTCCCCTGGGCTGGCCGTGCTGAGCTAGACTTTCCACCCAAAGAGAAACAATTCTCGGGTGTTACAGCACGTTTCCAGGCAAGCGAGGTGGGGCCTCGCTTTGCGAAGATCTATAAACAGCAGCTCTTTGTCTCCTCCGTTTCTCTTCACCCTGAACGTGTTGCTGTTTTCAGAGGTTGGTTTCAAAGTGCTGATTCACAGCCACCAGCCGTATTGTTTTATCTGAGGAGATTAGGGCAGAGAATGTTGTGGTTTTGTAGTGAAAAGACTCCATTGGAAATAGCAGCATATTTGACATGAGACTGTTATTTATGCTCAAATAACCATCTTGTTTAAAGATGAGGAGTCTTTTATTTTTTTCCTTTTCAAGTTTAGATCAATCATGTATGAAGACAAACTCCCACTCAGCCTCCCCTGGCCCCTAATACTTTAATTTCATTCTTCTTCTGCTCATTATTTTATGATTTTGTCCTTGACTGTAACATTTCTCTCTTGCTCTTCCTTACATGCACCATTAAAGAAGAACTTACATTTAAAGCTCAAGACTTGTGTAGCTCTTAAGCCATAAATAATGTTTTCTACAGATTCTAACATTATTAAATCCTTCTAGTTAGCCTCCCTCTTATTTTACAGCTCATCTGATTAGAGGGGACATACTCTTGTTAAACTTGATTTAACTATTTCTGTTTTGCTTTTGCAAGCAGACATGAGAAAACAGGACCTGGCTGTATGCACTGCTGATCATAACACTTGCCATAGGAATACAAAAAAAAAGCTTGCAGAAAGAGAACTCGTTGGTATGGCAAAAACCTCCAGAGAAGCCCTTCAATTTTTGAGATGTAGTTAACTTTCTAAATACAAGCAAGTCTGCAAGTGAAGCTAAAATCTATTTATCCAGGGAGATAAATGCAGTCAAATTACCCTTCTCTGTAAAGGACTGACAGACACAAAATCAGCGAAGGGAATACTTTAGTGTGAGGAGATAGTTATGCTCAGGTAGTGACTGATTTTGGGCAGCTGGAGGAACTGGGCACTATGCTTTGCCTCCCCATCTCTGGCTTCTGTTGATGCCAGGCTCAGGCTTGCTGAGCCAGGCATCAGCTCTTCCCTACAACTGCAGCCAAACCAGCTGCTGCAGTCTGCAGAGATCCTGATACTGCAGCAATGAACTGCACTTCTGCTTGTTGAAATCTGCTCCACTCAGACAGTACCTCAGGGGATAGCCCAGGAGTCAGGCCTTGCCCATGTTACAAACCACAGAACTGAGCACATAGAGGAGAACTAGCTCTACCAGAGACAAAGTGACTGAAAAGTGCTGAAAAGCCTCACAGTAGACAGCCTAAACAACAAAATTAGTTCCTCCAGTTAGTCCACAGTCATCAGTGAGGCAAATGCCTCTTCCTCCTGGGCCAGACAGGCCAGTGTTTTAATGGTAGGCATAAATCTACTGCATTTTTCTCCTTGTGACCTAGCATATTCTGTCAGGCCAATGCATGCTCCAGAGAAGGAGTAGAATTTATGTGTACAATAAAACAATAGAGTTTCAGTGATATCAGCTGTTTGACAAACTTTAATATACATTTGCTATAAAACAGGCAGAAATTACCAGAATGTAATACCCAAATAAAATCCATGATCAATTTGCACGACAGATCTTCAATTTACTCGCATTCATGTGAAAGAGACACATAAAAATGATATCCATGCTTAAAATCACTTAAAAGCAGTCTGAAAGACCCCACAGTTGCAAGTGATACCTCAGTACTTAGCTAATACTCATGTTTCGATGGCTTTGCCTTCATGATTCTTCCAGTGGTTTCTTTATGTTTTCTGGTATTTTGCCAAACACCTGTGAATCAGCGCACAACAAATATTCCTGCCATTTAATTTAGCCTTGCACAGAAAGGCTGTATTAGGCCTGATGCAGACCTAATCCCAAACCTCTAAAGAGGTTTAAGGCACTCTGGTTTCACCTAATCCCGAAACCTAAACCAGAATCATTGAAAACCTCCATAACACCACAGGAATGGGCAAATAGTGAGTTTCCACTATGAAATTATTAAAAGGACAGAGTGTATCTTTTGGATTTGAGACCTAAAGCTTTGCCTAAGGAGCTTGGACTATCCACAATAAAAGTGTTTATTTTGAAGTTAGGAGGTTGAAAGGTTTATTTGATTAGAGGACTGATTTCACCCCTCCCACCCAAAAAACAAAGAGGGGTGATCACCCAGAAAAGTGGAAAATAGGAAAAGGGATGAACAAGTAACAAGGGAGAGACAGACCAGCAAGGCAGCCAGAGATGAAACACAGGTTTCTCTTTAAGCTCAGTCGTGTTCCCTTGTGAGAAAGAGCAAGAACACAGCCCCTTGAGCACAACTGGGCTCTTGGAACCTGAAGTTCCTCACAGCAAACATGTAAGGAAAGTGTTATTTATGATATAATAAACACATTGCTGCTGTTCAAAATAGAGGATTTGCTCTTTAGAGATCTCTTACTGATAGGAGATAACATGTAAAAACGTGCTGTAATGAAACTTTCAATTACAAACTGCATCCAACTGTAATAAATTTGATCTTGCATTAATTCATGCCAATTAATTGGATTCTGTCATTCCTGAATTCTGGTAACATCTTATCTTGCCATACAACTCATTATTTTTGTGTTGTAAAAGGGTATTTCATTTTCAAGGCGACTGTAGGGAATATTAACTGTACCATATTCTAATAAGCATTTAGCCCCTAACAAATTAAAGACCTGAAGTACACTGCACATGTGGTTCCATTATACATAGCAATTTATAGCAATGATCTGCTGCTCTAAATCTCTTAATTCAAATCATTTCAGCAAAACATACAGGGAAATATGGGGCTGTACTTGTGCATTATACAATACAGAATGTATTTATCTGTGCTCATGACATTCCTCCTAATGAGAGGCATAACCTCCTCAGTGCACTGTGTTCTCATAACTACCAAATGCCATTTAAAGCCCTTTAGAGCAAGGATTTAAGAATCAGTGTTCCTACTGATGAGAAATTTGATATGACTAGAAAAGCAAGCTCCAAATTTACCTTGCCAAACCCACAAAAAAATCTCCATGCCTTTGTTTGCATCAAACAGAACAGCTCTCATTTAACAGCACTAGATTTAATTCAGCTTTTAAAGACCCTGGCTCCACAGGCAAAAATGGCAGGAAAACTGAAAAGCATGTCTAGCTGGAATTAAAGTAGGACAGCTTCCTGAAAAACTACATGACACAGCTTTTAACTTCTAGACAGGTGACACAAGCAAATGATAGTTTGCTTTCCTTGAGCAAGTCTTGGTGTGGCTGGAGAGTACCAGGGCCTGTGAAAGAGGGAAGAATACATCTCTCTGCAGTGGTGTCACTGTTCACATCTGCACTGAGCTTCCCACCATCCTGCTGAGGGTGGATGGGTACAGTAGCAGTGTACAATTCCAATCCCACAGCACTTTTGTTCCAACAATACACACAGGGTTATTTAACTGTCGCATGATTTAGTTCAGTTGTGACACCTAACCAGAAACTTTCACTGGGAGCCATTTCAGGAGGCCACTTTTTTTTCTCTAAGGAAAAAAAGGCTGTGTTCCACTGAAGAATTGGGACTTTATCCCACAACAAATCCAAGTTCCCAGTGGCTCCTGAAGAAGACAAATGACTTCAGGAATGCGATAACCCCATTCCCAGCAGAGCACCTGATAAATGGATGCTGCGCAAGCAGAGGGCCCAAACCACGGCCCAGTGCGCACCCCACAGATCGGCCTCCCCAACCATCTGTGGGGAATCGCTCGAGTCACACACGGACTGGCGGCAGCGACAGCCCGGCACCTGCGCCCCGGCCCAGCCCTTCCCAGCTGGTTCAGAGCTCGTGTCTGGCTCACGGAGCAGTGACACGCTCGGGCTCCCGGTGAAGGCCAGGTCCTCCCGGTTACGCAGCGTGAAGAAGCGGCCGGGCGCCAAGGCGCTCGCAGGACCCTCGGAGCGGGGCTGCTCCGCCCGTGCTGGAGGCTGCCGTGAGCGGGAGACCCAGACTGAAGCCCCCGAGCCCAGCCGCGCTCCGGCCCGGCCCGCCGGGGACCAGCAGCAGGCGGCACCGACAGCGCGTGCGCGCCTCCCGCCGGCCCCGTGACGTCACGCGCGGGGCTCGGCGTTCCTCCGTGTCCGCCTGGTTCCCGCGGGGATCGCCGAATAATCGCTATCACGCACCCGCCCCGCCGGGCAGAAGGGTGCTCGGTGAGCACGGGGAAGGAGGACGGGGGGACCGCGCGCCTGGCCTGGGGGACGGTGGCGGCGCCGGATCGGGCTGGGAGGACTCGGTTGTCACCGGCGCGGCGCCGTTTCATGGGCTGGGGGCGGTGACGGCGCTGTGCGCACGCGCGGGGCGTTGCCACGGCGACGGCGGGGTGGAGGCTCGGCCGCCGCGTGCGGGGCGCGCGACGGGGGCAATGTTACCCACCGCCCACGGCGCGCGCCCCCCACAGAGCCGCACGGCCCCTCACAGACCCTCACAGACCCGCACGGCCCCTCACAGACCCGCACAGACCCTCACAGACCCGCACGGCCCGTCACAGACCTGCACGGCCCCTCACAGACCCGCACAGACCCTCACAGACCCGCACGGCCCGTCACAGACCTGCACGGCCCCTCAGAGCCACTCACAGGCCCAGAACCCCTCCTGGTCCCAAAGCCCTCGCGGCCCCTCAGAGCCTCGCGCGGTTTCTTAGAGCTCTGCACGGACCTTCAGAGTCCCACACGGCCCTGCAAAGCGCCATACAGCCCCACTCCAGCGGGATAGGAAGAAGCTCAAGCCTACACAGTGAGGGAGATGTCGCATCTCTTGCTGATGTAAGGCATCTGCTCCAAAAAAGTGATGTTTTGATTAGGTCCTTGATGCTCTGCAGCAGTTTGCCTGGACAGTCCATGCAGGAGCTCCTCTGGGAGCGGTGATACAGTGTGTGTGCCTTGCGTTCAGAGTACGCCATCAGACATCAATATCAGCACCAAACCTAGTGGTAATGGAGCTCATAGTTCTAATGTACTGAAGTTTACAACTCTGCATAATAATACCAGTACTTTTATAACCAATAGAAAAGGTATTTTTAAGGTCTTTAACCGACATAGACACTGCTTGAGCAGACGGAGGTAGGGCAGGAGCTGCATTGGCTGAGTATTGAACACGGTTCTGTCCAAGAAAGGCACAGCCTCGGATGGTCTCTCCCCACCATTTGCAAAAGAGTAGTCTCAATCCTCAGGAACACGTCAAAGTGCTTTAATACCTCTCAGTTGGAAGCATTTACAAAAGAAAACATATTGTTGTCAAGTGCAGTATGGTAAGATGAAAAATACTGTTGTGTTTATCAGCTGGTGAGCGCTCTAGCTCGCATGGCCCGCTCTGGCCCGTAGCTGGCTCTGCCGGCTCGCTCGCAGTCGCCCTCTGGCGGCAGCGCGGGCCCGCGGCGGAGCAGCGCCCGTCACCGGCATTGCGGCCGCCTTGTTCCCGCAGCGCTCGGGGACATCTGCGCACTGACCTCCGACACTGGCCGAATTCTGCTGTGTTTTTCTCCTCAGTAGTGCTGGTTGTTTGAAATAAGGAAACTGCCTTGTACAACTCCTTAAAATGCCAGTTTAGAGCAGGAAACAATCCCTCTTCCAGATTCAGCAGCTTCATTTTGAAATGAAAAAGGTAAAAAGCAAGCATGGTGTGTGCTCTGGAAAAAACAGACCACACGAGATGGAAATATGTGTGTAACTTTTTCCTCTGGGAATTGTTTTGAGGAGCATTTTGCCACACTTTTAGCACAGTCTCTTTATGACCTGTCATCCTTCTGAAGCTCTTTCCAGTAACCCCCAATTTTAGCAGCATTTCTGTGAAGCTTTTAAAGAGGGCTTCGTAACTGGGAAATGTCATAAAAAATGTGTCCTGTCTGTCAAAGTTACAGGAAGTATAAAGAATTTTTTAAAATTTTATTTGTAACTAAATTACTAGCTTTTTTTAATAGTTACTGGAGCAACTTCTCTTGTTTTTTAATGATTCCTATTAACGTTTTTATTGATTTACAGGTAAACTAGTTTTTTCTTGTTTTAAAAATACCCTGCGATCAGCAAGTCTAACTCGTGTTTATTCTGGCTTGGAAATGTGATTATCAGTTATAAAGATTCTGCAGATGGAAATTATGTTGGTGCATGCACTGGAATAGTTGCCTGTTTCTAATATCAGATAGGTTGTCTGATTTTGGTTAATTGGTGTAGAGACTTATTTTTAAGCACAGGAATTACAATGTTGAAACTGTAAGGTATTTAGGGAGCAGATCTGTTGACTAAGTACATTTACGTCTTTTCTGAGCATTTTAGAATACTGTGGGTTTCTTTTTGCAAAGAACTGTTGAAATACTGGCCTGTATATGGTCTTACATTCTAGAGAGACACATTTTTTGGCTCTCTACCACAAAGTACATCAGGCTGTATTATGCTTCATGTTTGTATAGGTCTCGTATTTAATTTGAGTACTATTTCTCTGCAAGCTCAGCCATAATGTAACAATGTACTGTTTCACTGGATTAGTAGTAACTGTAAACCAGTCATTGCTAATTAGCTCATATGGGAAATTTAACTCCAAAGATTCTGGTTTTTGAGAATTATATTCTATGAAGCATTGTCTTCATTGGGGAAAAATAGCTACTATGACTGCTCTTCCGTAATAAATTCTCTTGTTGCAGCTGGATTATAAATGCATGCTAGTGCTATTTCTGGCTTTGTGAAGACAAACTTGACTAAAAAAAAAAGAGGTTAAACTATGCTTCTTGGACACCCTTTTTGAGTTGTAATGGTGATACTTTTCTTTTGTAGAAACTTGGAATCCCAACACAGTATTACACATTTGTTGTGTTTATATGTCTTTATGAAGGAAAAAGGCAAGTCTAGTGGCAGTAGTAGTGTTTTCCTCCACAGAATATCTGTGTGGATGCATTTATGCTCTCTTTGTAAGAATGCAGTTTGACTGCACTAGAATATACGTGGTAGTCCAAATGAAGGATTTCCAATTAGTAATAGGTTGAAAACTCTTCAGCTACTGGGGTTTTAGTTTCCAAATTACTGGTCTCTGTGGTGCAGTGTAAGTGATACAAAACAATGAGAATGAAACAAATCTTCAAAAAAAACCTGCACAATTTTTTGCCTAAGCAATCCAGCTTCCTTTTGAGCTCTGTGCTGGCACAGTTGTATCATTAAAAGTGCACTTTTTTTTTTTTTTTCATAAGCAATAAAATAATTTCACAACCGTAATGAATGCACTTCCTATGGTACATTTTAATTATATGCAACTAATGATGGCATAGCTCGTCATTTCAAAAATTGTCTCACTGGCATTTATGACTTGGTGTAAATGCTCGTGTATCATGGGATTATTTGAAAGAATTGAAACTTTGAGAGATGTCAGGTTTGCCGTGTTGAGGAAAGTGACTCATTAAACAAGAGGTGCTAGTTAGCAGTGGGAGACAGTAGGATACAGGTTACAAATACCAGAGTCAACAGATTTACTTTAAAAAGCAGTGTTACTGGGTGTCATTTTTAAAAGGGGTATCTTAGCCTTGAAAGTTTCCAGACCACCAAACTGGAGAATCCAGGCTATATAATGATTCAGAAACGTTTAAAATAGGAATCAGCCTCTTCTGCATCTCAAATGCAAAAGTTCCAGAGGAAGTCACTTTTTCTGTAAATGGTTTTACCAGCACAGGTCTTTAGAACTATAACATCATACTGTGAGCGAATTAAGAGTTTTAGGAGAAAAAAAATCTTTTAGTCAGCAAATCTTCTTTCTCATGATTTATTTTTAAAGGTCGTAAGGTGACCATTACAGTAAAAAAATAGTTGTTTGTACAGGATAACCTTCCCAGATGAGATGCAACCCTGTCCTAAACCTCTGGGTCTGCAGCCTGAGTTTCCCAGAGCCATTGGGTGACAGTTGAGTGTGAGGTAAAGCTGAACAAGAATTATTTGGAAAAGAAACATAGAATAATGTTTTGCTTTTCTTTTTGTTTTAGTTATTCCATAGTTTTTCAGTAGATGCTAAATTTCTTTGATTTAGGGGAGGGAAGGATTTTGCTTTAAAACACCAGATAGAAATCTTAGGACAGACTTTTCACACTCAGACAGCTGGAGCAGCTGTAGATTCCCCACTGAAATGAAAATGCAACAATTCAAGATTTAGAAAGGCAAAAAGTGTGACCAGAGCATTAAATAGAAGGGCCATATGATACCAAAATTAAGCTCTGTGTTTATTATAAAGAAAATCCTTGTTTTAGAAGGGAAAAAAATGAACTTGTTTCACCACTTTCTTTTTTCCTCAGGAGAAAACACAGAATATATCCTAGGTAATAAATCTATTTTATGGCTCACATGAGAAAGGGTGGAGAAACTCCCATTATTTTCTTCCCAGAAATTGAAATACACAAGAGCTAACATGGGAGACACTGGGATTTTCATCCAACAAATGCACAGCTGGCTTCTGCTTTTATTATTTTTCTAAGTGTAATAATTTTTCATTTGATTAGCTGGTGGCTGACAAAACTATCACTTGCACAGTGTTTTGTATATTTAGTAGAGTAGGTGTGATGCGAAAAAGATACTGTAATGTGTGCCCAGAAGCATAGCACAAGTTGTTCAGTTGATGAGAAATTTCTACTTGCCTCTTCTTAAAATGCAAGTTTCTATCATCAACATTTGAGTTTGAATATCAAGAAACAGGAGAATTTTGTAAGATTTGAGGATTATTTTTTCTTAATTCACGTTATAGAATTGTATGATGCTGTGCACTTAGAAATAAATTGGTAGGAGTCAGTTGGCAATCCACAGTGCCAGTTTTGCTGTGAGAAAGCAGTGAGACTGAGAGAACTGTCCTAGTCAGTGTTTGGAGGTGGGAAAAGTAGAGCTGCAAACAAGATTTATCTAGGACTTTAAGAGTACACAGTGTGAGCTGTGGAGAGACCTGTATACACAATGTGAAAAAAAACAACGACAACCACCCACAAACCCACTCAGACAATGAGAAAAAGTGAGCACAGACATAAAGGTGGGAGAATAGGAGCCATCTAGGATTGAGGTTCCTCAGAGGCATGTCTGAGCAGACCTCTGTAAAGCAATAGATTCTCAGTTTGAAGTCAGGAGAGAGAATGGCCTATGAGAACTCCTCTATGTGCCTTCTGCAGAATAAACAAAACGTATTCAAGAATCCAGTATCCTTTTTTGCATTGACCATTAATACCAGGGACAAAGCAGGCTGGTTTCTCCTGTGTTGACTCTCCTGGTGTTAGAAGTGCTAAGCTGTGTTGCTGTCTGTGTGTTCTGGGCAGAGCAATGGTAACACATTCCCTAAGTAAGCAGCAGGGGAAGAAGGCTGCAGTTTTATCCCGGATTGGTAGGTCTGTATTGTCCAAGTGTTCAGTGTGTTTCTTGTTATTTTCAAAAATTCCAAAACAACTTGATGTGTTCTGGAGGCAGGAGAGAATGTTAGAATATCTGCTTCCACTTGAATATTGTGTGATGGCATCTCTGGTTTTGATTTGTAGTCATTTACAAGTGGTAGATACTCAAAACTATGTAAGAAATTTTTAAGTGAAGTTAGTTTCAAGCTACAGGTTCATTGCATAGCCAAACCTCTACCTTTAATGTCCTTTAACACAGTGGCTGCTGGGGAAGGAATGATTTTGTAAGGACTAGTAGAATCACTGGATTGTGTACCTGCATTCTGACCTAGCTCCATTACACTCACTAAATAATTGTTGACAAGTTTGAGCTCTGTAACTAGAGGGTTATGACTTTGTTAAACGCCATGAGACAATATATGTTCATGGACAAGGAATATGACCTTAATGGAAAAATATAAGACTACCCAAGTGGCAGTAAATCATCATGGGAGCTCTCTTTTGGTTGTATCTCTCTTAGATGCTTTATGTTTCTAGGGATCAGAATACTGTGGTGTATGGGACTGTTCCTTGGGTCATGGAATTGTGTGAACCTGTATTGGGGATGGCTGTTCCAACAGAGTGCTGCCCAGTGCAGAGGCCCAGGTAGCAGTCTCTCCAAAGGACGTAAAACCAGTGTGGCCAGCTTCACTTCTTTTTCCTCTGTCTGCCTTGTTAGAATTTACATCTCTGTCCTGCCAGTATTTAGCTGAATAAATCTTTTCTTCTGTAATGAGCCTGTTTGACCTTCTGAAGCTGTACTTTGAATTCTTGCCCCTGTGTGCCGCACTGGTTCTGAGCTGGGTGAACCATGTTCCTGTGTTGATTGGAGGGGATGCGTTCCTGACATGCAGCTGGGGATGCTACTGCTTAGGAAAGGCCCTTGGAGCAGAAGTGGTTGCCCTGGTGGCAACTTTCCTGCAGTGCAGCACCGTGGCCTGGTTTTGCACTCTGATCCCTTGTTCCAGGTGCAGAGGGCTCCTCACCCAACTTGCAGTAGGTTGCAGAGAGGGAGAGAGTTCATAGTGCCCTGCCAAAAAACCAAAGTTATAGTGTGAGCAGCAGGGTCTCCAGCCTGCTACAGTTTCACAGCATTTAGGCTCTTTTGCTCTTGGTAACTGTTGGACCTTATCGAACCAGGCTCTCAAATCTGAGAGTAATTTGGAGCATGTGACACATTGCAGGACTTTTTAAATTATTTTTTTTTCTAGGAGTGTGTTTAGGCCTCTCTCCTTTCACTTCAACAATTGAGGGTGTTGGTTGCTTCCTCATGTTTGTGTAAGAAAAGCTTTTTATAGTCCATTTTTCCAGTTGGCGTATGTACTTCCTCCACTGTAGCGTAACACATCATTCTTCCCACTCCCTCCCAGCCTCTGAAGCTAATGGGAGACCTTCAGGGTTGTTTTATTTGCAATAAAAATGGAACTGTGGGGTTGGGGTCATTGTTCTCGCCTTAAAATGTGTTCTTGAACAAGTTTTGTTCTTGGTAAAAGAGAAGGATGTAAGGAAGCAAGAAATAATCAGCCATGTTTAGTTTATGGACATTTAGTTTGAACTGGACATCTCTAGCTCAACTTTTGTTTAGCTGAAAATCAGTCAAGAAAAGCAAAAGTTTGTCAGAAACGTGAGTGGAAGTGGGCTGCATTTTTTTTAATTGACAGAATTCTTAATGTAATGCCAAATGTGAAGAATTTTTTGAGTATCATCCATCCCAACTTCTGCAAGGTAGCAGCTGGAGTGAAGGCAGTCTAGAAGCTCACATCCATCCAGTATTTTGCCCTGTAATGGTGAATCTGGCACACTGACAGCACTTGAGCCTTGCAAATCTGGAGCTGTGCTGGAGGTCTTTCCTTGAGGTAACATCAGTTACACCAAAAGGAAAGGAAGGTAGCATGGGCACTTTCCTATCGTTGGCTGACAGAGTCCTGTCCTGATGAGGACAGTGTGCACTGCATCCTGCATAAGGACAGTACAGCACCTGGTTTGCCACAGCTTCACTCGTGCTTGCTGGTTGTTTTTATATCCATTTGTCCAGGAGTGTTAGCCCCAGAATAGAATTAGTAATATTTAATGTGGAAGTCCTTTTTCTCTTGTCTGTGACAGATAGATAATTGAGAATATCTACTGGGAATGCCCTTTATTTCTAGCGATTTGGATGCTATTTCTCGAGAAAGATTATGTTTTGGAAGAATTTTTATGATTTTAAATATTTTTTTAATATAATCTTGCAAGATTTTCCAACACTAATGAACATAGCCTAGGTCCTTCAGCAGAAGGACATGTGCAGACATGGTCCCTGTGGGTTGAACTGCCTCACTGCTTCAGATCTTCACTGGTTTTAGCCTCTGTGTATGCCTTTGTTTTTCCCAAGTGTCTAGTTCTAAGGTGACATCGTAACTAACCCAGCCAGGGCAGGAATTCACTCTTTTCCCATATACTAGCTCCACTGTTAAGTTTGCAGCAAAAAAATGGATCTGAGAATCCTTGCACCTTAAATCTTACAGGATGTCTAAGGTCCTGACAGGTAATTTTTTAGCTACTTTTGTATTCTGCAATTTCTCTATGAAAATAACATTTTAAAGGTATTTGCTTAGCAGCTCCACTGCTAAATAATTTAAATCAGCACTTAGCATGTAATTATAGTGATTTTAAAATCATAAATATTATATAGTGCCTGATGGTGTAATTGGGCATTTTTATAACAAGCCTCTATTTTTTAAAACAAGGGGGAAATCTCTGAAATTCATGCCTTCATGCTTGTGCCCATTAAATGTGGTTATCATTACCTAGTGACGACATATGTTCTTCCTAACTAGGATTCTCTTCTCTTTCATGCTGATGCTATCTCCATGCTAGATTATTCCTGTTCCTAGTAGCACCCCAGGGCAGTAGTGAGAAGTAAATGTGTCCCATGTGGCAGCTTTAGACAGCAGCTTTGGGTGTGGGGAGATGGGAGAGGAGAGACAATGGGGTGAAGAGACAGTGGGGTCTGTGTGCCCTCACTGTCCCAGAAGCAAGGCAAGCAGAGGGGGAGCAGGGCTGTGGCTTTCTGTGCTGTCAGGCTGGTTGGCAGTAACGTGGGAGAGCTATGGTGGGACAGGGTGCAGTTATTTGTTATGCCATGTGGGAGGAAGGAGCCAGGGAGGAACTGCGACTGAGTCACCCGCTCTTCCTGGAGCGCCTCCTGGGGTGGTGCTGCTACAAGCAGCCCAGTGCAAGACTCAGCCTGAAGGCTCCAGCGAGCTGATTGCAAATATTTTGCAGAAGTCTTATTTTCTGGTAATTACTTTAACATGATTCAGTGTTTTCTCTTTTGTCTGATCTTGTTATGAGCCTTCTTGCCTGATCCTTTGCCTGCTGTCGTGGGAGCAGGGCAAGCGTTCCCACGTGTACCATTGCTGCTGTCTTTGGCCTCTCAGGTTCAGTGACTGTGAGTAGGTGCTATTCAGTACAGCTATTCAGTACAGTGATGTGTCCTTTTGGAAAAATGACTGATCCTGGACCTGTTCCTGTGAAGCCTTTGAAACTACTAAGCTGTTTCAGATAGTGGGGTCAGAGTACTTTGTAGAGTTGGGGTCCAGGTACTGTTTGCCAGTTCCTGTTTCTAGTGATTAGTGAAATTAGAGCTTCTGTGGAAACCTGGAACCTTGCTTCTGGGGCAAATGTTGTGTATGAACTGGGTCCAAAGCATCCAGTCTTCAACAGATACATGAAGAATGGCTAGGATTTAGGTTCCAGTGGGTCACCAACAGTGTTACTGGAGGCTAATAATAATAGTGAGCAGACTTATTCCATTCCCAGTTCTCTAGGGTTTTAGAAATCCAGCAGAACCAGCAAAATAACTAAAGCCCAGCCACTGAAACCCAGCCAAGTTTTGTGAAGATTACAATGGTAACTTCAAATAAAGATAAATTGTGCTCTTTAAATGTATAGTTTATTTAAAAACAGTTATTTTGCCAAATCATAAATGTACCCACAACTAAACCAAGAAATAACCAAGGTTATGAAATCTAAGATTATAAGGTTTAGGAAAAAACCTCTCTGATATATTTAATGCTTTTGTTTAATCACATGATTTACATTTAATCCTAGTTAGACTAATTAATGCATGCATATCTTTATAGCAGGCCAAACACTTCTCATAAGCAACTCACTGGTTTGTTATCACGTTTGTTCAATGAGGGTGGAGGGAGAGAAGTGTAGAGAGTATAACTCGCTTGCATAATCTTTTGCAAGTAGTAGAAAAAAATCTGTCTCACAATATAACTACAAGAAATACATGGGTGCTCATAATTCATATTATCCCATAAAATTTAGAAGAGCAAATGAAGGTAATTTATGTGTAAAACCTCATCCATGAAGAATTTATTGCCATAGTAGGTATAATACACTTTGGCACAGACTTTTTCCGTGAAACTAGTACTTGCAGATTTGAGAAAGGAACATATTTTGCAGGTTAAATTGTCGTCTGGTTTTATACAAAACACATATAATGAAGACTTTTCTCTTTTGAGGGAGCTGAAGCCAGTTGGTAAGTTAATGTGCCATGGCTGTCAACGGTGTCTTTGAACATCTTCACTGTGCAAGTAATCTCTTTAAAATCAGTGTTAGTTTAGCGGTGGTACCTTTGTGTAAGTATTGATGTTTGTAAATATTTTGAACCTTAGAGGGAACTGAGGAAACTGCAGAAATGCATTCCTACAAAACATCTTAATTTGCAGTATCTAAAAATGAGTATGCGCTTTGCAGAGATTGTTTGCTAACCATGTTGTGAAGCCCAGATCTTATTCTTCTTATGAGGACTGCACTGGGACCCGAGGCCTCATCTTTCTCTCTGCACTTGAGCAATACTGGCAGGTAAAGGCCCTGGGATGCATCCATCTCGTTGCCAGTTTGACTTGGGCATGTGGTGGCTGAAGTGAGGCCAAGGCAAGGCTGTGGTAACGTTGCAGTGCTGTCGTGCACAGTCTCGGGGAGATGTCAGCACTGTTCTCCCCAGTGCTTGGGTGGCTCATGCAGCTGGAACAAAGATATATTAACTTTTGCTCCTGCTGCTTTACTCTGATTTCTGTTTTCTTTTGAGATTACATTATGCACATATGCTTTTATAGTTGCTGCCTCTCTTTGGACGAAACGCTTTTAGTTCCATGGAAGTTAATGACATTAGATGAAAATCAAGGCAACCCATTGCCACTCCAAGATTTCTGCATCATACAAAGTAAACTAAAGATAGGGAAGGATTTGTTGTCCCATAAAATATGCCATTTAAATGCATGTAGCTGGGAATGGAGAGAAGCAGCTCCTAGCATGATATATGAGGGATTTTGGCATACATCAGCAAGGGGAGCTACAGGGCATATAGCTATAAAAATGGAGCACAGTTCTCAAGCATTGATGTAGAGCAGATAGGACCTTTAAAATTCTTCCCTGAAAGATACACAGTACTGTTGGGCAGCAGTCTGTTAGGCTTGGATTGTAAAAGAACATTATCAATTCCTCTGGGATTTTAAATGTTAATTCCAGGAAGTCTAGGTGTTTCAGGAAGTGTTAGTCAAATATGCTATTTCTTCCGGATGTAGATCCTTGGACAGTACACTTACACTTAGCCTTTTCTCTGTTGGCTTGCTCTGCAGGAGCAATCCCAAACTATTGAGAACAAAGATGACTTCCTGTGCCAGGTGTATTAGCTGGAATTATCTCTTTTGTAGAAAGAAATAACTTCTCTCTTGAAAGTGACATGGGATTTTTGACGTAGGGTCAAGATTTATCTCATCAAGGATGTCATTCTGCTACTAAGAAAAGCTCATTGGACTCATATCAGAAGTACTGGGTTCAGTTCTCTGCTTTTCCAGATGGATTTAGTGGAGTTACAGATGGTGCAGAAAATGGCAACTGAAACAATTTGGAGAACTGGAACAACTTAATATGAAGAGAGATTGAAAAGACTGGTACTCTTCAGTTTAGCTAAAGACAGGTATTTATCGTTGAAAGTTACAAAATCATGAAAGTGATGAAAAATCCAGATGTGAAACTGTTGCCCTTCAAATCTGCAATGTAAGAACTTGAAGGCACTCAGTGAAGGTAGTAGGAGATCAGGTTTAAAACAAGAAAATAAAATAGTCCTTCATTTTCTGGAACTCCAGGTAGTGAATTTTTTTGCCTTGGTAGGTAGCAAAGGCAAGGGTATCAGCAGATTCAAAAGAGATCAGACAATTTCATAGACAGAAAGAGAACTGCAAATGGACAGTGAAGTTGTGTGCTCTGGAACATTATTGTGCAAGAGGGACAGGAGGAAGGGACCACAAAGGCAGCCAGACTTCTGTCTTTTTCCTAAACAGTATCTCTAAATAGCATGGCACTGGTGGAAGTCAGGTACTAGGCCAGATGGGACCAGTCATTTGACCTTGCAGGGCATTTTTTTCTGCCATACAGTACCATGTTCGGCTTTGAAAGGGTTTTATTGTTAGTGCATTGAATTCTCATAATGATAATCAAGGAAAAAATGGTAAGGTGTTAATACTCCATTGTCAATATCTGAAATATTAATGTGTTTTAAAGTCTGATCCACTGATAGTCAAATGCCTGCCTGTTACTGTGGATGTCACTAACAGGCATTTGTTTGGAAAATGTACAGCTTGGAAAATGAATTTTAAGTTTGTGTGTTTATTTTTCTTGGCAGTGAGTTTTGGTTATCTCAGAAGGGAAAAGCTATCCAGGTGCAGTGAAGCTGTGTGGTGCCATGAGTGCTCTGGCAGGAAGGTATGCAGGACAAGTATGCAGGGAGCTGGATCAGAGTAGTTTCTTCATGCTCCAGTATTGTGTGCTGCTGAGATGTCTTTGTGCTAGTTCCGAGTAGGCCAAGTTGGGCCAATGAATCAACAGGGACTTAGACCCAACCACATCCACAGATCAGGGACCCAGAATTTGGGTCATGGTCCCTATTCCAAGCACTGGGCTCTAATGACACCTCAAAGCTGGGATGGCATCCCTGCAGTTTGCAGCATCCTCCCCAAGCTCCCAGTTCCATGCCTGCCCAGCTCCCCCGTAGGCTTCAGGCTACCGCTTCTTGCACAGGAGCTCACTCTTTTGTTACATCTGTAGCATTTGGAGGAAACCTGCAAGGGAAGAGGAAAGAAAATTCACTATTTCACTTAATCATAGGACACAGAAAAGTTCTTTAATATGTGTTTCGGTGGAGGTTTCTTGTAAAAGATATTGTCTTCTGTATGCTTTTTTTTTTTTCCCCTTGGTAACATTAAGTGTATTAACAAAAACATTATTTGCTTTAATCAAACAATATGGGCTTTGTTCATATGGAGATTTTTGAATAATATGTTTAGCTCCTGTACTCTGGGCACAAGCTTTTAGTGGGGATACTTACATGAGCCATAAACTGTATGAGTGCAGTTCAGGTCAGCTCATTGTGTCTGTGGAAACTGGTAGTGCTCTGCTGTTGATGAGAAATCCACCATAAACAAATCCTCACTCGTGGTCTTAGGTGTGTGACTGGGAAACACATTTGGCTTTTAATTGAAAGAAACTGAGTGTTTGGTTCTTAGGAATATCTTTTCTCTTGTTTCAATGAAGTAAATGTAAACGCAAATAAAGAGCTTAAAGCAGTCTGACTAAAGCCTCAGCTAATTGAGCTTTGGTTCTGTGAGAATTTGGATGTCATCATCCTTTTGTTTTCCACTTTTCTGGGGAAGTACTTCAACTATATGGCAAAAATAAACAAAAGAAACCTTTTAAATCTTCACACTTAAATACATTTGTGAATATTTTTAGTTAGTTTACTCCTTGCAAATTTATCTTGGTTTGAAAAAATGATTCAGATGAATTGTTTTCCTAACAAAGATTTGACCTTCATCTTTATACACAATTTCACTATTCTTCCTATCAGCATTTAGTTCAAAGGAGCACTTCGAAGCACGCGGGCAAAAACCAGTTCCATTGTGTAAAACAGAAATGTGTGTTTTATATCACAGGAGTTTAGAGAACAATGCAAAGGTCAATTGTGTTGCTTGCTCTCCTGTCACATGATGTGGGTGTGTATATGAATGCATCCCTGGAATTCCACTGTGGGATCTGCATCTTTGAAGCTGATGCTAAAATTACTGCTGAGGCTCTTCCAAAGGCGGATACTGATAGAAGATTCAATGAAATCGAAGGTCGCCAGTCTGGTAGGCGTTGAAAGATACCTGGCTATGATACTATTTCTGATTTAATAATGCGAATGGGAGGCTAGCCCTTTGTAATAATTAGGACTAATTACTGAAGAGGTGTTGACAGATGGGCTAAGAGGAAACAAACTGCCTTTATCCAGTGGCTTAGAGTCAGATTACTAGTCTTGTGTTATCTGTTTCTCAGAAAGTAGAAGCTTCAATCATTCACTAAGTCTTCAAAGGGGAAAGGGATCCTAACAATATACAGGATTTAGGATGAAGCTATGAAATAAGTCTTTGACTCAAAATGGCTAAATTAATCTCCTTTCCGTAAATTATCATACTTTTAAAGTTTGAGTTACAGATGGAGAATCTGATTATAATACTGAAAAATATGTGAAATCACTATTGATGACTGTCCTGTCACTGATTCTACTCGTGGATTAGTCTAAGATTGGTTCCTTGCTGTTATTTATATTAATATGAATTATTTGATTCCTTCTTGTGCCATACTTGCTATCCAGCTGACACAGAGACGAGAGAAAGTAGTAAGTACTCTTTCATTCAGTGTTTGGTTTATGCAGATGTCATATCTGATTAACAAACAGAAAATACATCTGCTGAAGGTAATTACACTTATTTACCTTTTTAGGAGACAAGATCATGCATATTCCAGGAAGAAAACAATATATTACAATACAATTGCATTTACTGAGAATTATGTAGGATATCCTTACAGAGGATTTCTTCTCTCCTTTTGAATGCAGTGTCTATCCAGCACATCTGCATGAAGTAGATACAGTTGTCCAGTGTGAATGGAATTAACAAAGATATTCAAGGATTAATGCTTTGTCACCAGAATGAGCACTTAGTGTGACTTACTTTAGGGAAATGATTTAAAAGTCTAGCCACCCTCCATCTTCTGAAATGACTTATAAGTGCTTTTCTCCCAACTCTCTACCATATATAGAATCTGATTTTCTTAGAAACGTGATAAATGTGGTTGCATTTGATAGCACTTATAAGCAGAAGTAGCTTTCAATTATTTATTTACTTGCAACAAAAGGGGCCATTTAATTAATGTTTAAATATTTATAACAGTTTTATTGTGCTGTAGAATCGGTTATACTTTGATCTAGATTTTCTGGTTTGAGATAATAGAGTTGGTAAAAGTTTTCCTAATGAATTTGGTCAGAACATGACATAATCTGATTATCTGACGAAAGATTGACACTTCAGTTCCTGCCACTATAAAAGCGCAGTACAATGGGGGCTGTTGAGCACAAATTCAAAGGCTGGGAGTTCAAGTTCAGGTACGGCAGAGTTGTTCGAAATTTCAAATTAATGCAGTGAAACAGTATTGCATTTTTCACTACATTTTTGGTCAGGAGTAATTTGTAGTGCATGAGTGGAGTGAAGCTTGAAGTTAAATGTGTGAACTGTGACTCCAGTCTGTGACTTTGTGTTAATTTCCCTACATTTTGCAGTTAGTGTTATTTGTTAAAAACATGGAGCAACAACTGGTCAGAGCATGACAGACACAGGAAACACCAGAAACTGGGAATTAACCATCATCAGTATTCAACTTGTTGAATGTGGAACCAGTTTTTTATCAATATCTCTCACATTTTAACAATCTAACTGTTTAATATGTGAGCAAATGCTCATATGCTTGGAGATGAACATATTTAATTAATGCATCCTACATGCTTATGTAAAATAGATGTAGATTTATGTGATCAAACTGGCATGAAAGAACAGTAATATCTAAAGTGTAAGCTTAGCCTAAACTGTTAAAATAAACATTAATTTTTTCATTTGATATTCAGTTAATATTTGCTTTGTAAATGTCATTCCTGTTTGCAGTGGAATTATAGTGATCCCTACTAGAGTTCTTGCACTAAATTGCTCTCCAATAACTTGACTTATCCAAATACTTACACTGTATGGAATAAGAATCCTAGTAGACAAATAACACATAATATGGTAATAATGAAGCTTGAATTTTGGGGGATATTTTATAACATAAAAATACTTAACAATTTGTCAGTTTGAGTCATATATTTAAAGTGGTGTATATAACACAAAGTCTTTACTTTCTTTTCAGTGCTGAAGGGGTTCTTGGAGAAAGTAAAGTGTTAAGTACCAAATGTGATGGTCTTTACTGAAATGCAGTTTGTTTCTGACCTTGAGAAGATTTTTTCTGACCTGAATAAGGATTTAAAGCTTTAATCTAATGAATCAATACAGACTGTCCACATTGCTTTGTTTCTTAAAATACCACATGGCATGTGAATCTCTGTGTCCCTGGGAAGGGACTGTCTGCCTGGAGTCAGTGAGCAGAGTCCTAATCCCAGTTCTAGGGACTGTGCCACCTTTGGAGGTCACTTACTGTCCCTGCCACAGCTTCTCCATCTCCAGAGAAGGACGTGGAATAACACTGGTCTTGGAGATGTGTTGTAGTTTACACAGAAGCAGAAGGCTCCCAAGGAGAAAGTGCTTTATGAAATACTGGTGTAATGAACCCTGCAAACCCTTCCTCGTTTGAGCAGTCTCACTGATATCATCTGGTCGTTTGGACAGGCATAGATCAGATCCAAAATTTGGATTTCAAAATACAAGCTGGTCACAAATAGGAATTGTCCTTGGTTATTTAATATTCCTTCTGCGTTTATGTCATTTATCTTGTTCACTATTTGCAGTTTTCAAGTGTATTTTGAAACTGTTATGAAACAAATGGAAATATAAATGTGGGGGTAGGAAATAGGTACAATATTCTGATATAAATACATCTCCCACCATATACTGGTGAAGTACATAGCTTGTTCTGCTAATTGCAGTGTCTTTTTTCTTCTTTGAATGAATGTGTATTTTGTGAATATATTTTGTACTTGTCTTTTTAATTCTATGAAATGTAAACTGTGTCATTAACGTGAAAGAAATACTTTGGGCAGCACTGTCAGAGCTCAGCTTGCAGTGTAGTTTCATTTAATTGCCTGCCTCTGCACGGCACCTCTCCCATAGTGAGGCATACACAGTACAGGGGTATTTCACAAGCAGAAGGAAGCATGCAGCCAGGAACACAAGCTGAAGTTTTAAAAGGACATAAAAAGTAGATGGCTTCATTGTGTCTTCATAAAGTGTCACTTCTCACTATCTCCTCCCACCAAATGAGCAAGAACTGCCAACTTAGGGACATTCATATTAAAATTAAATAAATAAATAAATTGAAGACTTTTAACTGTAAATAACAGTCATTTTTACTTCAGGTATGACCAAAGCAAAATAAAATACAACATTACTAACTCCATATATAATAAAATTTATTCTATTTCTTTTATCAGAGTTTCGTCCAAATATAATATTTATAATAATATTTATAGAGTAATAAAATAATGTATATACTTTTTTTAAAAAAAAATTTTAATACGTTCTATTTTATTATGCCATATCATGTCACATATACTTTTCCTTAATTCTGAAAACTTTTGTTTTATTTCACACTTTGAAGAAGAAAGTATAGAATACAAAATGTAATCTGATTTGTACTGTTTCATGTTCCAATGCCCTGTGGGAGGAAAGGAAAAGTAATAGAACAGGCAAATAAATAAACATGGTGTTGAAACTGGCATGACAGTTTCTGCTCTTGCACAAAGGAACTGCAATCAATTTATTGTCTTCATTGGTCAAGTGCCAGAATAACAGTATAATATTATACAAGAGTAGATTAATTAAAGTGTAATTAGAATGGAATAAATTAAACAATCATAAAAGTTTGTCATGGGAAAAATATGTGTTTAGAATTAATTAGTTTTCAAATAAAGTGATATTTTAATTGCTCAGAGTTACAGAATCCTTAATTGCAGATATATAATTCTGGCCTAAATAACCTCAGTTGCTGTAACAACTTGATATATTTCTTCTCTGTCAATTCTTTTTAATAGTTTGTTACCAAACAAGATTATTGCCGGAATGTCTACAAAAATGTCTGGAAGACGTTTAATTAAGCCCACGCTATCTGAGGACATTATTAGCTCTTGGAACCAAAAGATTTGTGGCTGATGCTGCGCTATGCAGCACCCCTAATTAAGGAGGATGGGCAGACAGAGCCCTGTGGCTGACAGATTGCTATGCATGGCTGAACTGCAGGCTACTCAAAACAGTCTTTTGATGGTCCTTGGCTCATCAGTTTTCTGCTAGATTTCAATGATTTATCACATGTACAAACTTAAATTAATTCTAGGTCTGCTGTTATGGTGAAGAGAGACTTATATTTGTGTATATATAAATGAATATTCATATTCTTCAGGTTTTCAAAGTGATTTAATCACTTCTTGTCTTTTGTGTCCCCAATAATTTTATGCAGAGTGTGTTGTAGAGCTGAACTCCTGTAGGCTTTTATGCTTTCTTTCTCCAAATAAGGCTGGCTGTAATTTCATCATTGCAGTTTTCCAAGCAATTAATGGTTTCAGAAAGTAAAACAGATGGGTGTCTTTTCCCTCATCTGCAAATTGAACCTGTTTATGAAACACTAGAAGTTCATCTGTTTCAGCTGTATTTCCCACTGTATTTTAGATTCCCTTATTAAAAGCTAGTGCAATAACATGAGAGGCAGGGGCTCTCATGTTTTCAGACCCTATGTTTTTGGCATGAATGTATCCATGATATTTTTCTGTCTCCAAAATGTTTACTTCAGTAAGATTTGCAATGCCCAAAATGTTTAATTGTACTAAGAAAGGTCAACCAGCTGATAGCTGAAGGCTCATATGTCAGAATGAAAGACTGAAAAAAAATTATCAGTCTGACACAGGGGGAGTATTAGAATGATTAATGTTTATGTTAATTTATTGCTTTTACATATTGATTAATAGCTTTTTGTTCCAGTGACCAAAATGTGTAAGTGGCAATGAGATCCATATGCTAACTCAGTGTCTTTCAAATTATTATAATCATTCTTAGTTTTGTTCCCATGCTGAAACTATGTTTTCATATAGAAAGTAATTGTTGTACAGTGACTTTTTTAAAAATTGCAGATGGAAGTATTTGAAATTGAACCTCAAGACACAAGCCTGAGTTACAGTATTCTTGAAGGTCACACACTAACATTTATATACATTTTTCTTGCAAACTTCATTACTTAAAATCTTAATATATTGTGGTTTAGCCTTTTTCAGGTAAGGAATGCTTACAGATTAAAAAGGTAGTGATGCTGGGAGGAGCCATTATCTGAGTGGAAATCATTAAAAACGTGTTGCGTTGCATGACGGTTATTAGTCATTTTCTCCTGTGCTCCCGTAAGATTTCTTGGCATATCACCAGTTGCTGATAAGCAATTTTGTTTGCTATCTGTCCACTGACTAATACAATTAAAATGTGGAAACCTCCATCATTCATTGTCTAAATGTCAAGAGAGAAGGTAATTTTGGGGATCTCCTGAGAAAGGATGAACTCCTAACTTCCCTAGCAGTCAGTGGGAAATGGAGGTTCTCAAACTGAGACTGTTGAAGTGTTTTCTGAGCAGGCAGTCATTGTTAGGCATTAAAAATTATTTGGTGACTATTTAGAATGAAATCTCTGACAGTATTTAGTGTTCCCAACCTGTAAGAGGAAGGACTCTTGTCAGCTGTAATGTTGGCTCTTTGGCAACAGGTTTATATCATCAGCTAATGAAGGATTCTGTAACTAGGTCATATAAATCACTCCATTCTCTTTGACATTGATGTGTCACTAACTAGCAAGATCTACATCACTGTGTTTAATCTCTACTTTGGCAGTCATAAGTAAATAGTAATATGAAAAATAAGTAGTTCAAAAGAAAGCATTTTGTTATCCTTACCTCTGAAAATTAAGAGTGTTTTATTAGTACATTTACTGGTTTAATCAAAAATTTCCACTAATTCTCATTTCTACTTGACATCAATTTATTGATTTTAAAAATTTTGCTGATTTCTAATTTCCACTTGAATTAAATTATTATTATTTAAATTTGCTTTAAAGAAACCCTAGAAGTATAATACAGTTTCTAACTCAGTTTAGCTCTGAAGATAGAAATGGGAGTTTTAAAATGCATTGTTATACAATTGACAAATGAATTTTCATATATTCTGGGCTCTGACCTTTGCAACTGTTTGTGTAGCACTCCCATATCTCTTGATCAAACTTCTGTGGGTTTTACTTTTGCTAGTGTGCATTTCTGTCTTTGCACACAACAGACATACCCTGTGTTTTGGGCAGATGGGGTGAGAATTGGAAAAGCAGCGTGCCTGGCTTTTAGTTTGGAATTTTCACTGTTCCCTAAGTGTTTTGTGTGTGTTATCTTGCTGCAGGACCCAGAAAAGCATTTCTTTGTACAGCTGAGTTACTTTTCACCTCGGCTGCAAAGAGATTTCTTCAGTCTCACATCTCTTTGTATTGCTGACTTCCCTGTTTCAGTGTGTTCTGATATGTTTTTGGTTTGTACATGCAAAGTGAAAAGCTGCGCTTAAAAATTTGTCACAGCATGTCTGAAGAATTGTTTACCAAATCATATAGCTGCTTTCAGACCATTTGTAGGCAATAACCTCTAAAAATTTTACTTTTGCAGTCAGATGAGGTGAACTTAAGCTCATTCAACTTTCGTGGATTTGTTTGGCATCTCTTTTAATGATGTATGAAAATGGTACTGATTGAATGGGTTCTTGTAGCGCTAAATTCCCGTTCTCTACTTCTGAGAAGTGCCGTAGAACCAGGCAGCATTTTGTGACATCCAGGGATGTGTAGGATATTTCCAGGTGCTGCTGTGTTCTAGCACAATTCATTGAGGGCAGTCAGGTGCTCTGGGACCCTCGGGCTCTGTCGAGGCTGTTGAGCCACCAGGAAAGGCCACGGCACTCCCAGCAGCCCTGGTATGGGGCGTTGCTTGGGCTGAGAGTAGTTTGTGGTTTCACCACTGAGAAACCTCCATGTCTGCAGTGGTTAGAGGCTGGAAATGTGGGAACATTGCCTTTGGAAAGCTCATACTGCAAGGGCTGCCCTCTGGATTTTAATGGTGGAGATTGCTAATGTAATGGAACAAACAAAATTGTTTGCGTTGCACTATTAACTTGAAGGAGGCTGTTACTTGCAGTGACTGTCTCTGCAGCTGCAGCTCAGGACCCAGTTCCTAAACACACTCATGTACTAGAGCACCAAGTGCTGTGACACAGGGCAGAGTTTGTCAGGGGGTGCAGGTAGGCACAGAACTGCAGGCTACAAAAGGGCTTTTGTGTGAATGAAAAAGCCTGGAAAGGGGGAAGAACAATTCAGTCACATCTTTCTCAACTCATTCTTTGCTCTGATTTTTCCTTTGGGAGGGTGGCACCTGGTTGACTGGGAATTGTCAAAAAATAACAGGGATTTCATGTATCTGTGAGCACACCTGGATGTGTTGGATATTTTGCAGTAGTAATTATGTCTGCACACCTGCTGGTTTCAGTCCCAAATCAGTTTGCCAGACATGCCTAGGGAGATTTATTTCTCCTATACCTGAAAAAGCTCTTTTACCACTGAGGTTTTACTACTCTAAATAAGCCTAAAGAAAAATAAAAGAGGATTTTTTTCCTGTCTTTGCTTGAGCTGTTGGTATCTCAAAGTGAACTGTGGAGTTTGTTGGGGGAGGAGGGTGTTTGGATAATATTTTAATAGCAATTTGTTTTTGCTTCAATGTGTGATAGAAATACAAGTGACAGGAGTGGGAGCAGGAGAATTGCTGAATTCTGCTGGAATTTTTCCTGTGGGAATCTGTTAATGTTTTTAATTCTCTGTGAGATTTTTCTAAGGTAATCCTTTTGACATTTACATATTTTAAATGACTCTCATTAAATAAAAGCTTAACTTTTTTATATCAAATGCTGAAGTGATGATACTGAAATACCACTGCATGGAAATTCAGATGGTTTGAGGATTATTCTAATTGCAACCTAAGCAAAGTAAGATTTGTGAGGGATATGAATGTGAATTGTTCTTTAAAATAACGTAATTTTGAAGGAAATTTAATTGTTCTGGCATTTAGCAGATGCATTTTCTTAGACAAAACCCTTTCTGGTACCTCATGTGTGGTGCACTCAGCCGTTCACTAATTGAAACCCTCATTTGAGCAGCTGGGTTTCCACTCCCCACTTGTGTAGCAAACATAACCTGTGCAGGAGCCCAAGGGTTTGCAGTGCACTCTATGAAAAATCCTTCCAATTGTCTGTGCCACATCAGTGGAGCTCAGCTCCTGAAGGATGATGCTGTTACCAGCACAGGGAAGGCTGAAAGGAATAAGAAGTGGAACATCTTTTTAAGAAACCAAAGAGCCTGATGATGAGGTGTTGTCTCCCTTACAGGTGATGCTGTCTTGCAAGCAAACACTGCCATGAGCAAAATGATTCATGTATTCATGTCTTTTCACTCCCTTCACAGGAGGCAGGAGGATAATAATGACACAGGGACAAACATATAGTTTAGCTCAGAAATGCCTTTAAATTAACTTTATTCTGTAGGTTGCACTTTGCTTGTTCAAGCCCTTGAGCCAGATTTTGCTCTCCGACCAGACTAAATACTGGTAAATTCATTTAATTAAATTTGTTGCAGATATCCCCAGTTAACAAGAACAGATTGGTCTCCCCGAGGCTAGATAGAGTTAACAAGAAAATAAATGTTGTGCTAATTAGAGAACTCATTTTTAGACACCTGGGGTGAAACTTTAAAAAGTCCTAGAGATGTAGGATTGAAAATTCATTTGGAAATGAGTCTTAGGCTTCTAAATCACTTAGGCACTTTTGAAAAATTTCCCCAGAGGCTTTAACCATCTCACAGTCATCATATTTAGCATGTTTGTAGCTGTCTGCTTAGCAAAGCACTGTATAACCATTATCTGTTTGAATTAGTACACCACAATGTACTTCATTATACCTGTAAGGTAGAGACACTGAACTACCTGGTGAGTTGAAGGTAGGCTAAGTGTCAGTTTTTTGAGGATGCTTGTGTGTCAACAGAAATAGATTGATGCTTTCTTGGAGTTACTAAAGTACCAGTACCCCAAATTTCCATCTCTTTGCAACCTCATGGGACTTCCTGTAGGTACCTAAAAACTTTTTATTAAATCTTAAGTGACTTGTCCAAGCTCATGGTTAAAAAAGACAGCAAAGATGAAATTTTATAGTTCAGCACCTGCTGGAAGGAAAATGAGACACTACATACTGTCACACTGCCATTCATCTGCCAAATCATGATAGGATGTAATAAGGACTCAATAAACATTAGAGTCAATATTAAGTCAAATTTCTAGGGTCATATATATGATTAGCAGAAAAGCAAGGAAAGAACCAGATCTTAAGGAGCAAAAAGTCCCTTCAATAGCTTGCAACTCAGAAGTGTGTTTTCAGTAGTTTTTTTTCCCCTGTAACTGGTCTGAGGATTTTTCTGAAATATCATCCTTGTAAAGACATGCATTAGTAGTGTCTGTTTCATGCCAGGTAAAACCCTTCCCACAGCCACGCACACACTTGCTGTCTGTCAGCAAAAACTTCTGTGTCAGTAATTAGAAAAATGCTATTAAAAACCTGCCTTGTAATCCCAGATAGCCTCTGGGTTGCCTCAGTTCTATTTCCTTGCTCAGTGCAGTGAGCCAGAATTGCTCCACCATGGAGTGGGACCCTGCTCCTCTGATAGACTCTTAGCTATTCTTCTGTTTATCTCGTTCTTCAAAGTGTTGTTTTGAGGGCACCAGCACTCAGCTGTAGTGCCCCAAAGAGGTGTCCCTTGGTGACTAAGTCCTTGGTCTGACAGGTTCATAACACAGTGGAGCATGTTGCAGATGGGCACTTGGGAGCTGCATCTCACCGTGGGAGTGAACCTGCACATCGTGTACATCTGAAAATTTACTCCAGCCTGGCATGAGTCTGGATCATCCTACAACTTCATAAAAGAGATGAGTCAGGGCCCTAAAACACAGAGGGTATCTACTGAGCTCATTATTTTCATACCTAATTACACAGTGCTATTGAGAGAGAACTGCACATTATGCTGGAGAATCCTGTTTCATCACTGGCCCTAAAAGATAATTGCATCTAATTAGAACCTATAGATACCATGGTGATAACTGATCTATAAACACTCAAGGCAGACCTGAAAATGAGGTGCATTAGCAAGTGCATCCATTAAACACAATTTGAAAGCTGGTACTGAGGTGAAACGGGAATGAAAAGTTGGGATGTTTTGCCATGGAACTCACAGCTCTTGCACTCTGTTCTGATTCTCTGCAATTCTTCTGCTGTGAACCGGCAGGCAGACAAACACCTGCTGATCTTCTCTTACTGAATTTAGAACACTTTTTGTTTAATCTGGTGTAATACATGCTTGAGTGGGGAAAAGTGATGACAGGTGACACTTGCAGTGGCAAAAGCTGCTGTTTTCTATGTGAGGTAGGTCAGAAACATAGAAGCAGATAACCAAATGTGGCTGGGAATGCCACAGATCAGGGATCAAACATTTTTCATGGTGAAAATATTTCTTGTAATGGACATTGTAATGCATGTTCCAATGAACTGCAAATTGTACTTCCAGTTGAATCAACTGCTGGTTGCCTTGTTTCAGCACAGGTCTGGCAGGTCTGGAGGGTCATTTGCAATCAGTGAGAACACAGAAAATTTGTCCTCATCCTTCTCCAGTGCTTGTGCACAGCTGTCTGCAAAGCTGTTCATGTGAAGGGAGATACCTGGTGAGGGGCCAGAGCAGTGGGGCCTGTGGGGATCACACAGGCTGTCCCTGTGAGCTCATCAGGAATTGTCCTCTGCATTTAGTGCATGGGACAGGGCAGCCTGCTCCCCCATATACCAGTCCTGCTCTGTGCTGAGTTGGACCACATTTGCCATGAAGCTGAAAACATCCATCTCTTGATCCCTTAGGGACTACAAACCCCTTGGAATAAAATGTTTAGCACAGTCTCAATTAATATGAAGCCCTGCTTTTTTTTTTCAAGAAACCATGCTTAGAACCAAAAATTAAAATACTCTGGAGTAATGGGATTCTTGTGTAGGAATTACCATCACTCCCATCTCATTGACATGGATGAGGGTATTGAGTCTTTCATTAGTAAATTTTCAAATGACACTAAACTTGGAGCATGTGTCCATATGTTGGAAGACAGGGGGGCTCTGCAGAGAGATCTGGAATGTTTGTATGGATGGGCAGAGTCCAGTAGGATAATGTTTAACAAGTGCAAGTGCCGAGTCCTGCATTTTGGCCACAATAACCCCCTGCAGCATTACAGGCTGTGGATGGTGTGGCTGCACAGTGCCCAGGCAGAAAGGGACCTGGGGGCACTGATGGACAGCAGGGTGGACATGAGCCAGCAGTGTGCCCTGGTGGCCAAGAAGGCCAATGGCTCCTGGCCTGTATCAGGAATGGTGTGGCCAGCAGGAGCAGGGAGCTCATTCTTCCCCTGGACTCAGCACTGGTGAGGCCACACCCTGAGTGCTGTGTCCAGTCCTGGGCCCCTCAGTTTAGGGAGGACGTTGAGACACTTGAGTGGATCCACAGGAGGCAACGAGGCTGGTGAGGGGCTTGGAACACAAGTCCTATGAGGAACAACTGAGGGAGCTGGGATTGTTTAGCCTGGAAAAAAAGGAGACTCAGAGGGACCTTATCACTCTCTACAACTCCCTGAAAAGCTGTGCTCGGGTGGGGTTGGTCTCTTTCACCAGGCAGCAACCAACAGAATGAGAGGACGTAGCCTTAAGCTGTGCCAAGGGAAATATAGATTGGATATTAGGAAAAAGTTTTTTTAGGAAAGAGTGCAAGTGCTGGAATGATCTGCCCAGGGGGTGGTGGAATCACAATCCCTGGATGTGTTTAAAAAAAGATTGGATATGGCATTTGGTGCCATGGTTTAGTTGAGGTGTTAGGGCATGGGTTGGACTCAATGGTCTTGAAGGTCTCTTCCAGCCTGGTGATTTTGTGATTATGTGATTCTGTGATCTGAAATTCTTTTCAGTTGATACATTCACTGCATTGCTTTTCTGAAAAAACGCAAAAGTAGTATTTTTCTGGGGAGGAAGAGGAAAGACTTAGCCAGGGGGCTAAAGCAGAATGATAAATTGCTTGCCCACTCAAATTATGGGTGTCAAGTTTCTTGTATTTTGTAGCTCTTCCCTTTAGCATAGGGAGAGCAGGTGACCTATTTAGGATTTATAAGTGTGCAAGAGGTGTGTGCGCGTGGCCAGCTCGGCACCTTGCTGAGAGAGGAATGCAGCAAAGAGCAGGTTGGACACCTGCTTCGTCAGCTCGTCTTAAGAGGAAATACTTCACCCTCAACTGGGTGGCAATGTTAAATTCAGAGTGGAAAGAGAAGTAAGTGTCCTGCTCAGAATATATTTAAAGTTGTTATTTCACTTTAGGCTGCCTTACCATCTGTGATATCTGTGTCTGCTTCTCACCCCCCAGTTCGCTGCTCGGATGGCTCTGCCACCTCCGGATCCACAGTTTGTGCTCAGAGGTACCAGTGCTCCAGTCCACACTCTGCATTTTTCCTGTGGAGGCCCAGAACCCGATATCCCCCTTCTTTTCTCTGGGTAAATACACCAGGATTTCTGTTTCTTGTTGAATTGAAGTGTATTATTTTGACAAAGTGTTTCTGGGGAAAACAGCAGCATTCATGGCTTTTCGTGATGGGTGTGTTACTTGTGCATACAGCTTCAGTTTTGGAAACAAAACAAACAAACAAACAAAAAACAACAAAAAGAAAAGATCAGACTCTGGTCACCTCCGTGCAGTGCTCACACTAAAAGCATCTCTTTCTACTGCCAGGTCGGAGAATGGGTTTATCCATGTCTGGAACCTGAAAACACACAGAGTGGACACAGCATTGGATGGCCATGGAAGAAAATCTGTCTACTGCGTGGAGACAATGGGTGGTAAAGGCAGGCTTCTCAGGTTAGCAAAGCAAGCAAAAAAACAGTGAAATTTTTTCCAACACGTATGGAAAAGTACTGAAATAAAAAAGAACAGAAGAACTCTAGAATAAAAGGGGGAGTGGGTTGGAAGATACAATTAATTTCTTTAATATGTATGTTATGACATCATAACAACTTGTGATCTTTATTGTCTTTACTGAGAACAGGTAAGGTCTTTGGGTCAAAGAAATGCACTTGGATTTGAAGTTGACAAACTTTTCACTGCTGGTTCGTGGGGAAGACTAAAAAAAATTTATAAATAGAGAGAAGATGGAGAAAAGGGAAGGAAAGAAGAGTCAGAGATGGAGAGTGGAAGACTGAAAATGAGCAAGAATGCTGAGTTTCATGCTTTTGCTTTGTTACAAAATACCTTCTGTTCTTGTTTAGCAAGGGAAGGTCAGGAAGATTTGTGTACTTTGGATTAGACAGGTGATCTAGAGTAGATGCCAAAGTGTCTGTATGATTAGGAGGTGTTCTGACATGTTTATCTAGAGAAGACATCTCATAATATACAGTGGAACTCATTAGCATTTATATTTCTTATCTGCTTAAGTACAATTATCAACACTCTCCCCCATAAAATCATATTGAATGAGTATTGTTTGTATAATTACAGAGTTTTTACCCCTGTTTTTGCTGTATAGTTCTAACACTTCACATAGTAGTGATGTTTTAGGACAGCATTTACCTGTATTTTATATTTCTCTCTTGTAAAGCTAAATCACAATAATTGCTTGCACTATCACACTGTTTGTATCCCCAGTGCTATAAATGTTGTGTCAGTTTGTCAGTCAGCTGAACAGCACTGATGTTGAAGTCCTAACAGTCTGTAAATTTACATCTCTGGTTTAGTTTCATACTTCTTCAGATGATATTGCTAATTAAAGTAAGATGTGGGTAAGGGATTTTTGATGACTCCTTGCCCAGGTGGTAACATGAGGACATACATCCTGTGCTAGGGTAGTTTATGGATTGGAAGCTTCTGCACAGTGCTACTCTGTTCCAGAGCCAGTGGGATCACATAAATCTGCAACAATTCCTACTGTGCCCTTCGTGTGGCCTCCTCGCTCTGCCTGCCTGGGAGCAGCACAAAGCCTCTGGGACGGGGCTGTGCCGAGGAATCTGGGAGCTGCTCTTGTGCCTCGGCTGCTGCTGCTGCTCTCTGCCCTTGGGTGTTTCAGCCACAGCGTCTCCTTGAGCAATCACTGCCAGTCCCTCTCCATTGCGTTTCCACAGGTGCACAGTCCTAGGAGCCCTCTGTGCCCTGCCTGGCCGTGGGAAGCTGATCACTGAATAACTGTCACTTTTTATTTATCTCTGATGAGGTCTTTGTTGTCTTGCTGTTTGTCTTTCAGCTGTCAACACATGACATTTCCATTTCATTGCTAGGGTGGATGAGTGTTACATGTGTGAATCTTTGGATACTTTTGTTTCCTTTTAAATTAGATGTAATCAATGACAAAATGTAAGTATTTTTTTACTGTGTATATGTTCAAATGCTCATGAGACTTTATAAATATATTCTCACATATAAATAGCACAACTCAGCCTGATCAAGTCTCTGTGCAGAAGGAAACAGAATGTGTGACTGCAGTGTATCTGCCTGGCTCCCAGGCCCTCCCGCTCCCAGGGACGGTTGAACCTCTTGGCCAGTTTCACAGGCAGTACAAGGGTGGTGGTCTCGGGGACACTGAGCTCCCCCACATTTCATGGAACACCCAATTTACAGCCCCACAGAAGCTGTTCGAAGCTTGGTCCTTTACTGTCTGCTCAAGACCCAGTTCGAGTTACTGCCCTGCAGGCAGCCAGGCTTCCTCAAACTGCAGCTCATGGATTACTTGTTTTACTGTAACAGTCAGGGACGCGACCAGAGGATCTGCTTGTGGGATTTAGCAGAGGGACGGACTTCAGTGACGGATTCTGTCTTCACGGAGCATGTGGGATTCTGCAGATGCTCTCTGTTAAAGGTGGCACAGGGACGCTGGCTAATGGCCGTGGCAGCCAGAAGCCTGGAGGAGGTAGGAAGTGTCTCTTTCTCTGTGCTTGAGAGGTTGCTTTTGGTACTGAAATTACATAGTTCAGAAGGGGAAACATCAGTGCCATTGAATTCTCTGCTCAAGAGCAGGCAGCACAAGAAACCTTTGGGGGTTTTAATCACTACTTTTACTGCCACAAGGATGACTGAATTATATAACTCATGCTTTAATAACAAGGATACCACCCCAAGATTTGTCTGATATTTAAGTATTTTCAGCTGCTGCTGATCTTTACATATGGAAGTTTTGAAAACTTTTGGTGCTGCTGAATATTGGGAACAAGAGTCCTTCTGGGGAACAGAAGGTCAGTAGGTCTGTCCTCAGATGGAGGAGCTTGTATTCCATCTGAAGCTGAATCAGGTTTGGCGAGAATAGGGGAGGTGCAGGTGATTTGTAATGCAATACGTGGTCTTTCACCCCAGGCTAATTCCTTATCTGGAACTGAGGCTGGAAATAGTTGAGTTACTATTACCAGCCAGAGGTTTGCTGTGTGTGAGATAATTGCAGGGTCCATTTCAGTTCCTACTGGATAAGTCCACATCTAATGCCACTATCGCAGCACTCACTGACTGACAGCTTTGTTGACAATGTCCACTTCTGCTTTGTAGAAATTACAGTTTTGTTTTATTCAATGGGATGTTTAAGGACATCACACAAAAATAATACCAAATACTTGACATCAAAATACCAAAATTATGAAAGACGAAAAAAGTGGCATAAATATGAGAAGAAATATTGTAGCTAAGTGCAATTGCTGATGAGCATAGAAGTTCACATGCTTTTCTGGACTATAGGTTGTGTATCTTGAAACTGAAATTTTCATATTTTATGCATGAAGTAATAAGTGCCTGTATTGCAAGAAAATGTGATCTTTTTATTACACAGAAGCTAAGCACATATTTAAGTACTTTGTTGACTCACAGCCAGAATGTTCAGCCTTTTACAGAACTAGATATGCCTGCGGACACAGCCACTGCACCAGTAAATACAACCATTCTAAATCTCATACCTTGTTCTGATCAAACAAAGAACTCCCTCCATTTTAAAGCAGTGCTCAATAATACCTAAGTTAAACAAAATTGACAAGTGGATTCTCGTGTCAGCCGGAGAAGTCCCGGTAATGAAGAATTAAATAATCAACTGACCCAAATAGAAGGCGTTTACCCGGGTGTCGCTTACAACTCATCTCTGTTTTATTCTCATTTGTTTGCTTGGGCCCTGCAAGGGGAGAATGATTTGCAGTCTCCTGAGGTAGAAGAGTTCCACCCTGTGTGTGAACCTTTGCATTAGAACTGTGTCATGTTTCAATAAATTCACATAAGCTCCCATAATATATAGTGCTTCCAAATAGGCAGCACTGTGTGAGACACAGTACATTTGCAGCTTATGATTAAAATTAAGACTTAATAAGTGTTTATGCTTGGCTGGTGTCCAAAAAAAGAGTAATTTTGTCTTAAAGGAGGTTCAGTCCATAAATAATGAGATCTGAAAAGGCATTTATTTGTTCATGATTGCATTTAAATCACCAATTATGAGTTACATGCACTTTTCTTGCCAATTTGCCAAAAACATGTTAAAAGCTTTATTAATGTGAAAAAGAGAAAGGGTGTGTTTCCTTGTGGCCAGTTTTAGCCACCCAGGAACACTATTAACCTCAGGCAAAGGCAAATCTTTCTCCTATTAAGCAAAACCAATATAAACACGGAACTTCAAGTTTTAGGTTACAGTTGTCAAAATATGTGAAATAGTATTTATTTCTAAGGCTCAGTTGTCTTTAATGCAGACAGTCTCTGGAACTGTCAGTCCAGCTCAGGCAGCAGCTCATGCCTGCCTGCTTTCTGCACAAAGCTTTTCTCATTGTTTTTCTTTGGCCTTTGCAAGCCCAGCTGTAGCCCTTGTACCAGTTCATCTGTTTTTAGTCAAGGTAAAGCAAAGAAGGTTTGGTTTTTTCTTTTAACCTGCAGAAGTGCATTTATCACAGCACACTTACCCTTCTTTATTACATGAAAGTTGCAGTTTTGGTCTTGCCTAGGAGGCAATGCCCTTTGGAGAGACAGTGATGAAAGAGGCAAGATGAGGGCAGGTCATCTTCATATTTATAGCCCATTTCCTGCCACAGCTAACTTGGTCATTATGTTGATAGCGAGAAAGTTGACGAGAGAAAAGCATCTTTTGCTAAGAGTGTAGCTCCACAGAACCAGAATTCCCAGATGATCAAACTTTGGTCTGTTCCCAGGTTTGGTCTGCAGATTGGATGGCTCTTGGCTTGTAGTCACTGTTCCTCAGATCTGGAAAACAGTTTCCTGCTGTATTGCTCAGTGGCTTTCAAAAGTGCTCTGTGTGTTGTGTGCAGTACACTGTACTTGCAGTCCTAGAGTGCAGCTGGCTTTTGGCAGGCTGGCTGACAGCCTCTAGAAATAGGAAGATGTTCTGGCAAGCTTTGAACTAAAGGTATGGGATTGGAAAGCCATCGCAGCTGCCGTGGTCTTGATTGATGGTTCCCAGAGGAGCCATATTTGTGTAATACCTCATCTCAGATGCTTAAGGAAATTCACACGACTGGGGCTCTCTAACAGCACTGTTGGGCTCTTGCACATTCTGGAAGAGCCTAGAGTAGCTGGTGATGCTGGATTTATCAAATGTTTCAACTCATTTAATTTTACCACATAATGCAGACCATTGTTTATTTAATTAGAAGAAAAGATCACCTTGGTGATTAAGTATGCATGTGAGAAACAGCAATGTTCCTGGCAGCAGGTTTTTGATACCCAAGAGCTTCTGTTTCTCCAGAGTTCCAGGCTTGAGAACCAGCCCAGAGTTGAGGCACTGCCATGTCAATCAAGAGTCTTAAAATCTTCCAGTGCCAAACTAAAAAGGCAGACTCCCCTGATCTTGCCTGCCATCATCCTGAGGTGGAAATGAGCTACTTCCTTGGCAGAGGAACAACTTGCCCAATGTTAAAAAAAAAAAGAGAAAGAAATCAAACCCATCTAAACTAGGTCCGTGATTCATTATCATTGGAGCAAGCAACAATGGAAGCTGCTCTGTAGAGAGAGCAGGTGTTTAATGCAGCATTTTCAGACAACGTTGTGTTAAAAGTACCTGTGTGCAGACGCCACTGCAGCCAGCCTTAGCTGGTAATTGCAGGGTTACAATTTGTTAGTGCAGTCAGCAGTAAATAAAAAATCCCCTTTGCATATATACACTGCCTGTATTGCAATGAGAGCTCTGTGTTACCACAGAGGAGCACAGGTGAATACAGCCAGAAAATTAGCAACAGAGCTGGAAAAGGGGGAAAGAAAGCAGGGGGGTGTGTTCAGATTAAGCAGTCTGCAGTATTATCTGTTGTGTGCACAATGTCATCCCCTGTTTGAGAAGAAGGCTGTAATTAAATAGAAGAGTGGAAGAAGATGCTTTCACTCTAGCAGTTTTGTCTGGTCTTTCCTAAAACAATGCACTTCTTTAGCTTGCTGTAGATTCCCCTTACAGCTCCAACTTAGCATGCATTCATCCATTTCCTCCAGACAGTTTTTACTGGAAGAGCTTATACTAACCTAATCACCTTAAAAGACTTGTGTTTTTAACAGCAGAATTTTGACCTGGAGCCTGACCAACTCCTCTTGTTTTCCTGATGTCAGGTTCAGATTTTGGAGCTGCCATCCAAGACGTCAGTCTGTACCTTGAAGCCAGAGGTGGGTGCCAAGCTGGGCATGCCCATGTGTCTGAAGTTATGGCAGGTAAGGCAAGAGCGCCTGCTAATTGTGAAATGTTTTCCCTGTGATTCATTTTATATGAAGCACATGAATCTTTCTTCACTTGGATTTTGATTTATAATCAAACCAATCAAGTAATTATACTATTAAAGGGGAGAAAGATTTGTGAACATCCTTAATGTAACTTTCAGAGCTTTCCAAGCTTTAATGGAAGATTTGCAAATGCTCAAGGAAAGCTTTGTATCCTTAGGATAGATACAGTTTTTGCATCAATCAAGAGGAAAATGAGTGACTTACCAAAGCCAGTTGTTTGATATGGTTTCTCACTGCATTAAGAATGATGAGAAATGTTTGGGTTGCTTAAAAACACTGGTTTTAATGGCAGATTCAATTCACTTCAGTGTCCTCAGGATGAGGAAACACTCTGTGAACATTTCCATTCTATTCTGTTCTAATAGGAACAAAATATTTGTGGTGGTGCTGACTACAGACAAAAAGGTAAATAAAAGTAGTTAGTGAAAAAAACCACATTTGCAAAATATTTAGCAAATAATGTTTATGGACTGCCAACAGTGAGCATAATACAAAAAAGGTGGCAGTAGAGGAAGGAAGGAGTTCAGGTGATTGGCTTGAAATCTCCAGAGAACTGGTGGCAAAGCTGATTCCCATGTAATCCCCTGACAACACACTGCTACAGGTCTACAGGACCAACTGAGCTGATGCCAGGGTGTAATTCCTGCAGGCTCATTGGAACATTTGTGTTGGTTTTGGTTGAAAGTATTGTCAATCAAAGGTTGAGGCCTCAGTGTCTTTACCCAAGATCCTGAACTGACTGAAATCTAGATGAATTCGGTTGCTGACTTCAGACAAAAGCCAAGAGAGGCTGCAGTTGAAGTTCCATGCTGTAATTAAAAACTAGGGGGGGAAAAAAAGAGGAAATTAAATAGGCTGATTAGGCTTTTGTTAAACAAAGTTTCTCCTAAAAATGCAATCAGTGTTCAGTGCTTGATGAAATGAATGGGTCTTTCTGTCTCCTCGACATTTTTTAATAAGATGGAGATAACTGTGGAAATGTTCAGTGTTGAAAATTTTTCTTGCCTGTATAAGAAGTCCTCTGTCTTGCTGTATTTTCTACATGCATTAATATTGATATTCCTCTAGGAAGCAGAGCAGGTGCAGAGTCTTAATTTTATATAGTTTTTGATTTTGTTGCCAGTGGGGATAAAGCAGAGGACTGGGAACTGGAAGAGCGAAATTATTCCATGTAAATTCTGACTTTGAGAACTCTCCATAACTTCCTAGACTACACCAGGAAAGTATAGATAATCCCTTAGAGTCTCACAGCTGTGTTTGCTCTTTTACAAATGTGTGCAACTTGGTTTTAAGGCACAAGGAAGAGGATACCCTTAAGGGAAATAATTGCATGTGGTGTACCAAAGTGATGCTCTGCATTCTGTTCTGTGGTTGCACTGGAAGTGGCTCTCTGAGTAACCCTGTAACCATAAACCTGTAACCATAAATGAGAACACGAGCTCACCCAGCTGCACCCCTCCTGACAGAGGCCCTCCAGGATTTCTTTGTACATGGCCGTGTTGGGCAATACAGCCGTACCCAGATGAGCACTCCCAGCCCAGCACTCAGGGGTTGCCTAAGAGACACTCTAATGTTGCTTATGGCACAGTAAGTTAACAAGTTGAAACAGAAGCTGACAGGGAGAGCCCCATAAAGGCCTGAAGGAGGAGTGCTTGGGGTGGTTGTCCAGTGAGAGTTTGGGGGCTGCAGACAGGTGCCATCGTATTTTTCTGCAATTCAGGGAAAAAACAAACCTCCCCAGCAGCAGCAATAAGAAACTGCTATAGAGCAGAAGGCAGCTGAGGTTAGGCTTCTAGATTAAGCCTCACTGGCTACTCCTAAGCAGTCAAAAAGCTTGCAGCTATTTATTTTGTTCTTTTGAGCTCTTCCCCCCTTATTTTTCTAAGTTTGTCTTCAATTATATTAGTTCATTCACTTTCTTTTGAAAATTCATGTTCTTAAATACATTGTTCCTTCAGTTTCACACCTTCCTGCTATTACTAATTGGGTGGAGTAGGATTTGTAGGAGTAAGGATAGTCTTCCCTTAAATTTTTTGCACTCTTTGGGGAAGGCATCATATTGCATAATGGTGCAAACAAAATAATTCAACAAGAATAATACATGTTAAAACTGGAAATGCCAAGTTATTACTTTATATAAACTATTGCAATTATTTCTGTTGAGTTGACAGCAGATCACCTTTTCTTCCTTCCTTGACAGTTATCCAAATGCAACAACAAAATACTCTGCTTAGGAAGAACAATGATTTATAATTTAGTTTTTCTACTGAAACAGAGCATGAATGGTGAGACTTCTCTCCAGCAGTGTCTCTTACTGAGAATTGATATAAATAGGCTGTTGTGACTGCTTGGTGAGTCCAGGCTCAGACCAAGAGTTCCATTTATCTTTCTATAACTTTTATTGTTTTAGTTCATGTACCCATTGAAATATTGCACTTCATATGGTTAGGAAAGTCAGGAAGAAGTAATGTGGGAGACCTACATTTCATAGGAAACAGTATTTGGGTTTTAAAACACACCAATCTTTAGATCTCACTTGCAAATTACTGTTTTTCAAATCTAAAGTGCAATACCCACAGCACAATAAAAGGAAGGGTTTTGCTTGGCATTCCTGAAGTGCTGAGCACTCACCTGTCTCTGCCACCTGCATAAGGGTGAGGAGCTGCTGTGGATGCCACCATCCTGCTCAGAGCGGGGAGAGGGGCTGACGTGTTTCACTGCCTGATGACAGCCACAACTTCTGTGAAACCCCAGCTCTGAAGGAATTGTGCTCACAGAAGAGCAGCACAAATAATTGTGGGGGTTTTTCATGCTTAAACTGGGCCCTTTCTTTAAACTTAAAAGTACCTATGAAATACTTTGTTTTGCTTTGAGGATTTTACCCGTTATTAAATACAGATAAAATCTGGAATACTCATTTTATTCAGATTTTTTTTAAACTTTTTTGATACCTGATATCAAAAACCAGATATTCTTCATCCAAAATACCTGATGACTCAACATTAATTCACGTGTATCTGGCTCAGTGTATGAATCAATGTGTTCATTGCTCTGATGTTATATTATTTTAGCAAATCAAAATTTTTACAGAAAAATTATTCATAATTCTGGGCACTGTGAGAAACCTGCTTTGTGCGCCTTTCTAGCCAGAGCATGCTTGCTACCTTTTCAAAGGAAAAAGGATCTTAAAAAGGAAGGAAGGAGGCTCCTCCAAGATCCAGGTGTGGACAGACACATTCAGAAGGATGATATAAGGGATTTCCTAAATTTACAAGGATTTCCCCTTGGTTTCCTTCTTTAAGGAGCAATGTTGTTCCCTGCTCAGTAAGCTCTCTTCCTCAAACACTTTCCTAGACTGAGTAAGGCCAAGGAAGCACATGAGGCTGGTATTTGGCAGTCGTGTTACTCAGACCACCCATCTCTTGTTAGTTTAACTCCCCCCAGAACACAGAATAACCAGTGGGAGAACAGTCTGGACCATTAGTAGAGGCAGTGAGCCTTTGGTCACTGCAGGTTTATATCATGACACTAACAGCCAGCGAGTTTGACTTCATTCAATAATGTGATACTGCTAAAAATTAATTCTATATGCTCTTTACCTTTATTTTAATTGAATACTCAGCAAACAAATCTTGTAGGAGCAGATGGTGTTTGGAAAGATCTGAATACCCTGTTGGATACATTTCTTAGATGAGGTGGTAATAATCCAAATGTCTATTTTGCTATTTTTTCTCGTATTAAAGAAATAACTGGCATTAATAGATGCCAGTATTTTTAGTTGATTTTTATTAGGAATTAGCATCTTCACTCTGGTAACCAGGTACTGCTTACAGGATCATTAGTCTTTTGGCTGGAGCAATGATGAATATTTTCCTTAAGTGTGACATGTAATCCAGTAATGTTCCCTTCTTTGAGTTATTTCAGAGGCTTAAATAAATTAGGTGTCTGCCCAGGGTGCCCTGCCCTTTGGCCTGTGACATCATTAATCAAAATAGCTTTCAATTGGTTACAGTGGGACTCGGGCGCCCGTTAACCCCTTGGTGACTGACCTAGAAGTTCCTGCTGGGAGGTTCAGTGTTTGCCTTCAAGCACTGTGGGGTACTTGGGCAAGCAATCCCTCTGTGCAGCCCTGCACCTGGCAGTGTGGAACTGGAATCCCTGAGCATGGCACTTCACAGTGCCCACACAAGCTTGTATTGCTTGAGAGTAACTCAGATGCTCTGTGGAATTTTTTCTATGAAGTGCAAAGAAAGTTCAGACCGTGAAGTAACACTCCTGAAAATTTCAGGCAGGCTCTTTTCAATTGTTATAGAGGGCAATAGTTTAGATTTTCAGAGAAAAATTTTCTGCTTCTGTATGTGTATGTATATATAAATACATATGTGTATGTGTATGTTAAATATGTAAAATATATATAAAATTTATATTTTGGTATGTAGGTATAAAACCTGTAACTGCATATTATCTAGTAATGTTTTCTGTAAGTGGATGGAATATCAAAATTTGACATAATCTAAACTTTTTTTCAGTTCTACACCGGTCTCCATTTTAATTTATTCTCTTGGTGCTTGGACTAAAATCTACAAGGGATGATAATTTTCTTAACAGACTATTAACTTCTCAAACAATTTTATTTTTCCTTAATCAGCTCAGCTATGGTCCACAACCTGTGCTTCTGGCTGGCTATGAAGATGGATCAGTTGTCCTCTGGAATGTGTCAATGGGAAAAGCGTTGAGCCAACTCCATTGCCACCAGGAGCCAGTGATGAGCCTTGACTTTGACTCGGAGAAGGCCAAGGGGATCTCGGGCTCATCTGAAAAGGTGCTTAGCATCTGGAGCCTCAATGAGCAACAGAACCTCCAGGTCAGGATCACTGGCCCTCTAGTGTCATTTATCCCACTTTGCACTAACAGTTTGATAGACTAAAAAAATATTTAGTCATGAAGAGGAGTTGTTGCAGATCTCTAGCTAATTAATCACAGACTGGTTAGAATGTCTGTGCTATGTGACTAGATTTAGCAAAAGATGGTGAGGATTTAAAAAAAAAAAAGAAAAAACCCCTCTCTCACATGTTTCTGGTTTTACCAAAGTTGCAACAGTCACACAGGCCCAGCATTACTCAAGCCATTGCCTCTGTATCTTCATTTATCACACTGGTAGTATCCAGCCCTCGGAATGTCCTAAACATTATAAATGAGTTATAAAAATGAGAAACAAAGGATTGCTTTTCTAAAGGTTCTGCTTGAATGGCTATAGCAAGCTTTCCACTGTGGGAAAGACAGAAGTATTCTATTAAATACTTCATGAACAGAAAGAGTAGGAGTAGCCCAGCTAGCACCAAGAGGACAAGAGGTTTAGGCACCCAGCTTCTTCTGGCACCTACAGGGCCCAGCCAGAGACACAAGATCAGGCAGTTGGCTGCCCCAGTTCATGTCTGTGGTACTGTGAGTGGCTTGGATAGAAGGAGGTTGTGTAATCCCAGCTCAGGCCATGCTAGGGAATGGCCATAAATACTGCTGTAATCTAGACAACTTTAGCAAGTGTTCCAACAGTGCCAAGGCATTAAGTACGATCTGGAAATGCAGGTGTGGAAATAAAGTGCAAAAAGGCTCATGAAAATTAAAACAGCCATACACAGTCTCTCCACTGCTTGGTGCTTTAAACTCATCACCTGGGGGACACTGTAAAGGTGTGGAATCTGTGAGGCATCACCACAGCTCCTGCATTTCTGGGGTGGCAGGGCACTGTGCGTGGTGCAAACACATCCAATCCTGGTGAAGTTTGGAGGACATGGCACTCACTGAGGAGGCAGCTAAACTTTAATACACAATACAACACGACATGAAAGAGGCACTCTACACTCTGAACAAGTAGTGAAGGTCTCTCATACACAGTTGTCATGGTTTGGGTTTGCTGTTTTTTGGTCCTGTTTGCCCTCCCCTTGCCCAACCTCCCCCTACTTGTCACCATCTGCACCAGGTATTCTTAACTCAGGGAAGTGGAAGGAGGGTGAGCAATCCCAGTAAGAAATTTGGTATTGAGACTCGTTCTTTAAGATCAAAGTGACAGAAATCTGACATCATGACAGACTTCTTAAATTTTCAAATACTCTGATGGAGAGAAAGCTGTTCTTTCATATTAATTATAGCAAAACTTTTTTCCTAAAGTCAAAGAAATTACTGTTCTTTTCAGCACATTTCACTTAACAGTTAACCGTGTGCAGGGCTACAGGTACAACTCACAGGAGAAACAGCTGTCCACCTGAAATATTCCAAGTATTGTTTTTCACAAGGTATTCCCATTCCCAGGGGATGTAAGATTAGCTACACCTTCAGCACTTCACACTGAGAGATAGAAGGTTGCCTCAGAAGAAATTTAAATGCCAAGTATTATAAACTACAAGCAATGTTCCTGTGCTTCATGGGAGCATGAATGCCCTAAAAAAATGCATCTTTCATATGAGCACTAGAGATTGTCAAGGACACAGATTAAGTTTTTTTCCACTATTGCATTAATAATATAAACCAGATGGGGATTTTTTTTTTTTTCCCTAACATTCCAGGTACCTGAGGTAATGGTAGACGTTGGAAAGCCACTCAGTGGCACATTATTTTTATTCTAAGAGGTTTTAATAAGTAACCGTGGTGCACGGCTATCTGCCGTTGGAGAGGGAATGATGCAATGATGGTACTGCAGCTCTGTTTTAAGTGGCAGTGTTCCAGTATGTCAATGAATAGATGATGAAGGTAACTGCAGAGTTTATTGCTATGAGGAAAGTTTGTATTGTCTTCTACAGGAAAGTTGCTGAAATCATCACTGTCAGCAAATGACAGGATTGGTTATGTGCCTTCTGATTTGGATGAGATAGTGTAATTATGTGATGATGTTTATGGTAGAATGTAGGAGGTAAACAGCTTCTGCAGGTGAATAAACAAAGAAGAACTAAGAAATCTGATAACCAAAGAAGCTTCTTTTCATATGACAAGAGAAAGAATCCTGTAAGCTATAATGTAAGTTTTGTTGGTTCGGTTGCTGAGGTTTTTCTCCCAAATGCTGAAGCTTAGTCTGCTGCTATTTTGGTTATTTTCCTAGCAAGAAGAGGGCTTAAAGACATGCTTTGGGTGTAGATGCAAGTGTCCTTGGTTGTGACTGGCTGAAAGCAGCTCACCTGTTTTTACCTCTTTGTTTTCTTAATTACAAGCTGGTTTTCTGGTTAGGAAATTATGTTGGTACTTGATGGCTGTAGTTAGTGACTTACTGTAGTAAGTCCTGGGATGACTGGGATGACAAATCCTGGCAGTAGGATTACACCTGGCTGCATATACCTTGAGCAAGTTTTCTCCTTTGTGTTGCTTTTCTCTCTCACTCGTGTATTTGCAGATCATGCACAAATGCCCACTGTTCCCTCATGTTCCATAGCCAACAGGCATCACCATTACAGGCTTCCTTTTCAAGTTGTAGCTTGCTGAGGACATGCCATTTCTCCAGTTGCCCTGATTGTGCTGTATGGATCTTGCCCACATAATTGACATTAATGATGGGAGCACCACACCCAGGATTGGTTATAGCCATTAGCTAATAATCTCAGTTACAGAGTAAGACCCATCCTACATTTGACAGGCTGGTGATGTAAGGAATAAATCCTTCCCTTGCCAGGACATTTACACCAACAAAAATTCCACTGAGACCATGCTGCATTAGGCCTACCCTGGGGAGTTTGGAGCACACGTGCTAACAAAAATCATAGGTTTTACACTAGCAGCCCCACCAAGAGGTCCCCATTACAGCCTGCTATTTTTCATTAGGCTTAAGCAAAACTTGCTGCCCTCTGTTCTGAATTCGTTGTAGACACATTCTTCAGGTTGTCTCTGAAAAAGAAATGTATAGAGCATATAAGAAGCATGTCAAGTTTCATTCAACCTTTTGTCTTACCAAACTGCACAACTCTTGCTGTTTGAGCAGCTAGCTGGGCAGTTGTTACACAATTGAAAAATAATTGCTTATGGCTTTGTGCCTGTAAGGTTCCAAGATGTGTTCAGCTGCATCTGAAACCAACCTTGACCAACATTTCTGGAGTTTTCTACATCCAATATAAAGCTTAAAATTATCTGCAGTAGTATGTCTTTATAATCCTGTACTAGCTGTGCATCATGGAATGTCCTTCGAGGAGGAAAGCTCCTCAGGTGTGATGTGCTTGTCAATCCCTTCCTGCCTCAGACAAACAGTAAACACCACACAGTGAATTAAAACAGGCACTGGGTGATACTAAGCTTTGGTACAGGATAGCTACAGACTCAGGCTTAAGGAGACAGTGGCATTCATGTACTGTTTCCAGTGGTACTTATAAATAACAGTTCAGGGCCAGCTTTATAAGCCAAAAGTGTTTTCCCTGTTGTGACAGAAGCTGAGCTCTTCCAATACACACACACACACACGTGTCCATATTTTGCATGTGTTTTAGAGGCAGATTGCTCACTCAGACAAGTTACCTGAGGTGAGAACAGCAAAGGTGTGTTACTTCAAGCTTTGTGCTTCAAGAGAAACTTGTGTCAGTGAAGTGAAAATTTTTCTTTCCAGGGGCTAAGTCCTGTGCCTCCTGAAGGAAGCCAAATGCTTCCCAGTTTAATTGTGTCCCTCTGAAACCTGTGCCCCAGTAGTGTCCAAACAGTAACAAAGGGCTTCCAAGACTGAAATCAATAACTTGGCCATAATCCCCTCCTTGGATTTGGTGTAAATAGAAGTCTCTTGGGAAGGAGTACTAGAAATACAGATTTCCTGACACTGTGACCCAATTCCTGGAAGCATTCCTTTCTCAAGACTGAGGTAAACGCTACAACAGCTAATTGGGGGTTTGTGAGGAGCCACAGTAGTAGAAGTGAGTAACAGGTAGCTTAAAAATCAGCTCAGGTCTCAGCCTGGGAATATTGCAGAAGCATGGAAAATATATGGCCTTAGCTTTGAACATTGCAGCTCATACAAGAATAGCTGGAAGAAAAGGGCAAAGCTGTGCTCAAAACCTCGATTCAGAGCTTCACTTGTGACAGAATATTTAAAGCTTCAAATGCAAAATAAACTGAAAGCATACAGGAGTTGGGTTTATTTATGGAAAATTGCTCTGGAGATGGAAGGCTCAAGTTAAGGTGTTTTCTGTCTCTGTCTATTGTTGTTCTCACCAAGCACCATCTACCACATGGTGAAAAGCTCCACGCTCCCTGTGTGACACTGGTGTGTTGGGTGGGCACAACACCTGCTAAAGTACCAAAAGATTCCTTTGTCTTCTGTTTTGAACTAGAGCTCATTTGTAACTTTTTTCACAAAGGTTTACAAAACACACGAACTTGTCAACGCTGGCATATCTGATATCACCATCCGTCCAGACAAGAAGATTTTGGCAACAGCAGGGTGGGATCATCGCATCAGGATCTTCGGCTGGAAAAAGCTGAAGCCCTTAGCAGTGCTGGACTATCACACAGCAACCGTCCACTGCGTGTCCTTCTCAGATCACAGCACCCCCCGGGACAGACTGCTGGCAGCTGGCTCCAAAGATCAGCGCATCAGTGTCTGGTCCATCTATGCTCAGACATGACACATCCTGCACTGCCATGGACTAGGAAAACAGGACTGGTGAAGCAATTCCTAGCACTGTTATTCAAACGTGCATGTGGGGAAATAGTAGAATCTGTCTCCAGGCTGAAGTGAAAGTCCTAGGTTAATTCTCATGCTGCTTGTTTAAGCTGTAAGTTTTGTCTTCCATAGAGGAAAGTGGATTTTTAAAATTCATAACAAGCAGAACAGGGCCAGTCACAAAGACCAAAGTTGCTTTGCGTTCTGCTACAGGTTTTGCAACACCTCTCCTTTGGCAGGTTGCTGACATAACTTGTGCCAATATCTTCTGTAAAAAAGGACTGGAATTCCTCAAACTGCAGTGGGGGCAGAATATATCTGTTTGTAAGTCATTTATGTATCCAAGAATCTGAATCAGTGTAAAACATCACTCTTTCTTGAAAATTTATACCCATTAAACCACCTCCAGTGGTTTCTCATTGTCAGTTACTTTTTCTTCCCCGTAACTGAAAGGCTGTACGAACACCCTTGATTTGTTCACACTTCTGTCAGTTTCTAACTTAAACCAACAGCCAGGAATGTGACTAGGGATGGCCTTCGGCATTTATGAATTTCATTATGTCTCCTGTCACCTCAAGCCTCACAATTAATCACAAGAAAGAAAGGGAAAAAATCTTCCCCAGCATTGCACTGCAAAGCTATGTAAAGCCTTTTACATAGCCAGTGCTAAATCCTTTCCATAGACTGATGAGCTGAAGGATTTAAACTCGGCAATCCAATTAGTGCCCTTCTCCTTGGAGAGTTAGGGCTAAGTTTCAGTGTGGCAAGTCTGGGATTCAGCTGCACAACTCCCATTAACATTTAGGGGAATCACATGGGTAAATCCTTATCCACACAGTGCAAATGGTTCCACTAACTTGTCATCTCTACAGTCATGGAAGCTGAAATTCATTCATGAAAGTTTTTTTTGTTTGACTCACGAAGCAGCATTTGTTTTCTTCTAAAGCATATTAGACACACATCAGCGTGCTGAGAGCCAGGGTACTGCTGGATTTGGTCACAAAGCTGCAGTGACAACTGTGTCTAGGCTGTGCACTGTTGATACTTTATTGGAAATAATTGTTTCTGCTCTGTAGAGAGGTGGAAATCAAAGAAAAAGTGACCAAAAGTGAACAGCAACATCAGAGACTTTAGAAATTATTTCAGGAAAATCACACATGCAAATTAAGGTCTGGGTCTGTTATCCAGCTGTGCCTTGCAGACAGAATATTGCTGGACTGAAAGCCTTAGGCACCCAGCCTGATGTTCTTTACATTAAAACACAGAACCAGGATACTGTTGCCAGGCTTTTCTAAATAAAATGTGGCCTTACACATTTTAGAGTGTGGTGACACTTTAAATAATGCATTTCTTTGATTATTTCTTTACTATTCAGTAGCTGCATGGAGGATCACATTGCAGTTGAAAGTTAAAGCCTAATTTTGAGTGATCCTGAGTCAAGGGGAGGTGGTGGTGTTCATTACATCTACCAGACAGAGTTGCACATCTCCACCCATCATCCAGCTCCCACACAGAAGAGGAGCTGTCCCCCCTGTACAAGCAGCTCCAGCCTCAGCCTTGTGGAATGAGATGCAGTCACTCTCCACAAACCTGCTGCTGGAAAAAACCTTTTCTTTTTTTTTTTTTCCCCTCTTCTCAAAGCGGGTCAGAATTGGCACAAAGAAACAATTAAATAAATAAATGGAAAAGGTGTTGTTGCACGTGGTTGAGGGGCCTGTCCTAGGGAGTTTGCACAGGGATTTCCTTTTGCCTGTGCTATCTGGTACAACACAACACAACACACGTGGCCCAGAGGGTGCCAGCGTTCCTCCTCCATGGCAGCAAACAGCAGCCTGCACTGTTGGGCAGTTTCCATAGAATTGAGGTATAGGTTTAATGCTCATCCAGCAGGAAAGGAAATCCAGGGTCCACCCATCTTGGGCAAATGGTTAGTGTAGGAAACAATTTTTGATGCAAATACTCTGGCATTGGCACAGCAGAACCCCTCTGGAAAGAAGGATTAATACCCCATGCCTTATTAAAAAGCATTATTAGATCAGAGCCTGAAAGTTAGGAATTCTTGAGTATATTTTCTCTGCAAATTGCCATTTACTGTCAACATCTGTGTCTAAAGTAATTAGGGAGACTCATAAGGAATGTTTAGATTTACAAATGGGTCTTTTGGAAGATACTCTAAAGATTACTGGGTGCTTACATCTAACTTACTGCCTTTTGCTGGAGTTAAATATTTATGTTTGTCTGATTAGGTAGATTTAAAAACAAACTTAGTCATGCAAGTACAAATTGAAAACGAGGACATGAACTGCATCTCAGACACACAGCTGAGAGTTTCATTGGCTTCAGGAGGAAGGACACAGGTTGCAAGTCTGCTTGCAGGAACAGACCCATCCTTTACTTCCCATTACCAAAGCACTATCCATGCCGTACTTTTTCACAATATAATTAATTCATTAACTTTATATGACTACTGATTTTATTTAAACAGTAAACAGATTTTTCTTTCACATTATAGTTTCCTTGAAATGAGCAACCAGACTACACTCATTTGACTTAGAGTTGAGCCTAAATGCCATAGTTTGATTGTGAATTACAGTCTTATAACAGTTTATTTGCCTAAGGAACCAACCTGGACTTCCCCAAAGAAGAATGGTTTCCAACAGGAAAGACAGTCTGTATTAGTATAGGCTGTAAAACATAATTGTCTGATTATAACTGTAAAATACAGATTTTGATTGCATCTAAGAAAGTCTCATTTTTAAATTGAAAAAAATAAATGTACAATTGTGCCATGAGCATGGTTGTCATTCAAGATTTCCACTGACTTGCTAGCAGAAGGTTGTGAGCGACGAGCCACCTTAAGGTGCTGGAGTTAGCTCTGAAACCTTACCTGCCAGAAAGGAACAGGGCTAGCCTGTACCTGGCCTGGAGGATCCAGGAGTGAAGGTGATGACAGCTAAATTATTACCAAAGGCTTCCTCCCAGGAATCACCGTCTTTGGCACCATGAGAGGGAAGAAAGCAGCCGGCTTTCGTAAAGTAATAGAAATAAATCCCAAACACCAGCATTTGTGCAGCAATTACATGGAATATTTATCACCACTGGAATAAATGGTGATCTCTGACCCGCTAACATTATTTGCAAATGAATCCATTAGTTACAACTCCTTTCTCTTATCAGTACATGAGCCATACAGCACTGCAGTCCTTAGTGTAGATGAGCAAGGAAAGAGGAGATTAATTGTGTTTGTAGTAATGAGTGAAAAAGGAAGTAAGCGGGGGGCATGCAATGAGACAATTGTTAAATTTAGTCCTTTAGAATGCAATTGCTACAGCAAGCCAGAAAATTACTCTGCAGCTTGACTTGGACTGGTTCAAAGGTTTGAGTTTAAAAGAGCAGATTTTTATAGTTAAGCCAATACTGGCTTCTGGACTGCTTTTGTTTTTAGCATATTTAAGATGCATCTACAAAGCCAACTTGCAAATTAATAAATCTTTGCTTTAATTCAGTCTGCCAAGAACAAAGATAGAACACTGACTACTGCAGGAGCCATGTTAGTGATGTAAACCAAAGGACTGGAGATTAAACAAGGATTACTGAGTGCTAAATCAATGTGTTTCCTTTTCTGGCTGTGTGTCTGTGGTGTGAAAGTGTGGATCATTACATAAAACATGGCACATGACTGCCTGGATTAATACTAGACAATGTTACGGCAGTGCTGAGACACAAAGTTTGATGTTTAAGCATGACCATTGTGCTACAGGAAAGTGACAGCCATGACTAAGGAAAAAGGCAGCAGGGTTTCTGCTGAAGCGTAATAATCTGAAATTCCAGCCTGGGTCCCCCTACTATAGCTTTTCCAAAACTTGGCTCTGTTTGTCTATGTCCTACTCTTCTGGGGCATGCTGGAGGTTTCTTTTATAATGTGAAGGAAGGTATCAAGAATTAAGATCACAGTTAGAGGGAGCTGGTAATTCATGCAAGGATCTCAGAGTATCAAATTAAATTAAAATACAATCTCTCAGTTGGGAAAGTTTTGCTCACCTGATTAGTAGTCTGAACCACAGCTGTACATCCAATCAGCAGTGCTGTGTACTGCTTTATTCTGACCTCAGAGGAATTTGACTTACAGTTTGGCTAGTAAGAGGAGGAGAAAGAGGAAGGGAGGGGTAAATCAAAACAAAGGAGCAACTTGTCCCTCTGAGTTAGGTGACAGGAAGACTGTGGAAGGTATGAAGGGCTTTGGAGCAAACCACCAGCCAGATTCTCCATGGGAGAGGGACAAGGATGGCAGGAAGAGGACCTGGTGGAACCATACAGGGATAAGTCTGGCCTCTAAAACTCATACACCAACTTACTTTTGAATCAGACATACTTGCTTTTACTTCCCCAGTATCCTTTTTCAAAGGTGTCAGTACTCTCAGAAATCCTGTAGACCACAATCTACACCTCTAAATAAGTGTGTACTCACCCAGAAGAGAGTGTATTTATTTCTGTGCTCTGAAGAGTCATAAAGCCAGAAGCTGCAGTGCCACAAGGGATAGCAGCAGGAAGGACTGAGGTCTTGAAACAACCACATGCACTGCAGGAGTATTAATTATGTCCTCACAGGAGAGTGACATGGCAGTGAAAAAAATATTAATTCTAATAATTCTCAGTTACAATTCCTAATTATTAAAAAAATAAAAGGGAATTTTAAAAGCTGTTAAATTTACTTGAGATTACAGCTAGATGCTGTTTTATTCTAGTTTTTATTCTCAGTATACATAAACTAGGGCAGCAAAAAATGATAGAAATCCTCAGACGCTTTCTGGACAGCAATGATCTCTCTTTCTTACCAGTGGCAGGACTGATTGAGCCTGATTATGTCCAGATCAGGAAATTTAGCCAGGATGTTCAAATGCTAAGCCATTATTCTGCTCCATAGCTCTGGCACCTCACACATGCAAAAGTACATTTTCCAGGCCCCCATGGCACTGCTTGCTTTAAACATGTTCTGACACAGGTAAGAGGGCAGTGGGTGCACTGGGCCTATGGAATAATGTTTAACACGACAGAGAATGTGGCTGTGGCATTTGTCCTGAAGGTAATTTTAAAAATTGCTGATATGAAATCTCAGTGATTCCTGGATGCATTGTTTGTGTTCATGGAAAAGCATCTAGGCTGCTCTTTACATAACACTTGGAGTCTCTAAGTATTGTCTGTTCGGATTATTTTTGCCTCAGATATTTTGATGGCATGCAGACTTGGCATCCTGCTAAATAGAGACATTGAGTCTTTATAGTTTTATCTCTTGAGCCCATCTGGTTTGAAGTAGTTGACAACAAGCAGGAAAGGGAATAGAATGAAAGACTCACTTCATGTTTGCTGAAATAAAAGAAATGTGCAAGGCAGTGCTCAAATAGAACCAGCCTGGGAGAAGGGCTGCCTCTCCCCACCCCACCTCTGCCCTTTCCAGATGATGGCTTTGCCTGCAACCCTTCCACTTGTGCTGGCTCTTCTGCCCACGGTTGGAGCTCACAGCCAGGAAAAGGTCAGGCTGAAGCAGCCAAGCTGGAGCACTGAGAGAAGGGGAACCTTTACCCCCCGGAACCAGGAACAAGGGGAGCACGAAGCAAGTGGAGTAAAATGCAAATGCCAAGCTCCTGCCCATCATCCAGGCTAAAACCAGTGACAAAAGCAATAGTGCTAACACCTCATACTAAGGTGCTTCTGTAAATTTTGCATGTTATTTATTCCATTTTTCACTTTTTTATTTCTTCTTTTTTTTTTTTCCCAATTTAAAGCCCAGGGACATCAGTGTGAGTCCCTGTGCAGTCACTCCTGTGAAGGCAGGTACCAAGCACAGCAGTGGCACCGAGGTGTCCTGCCCTGCCCACTGAAGCACCCGCCGGTTGCCAGAAGGAGCGTCAGGGAGGAATACACTGCAGGAAAACATTCCTTCTCCATCTCCCAGAGACCACTGAGCTGCTCACAGAGGTGCAGAACCCAGGCTGGAGTGGCCTCTACAGGGCACTCACTCTCACAGTGCCCCTCTCACAGAGGGGATGGGAGGCTGCCCTTTGGCAGTTCCAGCTGTGCTGGGAGCAGGAGATGGAAGCTGCTCTACAGCCCAGCAGGATGCCACAACATGGAGCAGTGAGCCTTGAAAATGTGTAGGGCCTCTCCCTCCTCTCTCTGCAGCTCCATCTCCTTATAGAATTAGGTCCTAAATATGAGTTTTCTGGCTCTTGTTCTTAATCACTTTGTTATTAATTCAAATTTATAATTTTAACCTAAATAGAAGTGAGTGATTTATTGTAATTATTTTGTATAGGCTGCTCTTAATAAACTTTTTTTTTTTAAATCTGGAAAAACATTTAATTTCCCATATGGAAAGAACACATTTATCATACTTTACTTGGATATACTTGGCCAACTATTGCACATATATGCAAAACATATGTGACAAATTCAAGGCTGAATTTCATAAAACAGAAATGCTGTGAAATGTGATATAATAAATATATTATACAGACATATGTGGCCAATTTATAAAACTATGGTATCTTTGGTAAATTTATAATAGGTCATTTCTATTAATGGGGGGAATGAGTGTGTTTTTTCTGGCATATGTAACACACATAATGCTTTACACAGCCCTCTTGAAGGACATTAGGCCTTTGGAGAGCAGACTTGCACATGTACATACATTGTGTGTACAGGACACATCTGAGTTTTTAAAAATTAATGTGTGTCTCCAAAACCAGCTCTTCCTTTTTGCATTGATGTGAGTGCAACACACGGGGAAAAACGTATGAAATACTATTTTTGAGATTTGCAAACCTCTGATACACTGTCTAGATCCCCACTGACAATGGGTGTCTCACTGTAACAGCACGTTTTATATGCACATGCTAAGCTCGTGATAATGGCAATAATAGAAATCTTTGGGTACAGTCACTTCACCTAATTTACACACCTGTGTAAATTATGCATCTTAGCAATCAATTGAATTGGAATGCTTAAACGAAGAACAAAATATGTTTAGAAAAACGTTGCATCCATACACAAGGATTGCGCAGAGTGGATTCCTAATAACACCAGCTTAAAAAAAAAGAGCTGAGCCGTTGCTGGCTGAGTATCCTCAAACTGTAACTCACAGGAGACTGGCCCTTCTTATTTATGCCAGAGTGTTTCAAAGAGCAAACCTTTCCTTTAACCCCCAGATCTGTATTTTCCTCTCATCGCGTTTTTCCCTGCTCCCGAAGATGAAGCCCTTCTCGTTTTCCGTGCGTGCCGGATCCACCGTGTGCCATGCCCGCTCTTCCCTCTGGAGGGAGCCGGATCTTCAGGCAGGGCCGGCCGGGGTGCGAGCAGCATCTTCCTCCTCTTCCTCCTCCTTCGCCGCGGCCGCGGGGCAGTGGCACCTGCGCGGACCCCCCAGGCGACCCTCGGGACACATTGGGGGTGTCCCTGCCCACAACGGCAGTTCCACATAAACGGCGGCTCAGGCCAAAGCACCGCGGTCTCAACGCGATGCAGCAAAACCACATTTGCTTTCAACCTACCAGGAAATCGAACAACAGAAGGCAAGGCACAAAGAACTAACACACGTCTGTGCACACATGCTCTTCTCCCACCTTCCAGGCCAGCCGTGCCCAACAGGCTCACGGCAGCTTTTTGAGCTCTTTGGGCGATGATGCTGAAACTTGCTTTGCAGGTACTGCTGCATTTGCTCTTCCAGCCTTCTCCAGGCAGAGGGCTCAGCCTCTGCCCCTCAGCCCTAACCTGTGGGTACCTGACTTGTTTCTAGCGGCTGCAGGGATCCCTTTACACAGGCAGAACCTTGCACAGCACGAGTGAACCTGCTTTTCTTATTCCGTACAGATCAAGGTACAGCTGCCCCTTGGTGAGGGATCCAGCATCACAGGCTGAAATCCACTCGCTGGAGAGGAGGAGTGCTTGGCAGGAAAGGACAGTGCCCCAGCCGAGATGGCCCCGAGCCATGGAACCCCAGCAGCTGTAGGGTTACCCACAGCGTCCCCCAGCAGCCTGCTGCCTGCAGAACACCTTTCTAGACCTGCTCCAGTCCGCTAGCAAGGAAAGAACAAAATCAATTGCAAAAAGCCATTTCTGAAAACTGGAGCTATCCCGAGGGTTTGGGTTAAGTGATTAAGCAAAGGCCACCTGCGTGGGCCTAATCTTGGATTTACCCACTGAGCTAAGTGACATGGTTTTCAGACCTCAGAAGCAATCACTGAACTCAGCCTGTACCTCTAGAAAATAGAGCTAGGTGGCTAATTTATTCTCTAGCCCTATTTGGAAGAGACAAAGGATGCTTATAACCTCTACACTTGGGCCTGTTTTACAGCAGCTTTTAAATACACTTTGTGTGGAAGTGTTTCGTGTGACTTGAGGTGACCACAAGTGGAAGTATTGCCTGGAAATGCAGCTGCCTTCTTTCCTAGCACCATGGACCTTGGTGACAGCAACAGGGAAGTTTAACCAGACAGGTAATCAAATCATACTAAGTCATTTGTCAAATGACTCTACGATACACAGGTAATGCATGGTGTACCCATGATATATCCTGACTAACAGGCTGACAGGTAAAATGACATTAAAGTGTTACAGATTTCCTGTGATTTTCAAAAGGCTTCTACTGGTCAACCTGCAGCATTATGGAGTTTTGTTCTTTTGAAGTGGATTTTTTGTTGTGATAGAAAAATAACCCTTTTTGCTTTCCATATCTGTAACAATCCCATCTAGTGAGACAGACATTGTAATGGAAGGAGGGACACCAGTCAAATCCCTGAGGAATCTTGATTTAAGAATTGAAACACGACAAAAACTGGGCTGCTAACATGCTTCAGTGGGAACATGTCTAAGCACCTTGCATGCTGCTGGACTAAATGCATGGTTAGAAATACCATTTTCATAGTTCAGACTGTAGCCTTGGCACAGCTGCATGGTCTTCCCATTCAGCCTCAGGACCTCTGCAGGGGTTCTTTAGCACAGAACACAGACTGGTGATCCTAAAGGCCTACTGACCACAGTCATAGCCTGAAGTTCTGTGATTTTCTCTTCTTCTAACAAATATAAAATTGAAATTCCTACCGTCAAGACAAGGACTTTGAGCCACTTTCATTAAAGGCACTGTTTAGTTCTGGCATCTTGGGGCCTTCTGTGTGTGCTTGAAGAGAAGAGGTGCTCACCAATACAAACAGGTCTGTTTACACCTGGGAATCCCAACCTCACAAACTGTTGTATTGTGACAGATCACCACAACCACAGGCATCTGCAGCAGCCAGGGACAGAAGGGAAGGAGCAACCACCTATGGAGAGCCACTGTTTGCTCAGACTGAGAACACTTCTGATTTAAATAAGCTCATTTTGTAGGGGAGGCTTAGACCTCAGGGCAGACAAGCTGAAAAATATACACAAATAATCAAACAAGAAATGAAGGAAAGAAAGAAGAGGAAAAATATTTATAAATGTCACTGTCCAATGTCTTTTCAATTTAAATGATATAAGATTATCTACATATATCTACAAATATCTACATGTATCTACACTTTGCAGATATGATTCTTTGGTTGTCTTCACTTTTTTTCCTACACTGCAACTATCAAGAAAAAAAAAAAAAAAAAAGGATTTGTATAACCTTTGAAGGAAATAATAAATATAACAACTTCATTAAATGCTTGACCAAAGCTTTGGCACTAATCAGTTTACAGATAACAAATCATACTGAAAACTCTGAAATAACAGCAGCAAAGCAATAGCAATAGAGCACATCCAAGAGCCATTTCCCACTGACTAATAATAAGCACAAGGCTATTTTACATCAACTTTTCTGAGAACATTAATTATGGTTTAGCCAGACACTAAGAATCTCACAATTCACTGCAAATGTCAAATAAAATACATATTTCTTGCACAAGTCTTATTTTATGGATCCAGGTATATTTTTTTAACAGAAAAAAAATTACATAAAATATTCATGGTAGCCTGTATCCCTTCTTAAACCTTTCCAAAAAGGTTTTGGAAGCCCAAAGCCCACTGCCAGAGACAAAATAAACATTGCTATTAACACTGCCACCTGCACAAGGGAAAGAACCTGTTTTAAAGAGCTTGTAATGAAAATGCACAAACATGGATGAATAGATGACTTTAAAAGAAATAACCCCCATCTTTTAACAGAGTTCCATGGAATAATCAAAAAAGTGTTCATAATACTGTATACCAACACAGCTGAGGAGCTGCTCAATACCTTCTCTGAACACAAAGGGACTGCCTTCAGTAAGCATCTGACAAAAACACAAGCTAGCTATTCAAAACACATCACTGGAGAACTGTGATGAACAGGGCTATCTTTTTAACAGTAAGGAACGACTACTGAATGAAGATATTAAAGGAAAAAGAAAAAATACTTACCAGCATTAAGAGGGAAGATGCAGCAAGCAGGCAATGCAGAATAGGTGCTTTAGGACTACTGCAGTTTGGGTCAGCCCAAATATAAGGGGTGAGCCAGTCTAAGAAAAAAACCCTGAAGTCCCTTTAAAAGGCACCTCCACGGGAGAGTATTGGAGAGCTCGGGAAAGGATGCAGGAAGGCAGGAGTGTGTGAGGCTGCCTAGGAAGCAGGTGGGAAACACACAGCCTAAACTCTGCAGATATTCCCCCACCCCCAGGCTGGTTATTAAACCTTTGCAGGTATTGTTGGGAAAACAAGATACAAACACAGCTGCACGTGGCTGTGCTCTTGGCCATAGGCACAACTCTACAGCTCCAGAAAATGCTGCTGTGGTCAAGGCATCGTAGTGAACCCCAAAACTTACGAGTGGGTCAGAGCTGGAGGAGAAGTGGGAAATTTGTTCTGGCAGTGAGGATTCAAAGCGCTCCCTTAAACCAAACTCTGCTTCTCCAAGAATCTGCTCAAAGAACCACCTGAGCCCACCTGTGAACCAGCCCCGGGTGTGCCCGGCTGGGAGAGACTGACACCAACAAGTGCAGGACGACACACGGCTCATGGCCGGGCCCACAGCCCCTGCCCGGAGCTCACGTACAGGCCCCGCGGGCACCGCCAACAGCGGCGGTAACAGCAAACCTCCATGAGAACACCCGGCGGGCGAATGACAAGGGACAAGTCGCTTCACCGCTGCCGCCTCCCCGTCCTCCTACAGCATCCCAGCCGCCCGACGGTCCTCGGTGCCCGGCACGAACGGAGGCGCGGGGAAAGAGGGAGATAAGGACATATGGCTTCATTTATCAAAGTGCAGCCGCGGGTCACACCGCGATGGAGCTCCCGGCACCGCCGCCCTCACAACCCCCACAGGGCGGGGCGGGCGGGGCGCGGGGCGGGGCGCGGGGCGGGGCGCGGGGCGGGGCGGCGATTGGGCTGTCAGGGCTGTCAGGCTGTCGATCAGGTAAGCTGGCCAATCAGCTTACTCGTAAGGCGGGAGGTGAGGGAAAGGCGGGAAGGGGGAGGGCGGTGTCTCTCGTGCCGCCCGTGCCCCGTTACCGGGGCCCGTAGTCGTAGCCGGCGGGTGCCCCGGCCGGCGAGTACATGTTGGCGGCCGCCGCCGCTGCAGCCGCCGCGTTCATGTGGTGGTGGTGGTGATGGTGGTGGTAGCTGTGCCCGCGGATGCTGGGGAGGGGGTACGGGCGGGCCGGCTCTTCGCCCCCAGGTAGTGGTCGTAGGCGGCGGCTGCCGCGGGCGGGTACTTGTAGGGATGGTGGTGCAGCGGCTCCGACGTGGCGGGCTCCAGGCGCAGTTCGTGGTGCGGCGGGCTGGGCCGGCCGCCGCCCGCCCCGGCCAGCGGCACCAGCCCGCCGCCTCCGCCCGGCAGCGCGGGGCTGAGCACGCGGGACATGAGCTGCTGGTGCGCGGCCTCGGCCTGGTGCAGCGCCGTCCCGCCCGCCTCCCGCTCGAACTCCCGCCGGCTCTCGGCAGCATCTGCAGGGGAACAGCGTCAGTGCGGCCGCGCCCGCGGGACGCGCATCCGCACACACGGGAGAGGCGCGCGGAGGGAAGAGCGGGGCTGCGAGCGGGGCGTGCAGCAGCGGCATGCGGCAGGAGCGGGGCTGGCGGGACGGGACCTTCTGACTGCGGTAAATGGAGTTGAGTTGACTGACAAGCTGGTACACGCCTGACATTTTTGCAATTGTGTAACACTAAACAAACACAGACTTCCCTTTATTTTGCAGGCCCGGAGTGCGTTGGAAAAAAGGCCTTCGGTTGTCTTTGCAGTTGTTTGCTCTGGGTAATGGAAAAGCAGTCAATGGGCAGAGGTGCTGTTCGACCTGACTGCAGCTCCTGAATGGAGTGGGTCGGCTCTAAGCGCACTGCCGAGGCGCATTAAAAGGGCAATGCGAGAAGGAACCTGTGGCCAGCACTGCATCTCAGCCTAAAAAGCTGAATTTGTTGCCAAAAAGTCGAAAATGAGACTCTAAAGGCAAGGGACAGTGTTTTGTAAAGCAGCACATTTTCTTAAGCATAAAACAAGCGTAAATGTTGTAGTCCAAGGAAGAATGAATTATGCTATGAAGGTGGGTATTTTTCTTTAAAAAATAAGTAGCAGCACAAAGCTCATTAGTAATGGGGCTGTGCACCAGCATGGTAAGCAAGGCTGGCCCCAACCATGCATGCACGGGCCGTGCAGGCCAACAGGGCTGAGTGATGGGCTGGTCTGGCCACTGGGGGCTCTCACCTTTCTCTGTCCCATTCTGGTGGGCTGGGGAAGAGACTGGATTCCGGGATCTGGCAAAAGCACTCATGAGAGGAAGAGCCCCTGGCCTGTGGTTCCTGGGCCTGGAAGAGGAGAAGTGATATGGAGCTGATGGTCCAACAGAATGGGCAATTGGAGTATTGCCTCCGTGAGCTGCAGCTGGCAAACGGGGTCCAATACAGTGTCCCCCTCCATGCAAGCCTTGTGGTGGGCAGGTGCATGTGAAAGGGTGAGAGGGCTATTGCCAAAATCAATAAAGGAATAGCCTTACCAGTCTTCAGGGTCACAGTCTCTGAATCCCTTGGCAAAAGGGTTGCTTGCAATCTTCAGCTGTGTGATCTGTAAGGAGAAGTAGCAAAATGTCTCAAAGCAGCACATGGGGCTCCCTGGCCAAACAGCGAGTGTGTTCCTGAGCAGGCTTTGGAACTCAGCAATGCTTGGTGTAACAGAGAGGATCCAGGTGGCTGCTGGAGCCAGGGTGTTCTCTGCCACAGCACAAACATGTGCTTTCCCTCTCTTGGAAAATGTGGGCTAACATGCTACCTAATATGAGTTCAAGGTGAAGGGAGAGGCAGTCTGAGTTGGCTGCAAAAGCTGAGTAAATGCACTTGTAAGAAAATGCCACATTATATGGGTCACCACTGGAGCAGTTAAGACAAATCACTGGATAAATCATACTTATGTATTTATTTAATTCGCCAGGGAGAAGGCAGGACATTTTCTATATTTAAGCAAATCCACGGATAAAGTATGTGATTGTGAGTTTCCGGAATGGGTTGAAAAACAAACTTTAAGCCCCTCAGTGACAGTTCCAGCCTTAGAGGTCAAACTGATAGAAAGCAGGAGAGAAAGAGCAGCTGTCCGGAGCCATCAGGCAAATGCCAGCCGGGGAGGGACTCCAGAGCCCCTTAAAGGCACAGCCTTTCTCTGGCCTCGCCGCCTCCACCGAGGCGCGGTGCGGCCCGGCTGCAGCATCCTGGAGAGACCTCAGGTCAATTTGCTCTGGAGTCACTGCAGAGGGTGACACTGCTCAGGGACAGCCCCGGGACACAGCCCCAGCCTGGGCGGCATAGTCGGGGAGCGAGGCAGTTTGGAGCAGCGCTGCAAAGCCCCCACTAAGAAATCGTATTTCCACCCGCTGCAGGAATTCCTGCTCTTTACATTACACTGATGCGATTTAAAGGAGCAATTGGATTAACTCCTGCCCAGAGATCCGCATCAGATTGGGGTGGGGGTGTTTTGTTTCGTTTTGTTTCGTTTTTAACGTATAATTGTATTCTGAGGAGAAACAGACCGCTACGAGTTTAAAGCAGTAAAATAGCAGATTTATACAAACAAATTGTGAGTGACGTTTCACAGCGGGAAGCCCGTAGTTTCCCCACTACCCCCGGTCTCGGGTTTACATAGGTAATGAGGTCCCTCGGGCGGGGGGTAGCTGGCCATGGGGCTAGAGCCAACGTCGCTTCCTTGGTGTACACCGATGCAGCTCCCCGGCTATCGGGTTCCTTGCGCTGCCCGGGATGGGTTTAGCAGATGGGGAGGAGGAGGAGGCGGGAGCACCCTCAGCCACCCCCGCTGCCGCCGGACACCCGCAGCCCGGCCTCCAACCCCAGAGCCGGATGAAGGGGTTGAGCTAGCGCAGGATGCACCCACACCCACGGTACCGCCGGGGCGACCCCAACCCCCGCTTTCGGGTGCCCCGAGCTCCGCTGCCGCCTCACCCGGTGGTTCTGGTAGGCGGTCACTGCCGTGAAGCGCGTCTCCTCGAAGACGAAAGTTTTGAAGTTCTCCTCCGCATATTTCTCGCTGTCTTTCCGAGGGTCCACGTAGACCACGTGAAAACGCGGCTGGTATCTGTGCATGGAGTTCAAAATGATCTGAATGATAAAACGAGCAAGGAGACAATAACTGATCCAGGCGGAGCATGGAGAGAGGAGAGCGCAGCCCCGGCCCTACCGGCTCCACTGCCCGAGGCAGCCGCGGGGCTGGGGAAGAGCCCCCGGGGAGGGGCGCGGGCGAGGTCACCCCACGGGAATCACAGCGCGGGGGGTTCCCACCCGGTGCAGCATCGTCTTGGACATCTTCTCCCAGGAACACTTACATGCCCGTTGTCATCCAGCAAATTGTTGGTCAGTTTGAGCTTATCGAAGGAAACGATCTGCTTCATCCACTGCGCCCCTTTGGCCGGGGAGTCCGGGTGGTAATGGACTCTCCCGGGGGTGGCGGGGTCGGCTTTGCCGGCCACCAGCCAGGAGGAGCTGTGGAAGGCGTACCTGCGGGAGAGGAAGGCACCCTCAGCCGCGGCCCGGGGGGCTCCCGTCCGCGTCCCTGCAGCGCAGCCCCGAACCACTGCAGCACCCGCTCCCCGCACATCCCGGGCCGGGACGGTGCCTCAGGCCCAGCGAGGGGGAAGCACCGCCTCTCCATCCCTCCCGCTTCCCACAGCCACGAGAGGAACGAGCTCTTTCCCGCAGCCAGAATTGCTGCAGAGGGGATATAATATTTTATCAGGTCGGCAATGGAACTGTCGTGAGATAAATCTGTAGGATGGAGGAAATTTATAGCTACCCATGTAGATTTGGGAGAGAAGCCACAAAAGCTTCCCCCTTCCTCTAAAAAAAAGGGTGAAAAAGAGCCCTCTATACAGTAATATTCTGGCTTTAAGTAAAGAGTGGAAAGTTGTGTGTAGATTAATAGCAGGTTCAGAATTTAGCAGTCTTGTTTCATTCTTTCAAAGTACATATTCAACAGTAACATTTAAAACAGAGAAACCAATCTTCTATACACGTGTTTACTTTAAAAGCCAGTGTTTGCACAGGGGGAATTAGACACCATTGGACTTGAGCAGAAACATTACTTTTTAAAGATATACTCAATTGGATGTTATATATCCTACTTCCCTTGACAAGCAAACATTTCTAGGACGCCCTGAGAATTTGGATATCTGTCTAAATATTTATATATTGGACCCTGCGAATCCTATGCGGGCTGCCTGCTTGGCGTCCTGATCTGAAGCTAAATACATAATGTGCCTTTCACTGTCTTAAAATTAAAGGGGTTCCAACCCAGACCGCATCACTTGTGAGAGTTTCCAAGGTCTTCCTACATTGCCACTGGAAACAATGACAGGGTTTTGTGGCTTGGGTGGCTAGTGCCTTTCCAGAGCACAAAACCCACTCTTTTCACCTAAGCACCCAGGAAGCTCCTCAGCAGGCATGGTACAGCTTCGGGACATGTGCTGAGAGACTACAGCATTCAAGGAGCACCGAATGTATTTTTATTAAGTGGCAAAGGGTGTTTGCCGGTGGAGATGGGTAGCAGTGCCACACGGATAGCTTTTCTGGGCAGGACGAGGCAGCTCCTACTTGTACCCTATGGAAACCTGCCCTTCTGCCCATGCTGGTCTGGCCCCAGCCACCTGTGAGCCTGGTACGAAGGCTGAGGGGGCCCTGCGGTCCCGTGCAGCCGCTCCTGGCCCCAGACTCGTTGCAAGGGTGTGAAAGAGACCCCAGGTCGGCTGCATCCCATGTCCCCTCCCTATCTCGCACTGACAGGTGTCACACCCAGGGGCACATCCCCGAATCCCCAGAGGGCAGGAGCAGGGGGTGGGCAGCGACCCACCAGCCCCTATGGCTCCAAGAACCGCGAGACAGGCCAGGTATTTGTTACTTGCCGATATCGCTTGTCATCCACCGGGACGAAATCCATGAGGAGCATGTAGTCAGCCATAGGGTCCATCCCAAATATCTTCACCTGGAAGGTGGGGAACATGCGCCTGGCACAGAGAGGAGAGAAAAGTGCTAAGCTGAGGAGCAGCAGGGAGCCCCCGAGGGGCCGGCACCAGTCTCTTCCCCTGCAGCTGCTTCGATGCCCACCCGGTTGTGATGACAAGACCCCTCACAGAAATCACTGGCCTGAGGAAGAGGCAGATATGCCCAAGCTGCGTGGGGAGACTGGCTGTCCTGCTCCCCAGCCTTCGGCAGCATCCCGAAAGGTGAGCCGGGGGGCCCTGCCTCTCCCGCTGGCTCTGGGACCATTCGTGTCAGACACCCAAAATGCTCCACCGCGGTGGAACGGAGAGGCCAGGGGGAACAAGAGCATCCTCAGCCTTTGCTATGGAGAGATCAAGTGAAAATAATTTCTTCCCCGTGGTTTCCCCTTCATTTTAGCTGACCTGACTGGACACAAATGCAAAGCATTTGCAGTTCCCTGTCTGCGGACCCGCATTCAAGCCTCGAGAGTCTTGGGCAGCCCGTGGGGGTCAAATTAAAAACTCCTGCGAATGTCGCGAGGTGATCGAGTTCCCACCTGTGCAGCCTCTGTACCCACCAAACTGCAGTTACAGCAGCAGCACCTAGGGCCAGCGAGAGACCTCTCCCACCCTGGAGGGGCAAACGCTGCCCCTCGGCGGGCAAGGGCTACAGGGCAACGGGGATCTCCCAGAAAGTCCCGTCCCAAATCCACTTCATTGCAAGAGCTCGGGCGGGCTCCCCTCCCCGAACCTCTGCGGGATGAAAAGGAGAGCCGAAAGGAGCCCAGGGCTCTAGAGCTGGGCAGGCCAGCCCCTGGTCTGCTCCCCCCGTTTCTTCTCTGCTCAGGCCCCCGGAGAACCAAAGCTAAGCCGAAACGCGGATCCCACGCTCAGGGAGGGCACGATTCCTTCAAGGAGCAAATGCGATCGGCGGTGGGTTAAGGGAAGAGGCCGGGACGGTTCACCCGTCCCTCCCTCCTGCATCTGCACACACCGGGACGGGGGTCTGGCCCGCAGCTCCCCGGGGGGACACGCCGGAGATGTGCCCTGGCGTTGGGGCTCGTTATGCCTTCGTTTTGTTTTACAGAGTAGTAAACCAAGCGAGCGACGGCGGGCAGTATTTCGGGAAGGGTGTTCGCAGCCATTGAAAAACCAAAGTCCCAGCCGCCCCCTGAACAAACAGCCCGATCAAACCCGGACCCAGAGAGCCCCCCCCGGCTCGTTCTCGGGGCGCACGGCCGGACCTGTTGCTACGTGTCCCTGCCCACCTCAGAGGGGCGATGGGTCAGCGCGCCTCTGGTTCCGCAGTACTTCCAGATCGGGCCCAGCACTGCCGGGCTGCAGCGGGATCGGGCAGCTGCGTCTCCTTCTCTGCAAGGCTTTAGCAAACTCTGGAGGACGTTTTCAGTTGCTCCCTCTGTTATTACTATTTTTAAACGTGTAAAAGCCCCCATTAGCTCAAATTCCGGTGTTTCTTGTTCTAAAACTTAGTTTTAAAACAAACAACCTGAGATGATAAGACCCATCTAGACAAACAGCAGGACCAGCCCGGAGGTGCTGGGAGAGAATAGGCTTTGCAGCGCCTTCCCCGAGCCTTTTCCTGCTGGTTTTACCCCGTTTTCTCCTGTTTTTACTCGCCTGTCTGGAGTTTCGACGGTGTCATAAAGTAAACGAAGAAAAAGGTGGGAAGAAAGCCCCCGATTCCATTCGAATTGGTTAATTTTCGGAACTTTTTGAAGCGGGATATTTGCAATCCTTTCGCTCTTCTCGGAGAGCTAAGAAAGCCAGATCGAAGAACTCCTGTTTGCAGGGAGCCTCCGCCTGGAGCCTGAACCTTTTCCGCTAAGGAAAGCAACGCCGAGCCCGGCGCCGGGCTCAGGGGCCGCGGCCGGAGACAGTGGGCTGTGCGCCCCGGCGCCGGGGCAGGCACCGTCTGCGGGAAATTCCGCTCAGCTCCCGCAATGCAGCGCCGGCTGCTTTTGCACCGGGCACCACGGTGATTGCTTTATTTTAGGAAATTGCTGATATTAAAAAAAAAAATTAAAAAAACCAAAAACGTCAATTGCGTACATATGGGGTTTTTTGCTGCCAATTTTTTTCTTCTTTTTTTTTTTTTTTTTTTCCTTTCGGGACCCTCAAAATCGCTGACGGGAGAGCGGGACGCGCGGCCGCGGTCACGGCTCTGGCCGCACCGTTCGGAGCGGAGTCCGACCCTCTCCCCCGGCCATCCCGCCGCAGTCAGCCCCGGGGCGAACTGAGAGCAAGCAACGGAGGATTCCTTAATTTGTTTGTTTTTCTTTTCTCCCGGCCGCCAGATTGCTTTAAACCAAGGGAAGACAGAGCCCGGACAATTCGCAGCTCTGCCCGCAGCCTGGCGGGGAAAGCTTCGCAGCTCTGCCCGAGCCGCCGCGGCCGCGGCGCTTCCCGGAGATTTTCATTAAGTGCAGTAACGAACAACTGTAATTGGGACTCCCCTACCCCCCATACGTTTTGCTCGTTCCTAACGCGATCGCATCAGCCACTTTCTTTGTTCCCTGGCCAGGAGCGGGGTCCTGGCCCCGGAACCGCGCCGCAGCGGCCAGAGCAGAGCCGAGAGGAGCCGCGTTCAGCCGGGCTCGTTACTCGATAATCGGGAAATGCAACAGCCCTGGAGCACGTTTCAAGGTGCAGAATTAGGGTCTGTTCGCGTCTCCGCCGGAAGGAAAACATCTGCCCGTACTAAGAATGTATTTAGCAGGTTTTGTGCCTTGATTTTTTTCCTTCCCCCGTCTCGTTGCTGTCTGCCCCGGGAGCACAGACTGTCCTCCGTAAACATGGATCGAAGTCCCGTGTGGGGTCACAGCCGAAGGCTCCCGGAGGAGCACAGCGCCCTTTTCAGCGGGAATTAAACCCAGTGCCCTGCCTGCCGTCCTCCGCACGCCTTCGCCGTCAGCCCGCAGCAGCAGCCGCGCGTTGTTCCGCAGCAGCAGCCGCGCGTTGTTCCGCAGCACCGAGGCCTTCGGGCCGCAAGAACTCGCAGATTTCGCCCCAGGAGAAGCGCAAGGATCAAATGACGGCGATCGCTGGGCCGGGCCGCTCTGCGACTCGCCCTTGGGCAGCAGCTCCAATCTCCCCCCAAACTGCGAATTCAACCGCTCGCACCGGACTCTCCCGCCCCGACTGGCCTGGGTACCCGGGTCCGGAGGGAGCGGCTGGAGAGCCGGGGCCGCTCGGGAGCTCCGCACTGACCTGCCTGCCTTGGTGACGATCATCTCGGTGCCCAGCTGGTTGAACTCGTCCCACAGCGCCTTCATCTCTAGTTGAACGCTCACGTTGGCCACCTTCGGATTCTTCTTCACCGGCGCCTTGGCCGTGGCGGCGCCCCCCGCAGAACAGCCCGAGACTGAGGCTGGCCCCGCAGCGGCTCCACCGGCACCCTCGGGCTGCTCGGGGCCCGGGGGCGGCGGGTTGGTCCCGGCCGGCGCCGCCGCCCCGCCGAAAGGGTAGCCGTGCTGGGGCTGGGGCGGCGGGTGCGGGTGCTGCTGAGCCGTGCAGGGCTCGTAGTGCGGCGGCTCATGCTGTCCGTACGGGTCCCCCGGGGAGGGGGAGAGGTGGTACCCCCCGGAGGCGTTCAGGCTGCTCAGGCTGTTGGCCGTGAAAGCTGCAACATCGCAAAAATGGGACAGCTGGGTGAGCCAGGGGCTGGAGATAGCTGAAATCATTCCAAAAACAAGCGGTCAGGGCTCCGCTCCGGCTCCCGCTTTCCCCCCAGCTCCGCGCCGCTCCGCGCGGCCCCCGCCTCCGCACCGGCTCCGCGGGGTGCCCTCCGCCTCCTCTCCTGCCCCGCGCCCAGCCCAGCGGGGCGCCTCCCCCTTTCCGCTTTGCTTGGCCCCAGCCCCGCTCCCCCCGGGGCAGGCGGGGAGCTCGCTGCTCCCGCTGCCTGCCTGCCTAGGTTTTTTTTTTTTTTCCCTTTTTTTTTTCTTCTAGTTTTTTTTTTTCTTTTGCAAACCCGAGAGTTCTGCCAAGAGCCTCGGCGGTGCAAAGCCCGTGCTATCTCTGCAGGCCTCCCTCGCCACACACCACTTGGGACAAAGCAAACTCCCTCCTTTCGCCCCCCTTCCTTCAAAAAATAAGAAAAAAGAGGAGCGGGGAAACTCAGAGAAAGAAATCGATTCTTATTTCCTTGTAGCTACGCTGCTGCCCGATACCGTCCTTCACTCTGGAGCCGCGGGGCTGCGGCTGACAAGGGAAGTCGAATCTGGTTTGGCAATCCCCCATTCCTTCCATCCCCGGGAGAGAAAGGAGAAGAGGCCGGGACCAGAGCAAAGCTCCGGGTCGGCGCCGAGGAGCACCGGGACGAGCCCGGCTGCGCAGCCCTCGGCCGCCGGCCCGAGCGGGCCCTGCGGGGCATGACAGGCCGGCCCGGGGAGCGGCCGGCTCCTTCGGACCCCCTCGGATGCTGAAAGGCTCCTCGAGGCCCCGGGGGTCTCTTGCGTTACTTCCCACGCAGCCCCTAGGTCGGACAGGGGCTGCAGAGCCCGCGGGGAGCCGAGCCCCGGCCTGCCGCTGCCTCGGGCACGGCCGGCGCTGTCGGGGGATGCTTTCAGCACCTCTGAGAAGAGGCGAGACCCAGCGGCGGAGCCGTCGAAAGCTGCTATCGGGCCACGGGCAATGTCTAAGGGAGGGCTACAGGGGCCCAGGCGTGCCGGGAGGAACGGCGAAACCTTCTCCGAGCGGCCCCGCGGGCAGGCCTCGTTCTGTGCGCTGCCCCTGCCTGGCCCGGCTGCCGGCCCGGGCCGCGTGGAAGCCCTGGGATAGGCGGTGGCCGGTGGTCCCGTCCCCGCAGCCCTCGGGGCCAAGCGCGGCACTCACCTTCCATGTCCCTGGTGACGGTGCTGAAGTGCATCTTCTGCGGGGGGCAGCCGGGGCGGGCGGGCGCGCTGCGGCCGCCGCGGCGCTCCTCCAGCGCTCCTTTCCCTGCTTGCTCGGCGGCGGCGACTGAAATCAGAGAGGCGATACTGAAAGCATTTGCCTTGGGAGACAGAGGGCTGTTTTCGTCCATAGGGGAGACACCAATGCAGGAGCAGCAGGCGCGGCAGCCTCCCACCACCAGCCCCCTCCCACCCCCTCACTCCCCTCCTTTCTACTGCACCATCCAGGGAGGTGCGAACGAGACCCCCTCCTTCCAGACGGGGGGGGGTGGAGAAGGGAAACTTAAAAAAAAAAAATCTAACAGAAAACAACCTAAACGCTCTGCCCCCCCGGGAAGGGCGTCGGGGAGCAAGGAACTTCCCCGGGGCTCTTTGTAGCCAGCGCCCAGCACAGCAACGGCGGACCCAGCTCTGTCAGCGAGACGGGACCGGGGGGCAACAAATAAATAATCCCAAGAATTTCTTTCCCGGGGTGTCAATTTCTCGCTCCCCCATTCGTTCCCTGCGATTTGTTAATTCATTTTCTGTCTTTCCCTTAACCACCACCTCCGGCTTCTGCCCCCCTCATCCCCTCCTTTTCTCCTGCACGGAGGGAAAGTGTCTCCCTTATAGGCGCTTTCCCCATTCAGTGTCTGGGAGGCGTCACATGGAAGCCGGGGGTGTTTGCCTGCAGAAGTGGCGGCGGCGGCGGCGAAAGCGAAGTGAAACTCCTGCCGAGACGGTGTCAAAGGGCTGGGGAGGCCCTTCCCCGCCTCCCGGGCACGGCGAGCGGCCGCCGGGGAGGGATGGGATGTGCGGCGGGGCGGGCGGAGGGGCCGGCGGTGTCAATCACGGAGCCGGGAGCCGGCCGACGGGAAGGGAAGAGCCGAGCCGAGCCCAGCCGAGCCCGGCGTCACCCTGCGGATGTCCGGCACCGAGAGAAGGGATTGCTCTTTTCCTCCAGCTCGCATGCACCGCGGGGGCTGGGGACGACCCTCGGGGCTCGGTGGCCGCAGGGACCTGCAGTCTGAGCCGCCTCAACAGGCGGGGTTTGGGCACGTCAGGGTGCGCGGCGGGCGCAGGTACAGCCGGCAGCTTCGCTCGGATGGGACCCCCCTAGCCCTGGGCCACCAGACTTCCAAAGCACCCGCTCGCGTTCGAGCATTTCCTTCGCCAGAAAAAAAAAAAAAAAAAAAAAAGCAGAAAACGGAAAGGAACGAGCGAGGCGGCAGGCGAGCTCCTGCCCAGCCCAGCGTGAGAGCCCGCTCCGCCGGCAGCACCTGCACGGCCCGTCTGGGCCGGGAGCCGCGCCCAGTTCCCGTCCGTGCCCCGGCGAGGACAAGGCGCTACTCACCGCCCGCTCCCGGCCCCTCGGAGCGCCACGGCGTTCCCTGGGCCCTTCTTTCGCATCGGCGCGGGGCAAGGCGACGTGGCCGCCTCGCCGGCCCGGCCCGGCCCGGGTACCAGTACCAGTCTCGGCCCGCTCCCCGGTGCCGGTCCCTCCGGGCGGGTAGCTGCACCGAGGTCCCGGGAAAATGCCCCGACGGGGCGGGCGGAGCCGTAGGGCGCGCCGGTGGCTACCGCCGCGATGGGGGTTGCATAACCCGAGCGATGCGCGGAGAGCCGGAGTGAGCAAGCGGGTTATATATAGCTGCCCTGTCTGTAGCCTGCGGGGCTTGATTCTTCTGTTGAAATATTATCTTTGGATGTGGTAAAAATATTTGCAGAGAAAAATCTAGACTACTCTTACATATTTGAGCATATGTTCCTGCAACTAACGGCATAAGGGCAGAGCGTGACATGATCGGTGTTTTGTTTCTTTGCTGCTGCTGCTGGCAGCGCGGTTCCTGGCCGGGACAGCTCCTTTCGATCTCAGGGACATGCCACGGGAAAGAAAGTCCCGGTTCTGACCCGCGCTGCTCACCTGGCGGCAATGCAAGCAGGAGGGGAAGGGATTTCGTTTGGGCACCCCGGGGCAATATCGGAGGAAAGCAAGGAGCTGCAGGTGCGAACTCCAAGCCGCCTCCGGGAACCCAAGGGCTGATGCGAGTGGGAAGGTGATGCTCTTTCCCCGAGGTGTACTTGGCTCTGGACAGCTTCTGCTCCAGGAGGAAAGAAAATATATTCCCCCTGGAAATTAATAAAGGACCCGAAACCAACGCCCCAGCAGAGTTTGGGGTTGCTGTCCAGGCCTTAACTGCTCGCACCGTTTGCCAGGTTTATTCCTTTCTACTTTCCTACTCCTTACATAAAGCTCCATCTGTAAGCGACGCCACACTGGGGACAGCCTGGGCGCGGACCGGTCCCTCGGCCTGCCCACCCGGCCGGGGCAGTCGGGGGTAAGCGGTGTCTACCATGAACAGAGGACTCATCGGGAATCGTTGTCACCTGGGCGGCAGCGGAGCGGGTCTCCGCCAAATGGCAGGGCTGCAGCCTCGAAACTCAAATCCCTGAGAGAAGACCCCGCCGCCCGCTCCCTCATCCCCTGCCCGGCCTCGCAGACGCGGGGTTCCCACACGCGTGAGCGGCGCTGGGCGGGGTTGAGATAATGGAGGGGGAAACCAACCCTGTCTGCCCCGCAGCAGGGATGCCGCAGCGACAGAACCCGAGGGAGAGGGTGGCACGGCGCGGTGCAGCAAACAGGGTCGACCCTTTCCCTCCACCCCCAAAATGGCGTATACCCAAAGGTCGCGTTTGACAGAAGTCCCGAGGACGCACGTCCCGTTCCTCGGCCGCTCCTCATCGGTGGAGCGCTGCAAAGCGCATCCAGACTCGACGCGGGGTTGCTAACCCCGCCGTTAGCCATTATTGCTGTGCCCTGGCTCTGCATTCGTCCAAAGGACGGATGTGTTCGTCAGGATGGAGCCCAGAGATTCTGCTCCCGGCAGCTCACACCTCGCCCGAGCAGGTGGGAGGAGAGGTCGAGGTTGTCCCGCCGCCTCTCCGCCGGAACGGCTCCACGGTGCGATAAACGCCAAGAGCTCCACGCGGAGGAAGGGCTGGGACACCTCTCCCCCTTTTTCCTTATCCTCCGTGGACACACATCTGCTTCGCCCCGAAAAAATGTAGCCAGATGGCTCAAAAGCCTGCTTGGTACCGAGGAATGCAACGCGTGGCAATGACTCGCGCATTCCCAACGACGGCAACCCCCAAGTCCCGGGGCGGCCCCGAAGCCGAGCATCGCCGTGTCCCCGCCGCTCCACCACATGCCCCGACCCCCCCGCAATAAACATCCGCTGGAATCCCCTCCCCTATCTGGGCCCCGCACCCCATCATCCCCCAGACCTTCCAGGCGAGGCGGAGGCGAACACCAGCGGCTGCTGCCTTCGTCCTCCCTCGCGGGGGTCTCCCTGCCGGCACTGCTCTCCATGGGCAGGGCTGGGTGCTCCTGGCCACGGGACACTCACACAGAGCCATGGCCCTGTTGCTGCGGAGGTGTCTGGGTCCCCCAACCCCGAGCCCAGGCGGCGACACAGGTGCGTCGCTGCTCCGATGGGCTCTCCCCGCGCTCCCGGGGCCTGGCTGGGACACAGCCCCCACTGTGTCGCCTTCCCTCCGTCCGCCCTCTGCACTCACCCCTCCGCCAGCATCTCTCCACTCGTCCCTCCCGCGATCCCTCCTTTCTGCCCGCTCCCTCGTCCCTTGCCCGGCCCCACGGTCCCTCCCGCCCCCAACCTCTGCACCCCGGCTGGCCCCCGGCGAACCCGAGCTTTCGGGGGGGGGGCCCGCAGACTCTGTAGGGGAGCTGGGGGCGGCTCCGCACGGCCCGGCTCGTCTCGGCCTTGGCACGGCAGCCCCGACTCCCCGCTAAGCCGGGGGGCAGGAAATAACTATCGAGAGGAGAGCGGCAACGAGCCGGGGCCGGGACCGCGCACACCGCGCACACAGGGCAGACCGCGCACAAGGCGCACATCGCGCACATCGCGCACATCGCGCACATCGCGCACACCGCGCACACAGGGCACACGGGGCACACCGCGCACACGGGGCACACAGGGCACACGGGGCACACAGCGCACACGGGGGGCACACGGGGCACACAGCGCACACCGCGCACACAGCGCACACGCCGTGTCTCCGCACGCCGCTCCCACGAACAGCCCAGCGGCGGAGCCTCCGGCGGCCGGCCCGGCCGGGTGAGCCCCGCGGCCCCGCCGCCCCTGCTCGCCGCGGCAGCGCCAGCCGTGCAGCACGGGAAAGGCTGACGCTGCCTCGCTGGTGGCGATTCTGCTGGAGAAAAAAACAAAACCAAGATGTTTCGTAGGGGGTTCAACTAAAGGGAAACGCGGACGTTTACGGATTCGTTGTAAGGGTGGAAATAAAGAGGACGCCGGGGACATCTCGGCAGGTGAAAAAAGCCTAAAGTTCCCGCGGGTCCTGGGAAAAACGGGGATTTACTGGCGTTTAATTTGAGACGAGGTTATCGATGAGTACTTTTCTTATATTTACAGCCATTCTAGTTACTATTCCGACTACGGCGACTATTAGCATGATTTTGCTACTGACGTTTGTACCAAAATAAACGAATATCTTAAAAAAACCCAAATGTGTGAACTACGTCACACCAAAAAAGATAGACTGTAAAGCAGGAAATAGAGTAAAACAGATGAAAGACAGAAAGACAGAAAGACAGAAAGACAGAAAGACAGAAAGACAGAAAGACAGAAAGAGAAAAGAAACATTATGAAAAAATAGAAAAAGATGGAAAGAGAAAGGAGGAAAGAAATATAAAGAAAGAAGATTTTAAAAGAGGGAAAGGAAAGGAAAGGAAAGGAAAGGAAAGGAAAGGAAAGGAAAGGAAAGGAAAGGAAAGGAAAGGAAAGGAAAGGAAAGGAAAGGAAAGGAAAGGAAAGGAAAGGAAAGGAAAGGAAAGGAAAGGAAAGGAAAGGAAAGGAAAGGAAAGGAAAGGAAAAACGGAAGGGAAAAACGGAAAGGAAAAACGGAAAGACAGCCACATCGATAAAGACGAACGAACGAAAAGCCAGACAGGGAGAGCCCGAGCTCCTCTGCAGCTGGTTTGCCCACCGAAGCGGTTTGGGCTGGGGGCATTGGCACCCACGGCCCGGTGCCAGGCGCCGTCCCTGCGCGGGGCCCCGCGGGATCCGCCGGGGTTCACTGCCCCTCGGCAGCTCGCTGGTGCCTCCGGGCCGCCGGGTGCCGAGCGGGGATTCCACCGGCCCGGCCCGGCCTGGCCTGTTCGGCGGCAGCGCGGCAGGTGCGCGGCTCGGCCGCGGGCGGCACCGGGCCCCTGAGAGCGCACGGCAGCGGCTTCTGCCCGGGCCGCGCCGGCACCCGCGGCTCCGCACCGGCACCCGCGCTGTGCTCCGCCGGTGGGCGTGTGACAGGAGGAGAGGAGAGGAGAGGAGAGGGAGAGGGAGAGGAGGAGGGAGAGGAGAGGAGGGAGGAGGAGAGAGGAGAGGGAGAGAGGAGAGGAGAGAGAGGAGAGGGAGAGGGAGAGGAGAGGAGAGGAGAGGGAGGGAGAGGAGAGGAGAGGAGAGGAGAGGGAGAGGAGAGGAGAGGGAGAGGAGAGGAGAGAATGATAAAGAGCAAAAGAGAAAAAAGAAAATAAGAGAAAAAAAGAAAAAATAAGAGAAAAGAAAAGAAAAGAAAAGAAAAGAAAAGAAAAGAAAAGAAAAGAAAAGAAAAGAAAAGAAAAGACCCCAAGGAAGAAAGCATCCAAATGAAAATTGTTTTATAACCAGCTCAATCCTCATGAACAGTGATTTTGTGCCAGTGACACTGATGTATCAGTGAAAACTGGGACTTGTGAGACTCCGTGTGATGCCTGACTAATGGGCACGGCAGGGAGTCAGAGGGGCTCCATAGGGTCCAGAGGAATAGGACTGGGCTCCCATAGACCTCACAGTCCCCACACCTCCCACTGGCTCCTGCTTGCTAGCCTTGGCTCCATGTTATTTGCCATGGGGATTTCAGGCTGCTTTTACAGGGTTACTTGCCTGCAGATCCCAATGTAGAGATCACGCACGGGGAAGTTCTCAGAAATAAAACTGTCAGCCACTCTCTCCCAGCACACAGCCGGTGGAGTTTCTCCCTTTCCATTTTTTTTTTTTTTTTTTTACTTCTCCAGGTCCCCACCCTGACAACTGCTCGTGCTTCTCCAGTGAGATATCCATGCTCTCCTGCAGTGCAGCTGCCCTGTGTGGTCCACGGTTTGGGGCTATAAAGTTTTTGGGACCCTTGCCCAGCCCCAGAATGCAGAGCTCCCTTGAGAGCTCCCAGGGTGGCCCGGGCAAGGGGACTTGACAGTTGGGGTCATTGCCTGGAGCTATACCAGGAGCAGCCCTCGCTCGTCTGGTTTTGAGTGCACCAGGAGCTGCCTCTAAAGCCAGTCACTCTCTGTCACTCCTGTCCTCATTATTGTTCATTAATGCTGTCAAAAAGCCCTGTACGCGGACGCTACTCTGCTGCCTGGGGCTGACACACACATCTGCCGCTAATAGGTGTGAGAGAATCAGTGCCCATCCCCTCCTGCCTGGGGAAGCTCTTGCCCAACTGCCTGTGCTCCCTGGATGCAGGGAAATGGGGCTGCAGACACAGGGTAATGATCTGCTATTAGTTTGAAAGAAGGATTTCCCCCCCGCCCTCTGGAGTACTGAGGTGCCAAAAATGGCTTAGTTGAAGTGTATTCGCTATCGCAGCACAAATTTGGGGAAGAGGGGGTGAGAAATCCCGCAGAGAACAGGAGGACACTGCTGCTATCTGCAACCAAAGGGAAAGCAGCTGCCTCACTGCTTCTTGCTAGATCCTTTCTGAAGAGCCAGAGTCAATTCCAAGCCACGCACTTGCAGCGGTGTCGCTAGAGGGAAGGTCAGGCATTTATCCTCAGCTCGGCTGTGGTGGCTGTGCCGAAGGTTTATATTCACTCAGTGCTGCTGCAGCATCCTGTGCAGACATTTATTTTGGCTAAAGGCAGCCTGCTTCTCGTTTGGATGCAGTGGCTGAGGCCTGACCCACACAGGCACCGTGCGCCAGTGGAGCCACTGTGACCCTACAGGTTGTCTGTGTGTGGGTTCATTTCCACACAAGGGGGTCCAGATGACTCCATCCCACAAGAGGCTGCAGTTAGATGAGCACTGTCCTTGCATGGAGGGGAAGGTCATTGCAGAGCTCAGTCACTGCCAGGAGATGTGGTGTCCCCCAAAGCTCCCTGTTTGCAGTTACTGTAGACTATTCTGTAAGGGTTTTTTTCCTTGCAAGAACTTTTCTCCTTTTCTGTTAGGCCAGTAAAATAGCCTAGACATTCCTTGTTGTTCTACTTTGCCTCCTGTCACAGCAAAGAACAGATTGACATCATTTGCTCTGGAGCTCAGATGTTTTCATGGGGTTTGGTGTGGCAGATGATGATATATATTAATCACTAACATAACACAGTATGCTAGCATAAACAAATGAACACAAACAACAAACCACAGGGCTCTGCTTGCTAATGGGAGGCTGCACACTCCACAGGAGATCCCACTGGAATAAACCCTCTCCCTGAATTGCTGGGTGTTAGATCAGACCTGCTGTAAACTTAACCCAAAGGCCATAAGGAATGGATGCTTCAGCCAATGTCAGCTGCTTCTTCAAATCCAATCCAGCATAAAAACTGGCTACATCATGGAGATTTTTCTTCTTGCGTCAGTGCTGGAGCTGAACCCTCTGGATCACGTCCAGCTGAGAGGTAGCAGGCTCTGCATTGCCACTGAGGGCAGATCACACATGTTAAAGTCATATGGGAGACCAGGCTCTGAGAGCAGAGACCAGACCTGAAGATGAGCCCAGAACCCTTCCTGGAGCCCATATTTGTCTGCAAGAAAGCAAAGGTGCTTCTTCAGCCTGGCCCTTTCTCCTTTGCCTCCTTGTCACTTTACCCATTTATGGATGTGCCTGTTCCTAAGGGATTTTGTGACCTGGCCATGATTCTCAGCTCCACTTGCTATTTTCTCATGCCCTGTGGGAGACCTTGTCCCTTTTGAGAGTGCTGTGGTAGGGCAGGTGAGGCAGGAGTGGTGGTCCATTCTACCTGCCTGCAAAGCCACACCAGTATTACTGACAGCACATTCCTCTCCCCAGGCAGAAGGATTTTGAGGATTTCAGACCATTGCTCTGACTCCTGCTTCCACCACTCCATCACCCAGGCAGACACCCTGCTGAGGGTGCTGAGGACAGGCAGATTGTCACTGCTGGAGCCCAAGGCTGTTGCAACAGGCAGGCACTGCAGTCAGAGCCTACCAGGCACACAGATCAGCTGGAGGGGTGACCAGCCCTGCCTGAAACGTGATGTGCCTGCACCCTCTGTGCTCCTGCCTGCAGAGTCCTGGCCAGAGACCTGGCACCCCTTAACAGGCATCTCGGGGAAAGGAAGGGGCAGGAACTTCAGCAGCCCTTAAGGAAAACCCTTACAATACACTTTGTAATCCCTGTACAAGCCCTGCAAAGGGCAATGGTGAGTTACTAAATAAGCACGATGAAGCAGAGCAGAGCAAGCCTTAGAGCAATCCTGCCTCTGTGGTGCCTCAACCAAGTTCAACATGGGGTACCCAGGACTGCTTGGCCCACCTAAATCCTGCTGTTTCCATCTCAGTGTCCTTCTGTGCAAACAACAGTGATGATGTTTAGTCACCTTCAGAGGGCTGTTTGGCATTGAAAGGGATCCAGGATAATTTTGGCTTAGGTTTTGTATAATTTATTTATTGTATTTTTAGATTTTGTTGTACAAGGCAACACTGCACCATTTCTAGCTCTTCTCTGATGACATCTTAGTCAGCTCTTGTTCTTCCTACTCATTAATTCCATTTCTCCCTTTTTACTTGAAATTCCAGCCTGGAACCATTCAGGAATCCACATTGATGAGGGTTCTTTGCATTTCTTGTTACTTAATAATATAAAATTTTTAATGTAAAAGGCAGTTCAGATCTAACCTGTCCTTGCACAAGTGGCTGCTGCATGAGGAATATTCTCCTTCTTCTCCAACTGGGCTCAGAAACAGGGTTTGGAAAAGATGTTTGAAGGTGCACAGTCAGCCTCCCCAGAGGTGAGAATCAACATGGTTATTTCCTTCCTCATGGCTTTTGCTGGGGAAACCCTGGCCCTGGTGAAGCCAGCAGTGGATCCCCACGACCTGTGAAAGGCACAGGTGCAAGGGGACCCATAACACACCCGGGGCCTGAGCTGTGCTGGCAACTGTCCCTGTGGGGCCACTGGCCCTGGAGGCGAGGGCTCACCGCCTCCCCCACTCGCGGCTCGCTGCAGTCCAAGGCACTTCCCGTGGGCCAAGGCCTGGGAAACACCACTGACCCTGCAAATAGCACGGAGCGACTGGCACTGAGGGGTGGTTCAGCTTCAGGAACTGCCAATGCTCACGCCTTCCTCTGCAGAATTAGCACAAGGACAGATTAAAGAAAGCCAATTTCCTTTCTCATCAAATCAATTCCTTCTGGGGCAAACAAAGCCACGAGCACAGCGCTCTTGTCCTCCCGTGATCTTGTGGTTTGCTCTGGTTGGAAGAGGCAGCTTTGGAAAACCCAAGCCCATTTCCTGCTCTGCGTGCTGCAGTGTATATCCTCGCCTCAGCCCTGGAAATGCTTTGATGGATATTATTAGGCCCGGAAAGCACTTGGAGCTCCTTTCTTCCGTACGAGCTGAACAAACTGCTACGGGATGAAAGAGGGGCAAATTGGAACGGTCTGTGGATGCTGCAGGCAGGCTGCCTTGCTAAGGGAGCCCATGTTGTGCTGCAATAGGGACAAAGCAGCCTTGGGGCCAGGGCTGCTGCCAGCCCCTGGGGAGGGGGGACATCTCTTTCATACTCTCCTGCCAAAAGGCAGAGCTGTAGTGGGGCACCACCAAAATGATGGCAGTAAAGGCTAATCCCTCCTAACTGCATCCAGCCCCATCCAAGATTTTGGCCTCTTCTTAAATCCCTATATCAGGTCCAACAAATCCCATCTCCTAGCCCAACACACCCTCATCAAATCCTACAAGTGAGTGGAACCAGCTTTTCTCCCCTCTCACAATGACCACTGCCCACCCCAGGACAGACTTGCTCATTCTTGCTCAGCCTTCCAGACACTGGGAGCAGGAGTATCTCACTGCTCTGAAAGGGAAAGTGCAAAAGCAAAGCAAAGCCAATCCTTTGCTTTCAGAGGGACTGGAGCTCTGAGTGGTGTTTCACCCCTAACACAGTCAAGAAATGACAGCGCGGAAATCTTGGGGAGCGAACAGCACTTGTGGTTATTGGTGAAATCCCATATTAGTAGAAAGGTCTGGTAAATGGAAGCAGGAGTCGCTCTGACTACAGCATCTGTTGGATGTGGAGAGTGGTTATGACTCTCTCCAAATACAATGCACATGTACTGGGGAAAATGACTGCTACAATAACAGGAATAAATCTTAATAGAGACTTGGGTGATAACAGACACCATAGGGGAGTTATCAAAATGAAAAACATATGGCAGCGTCTCTGCCAGACCTGCATGGAAACCCCTTGGAAGGACTAGCAGAACTTGTACCTGTAAATGATAAAAGAGCAGAAGACACAGCGACAGAGGAACAGGGCTGAGAGAACCCCATAAATTCTGTCATCATGCTCTCCTCAGAAGAGCAGTGGGGGTTTGGGGTCAGTGTCCTGCAGCCCGTCTCCTTGCTGGACAAGTCCAGGTTTAAAAGCAGCCTGGTCTGACAAATTCTTTCCTGCTTCTCTCAGGTTTGGCATGGCAAAAGGCTTCAAGTCAGGCTGGACAGGAGCCATTTTTGATTGTGTTCAAACAAGACCTTGACCTCCACTGCTTATTAGCATTAGATCTCATTTTCTTTGCCTTTTGGCAACAAGTAAGAGCAAGGATGGCAGAGAAGGAATAGTGGAGGAGCAAATTCAGGGCCCTGGAAAGTTCAGGCACAGTTCTGGCAGCGAGGGCAGGATGGATTTGTTTTCCTGCAGTTATAGGAGCTACAAAGTGAGCCCAGACTTCATGGTATGGCAAAGAACAAGCAAACGGGAAGCTCGGCTGGAACTGACAGTTTCTTGGCAGGAAGCAGCAAGAGACAGGACAAAGCAATGTTAAATGAAATTGCACCTTTTCCCCAGCACTTCAATGTTTTCAGCAGAGGTGAAACCACAGATTAGCCAGAGTACAGATACCCAGCTTCGTTTAGCTCTCCTCAGGAGCAGCCTGACAGGTGATGGATAGACATAAGCACAGCAGATACAGAGCAGGTTGATGTGAGATGTGGTTAATGTTTGTCTCTTAGGTCTGCAGGAAGGGAGCAGGAGGCATTCCCAAGATCCCTAGAGCAAGGGGAGGTGTCCAGATTCTGCAGATCCCATACTTCGGGGTCAGAAGCAGGATATGAGGATTGATTCCTGGGTACCAGCCACTGCTCCTTGATTCTGTTAAAAGGTTGGTCCCACACCAAATCCTGACTGCACTGACTCCTGTGGCCATCCAGTACTAAGGCAGAATCCAGGGGCAGAGGGAGAGCCTTGAGCAGGGGCCAACACCTCCTCTTCACTCTTAGAGGTGACTGTGTAGGCTACCATCATCCCATCCAGTGCCAACTTGACAACTGGGGATTAAATAGTGGAAAATTCAAAAGACAGCTGAGGATGGGGCTTATGTTAGTCAAGACACTTGGGCACGCTAGCTTTAGCTGACCAGGGTCACCAGCAGTAAATAGAGATAATGTTATGGTAATGGAAAGAAGACGGAGGGCAGGAGGACCACAGAGCAGACCCTAAGTGCTAAATGCCTCTATGAGGTCAGAGACTTTGCCCCTGGCTGTCATTATTTTAATTGCATCCTAAATCTGCAGCCACTGGTCAGAGCAGATGTCTGAGGACAGGGGATGGATCTACTCTGGTGCCTGCCACAGCCAAAACTGAGCTGAAGAGGGAGTTAGATGTGATATTTGTTACACCAAGCATCCACATTTATATAATCCAGGGTTAGTAACCCTGAATGATTTGGTTCTTACAACCAAAAATCATTCATGTCCCAGGGATGAGCAAAGAGGAGCCTGAAGCTCTGAGCTGGTCTATTCCAGTGTCAGAGGGGCAGATCCTGTCCGTTTCCTTAGGCTGAGACTCACTCATGCCCATGGCTTGGAATAGTCACTGGGACAAGACCCAGGGACAGGCAGAGACTGTCTGACCCCAGACGGGCTGCAGATGTCTGGTTTTGGCTCAAGCAAATGTACATCAGGCAAGGCAAATGAACTGGGAGATCAACCAACATCTTTATGCTAGTCCTGAGCAGAAGGGTTGTTTTATTGCATGCTTAGTCACAACAAACCAAACAATAAAGTAATAATAAATGGTCACCAAAAATTATTTCAGAGTCCATAAAACAAAACCAGTGTTTAACAAGGACAAATGAATTGTTAACACTCCTCCTCTTCCCTGTCCCATAAAACACGTCAGGTTTTACAGGTGATGGGTGAATGCCCAGCTCCCCTGGCCTTGTGAGACCAGCAGTATGATCATTGCTGCCTTTTGCTGTGAGCACAGTGACAACTGCGAAAACTCATCGCCACTACAGCCCCAATTCCCACTTCTGCTACTGGCTGGGGACCCCTGCACAAGGCTGTGGGCTGCCCATGGCTGTGGGACACTGCCCACACGCCGTGTTTCCCCTCCATTGAGGCAGGGAGTGCTGTGGTACTGTCAGGAGCCAGGCACTAAAACCACGGGATGCTGTGCTGAGCTCTCGCACTGAGCAAACAAGGCTTTCTAAAGGTTTAGAGGACCACCTTCATGAGCAGAATGACCCCCCATGTTTAAACCAAACAATCTTGACCTCTTTACGAGTCTTAGCCACATAAAAGCTCACCTCTTGGACTCTCCATTAGGTTTTATGATGTGCTTCCATATTTAAATGGACATGACTCACACCAGGGTTTCTGCCGTGCCTGTGAAGGAAAGAAAAGATGAATGCCAGATGTTACGTATGAGTTGCTTCAGGGGGGGGAAAAAAAAGAGGAAAGAAAAGGAAATGTTGGGCTGGGCTTTCCCAGCTCCCTCTGCTCAGGTGAGCATCATACTGGTATTTGACTTTTCTCTAAAAATGCAGCCTCCTCAGCCTGGCCACACTCCTGGCTGCTCTGCAAGCACACAGCCCCCCCAGTTTGCCCTCCTCACAGCAGGGGCTTCAATTCTCTGTCAAAAGTCTTCTGGCCAAACCTGGCAGCTGTCAGCACCTCCCTGTTTATTTGTGGAGCAGGAAGGGGCAGGAGGAGGAGTGGAGAAGGGGTGGAGGGCAGCCCCTCTTTGGGGTGACACATTCCTTCACCCAAAAAACTTGGGGTAAGGCAGGCAGAACAGCCAGGTGATGCAGAGGAGCTGCACAGGTGGGGTGGGGTGGGTGGTGTGGGGAGCATTCTACCCACTGCAACTGCAAAAGCACCTGACAAGCTGCCTGCCATCCCCATGGGCTTATGGCTGTTTTCCTCTGGGCTCCAGTGGCATGGGTAGGTAGGAAGGGCTGAGCAGCAGATTATTCCCTTTACAGCCTTGCTCCTGCCTCTCTGAAAGGATCTTCTGTCCCCACACAGACCCCCTGCATGTCATTGCCTTGTCCACTCTGCTCTCAGTGGGCTCATCTGGCACATTCTCACATTCCCACCTCCGGGGGACAATGGCAGAGCCTCCACCCAGGCAAGCATGGAACTGGCAGGCTTGTGCCATAGGTCAGCCCTTTCCTGCACTCTGCTCTGTACACACAGAGCACAAAGCACAGCCATGACCACACTGAAGTCATGGCCAACAGGTCCTGCTCTCAGACCCTCAGCACCACCTATGGTGAAAGAAGGATTCCTCCACCCATTGCATCTGTTCCAGAATAGGGAAATACAACCTTAAAAGCCTAACTAGCCCTTCTCAGGAGGCTCCTCCTGGGGGTCCTGATGCTCCATGTGGCCTCTTGTCCCTACAGAGGACTGGGGGACTGACACATTGACATGAAAGGGGTCCTGCTTCTCCCAACCAGGGCGGGCTGTCCCACTGCAGACAGATGAGGCTGAAACTCCTCACTAAGCATATGTAAGGACATTAAGCTGTTGGAACTAAAGGATAATTTGAAAAGTATTTTTCATAATACTAGCATTAGGTTTCCCCAGCTTTGCAGTTGGTAAAGAGAAAAAGAATGTCCTTACTAAGAAAAAGCAAGTGAAAGCTGAACCAGAGAGGAATCAGGGGGTGGTGGATGCTTGGAGCTTGCTTAGCTCAGGACGCTGATCATGCTTGGTGCAAGAACATCTGTTCTCACCCCAGACCTGCAGGTACAGCCTAGGATCACTGGCTTTGCCTCAATGGCAAACTACAACATGACAGGAGGGAACTAACATGGTCACACTGTCCTGGGTGCATTCCCACCTCTGCCCCTGCAAAGGTCCCGGGGCTGCAGGCTCTGCACTTGCTTCTGCCTCCTCTCCCTGCCTCTGCCACCACAGGCCAGGGCAGCAAGTAGGATGTGGGACCCAGTGAGGCATCCCAAGCTCCTGAGTGCAGGAAACTGGGAACTGGCAGCTCAGAGACCATGAGGAGGCATCAGAAGAGCCCATGTTCCTCACAGAGGAATTCCTGTGCCCTTGCAAATGCCCGTGTGAACGAAGGCAGGAAAATTAACTGCAATATGGCTTTTTGTGATCACAGAGATATTGCAAAAGGAAGGAAAATAAAAAAAGGTTCTGTTTTCCTCTCATTCCCCTTCCCCACCTCACTGGAAAGACTCAGGAAGTACCCAGCCATCAGGAACAATGTGAAAAAAACTCAGTACCATTTTCCCTGGTGAACCTGGCAGGATCCCAAGCAGGGACCATAACAGTCAGCAGGAGTGAGGTTCCCTCATGCCTCCCCTGGAGAAACAAGTGTTTGGCTCCTCCATTTCACTTTCCTCCTCACCCTTTGTGGAGCCCTGCTGCCATGTCTCCAGCATGACAAGGAGGGATGTCTCCTTCTGCCTGGATATTCAGAGTGCACATGCAGCAGCAAGAGCTGGCAGGGGTCCCCCTGCCTCTGGCCTGAGCAAGAAGCCATGGCTTGGTGAAGGACACATGCTGGTCACTCCAACAGCCTCTTTAATTTCCAACTCTTCCCCAAAATGCCTTTTAATTGAGCATCAAGGCTGCCCAAAAATTTTCTCTTGAACCACTAGTGTAGATGCAGACTGTGACAATGGCCAGGGCACGTCCCTGGGAACATTAATCAAATTTTGCAAGAGCTGCAACCACAAGAGTGTCTGGGCAGAACCAAATTTACCACAAGCCACATTCCTTCCCCTTCCTGCCCTGCCCATCTGGCACAGCTGGGGGAGACCACAGGCAGAACTGGATGCCCGGGGTCACAGCTCTTATACATCCCTAACAATGGGGTGAAGGAGAGGTCTATGGCCCAACACATCCCCATGCTGGGTGTGGGGAGAGCCCAGGATACTGAGGAGCATCTGTGCTTCCAGAGAGCACATTCCTAGGAGAAGACACCATGGCATGGTCTCCTCCAGGGCCTCATGCATCCCCTAGGCTCATGTGCAAATGCTGTGCTTCCCCAAATAGACACTTTTCTGGGAATGTCCCATGGCCCCGAGGAGGCTCGGCTGGTTGGCATCAGATGACCAAAGCTGTTGTGTGCTCCCATTGTTCCCCAAGGCAGTTATTAATAGAGCACTGTAATAATAGGGGATATTTATAAAACACCTCTGTGCCTGGGAATCCAGAACAATCTGCAAACCTGTGCAGGTCTGTGTGTCAGCCCTGAGCCCCTCTGGTGATTGTTACAAAGAGAACAAACCCTATATCTCACTGAATGTATGAGAAATTCACAGGCTGGAGGGGCCACTGCAAAGGTCTGGTGTAAGACATGAGCACCAGCACTGTGGTCCTGCAAGGGTGCAGGGGACAGCTCAGTTCCAGCCACCTCCCTGCCAGCAGAGAAAAGCAGGAACAGAACAGGAATCATAGGTGCTCTTTCTCTTGTCCCAGCTTGTGAGGAAGAGAGATGACACTAAAGAAATGAAAGTAGATACAGTCCATGCCCAGGCTCCCCAGGACTATGCAGGGGGTGAGGTATGCAGCTGGCAAGGGGCTGCACTGGTGCAATTGCCTTTTATGAGGATTTTGATTAGAAGGATCCATTTGCTGCCCTTCCTGACACCTGGGCTGCAGAGACCAAGAGAAACTCTAGTGACAGGGCTGAGGATCTGTGCTTAAACAGTGGAGTTTCATACTTCCAGAAACCTGTGCAAACCTACCAGGCTCTGTACACTTTTGCTTAGCTTTATAGAAGGAAAAAACCAAAATAAGATGCAGGATTCAGTTAGAGCAAGACCAGACTCTCTGTGCATCATGGGCTGGGGTGAGGTGCAGAGCCACACACTGGTACCACACAGGGGCTCCACACACAGCCAGGATGGGGACCGGACAGAGAGGAATGCAGATAGCCTTGTTGTTGGGCTGTTCCATCAGGATCATAAAACCAAACAAATCCAGTCCTCCCCAGCCTCACTTGAGGAATTAGAGAAATGAGGCCATTTATGTCTTCACACGGGCGACTGAGCCTGGCAATGACCTTTGGTCACTTCGAAGCAGGGCTGGATTTGAAATGTGAACCAGAGACCAGGAGGTGAAAACCTCCATATCCCATTACAAATCGCTGGGGATGCCGAAGGCTTGTCAAGTCACAGTGCTTTGCTGCTTATTTATTACTATTTGTCTGTGATTGTAGCCATTGCCAGGGCTGGTGTTACTGCTTGGGCAGTGGTCAGCTGCCTCCAGGGCCAGCCTGTCTCCCAGCAAAGCCAGGGACCCTGGGGCTGGAGTAGTCAAGGTGTCACAACTGTTGGAAAAACACATTGGTCCTTTTGTGGCAGCAAGTACAAGCACAAGCATCACAGTAGGTGACACAGGCCCCCAGCTTGTGACAGCCATGAGGAGGTGAATTCTCCTTTAAGGTAATGAAGTATACAGCCCTACATAGTAAGGGATCTAGGTAAAAAGTCCCTGAGTGTTAATGTAGTGAAAATAATTCTAAAAAATATATATTCAGTCTTGTCAACTGGCTTATTTGCAACCAGACAGCACTTGCTGTTTGATTATTAGCACTGTAAGATGGAAAAGCCTCTGTCTGCCTTGAGCTTGTTCTCTGAAACAACTGCACAAGATCTGCTTTATTCACAAGTGGTTTGACTGACTTAAGTTTTCTTTTATCCAAACAGATCTAACCCATCGAGTAACCATGGCTTCATGAGAAAAGCAAGTTGGAGACAGTGTGCATTTCTTAAAAAAAAAAACAACCTATCTCTCTATAAACAGAAAATTTCCTCCCATCCCTTTTAAGCCTGCTTCACTCCACTCCTCTCCACTAATCATCTTATTTCTACTTTTGTGGTCTAAGAGGTATCAGATAATTTTGCAGATCAGAAGCTAAGGCAGGCCCCTGGGTGGTCAGAGAGAGCCTCCCCAGAACGGCTTTGCTGGCTCTGCCCTCCAGACAAAAGGGCAGGTTTCCACAGCTCAACAATGGGATTTGGAAGATGTTTCATAGAAGAAGTTTTAGCACCCCTGTGTGGTATCACTCTGCTATGTGAGAGCTGAGCAGCACAGGGAAATTCTGCCTGAAGCTTCCAGGAGTCCACAGCAGCCTGGGTCTGCTGATGGAAATGTGAGTCTGTTGGGAGACCAAGCCCAAGCCATTTCCTAATTACCAGTTCAGCCTCAGGGAAAGCCACAAACCATCTCCCAGAAGGGATGGGCACCACAGGGCTCTTTCAGGTGGAGTTCCTTAGATGTACAGAAACAGCAAAGAGAATAGTGTGTAGAGAGCAGTGATAAACTCACATAGATCCATGTGTCTGGCTGTGACATTGAACACTTTACAGCAGAACTGATGATAATTAATTTGCTTATGATGTGGGACAGCTGATGGATGTGCTGATGCTGTCAGGATTCAGTGAAGTGGCACTGATTTAATTCAGGGGCTCTGTTTATGATGATGGGTTAGTTCCCAACATGACCACGGTGATTTAGAAGGTGGAGCCCCATTTTCAACAGTGAGAAAGCATTTAAGTGCATGTTTGCTGAGTACCCACAGGTTTGCCAGCTGAAGGTATTCAGACACTGGCTGGTGATGGAGAGAGGCAACAAAGAGCAGTGAAAATTAATAAATCAAGGCAATACTGGTCCTGACCTGCTGACTGGTTTACTAGTTTCACTGGGTACTATCTGCATTTAATAGGAACCCTTACACAATTCTGCAGATGTGATGCAGGCTGCCAAAATGCTTGCACTCCCTTGAAAATTCACCAAGAGTGCATTTCTCCCTGAATCTTGGTGGGATTTATGCTGTTAAATCTGTTAACACCAGCCAAGAAGCTGCATTTGTCTAGTGTCCAGCTGAAGTGCATTAACTCCAGGTGAAGGCAGAAGTGTGAAAAGCAGCTCAGCTGATGGGAGGGAAGGTGTGTATTGATGGTGCCAGATCCCATGTCCATTCTCAGCCCTTTGCTATGGGGAAACTCCTTTGCCCTCAAGGCTGTCCTGCTCGGTGCTGCAGCATGTCCTGGAACAGTGCTGTCACTCTGAGCAGCTCTCCAAGTCCCTGCTGCCAGCAGAAAGGACCTGTGAGGGGTGAAACAGGGTCAAGTACCTGCTACTCAACAGAGAAAATATATTCTGAGGGTTATTCATCAAGAATAAAACTACAGAAAGAGAACTACAGGACTGTAAGGAAGTGCAGAGCAGGTCTGGAGCTGAATAATGGAAATTCCCAAGAATTTGGAATTTGGGGCTTGCTGGTGGCTTCACACACAAAGTTAATCCAATAAAGTGAATTGTCCTGTGCAGCCTTTCCAGTACAGCAGCCTTTCCTTCACCAACAGGATTAACTTTGGGCCCAATCATTGTATGCAATGCTGAATTATTCTGTCTTGGTGCACTATCAGCTGAATTTCCTATTTTCCATTTGCTTTCTTTAGCAGAGCATTTTGTGGCCAGTCTGAAATGACAAACAGTGAACACACAACAGAAGGTTTTAGGTTCCACTGAAACACAAGTTAGTCAAGTATAAATAGTGTGTATGCTGTTTACGGTCCTAAAATTTAGATTGGCTTCTAGTTAAAATTACACATGTGTTCCAATTGTTTGTTTTTGTTACTTGTGTCAGGACCAGAATCCAAAATACCTAGGACTACATAACAGCTTTGGGAATATCACATTTTCAGCCCAATGGCTGGATTTTGCTGTAGTGAATTTAGACTTCTTGAAAACATGGGAAAAGAATAAATTGGCAAAGTAGAAAACATTTAAATATAAAATCTCTTTGAAAGAATCTGAGTATACAGCTGTTGCAAAATAATCCACAGAAACATATTTTCTTGGTGTTCCTTTGCTGAGAGCACTTCTTCTTCAATGCCAGGTTTAGAAATTTCCACCTTATTTCATGCTCTGATGAACCTACAAGAGTTTTGTCTGCTCTGAGGTGAAGCACTGTGCTGTGCCAGAAGAGGCAAGAGCTCTACAGATGAGTAGAGGCAGGAAAACATGCTCAGCTCTTAGTGCAGCTCTCTCTTGTTGCAAAGAGAGGAGTTCCTGGCACATGACAGGCTTCCTCTATGGTTACTCTGAGTCCAAAAGCTTGTCCAAACCTCGCCTTTGGCATGGCACCTGAATCAGCTTTGGGCTACTTTACCAAAAATCTGAGTCCTTGCAAAATCTTTTGCCAAGGCCCAAGGTTGCCACAAAGAACCTCTGGGTCCCTGTGGCAGCCTGGGCATCAGCCTGGCGTGTGGAGAGAGTGGAGCTTTAGCAGGTGGCCAAACTGATGCTATCAAACCTAAGTGTCAGATTCCAGGGGGACCAGCCTGCCCTGGCAAGGGCAGCAGGCTGGGCTGGGTGCTGCTGTCACTGAGCAGGTTTTTGGCTTAGCGAGTTCAGCAGGCATCTGGCAGGTATTCATGGAGTCTGTGGGGGGCTGACCCAGGCAAATTTGACCTCCAGCATGTAGAGAGCATCAGGGAAGTGTTCTGGTTTTACTGTCATATCCAGTAGGAAAAGCTTAGTAGTTTTGGGAGCTGTGCACTGTGTCCCTTTGAGCAGGCAGTTTGGCAGGGAAGGCAGGGCAAAGAGCTGCTCAGCTGACCCCAGCTTTACTTAGACAGTTTTTAAATTGAATGAAATCCAGGGGGACAATGCCCAAATAAAAGCAATGCTGGCTATGGCTGAAGAGAGCAAGACTTCCTGGGAGTAATTTGGGACCCCTTATTTGGGGTCTGTCTCAGGATAGATTCCATCACAGTCCCCACAGGGCTTTGCCCACAAGATCCTCCCTGCAGATGATGGGAGAACAAGTACAATGTGGGATAATGACAGATTTTCAATGTATTTCTGAAAGTCTTGGTTTAACTTCTTCTGCCTGGAATTGTCAGGGCATCTTTGGGTATGTGACTCTTCATCTCAAATGTTTGCACTGCCTCCAACAGGCACGGTGGGTACTCACCACAGAGACATCAGATTCCATTTGAAGGCCAAATTGAAGTGTGGGTAATTACATTTCCCCATTTAAACTGCTGGCCAGTCTCAGCTGGATAAAATGTTCCCTTCCTAGCTGGAACTGTTGCCATGTCCTGGGGAACAGCTGCTGTGACAAAGTCAGGGGGCAGCTGCCGCGTGGACAGGACTGACGTATCGGTGGCACGCGGCCGCTCAAGCCCAGGTACCTGCTGGCAGGAGCCACTGCTGCCGAGGGCTCGCTGCGCCCTGGGAGCCCCAAGAGCTTTCTGGGTTCTGGTTGAACAGCTTGAACCTATGCCTGGCTGGTGAGAGAGTGGAGGGATAGAGAAAGGCTCAAAGCCAAGTGCAAATGAGATTTGTGAGGCTGGGTAAGGGGCTGTTGCTGCCTGAAGCACTGCCTGCAGTGCTTGATTTGGGACCCTGACACCAGTCTGGGTGCCCATGCTATTCAGAGCATGCTGCCCCCACAATGTGATTCTGACATGGCTAAGTCTGCAAATGAGACCAAGTCCAAAGACATCTGAGCCAAAGACAAATTGAGTCAATGGCCCAGCTGAGGAAAAGCTGGTGAAATACAGACTTGGCCCTTTTCCTTCCCTGCTGCACTGGTGAAGTGCACAGTCTCTCAAGTAGGTCTTTATAGCCTATCAAAGCGCCTGTGTGGCTTTTCAGGGGGTTGAGCTTCCACTCACAGCCCAAGGTCCAGTTTAATAATGTAGCTTGTTAAATAAACAAGTGGATATGCAGAGCCCCAGCACTGTGACGATGGAGAAGATCCGGTGTTCTCTTCCCACTCCAGAGCCAGCTGTTGATGGACATCTGTCTGTAAAACATAGGGCCTTTTATTGTTTTTAATGCAAGAAATGCCTTTTCCTGGAGACCACCACTGAATACTGCTTTGCTAGAAAGGCTCCTTCACAATCCAAACAGAGAGCAAGTGAGCATAGAGGATCCATTACCCAAAAACTCAACAAAATCTTCCTCACCCATGAAAAGTGTATGCACAGTGGAGGACGATCTTGGGGATGGGGCTTGGAAGAGGGGGGAGCTGTTCCTGGAGGGTGGCGTTCTGGGACTCACCAGATGAAAATACTTCCATTTTTCTATCCGATAACTCTACTGCCTAGCTAACAAAAATAATCCCTTATTAAAGATAACAGGAATCTGGTTTGTATAATGCATTCATTGAGATTGATGTGCTTCCAGTTTTCAGAGTTTCTATACCTTCAGAAAGACTAAAAGCCACAATATCAGCAGGATGGTGGGGACAAGCTCTTTTGCAGACGCAGTTTGGGTTTATGATTTTGTGTGTGCTTTTGAATTGCAGACCTAAATTTGATCTCAGCCATCAAAAGAGAGTTGTCAAGGTCTTAACCTGCCTGAACAGGTTACCCATTCAGCCTTGCATTGCAGCCAAGGGGTACACACGTATAACCACCTCTTTTTACCCGGGACATGGAGCCACCTATCTGAATTCTCATCCTTTTATTAGACCAGAGATTTGTTTTACTAAGAAAACATGGCAAATGCAAATGCCAGTAATATATTCCTTTAACTGAGCCAAATTCTACATTCTCTCATGCTCTCAGATACCTTCAGCAGCAGCAGTATTTTGTCTAGTGTGCAAAAAGCACAGTGGGCTCTAGGAGAAAGAAAGCTCAGCAGAGCCACTGCCATTGTTTCCCAGGGGGCTGCCCCAGAGCCCCTTGCTGTGGGACAGAGGCAGCCAGAGGGTTACAAAAGCAATGATTCTGCCACAAGTCACCTAGAGTCCCCTTCATGCTGGCATGTATCTCTCGCATCTGTTTTGTGTGGTAAGAATTGATTTCAGCCTGACAGGTAAAATCAGGCATTCTTACAGATCAGTCCTGGAGGATTCATCAGTGGCAAGATAGATGCTAATTGCTGATGAGAAATGGTCCACCAGAACTGGCAAAGGCCTCAGCTCTGAGGTGCTAAATAACCCCAGTGCTTTTCTGGCAGGAAAGCAAAAATCTGCTTTTGTGCAATGGTCAGTAGAGGAGAACTCAACCGGAGCAACCTGGAGTAAGCAGAGGGACCCCCAGGGAGAAGGTTAATGCAAGGGATGGTTTACAGATTCACAGGATTGTGAACCATTTTTGTGCCCAGAAAAGGTCTGCTTCAGGATAGGAAAGTTCCACCCATCTCATAATAGCTTTGGTTTTCCAAACACAATTTGATGTCATCAAAGATGATTTCACCCTTTATCTCTTCATGGCTGAAATTGCAGCTGAGTGACATTCTCACATTATGCAGAGACAAGTGCAGCAGAAATTCGTCCAACTGAGAAAGCTAAATTGCAGGGTCACCTTGTCAGTGTGGTGAGGAGATCCCCTTTTGGCTCCCACCAAAGGCAGGTTTGAGAGAGGCCCCAACTCACATGGCTCCTTCCTGGGACTTGGCTCTTCCCTCCGAGCTCCCTGTGAACGGCAGGACCGTGAAAGCACAGAACGTGGATGTCCCTCTCCCAGTTCCTTTCATTCCTGTTTTCCATAGATGAAAAGCATGGTTTCATCCTGTTAACACCCAGGAGCTGGCACGTTCCAGCCTGGAGTTATTTCTTTTTGTTTCTCTTATGAGCAGTGATAAAAATAACCCCTAGGAAAAAAATAATCAACCCTTGAAGGCCTGACGCAACCGTCACCCACAGGAGCACTAGGACTGACAATACATAATAAAGATCTGAGGTATCACCAAGAAAAATAGGAAGCAGCCAAAGAAAAAAAGGGTCACCACAAGCTCGCTGTAAACACCCTTGCTTGGCATGTATCTTGGCTATGCTGATGTGATTGCTAGCAGGCCAGTGTGACGCTGCATTTTCACTGCTACAGGTATTTATTTTACACTCTGGCTCTGAGTCTGAGCCTCTGAATGTAAAAACAATCAGAAGGCTGAAGTGTAAATTCTCCCTGCTGATTTATTTACTGTTGTGTTTTTATAGCACCACATGGCTCTAAGTTTGCACTGGGCCCATTCAACCAAAACCCATGTCATACACTTCCAGAGAAATGAATGACTTTATAAATTCTCTACAATAATAATCCCACGTACAGGAATGCATGCAGAGAACACCCAGACGGGGCTGGAATGTTTTAAGAATATAATATTGTGCTTTTTTGGTCAGGGAAACACATCTCTCTCAGGAATATGTGGTGTGGCCCAGGCTCCAGCCCTGTCTGCCTACCACCTGTAATAAGCCCTTTGGGAGATTTTAGTTCAGGCCACCCAAACTGTGAGCTGGGCAAAGAGACATCAGCACTACGAAGTTAACAGCCTTAATGAAGCCCGGCCCAGAGGAGACTCAAAACATCCACTGTGGGGGAAAAAAAAGGAAAGAAAGAAAAGGCTTTGATAGGAAAAACATCTGATCCATGTTCTCTAATCTTTGCTTTGTTAGCTAAAGCATCTTTAAAGGGTTTAATACCCCTGGAACAGGGATCTCTTTCTCTCCCCTTCAGAAATACCAATTAGAAGACCAGCAAACTGCTTCCAGAATGGGGGGACTCTAAAATAAATTAACTTTAGCTTGAGCGGTCTGATTGCCTTTTTTTCACAAACTATTTTTCCCCCCTGTTGTGTGGGTGAACAAAGTTTTCTCCAGGGAGAGAAACCAGCTCCACGTGCCAATACTGTTGATGGAAAAGGAAGGCAGTGAGGCAGGGAGAGGGGAAAAACATATCAAATAAAGGGACAAGAAAACAAGAGGATTTACTTTCTAAATACCACGGGAATGACACCCTTCTGGCATGGCAGCCTGAGGAGCGAGGGTGATGTACACTGGCAAGAGGGAAGCAGCAGGCTGGGTACCAGCACCCAGTCACCAGCTGTGGGGCAGAATCAGTGCACAGCCCCTCCAGCCCTGGCAGTGGAGGCAGTGAGGAATCAGCTGGGCTGGGCAGAGGTGCTGCTGATGGCCACAGATTACATTGTCTTTGCACTGAGAAAACCTTCCCCAGAGTCTTGGCGTTGGGAGGACGAGGGCAGGCACAGCATGTCTTTGCAGCACAGCTGATGGCCAAGGGGCTGTGTCTTGGTGCAGCACAGTGAGGCCAGCTCAGTTTTGCTGCCAGCTAACCTGGTCGCAGAACTGCTGGTGACACGCTGGGCACTGTGGGCCACGCTTGCTCCTGGCCCAGGGTTTGGTGATGGCAGCAGAGATGCCTGAGCAGCCTGTGGGGCTCGGCCAAGGGGCGGTCGCCTGGTCAGTGGCTGTGCCATGGGAGCCCGTGCAGCCAGGCTGGGGCTGATGGCGATGCCTGTCCTCCCTGATGCCTCCTCCCCCAGGGCAGCCCTCCCTGCCGGGCCATCCTGCAGCCCCACTCCAGTCACAGCTGTTACCAATGATAAACCCTCTCATCTCCACAGACCCGGCTCACCCAGAGCCTTAGAAGGGAAACATCTGAATAAGCTCCTGGCTCTGTTCATGAAATTCCTGGACATAGTCCATGCTAAGATCTTTTTCTCTGTAGCTGAGTATTTTCCTTTCCACCTCAGGGATGTTACAACAGCTGTTTGTAAACAGTTTGCATCCAAAGTTAGCGGAAGGGTGAGTAGGGGAATCATGTATCAACTTTGTCCTCTTGAACATCTAAAAACTGTTGCAGCTACATTGGCAGTGCCATGGCAGATTTAAGAAGTCATTTGAAAAGGCCAGTGGCCATCAGGGCACCACCCATGCCTGCCCACACACAACCAGGCCAGAGCAGGACTGTGGGATGCAGCCCTGTGGGATGCAGCCCTGTGGGATCCAGCCCTGAAGGTGCTGCCTGCTGGAGGCACACACTGCCTCTTCTTGGCATGAAATTCATCTTGGAGCCTCTGTTCAGCTAGAATCTAGGAGAAGGAGGTTTTCTGGGGAAGGAAGGAGGCAGAGGCTGATAAGAACTGTTGGAGTGAAGAAGCTGCAGGGCAAGTGTGTGCTGAGTGTCGAGCACTTTGGAAAACCTGGTGTTCCTCTGCAAATTGCTAAGGTGGCCATGGGATGGCATAAAGGTGGGCTTGAACCTAAGCCCTGACACTGCTCCCCATGCTCCCTAACCCTGCACAGTATCCAGTCTTGGAAACAAGATAGTCCTTCCCTGTTCTCATTTCCACCATGAGTCCCTGCTCTGAGCCAGCTGAGTTTTGTACAGAAAAGAGAAAACTTAAAAAAAAAAAAAAAAAAAAAAGGCAAGCAGATAAAAACCTTGCACCATAATGAGGAAAGGACAAATTTTCCTCATTACTGCATATAGGATATCTGTGTTTCTGAAAGGTTTTTGCTTTCCTACACAGCCTGAAATGGACTGGCCGCTGTGAGAGCTCAGCCCTGTTGCAGGAAGCTGTTGCCACAGTGATCCCTGGAGACCTCAGCTGGTGTAGGGGGCTCTGCAAGTCTCAGTAGCCCTGATGCAAGACCTCAGATTTAGGACAGCTGAGTTTGTCACCCTCAGGAAGAGCCACAGGGGCCATGGCACTGGGCACAAGAGGGCTGGGGGGCATCTGCTGGCCATCTGTGTTGGCAAAGCTTTTTCTCTCTCTTTTTCTTCTCAGATTGTGTTACCTGTCATCATTTCTGGGAACAAGTGTATTTTAAGAGATGTCTTTGAAACTGCCCAGCGACAGGCTCCCATTCGTACATCGCTCAGAGTGCATTTGAATAAATTGAACCACAGCTTTTTCCAGGGGCTGTGCTTGTTCCCTCAGGCTTTTCTCTCCAGAGATGCTTCAGCTGCCTGACTTCTGCTGTTGTTGCAGGTGGCAGAATGCCTTCATGCTTATCCCTGCCAGCCCTGACTGACTGGTACTGTGTGCTGGCACACCCCAACTGTCCTGACAGGTCCTTAAGTGTTTTTCTGGATGGGATGGATTGGCACAGGCCATCAGCAGAACCCAGAATTTTTCTTTCCATCCTTTACTGGCATTCTTTCAGCTGATGTTGGGAGGACCTTATTTGCTTTCTTCTTCAACTAACACTTTCCCTTGGCATTAAAAATATCAGCAATGGAGCTGACAGTGGCAACAATTCCAGAGTATTTTTTCCAGCTCCAGTGAAAGGTGAGTTATGGCTCATTGTGCTCAGTCTGACACCAAATAATTCTGGGTGTCAATGTGTGTAGGATATGAAAGTATTTTTTGCATGCAGCTGCTGAGGCTTCTGCTCATTTTCTGATGCTATTGAAGGCAGCCTGAACTGAAACACAAAGATGAAGTCTGTGACCTCTGCAGACCTCTGGCATACAACCAGCAGCAGGAGCTACCTGAGATGGGGCAAGAGGCTTTGTGGATTACTGGCCTGGTGTCAGGTTAGTGCCAGGCATTTGCTGTGGAGGGTCACTGCAATTTTTTCAAGTGCCAGATGCTTAGCTAAGGAACAAGCCACATGGTCCCAGGTACAGCCCTGGACACTGGGGCTAGGTTAGGATATCAGCATGCACAGAGATGCTTATGGATGTCACACCCTGAAGCAAACTGAACAAAATGTACATTGCAAATAATTGCTCAATAAGAGAGGCAAAGCAGAGGGTGGGATGAGCCCTTGGGCTTTCCCACAGCACAAGGCAGAGGCAGGGAATAATATTTACTTGCAATTGACCATGTCCAGCTCTTGTTTTCTCCTCTCCTAGCCACAGACTCTGCTTGGTACGAGATGCACTCTCTCCACTTGATGCTGCCTTGCTTTTGCAGCCTGACCCGTCAAACTGAAACAATACAGGACATGTTTTACAAGGTACTTCTGCAGTGGGGAGGGAGAATTTGTAATTTTATGGAGCTTGTAAATTTGACTAGTAAAGTCCTTTAAAGCCCATAGCTTGGGCATTTCATCCTACTGATGTTCAGGGATAAAGGCCAGCAAGGGCAGAGGTGAAAGGGGCCAGATCCATTGCTGAGATGATTGCAGGCATTGGAGCTCACAGAGGGAAGGAGTTTGGTGTAGTTTAACCACCAGCTTTACAAAATAGACTGTCTCCCTTGGAGCTCTTGGGAGTCTCTGAGCTAGCTATAGCCTTGTATGAATACGTGAGTACAAAAGACTCCAAGTCAGTGCAGCTGAGTCAGGACCCAAAAGAAGTGCTTTTGGCTTGCACTTCACCAAACATGGCAGCATCTGGGGAGATAACTGACACCTCTGGCAAATTTGGTTTGTGTGCCTCAAAGGCTGGGGTGAGCATCCCTGGCCTGCAATACCACAGGAGTATAAGGTACTGCTGGAACAGCCCCAAGAAGGAATAAACAGCCATCTATTGCAAAGCACCAAGCATGAGTATAACAGCAGGGCTTCTAATAAAGCCTGTTCTGTGTCCTGAGCCAAGGGCTTTACCTGCCACTGTGGCTCTCTGCAAGGCAATTATTCCATGGGCAGCCAGGATGATTGATGGAGATATTCATTAAACACAAACCTGACACTTTGCTCTCTAAGCCCAAATAATCCAACCAGGCTGTCCCTGAACAGGGCACCCTCCCCTCGGCACGTTTTTCATGGGGGGTTTCAAAAGAAAACCAGCAGTCAAGTACCAGAGCCCAGACCCAACAGGGGGATGCTGGCTTGCTTCTGAGGGCCCAGGGCAGGTGCTCAGGCTGGAGCCAGCTGTGCACACACGGACCCTAAGCAGAGAGTATTAGGCTGTGACAGCTGCAGCTGGCTCTGAAATAAGCACCAAGCATGAAGAGATTATGATAGATTTTACTTGTATTATGAAACTGATTTTACATCATATATGAGGCAAAAAATGTCTGTCTCTCAAAAGAATGGAAATCCTTTTGCAGGGCCAGAACTGCCAAGAGCCAGGCTCAGGGCTGCTGGTGGGGGTCAGGCTAATGGAGCATCTTCTCTGGGGCTGGTCTCACAGTGGCTGGTCCACAGCATATGGCATGGAAAAAACATCTGTATTGGATAGTCTGACTTCAGTTTGGGGGAAAAATAAACTTTTGCTCTTTCTCTCTTCTGTTCTGGAAAACAGTTTTCAAATTACTTTGCTATTTTTGACCAAGAACCAGGCTGCTTTGGTCCAGCTGTTTTGTCTGCACTATAAGTAGGGGACAAGCTAGGGAGGAAGGCCTCATCTCCTCTCCCTTCATTATCAAAAGCAAGTCATAATTCCCAACTGGGACAATCATGTTGTGTTTGCTGCACTTGTAGGATGAAGTGCACATCACATCCTTCCACATCCTTCTGAGCTGCTGGAAGGACCTGCCCATCTGTTTTAAATAGGCTTGGAAAGAAATGGCCTCAGAGCAGAGGGCAGGCAAAGTGATGGGTCCCCAGGGCAGCCCAGCCCAGGGCCCTTTCTGTCACTCCTCTACAAGTGGGGAAGTTTGGTCTGCAGTCAGCAATTCCTTTTGCCTTACAGATGTAAGTGCTAATTCATAAAGAGATCAATCTTACAGCGCTGAATAATACTAATGGCATAACTAGCACCACCTCATTAGTCCTCTAGTACCTGCCCCCCAGGACAGCAGTGTGCAGGAGAATAAAAAACCCAGCTTTAAAAAACAACTCTTTAACTCTTTTACTACTATCTCTGCAGCTATTAACATGTCAAAGCTGCTAGTAAAGGGCCTCTGTGCTGGTGAAAGGCTGTACAGCTGGTTGTGAACCTTTATGAATATACTGAACTATGTAACTCGGAAGCAAAAGAGTTATGTGCTCACTTCTGAAGCACATAATTTTTGTGTGACTGAAATAGCACCTAATTCCCCTTCATTTAATACCAAAAACCAATTTCCATGTCAAAACTAAAGAAGAGCATTAGAATATTATTAAAGCAATAGATTATAACCTCAGACATTTTAAAAATTTAGTTCATGTGTCTTAGCAAAAATTCCAGTTTTGGAGACCATAAAGTCCCTGCAAAAATGCTACCAATGTCTGCTACCTTCAACTGAAATTAATTTTTTTAAAAAAGTTCCTCTGCTGAGAACTGGCACGTCTTGGGCAGTGACCAGGACCCAGGACAGCTTAGCAACAGCTCTCTGAACAAGGCCTGCCAGGAGCAGGTGAAAGGCTTGTTACAGGCACTTGGAGAAGGAAACCGTGGGATCTCAGTTGAGCAAATCAGCAGGTTTATCTAAGGATGGATGATACACCAGCACTGAGTCCCTGCTGGAAGCAAGAGACAGGCTTTGGCAGAGCTGTGGTAGACTCAGTGCTCTCCCTGCACCATGCCAAAGCCCTGACTAGCAAGGGCAGTTGGTGGGAATCAGGGTCTCCAGGCCATTTCAAAAGGCAAACACTCCCATAAGTGGATGTTTTTACTCTTTCAAAGCAATGAAACACTTGTGGTTCCCAGGGCACATCTGACCCCCTGGGATGGTTCCTCACTTCCTGCAAACCAGGTGTCTGCATGGGGAAGCAGGATGCCCCACAGCTTCAGGCTCTCCTCACGGCACTATTTAGTCACTGGGGTTATGGGAATTAGCCTGAACCATCCAGGAACTGACAGTGGACCCCATCCTGTTATCATGCTCTATGATGGCCTATCAGGAAATGACATAAATACCGTCGTTACTGTCTATTTTATTTTTCATCATTGTGAAGCATCTTTTTTGTTTTGTTTCAGCTGGCAGTAGGTGACCAATCAGAGTGCCCTGGCTCCCCACATCCTGCTGGGCAAGGTCTGTCTCTGTCCCTCTGAGAATCGGGCAAAGGATGTGTCTGTTTGTCAGTGTTTTTTTCTTGCTGCCCCAGTGATGTTGCCCAGGTCAGGAAATAAATCTTTTGGGAAGGGGCAGGAAGGCAGGTTTGATGAAGCTGCCTGTGCTGAGTGTCCACAGCGAGCTGGGCACCGTGCGTCAGGCGGGACAGGCGCTGGGAGAGTGAGCTCACACAGGCCTGGCTGTTTGCATCCACAGTGACTCCAGGTCACTGACCCCTTCCCTCTTGCAAACCTGCATCTGTCTGGAGTGACCTTTCTGGCAACATTTTAAATTTAACTTCTGCACTCTGCATCCTGCCTATGCAGAGAGGGGAAGCTCCCTTTCCAAAGAAAGCTTTCCATCCTTGGAAATACATTAAATAGTACTGCCAGTGAATTGCCTTCTGAGAGTTTCACACTGAACTGCTAACCAGGGGAGAACCAGTGAATACAGGGAAGACATTCACCAGTTAGTGGCGTTGTCTTTCCCTGCTGTCATCACAAGCCCTTTGAGGACAGCAATAGGGATATCATGGGTCTGACCAGCATCTGGCACTGAGCAGGCACCAGCCCGATACCTAGGAGGAACCCTCTTACTCTGGTCTGCTTTTCCTGCTCTGAACTGCCCAACAAACAGCAAGGGAGACCTGTCACAGAGTGATTTTCTGATTTACAATGGGACTGTGGCAGAGTATTTCTAGCTCAGGTAATAGCTGTTTTGTTAACTCCTAATTTCTTCCATAATCTGTATATTTTTGTCCCAGCTAGGGCATGGTCTGTGATATATGATGGAGAGCTTAGCCATTAATCATATGCAAGTGAAAGGATAAACTGGTTTTATTAGTTTTTGGTGTGCCAGGTCACATAAATTAACTGGAGCATGTGTTTAATGTGTCCTGAGCAGTGTCTCCTACCTTTCCTGGTAAGTGAATATGTCACCCAGGAACTTCCTCTACCTGCATCAGCAGCAGGACCACAAACACTCTTGTGCTACCCTTGGGGTGACTTTTGCCTAAACTGCATTTAGGGCCTGCCTGTCCCTGTGGAAGGGGTTTTTACTATGGCTGAAGTTTATAGATGAGGGAAACGAAGGCAAAGTGGGGTGACACAGTGAGTGTGCTGCCAGTGTGTGCAGCAGCAGGACACCAGCCTGCATCTCTTGAGTGAGACTCATGGGGTAGAAGTATGAGGCCAATGAAGACTTCCTGAAACCATTTCACTGCAACCCAGGATGCTCTTACATCTAAAACTCACCTGCCTAGAACAAAGCTATGAAAAAAACAGTGACTCAGCTCCTTATGGTTCCAGTGCACCTGGATTTCTTATGGTGCACTGTCAGTATCACTCCAAGGGCTTGGGTTTCCTTGGAAGGAAGGGGTGTAACTGACTCATTAGCTGACCCTGGCATCCTGATTTGCATAGGATGCTTCTGCTCTCTGACTCTAGAATAATAGTGGTGATTATAAACACATGAAGGAGAGGGGTGAGGGTGGTGAAAGCCATTGTAATCACACATGGGGTGACGTGCTGACGGACGGGCTGTGGCTCAGGATCCCGGGCTCTGGGCAGCCTGCTGAGCTCCCACACAGCGCGGGAAATCCCCCAGAGCAGCTCAGCAGCTTTCCTGCAGGAATTCAGCTGTCCCCAAGGGTCCTCCTGACACAGAGCCGCTGCCACTGAGCAACAGAGAAAATATAATATTGCCTCTATGAAATGTTGTCATCCATCCCGGATCAGAGCCTGTGATCCTGCACGTGCAGTCTAGACAGCCTGTGTCTCAGTCCTGCAGCTCAGAGCCCCTGGACAGGCAAAGCCAGGGCAGCTGGAGCACAAAGTGGCTGTACTGTTTTTATGTACTCCTAGCCCCTGAAGGGTGCAGAGACTGATCAGGTTCTCATACAGACTGGGGGCTCATTTGGGCTGATCTAATCCAGGCTGGCTGCAAAGCCCCTGAGCTTGATCTGGTATCATAGGTGGCTCATACTCTCTCCTGACCTTAAATATCCTCTCTTGATTTTATTTGGATACTCAAGTTTTGCTCAAAATACTTTCCATTCTTCCTAGTGCTATCAGAAGGACCTTGGCATGAGAACCAGATGTGGTACTTGCTCTCCTGGCACCCATTCACTTACACACAGACTATTAATCTGTGTAGGAGAGTGTTATAATTTATTTGATATGTATGTAAATCCCAGAGCCAGAGTGCCGTTTTTGGCAGCCTCTTCCACAAGCTGATGTGCAAAACTCTTTTACTTGAAAACTAAAAATGATTTGCTGGGTCTCACACTTTCCATACGAACTTGTGGGGACTCTGTGTGAAAGAGAGGGACAACATCAGGCTAACCTGCCCCTTGTTTTGGGGAGCTGTCAGATCTTTCTCCTCCCTTGTTCCACTTGAATGCAATTTTCTGGCTTGTTCCCACCACTCTGATGTTTCCAAAATAGCTGCAGATAAGAGTCCAGTGACTTGGTTGTCATACTGTTTTGAAGAGCTTTCACCATGATTTTTCTATTATTCTCTCATTTTGTTTTGCTTTTGTCTTCTGATTTTACTTGCTCGGAGAAGCAAACTGTGAGGGGATATATAGCTTTAAGGGAAGAGAGAATGACCTTAAACTCTAGACTCCTCAGTGCATTTGGACTTTTCCCTTTTAACTTACAAACACAGAAATACTTTACATTTAGGTTAGTAATGCCCAATACATTAACAAGAAAAATACTCAGAATCTGAATATACTTATAAAGCCAGCACTTATTTAGACAGGATGAATTAGACCATTTACTTTCCAATTTGAAGTTTTTACTTTCTAATTTTATTTCTGATGTGGACTAGGAACTCCCATCAAGGGAGAAGCAAAACTCCTTTTCTGGGTCTAAAAAATGAACAACTGAATAGTTCACATAGAAAGGAAGATGTCTTTCCTAACACTGGCAATTAGCAGTTAACTTTGAGGTACCATTGTTTTAGCATCAATCCATACATAGCATATCCTGTCTAGTGGTCTCTGCCCTAACTCAATAACTACCCTTCTCATAGACAAAAATGTTTGTGTTCTTGATAAAAAGTAACCATTTATTATCCTATGGAAGTCTGGTTTCCAGTGTATCTTTCAGAAATTATTCCTGTGATCTTGCCACAATGAAAAAAGGTTTCTTCTTGCCATGTCATTCTTTCTTTTGCCAATGGAAATAACTAACCTCTCATGTCCTTAAAGGGTCTCATGTAGGCTCTTTGGTAACTGGTTTGGGAAATATTCTTGCAATTTCCTAGCTACTGACTTGGCACTGCTGAATATTTTTCTGGTGCAGAGAATAAGGGAGGGGAAGGGGTGCCACTTTCAGCAGGTAAAAGGGACTGAAAAAATGTTTGAATAGGTACTTGGCACTTGCTCCAGTGCTTAAAAACACTCCTGTTTCCCAACTGGGCCCTATTTTTCTCCTAAAAACATTCCCTGATTTGTGACCTATCTGCAGGTGCCTGGGTTTTTGTTGGCTGAGTGTCCATGTCCTGAAGTGACATTGACTATTTGAGGATTTATTTCTTGCCTTGCAAAGACATTTAAATTTCCAGAGCCAGAGACCCCATGACCATGGGCTGGTGACTGGGTTTGTTTTCACACACAGAGGAGAGGGGATGCTGTGGAATGACTGTTGCTGGAGGCTCACCCAACTCTGGCAGGTACCTGGGTTGAGATCATGCTGGGAATTTGAATTGTTGCCAAGTTGGTGTGAGACAGGATCATCTCATCTGTCCTTTTTCCACCCAGCTGTTTTCTGTGAGGTAAAGTGTTTGTCCTATCACACACCAATGCTCTGAGCACCACAGCCATATCCCAAATATGTCCTGCCCATGTTGGAGGCTCATATTTTCACTTTCACAAGCTGCTGTGTCTACTGGGACTTTTCCCAAGTTTTAAGTCCATTTATGACTGAGCAAGACCATGGTTTAAGCTTGAAAATACCTCAAGGCTCTCTCAGGACTTACTTTGTGTCTATCATGGTTCTAATGGTCTGGGCATGGGGTGACTGCTTTGTGCCAGCTCTCGTAGTGATTTCCTGGCTGCCACTCTTCCATGTTACCTGTGGAGGGGAGCTTGCAGCAGTAATTTCTGTTAACTTCTATTTTCCCTTCATAAATCTGCATGGAAACATAGTCAGCAAAGGACAGTCTCTCACTGTTTGCACCAGGCTTTAGATGAGCTGCACACTCCACAGTTATGGGGAGCCCAGAGCCCACTCAGACATGTCAATATTCAAGAATGAGGGCTGAATTCCTTCTGTTCAGTGTTGTGTCAATCCACTCAAATTCCTTCTAAAAGCCAGGCCAGAAACACTGATATGTTTAAAGAATTCATGTCAAAACTGTCCTCAAACCTGGAAACCCAAATGAGACACAGGTTCCCTCTAGGAAGGTGTTAATACATGAAAGTGTGACACACAATGAAAAAGATTACTGGACAAAGAGCTCTGTTATCTTCTTGCTTTGCAGTAAATATGGATTATGTGTTTAACAGACTTCTATTCTACTGTCCTATAAGTCTCCCCAACAGGAAGACTTATTTTAACCAAATGGATCACACTTTTACTTGTTTTTCTAAGAGCAAACCATCTGTGCACTGGAAAAGTTTTTATGGCCTATGAAAGAGTACTTATAGGTGCAAAATATCAACATTCCTGTAAAATTAAATTAATTACCTGTTGGGAACAAGGATTCTTTTCTCCCTCGTTTAACTAGAATTCCCAGGTCTGCCCTCCAGTTCCCTTCGAAACTGGGAACTCAATCAGATTAATCAAGGTGAAAGGCATTTCCGCTCGCTATTCAAAACATTGCAGCTCCCCTTTGTCCTTATCATGAAGCTGTTCAATCACTCACTGCCACAGAGGAATGGGATTGGCTGGGGGACAGGGACAATGCATGTGCTTCCTTTGACTCAGACCTACCTTCCTTCCCTTTAGTCACTGTAGCACCTTATATTGCTTGGAACCCAAAAGTAAAAGCTGCTCCAGAGGGATGCAGTGAGATGGTCTGAGCATATGTACTTGTGAAGGAGTCTAGATTATAATTTCACTGGCTCATCTTTCCTGTGTAGGAGGTCTTTCTTAGCTTTTTTCTCTTTTTCTCTGAGAATGATTACATGACTCTGTTATTTTTCCATTCTATTTCATGTGGCATCAACTATGCCAAATAGTTTGCCATCACATCCTTTCCTTTTGTTTGAAAAGAATGTATAATCTATCCCAGCAGATAGGTAAACTTTGGCAGGAATATGCTCAAAATTCAGTGATGAAGAATAAAGTGTAATGGATAGCATGATGTGGAAGGAAGAGATGCAAAACAGACACAGCTCCGTAGGAAACCTCATAAAGTCAAGAAGACACTCAAGTGCAGATATGGGGAGAGCTTTCTTTACAAAAATCAACTGATTCCTCAGAAAAGACTCTCCCACTTCTAAATACACTCTCAAACTCTCAGTTGGCATTCACCCTTCTGAAAACCATTTTAAAGTCAGAGGAATTTCAGAAACAGCACATCTGTCGATTATTTCAATCCCCTAACTATAAATATGGAGAAATCATAACCACAATGATGGAATCCCTAGCAAAACATTCCTAGCTGCTAAAACAGTTTAAGGATCTGGAAGCAAAAACTTCGCCTCAGCGAAGTTTAGCTGATGTAGCTGACCATGTACATGGTCCATGTCCTTCTGGTTACAGCCTTCACTAGTGTCTCTAGAAAACCTGCATGTGAGAACATCAACTGCAAAGATGGGCTGAGCCCAGGTATGTCCCAGGCCTTGGGATAACACACTCCTCCACACTGCAGCCTCAGCCACTGGAGAAAACTCTCCATGCTCCTCGCAGCAATTGTGATTTAAAGCCATTGGAAACAGGCAGAGGCACAACAGATAGAACTAGAAGTTATAATGTTTACATTCTCACAGTTGGCTCTGGAGACTTGATATAGTTGATTTAGGAAAACACCTGCATTAGAGATGGAGAACATTCATTGTGTACTCCAAGTCCCCAGAAGAGAACCCTTCCTTACAATCCTGTGTGCCACTGGTGCCAGCACAGTTTTTAATGTCTTGGACAATGGGTTTCTTTCTCTCCCTTCTTTTGGAAGATGATTAGAACCCATCAGCTGAATGTCCTTTAGTTTTAGGTTATCATTTAGCTTGAGCACACTCATGGTGTTTGGTATCAGTACAAGTCCACAGCCAGATGTATACATGGATCTGAACTGGCTCAGCAGGAATTCCCTGCTGGGATGGTCTGACCAGGGAGTGGACAGTGTATGTTGGCATGTGGCTCACAGGAACTCGGCACCTTTAGGACAATTCTGTGGCTGTGTTCATGCCAGAGGAGGAGTTTCCCCCTTTCTTTTTGTCCATGTGACACACACTGAAGGATCCCTGAAATATTAAAATAAACAGAAAGCTTGACTTGCAGAACCTGTCTGCTAAGCCAGGAATCACATTTCTTGCTGCAGTTTCAAACCGTCACCCAGAGACTTGTAAAACATTGACAAAAACCCCTTTGCCCCCAGAGCTTTCAACAAAAACAACAGCCAGTACTCGCACCCATCCCTGAAAGAGCAAATATATTAAAGTCAGTTCCCCCTGCACTCTCCTTGCTTTTACCCCCACAAAAGGAGAACCTCTGAGCATATTCTCCTTTGTAATTTCAATTTCTTTTCCATTCCTGTTATTATAGCTGATTTAAGGATTAGAAGGCCCCAACGTGCCAGATGTGAGGGAAGCAGGCTTAGTGGATGTAGTAAAAGAAATGTAAGGAAACCCCCTGATCTAAAGGCCCATTTCCTGCTCACTCTCATCACTGCCTGCCTTCAATGGGGAATGAGTAATCTCGAGTTCAACACAGCACTGCCAGCTTGTGAAGTGAGACTGCTCTGAGTCTGCCTTACTACTGCAAGGTGTAGTAAAGCACAGGGTACCCATGAGACAGAGACCTCTAAGCAGATTACAGATGGATCTAAGCAGTTGTTAGACAGATGCTGGCTCTGCAAGCTCCATTCCTCAGAGACATGTTGGACTCAATAGCCACCACACACACATGCACAAGGACAGGGCAGGGTTAGTTTGTGACTCACCCAGGAAGTCTGTGGAACTGCCAGGAACTGCACACAGGTCTGAAGGATGAGTTTTTATATTCTGCATGGTAGACTTGCCTGTTCCTCCAGCTACATTTAAATAAAATGCCTGTTGCCATCTCTGTTGTGAAGAGAGGGACTTCCCTAAATTACTTTGCTTGAAAAAAAATCTTAATGAATAGAAATAATGGAGGATATTCATGGCTGAGGTATGGCCTTCATAATACCTGAACAATTTTTTATCCCCTGAATACCTCTTGGTACTAAATACATACTCAGAAAGATTGCCTCAGAAGGGAATGTCTTATTTGACTGAGATGCTTGTGAATTTCTGTAGAGTTTTTAGGTGATGATGTTTTATGGAATATATCCCAGAGCCCTCTGTCCTTGTATTTGGAGAGAAGGTTCAGCTTATGTGCTACCCACTGGATCCACCAGCTCTTCAGCTGAAATAAAGAACTGAGTCATTGCCAAAGGTGATTTGCTCTTGTCTACCCTTTGCCCCTCTACAATCTTAAGTAGTGGGATTTGAGAAGACATGCAAAGTGAGAAAGCAATTTAATTCTACATGGAAGCAAGCCAGCTAATACTATCCCACCCTTAGGACCAATGTATTTCCTAGTAGCTGTGGCAGAGTATCCCAGGTTAGGTGTCCAGTACTTCTAGTAATCCGCAGCCAGCAGCCAGTTTTGAACTGGGTTTTTTGGTGAAGAAATACAAATGCCACAGACAGATAGGCCTTTTCCTCCTCTGGTTTTCTCAGGAAATACTCTTTCAGCTGTTTGGACACACAGATCTTGCTCATCTCAGAGTAAGGACAGCAGGGATAGAGAGCATCCTCGTCTCACCTATCCAGCCAGCTGGACTCAGCTGGGGCTGCTGAGCAGAAGCAGTGTCCTAAGATCCCTGCATCCTGTCAGCTGAGATGAACTTTGTGAGCAAAGTTGGAAAGTTTTATATATGCAGAGGAGACCTCCAGTCCTTCTGATGAGAGAAAAGACAGAAAGGTGCCAGACAAGAGATGAATCCTTTCTAAAGCAGCAGCGAGGGAAGGGGCAGCTGTCTGGGCTGCTGTGCTCTAGGTGGTGGGAGACAAAACTATCCAAAACACCATCCCAGAGACGAATAGGAAACCTTGTTTTGCCTTGGGGATGGTTCATTCAGTTTAAGAGAAAGGTTTGCTCATTTAAGCCCCGAGGACCAAAGAGGCCAGGAAAGCACAGACTTAACATCTCAACAACTCACAGAGGAGGTGATAGAGAGATGGTGCAACAAGGAAGGCACAAAATTGTAAGCTTTTATTAGGTGCAGATGATAACAAATGCGCTAAGGAACTGCTGTGTGTTTGGCATCCCTGGAACAATGACTCCAGAGCTGGCTCCTAGGGAAATGAGTACTCCAAACTGTAAAGCTCAAGAGCTGTGCTGAAAATGTATGTCAGCCCTTTCTTTATCAAATGCTGCAGGAGATCAAGTGAGAGAATTTGTTTCACCTGAATCTGCAAATCATTGCTAAGTCATTGGGCTCATCTACACACACAGCAAGAGCATCTGGCTGGCTGGCCTCCCTAAGTGCTGGCTGAGTGCTTTGCAGCTCTTCAGCCACAAGTGCTGGGAGCAAGGTGTGAGGTGCTGAACTGAAATCACCAGCTGACAACTTCCAGGGGAGCTTGGGAAGCTCCCTGCAGCCTGTTCCCTCTTACACTTGCTGACATCCACGACCTCTCCACAGATGTGAAAATGGCACCTGAGAGGCCTGTGTGCAGAGCTGGTAATTTGTCCTCACCCAGTCTATTCCAGTATGCAGAAATATGCATGGTGTGAGAAATGTGTCCGTGGCATAAAGCCAGAGCCAAAACAGACAAAGAAATAATGTTTACCCCCAGGGCCTTTCTGACAAACAATAAAAAAGCAATAGAGTCAAGATAGATTACGCGTCAGCTAAAATATTACCTCTTCCTGCCAATTCTTATAAAAGGAGGCAAAGCTGCTCTTCATGCTGAACTAAAAACTTCTGTTAAAATACTCAAGGAAAACAATCATTTAGACAGCATGTTTCTTTCTAGCCAATGACAATAATATTCTTGTTAAATCTTTATTGTGACAGTCTGCTTTATGGGATGCAGCAGGCAGTTTGCTCTGACTACAAAGCTGCACAAAGGACTAGAGGACTGAGTCTGAGATGAACACTCTGGTGACAACATCTTTGCGAGCAGAAAAGCTAATTTATTCCACCTTCATCACATACAGAAAGCAGCTTTAGGTTGGTTGTTGGCTGCTTTATGCCCTGTGCAAAACCCACTTTCCAAGCCATTAAGGAAATGATTGCCACTTGGGCATCAGAGGGAATGCCATCCCGCCTCACCTGAGCCAGCAAGCAGCAGCCAGCTCCTGAATGGATTCCTGTGCTCACCTGAATGGGTCTGAACAACATGGAGATGAACAGGCACCGTGTGAATATTTTATTCAATAAACTTGGCTCTGCTGTTGTGTAGAGGGTGAGGCATGTGATTTATTACTTACAAGAATTTGGACAGCCCCTGGCTTAACGTGAAAACACTGGCAAGTGTCAGGAAATTCATGAACTTTACACACACAATTATCAATGACTTGTATTAGCAAACAATACTGGATATCCTCCCTTATGCAACAAAGCCAGTGGCCAAGCAGAGCAAAACACCTATGTGGGCCTAAGGTGGTAAATCACACACCATCACCTGCAAGTAACCCACAGTCAGAGATTTGTCTATGTGACATCAGCAAGAGGAAAAGGCTCTGCTTAGGAACAGATTAAGAAAAAAGAGTTTAGCCACTTCTGCAAAGCCTGGGTAAGTTTCCAACAGGCACCACCTGTAGCAGTGTTCAAGACATAGGAAGCCATACCTCTCTCCATTAAATCTGATGGGCATCACTCCGAGTCTCTGTGGATATCTATGCCATAACATGAGCTGATAAAGGAGACACACCTTTTTCAGTGAAAAATATGATCAGACAGATGAGATAAGCTTCAGACAGCTTTCTTGGCTTGGCAAAACTAAAACTTCCTGTTACAGAAAACTACTCTCAGCACTCAACAGAAACAAATTTTAAATACCGGACTTCCATGTTGGTTATTGGATGAAAATACACGTTTCAGTGAGTCAGACACATCCTTCTCACACCTACCCATACTTGTCTAAACCCACAAATCTGGCAGTGGGACAAGTTGTTTATGCACAAGCATCTGTACCTGAAATGAAGAGTGCAAAGTGGCATATATAAAGTACTTAATTTATAAAGTAAGATCTATTTCAATAAAGGTAATTGAAGCATGCAGTCCAGGGGAGGTCAGGTAGTACAATATCACACTGTGCACAGACACTGAATATGAAGCTCTGCAGAAAGGACTTGTTCTGCTGTGAAAATTCACCACTTGTCCCACTTTGGAGTTAGGAGGTTGTTCATATTTTAATGAAATACTTAAACATGTGATTAATCAAACCTATTCAAGGACAAAGTGAAATGGAAACCAAGCCCCTCCAGTATAATGGTGCTAAAGAGTGAAGCTAACTGGGATTATTAATATAACCACTCTTACCTGGGTGAAAGGGAAAATAAGAACGGCCTTTCAAAAACTAAGAAACATATCCAGAAGTAATGAACCCCATTATAACTAAGAAGGATGAGTCCCTCAGTCAGGAACACTCAAAAATACCTACTTCTGTTCTGATTTTTTTTTTTTTAAAGGCATATTTCTAACTTTCAGTGATAATGACATCCTCCTTGGTCCATCAGAAACCAGGGAAAACTTTCAATAGGAAGCAGTCAGATATTTAAAAATCAATGGAAGTGGAGCTGTATGACCTACTGCAGTTAGATTTAAAGAAATTTTAGAACATGAGGGAAATTCCACAAGACTGAGGAGAATTGCAAAAAGTGCCAACATTTGAGCAGTGGTAGATGGAAAATCCCAAGTGGTATTAACTCAGTTAATCAGATGTTGATTCTGGGTTCAGTTGTGAAAAGACTGATACTGGATATGAGCATTGAAGAACTTAAAGGGAGCATATTTTGTTCCAGCCAGCATAATTGTATGGAAAATATGTTTTGCCAAACTAACTTTTTTTTATGAAATTACAAGCTTCATTAATAAAAATGCTTCTGATATAATATAGTTTCCTACAGGGCATAAGGTTTATTTGCGTGACACTGACAAAAAGACTGAGCACTCTACAAAGCAGTGTAGCATTTCTTAAATTGAATACAATTAGGGAACTGACAGAACACCAAATATTTGTAAATGAGAAACTGTGATGAAGTGGGGTTGTTTCTGATAGCATCATACCCTTGACCAAACAGGGATAGCACTGGAAGTGGCACAACAAGAGAATGTGGTACTGTACCAAGATGAAGGTCTGGCTTGTTTCATCAATATGCATGCAAATTGGACCAAATAAAAACCAAAGGGCCAATGTGAAGACTGGAGGTCCCATTTCCAAGACCTGAAGTTCTGAAAACATTAGAAGGGAACTGGGGAGCACAAAACAATCAGTACAAACCTGTGGCTGAGAGCATTTGAAAAACTCCAAAAGAACAGACTATCAGGGGAGATGAAAATTGTGTTATCTTTGCCTGAGGAATTACTGAGACCACTTCTAGAATATTCTGTCCTGTCTTGGATCTACTCTTCAGAAGGATGTGGAAAACTTTGGGATACACTCAAAAATTTATGTTTAAATGAGATAAAGTTTGGAAACTATGCCAGAAAACAAAGGGTTTGTAGAAGGTAATCTGTGTGATTCGTTGAGGAGAAACCTAGAAGAGACTTTGAGGAAAGCTGCAACTTTTCTGTGTTCATTTTTGCTTGGAGTGAAACCAAATTTTAAAACCTGATATCTTTTGTGAAATCAATCTCCTGGTCCCGAGCTGTTCTCATCCCAATGATCCTAAACTTAACAAATCTTATGCCAAGGGTAACACAAAGCTGAATTTGGAGACTGGTTACATTTCTTTCTAGACAAACCATTTGCTGGTTTGTGCAGCTCCAGAATTTTGCACCCTGATGACATGAACAAGTTTCTCTTGCACACAGTGAGACCACTTGGCTGGCTGAGAAACGGTTAGTGAAGGCAAGGACTAAACTCTAAGGATCCTGGGTTCTAATTCCATCTAAGCCCCTGGCTGATATTTTGAACCTGAGCAAGCATTTAACTCCCTCAGCCTCTAGGCCAGCTGTAGAACTGGGAAAAATTAAGATCTTGCTGAAAACCATATGTTGCATCTCAGCTAAGATTTATCTCCAAAAAGTAACTCAGTGAAAAGACCTGCTAGGGAATGCAGGCAAGTGGATGGATGGAGACTGTTGCAAACACTGTAAATTCACACTATTCACATGGATACTTAGGGCTAAATGGGAAGAGGCCTTTCCCTGATGATCAGTTTATAGGTGTAGCATCTCCAGCCTCAAATTCGCAGTGATAGCACACGCAGTGTTGCCAGCAGCCAGCTTTAAATTTTGTGGACTGGCAGCCTGGAAAGCCCTACTGCCTCAAGCAGAGGTGGTGGGCTGTAGGCCTGTTCTTGCTCCCGTGGTTTGGAGGAGGCCAGTGAACCCTGCCACTGGAAAGCCCTCAGTTTCAGTTCATATTTATTCATGTGCTCGTTTTTCTTGTTTGGTGAATGTTGCATGTCAATATTTAGTCACTCCTGTGGAAACAGCAACACACATGCAAAGGGAAAGGGAAAAAAAAGGAAGGAAAGAGTAGAAAACACTGTTTTAAGGTCCAACCAATTTGGCTGGTTTTGCTCTCTTGTCTCAGGAATGCGAGTTCATGTTGCCCATGTGCCTGTAAAGGGAAACAGGAATTGAAAAGGGAAGTGTATCAAACTGTTTACTTGAAACTATGGGCAAGAGTGGGAGCCAGAATGTCTGGGAATCCCATCAGGCATCCCCTGTGCATGCACAGCTCCCTGGAATTGCTGCCTGGGGCCAATGATGCAACAGACCTCTTGTGTTTTCAGCCACCTCCTCTTCTCACCAAACCTTATGGGGGTACTCTGAGCTCCTCTTGGTGGAGTTTTGTTTCTGATCTTGGGGCTTTGGGCAGGCTGGATGGGAGCTGAAGGTGGGTAAGAAGGACCAGAGACAAAGCATCTAGCCATCCATCCCACAGCAGCAAAGAGGCAATGGAGCTCTGGGGCTCCTTCCTTCCTGTTCATGTGCAACTTGCATTGAAAAAGCAGCAACAAAAAGATAATACTCAAAAGACTTTTGTTGATAAGACTTATGAAACACTGATTACAAATTAAGTTTTACTAAGTAATATAACAAATTGCCCAGCATTTTGAAAACTTCATTTAAATTTCTGCTGATAATATGCATCTGCTGTATAGTAAAACCAAAATGACATGGGGAAATACTGGATTTTAATTGCAAGAAAAGACAAGGGAAAAGTCCTTAGGTTATATATTTCAGTTACATTCAATTTGAAAACAAGAAAAGGAAAATGCGGTGACTGTGATCTCCAGACACAGTATTATTTTCTTCATGTTTACCCACAAATTAAGGGAAACCTTCTTTGTTTCTGTTGTTGGAAGTGGAAGAAGGATATCTAGTTGTGATTTGGAGGAAGTGTCATCAATACAGTGAAAAGTAGTTATTATATGTTGCACTTGGCAATAGGAACATCCTGAATAAAGATACAAGGACGTGCATGCAGAAACCTGAGGAAAAGTCTAACCTGAAAGGGAGGTCATCTGGTGCTGCCAGTTAGGGCTGCAGGGTTTGTTCTTCTCAGGCTCTAGTCTTTCAGTATGACACTGCCTGTTGTCAAAAAATGGCAAGTCTCAGTGAAACCCTGGAGAATGGGGGAACTGGAACAACCCCCAGGCTTTGGCAATACTTATAGAAAATTTGTGTGTGTGTTTAGATCCTTGATTGCAAAAGAAAAATGGCATTAAGTTGGCACCAATAGGGAATTTTATACCTGTCAGTTGTTGCACAGGTCTGCAGCTGGCAAAAACTTTTAACTTCTGCCAGAAAAGCATCAGGGTTCCCACATACAAAGCCAGAGAAATGATATATCTATACCAAATACAATAAATTTATTTTGATTTCAATACAGTCACTCTGATACAAGAGCTGAACAGGTTTGCAGAGGCTTGATATAACCTCAGATGGAAATAGGGAGAGTCACATCTCCCATTTCTGCAGTCACACCAGCCTGTAGCATATAAGCACCAACATGTGCCTCTTTAGGAGATGTATCTAAAAGCTACATTAACTTACAATAAAAGTCTAATTTGACCTCTCAGGAGCTAGAATGCTGGAATTGCAGACCAAGTGTCATTAAGTACAAAGCAAAAGTTGACCTGTAGTTTTGTCCTCCCCACGCCAGTGCTCTCCAGATTCATATGATGGTATTTGTGCATTTTCTGCCTTCTCACATGGGCAGGGACTTGTGTCCCTGATTGGGCCAAGAGAGGAAGAGACCCCCAGCTGTTGGCTCCACCCCTGCAGTGCACAGGGCCTTTGATGCCAGGTCCTGGAGTGGCCTAGTGCCAAAGAGAAAGACACAAAACTGCCCTGCAGCACATGTGTGGTGGGATACCCTTTACATGGGCCTCATTGTGAATCACGTGCTAAGAAGGGTTGGTCTAAACCTTTACATCCTTCCACAATTCAACACTTAAAAATAATTAAAGATAATCTTTACACAGGTGCCAAGCAACTGCCAGGTCCTTCTAGGTTTAAAATTAGCGTTGTTGGGTCCCAGGTCTAAGGTGATGTGTGGGTCAGGCTCCAGCAGGTATGTATGGTTGCTGGTCCCCTTGTCTGCTTTCCCCTGTGGCTTTCTGATTTTCATGAAGAAACTGCAAAAGGCAGCTTTTTGGTTGCTTTGCCATGCTCCCATCCAGACCAACAGTATCCTTTCTTGAAGAGGGTGTGTGTCTTGTGCCAGCTCCACACCATGAATGTTGAGTACATGCAGTCCCTTTTGAATCACAGGAAGTATGCAGGCTTTGGAGATTATCAGCCCATTATTAACATTTCAGAAAAATATAAAGTGGTTTCCGCTTTATCTGTTTACTCTGTGGCTGATAAAATATTAACATTTTTCAACCTCCACTGAATAATCCCTGGTCCCCATATTCCCAGACAATATGGTGTGTGGCTTAAATGGATCACTCCAAATGAAGCTGTTTCTCTTGGCTACTGTCATACAGGAAGCTGGTGAGAAAAAGGTTGTTTGCACAGGATTTAAGCATTTTAAAAAAAAATTATGAAAAAGTGATGCTGAGGAAAACATCAGGCAAGTAGTAAAAGTGCTTTGCATGTGTGCAGCTGTTTCCTGGACATTTCTTTCTATTGCAGAGGCACTTGGTTCACAGGAAATTCCAGCTCACATACAATGCCAGTCTCCCCAGAAAATGGGCTCTGAGCTCAGCTGTATTGATCTGCTTTGTGCAACTGGTTGTGCTGGCAATTAACACCATGTGCACACTCACAGGCAGCAGAGACTGTTTTGATTTGATTCTAAATTGTTTTTAGGAAATGACAGTAAATTTGCCTCAATCTGTTTTATAGTAGGGCTGTTGTTTCTCATGTTAGTTTTAGACCTGCCCAGATTAGATATTGGTCCAGATATTACTTACTGCCTAAGATCTGTGGGCAAGCAGCTGGCTCTAGGCTTGTGCTGAGCACCATGTGGAACTGTGGTTTTTGGTGAGAGGTCCAGCAGAAGGAAGCAGAAATGCAAAATCACAGGCTGGTGCACAGACTGAGGGTCTTACATCAGCCTTCTCTATACATCTAGAATGTGTACCAAGTTTAGAGGTCCTGAGAAATTAATTGTTTCTTCTAGCTACTCTTTCTAGACTGTTTTTCCAAGTTTAGAATAGTGACAACACCAGATGGATATAGACTCCAGCAAGCCCAGGTTTGGCATTTTCTGCTGGATAGAAACCCTGACATGTTGCAAGTACTGGTATTGCTCATCTCATGGCAGACCCAGCAATGTTTAGCTCTCATCCGGAGGTGCTGGGAGCAAGACAAGTGCGAGCAGGGTTAGCTGGAGTTCCCATTCTGCTGAATTGGCAGAAAGCCTCATGGCAGCAGATGCAGGGGACCTGAGATGATAAATGGACTTTGGAAAGCAACCCAAACATGTACATACAAATTAGTATTTAACATACAGTTGCTATTTGCAAATTATCCCCTTGTGATTTAGCTCTTGAATGAAAGCAACTTTGTTAGCTGAACAAACAGTAGCAGAGGAGGCTGCAAAAACGCAGCTCCACTCCCACCACAGCCAGCCTGCCCATGGGTTCACATAAGGCACACACCCCTTCCCAAACAAGCTGTGAGAGCCACCCAGGCTTGCTCTCTTCTCCCACTCTACCAAGCACTTGAAGCCATGTGAGCCACCCTTAATCAGCCACTAGCCCTGAGTAAGGACCTGAAACTGTGAGGAAAGGCCTGGTGGCAACATGCACTGTGAGGTTCCTGGTGAAGGGGAGACAGGAGCTGGGCTGCTTGCCAGGTGCTTTGGCAGAAGACAAACTGGGTCACTATCCCATGTTTTTAATGGGATGTGATGTTATGGCAACACATGAATCATAAACAGTTTGACACCAAAAGGAATAAGCCACGGTGGCCCAACACCTGAGCACCCGCCCCTACATCCGGAGTGACACAGTGGGCTTGACGCAACAGGCCAGGCTCTGACGCGTGTTGTGAACGCTCAAACCCCAGAACTCCTCCAAACCCCAACAATCAAAACCAGTGTGAGAGCCCCAGTGCTGAGAGCCTGCACTGCCCCTGCGCCACTTGGAAGGTTCCAGAGCAGAGAGAAGGAAACCAAGGCTGGAGAGCATAGAGAACCCTTAGGGTGCTGTCAGCTAGTTAGTCTGCAAGCTGTTGGGACAGCACATTCCATCTGAGGAGCCTGCTTGCCTCCAAAAAACATGAGGGGCTGGTGGGCAGCAGCCTCCTGTCGTTGTTCCTGGCACAGCAGGATCAGGGCTGGCAGCCTGAGTGCCCGTCCAGATGAGCTCTGAACCAAGTGAGCTCTGCAGGTCCTACCAGGAGCAGCACAATGCACCATCCTCCCCCTGACCCCACAGCCGGGCTGGAGTTTGGAGGTACCAAAAAGGTGGTGTTACTCAGTGGCCTACATTTTGCAGGTCAGGTCTTTCCCAGCCAAAAAAAGAGGAAAAGGATTACATTTCAAAATAGTTTCCCTTCCCTTTGGAGGGAGAAGTCAGAGGTAGAGCCAAACAGCTGCTACTATGCATGATTTAAGGAGATAAGAAACAGCAGCAAGAGGGAGAGACTGGGATTTATAGCATCAACCCTAAAAATAGTTGTTAAGAGAAAGCCTAAGCCTGGCAAAGCCTCAGTGGGAGTTGCCCTATACACAATTGCTAAGTTCAGCAGCTGGCATCTAGGGGGGAAGCTTTGCCTTTGAAGAGTTTGTCTCCACCATCACCACTTTCACCCAAGATGCCACTTTACACCTGAGGTCCAAGTGGCTAAACCCCTTGTGTGGATGTCCCTGGGAGACAGGTCACACTGAAATAGGCTGAAACAGAGCTGTCAACACAGCAGCTCACACAGGCTTATAAAAATAAAGTACAACTGAAGCCAACATAACTTCCTCTTCAAGCATCTCTGAGCAAGGAAATGACTTGCCCAAGCAGGTTGGTGGCAGACACTAATGTGGAGAGGGGCTCTCTAGGCTGCATTCGAGCCGAACTCGAATGACATGCCCAAGTTGGCAACCAGACCTGGAAAGATCGTCTGCATGTCGAGTCTAGCCCTCTGCAATCACAGACAACCGTGTCATATAAAACCATTTAACTTTGCTAACTATGCTGCTCATCCCTTCAAACCTACCAGCAGTGTTTTTAGACCCTCTCTCGTCTACTGGCGTCATCTTTGCTTTCCTTGCTAAAATAAAAGTCCCTATGGCAGTGGAACCAATAAATACACATTCAACACTCAACTGGGAAAGCCCATCTACCCCGAGAAAAGAAATAAAGACAAACCCTAGTGAGGCTGAGATCAATAAGTATGAGAGCTGTCAGCTCTTCTGCTGGAAATGAGCTTTCTACTTGTGTTTGCATGAGAGGAGCAGATACTCTTTAAGGGAAAGGTTAAAATTAAAAGATGCTGTTTCTGGGGATTTCCAGGAGCCTAGATGCAAAAAAGTCTCTTTTCCACTAAAAGGTAAAATGTTTGATCCATTCCTTGTTTGGTTGTCTCTCCCTCTCCATTCACTCAGGATGCTGAGCCCCTTGTAAGCCCAGTCTGTGCCCTGCCCTGGCCTGGCTCTGCAGAGCCCATGACAGTGTGCCTGACATGGCTGCACGCCTCGTCCTCCCTGCCAGCAGTGGCAGAAGCACTCACAATACTGTTTTTGCTCAGAATGCCCACATGCTGTTTCTAATAAAACTGGATCTCCTTCCTTTTGATGCAGATGACAGGAACTGGTCCTGGTTTAAGTCACCCAGCCAGAGAGTGCACACCACAACTGGCCCACGATAACTCTGGAACTGGAGAAAGGGACTCAGGAAGCAATAAATCAACTATGCAGAGTTATGACATTGGTGACAAAAGAATGGTTTCTCCTCCAGCAAGCCCTGCTGAAGGTCCTTGGTCTCTGAAGGCACTGTAAGGGCTAGGCTGGCAGGCCCTGTAGTGCAGCAGATGGTGTTTATTTGTCCTATAAGCACTCCAGAAATGACCAGTGCTCCTGTGGATGGTTTACATATAAGCCTAACAAATAGCATAGATAACACTGAAAAATTAATTACCTTGAGAACAATTTGAGGCCCCACAGAAAGTTTTTATGTCTCTACACTAGGAATATATAGCTTCCTAATAGGAACTGGTTCACTCCTAAACAGGGAAGATCAACGAAGAGCAATGGAGGCAGCCAGGGCAGAGAATGGTGGAAAGATGTCCAAAGTCACACAGCAGGTTGTTGGTTCACAGGCTCAGTGTGTTATTTGCTGCTCCTCACTAACCCCTCTATCATTATTCACATTATGAAAGTGTTTTTGAAGCCTCTTAAATACTATTTGACCATTAAATCACATGATGGAGCAAAGGCAGGATCAGTGCAACTCAGAGAAGCCAGGACCTGTGTCGTGAAAAGCTAGATCTAATAGAAACAGCTCCTCTTGCAAATGTGTTCCCAAAAGAGGTGCAGGTCTGGTGCTGGCTGGGAAACATCTGAACTTCTAATATACTTTGAGCAACCACATCCAGGAAACAATTTTTTCACTAAAGCCCCACCATACTCCCAAGAAGGAAGCACTGTGACAGCAGTAACTTGTCACCCATTGACTGGGCAGGGAAAGGAGCTAGGACTCCAGGTTGCCAGGCATATTTTCTAGTTGAATTACCTTCCTACCCTGATCAAGTAACAAGAAGCCCATCTAGTGCTGTGTGGCATCAGAGGCCTATCCACACAGGGGGTCTGCAACCAGAATGAGGAGTCTGAGTGGGTGGAAACACGACGGAAGGGAGCCTGCACACAGACACGGAGCTGTGTGGCATCTAGAGCTGCAGGTGATCCCCTCTGCACTCCCCTCCTGAAAAACTGAAGGGTCTGGGCCAGTGTAACACACCCTGGCCAGGCTGTACAGAGCATGGCTCCCTCCAGGGGCAAAGGCAAACAGACCATTTGTTCAACTTGTCTAGATTGTCTACAGACTCCAAAGCAAATAGCTAAGCATGCATCTTGTAAAAATGTCATGTCCCCCTGTTTACAAGAGATTTCTCTGTGATATTTGCTCAGACCAAAGGTAAAGTCACACCAGCGAAACAAACAAGAAAGGAGAAGGAAGTCACACAAAGCAGTGAAGATTAAGGTCCCAATGTGCACTGGCAAATGGAGGCTGTTGGATATGGTCACGTCACCTCCCTCCCTCTCTTCATGCATCCAGTTATTTGTGGCTGAGGAATGGGACCATTTTAACCAAGAGGCTCCCAGGGAAGCCTGGTCTCAGCCTGCAGTGTGTTATGTGATCCCTTGGATTCTCTTGTGGAGCAAGGAGGTTAGGATGTGTCTTGCCCACCCTGGAAGAGGCTATGGTGTGCAAATCTATGCACAGCACCAGAGCTGGGAGCCCCTCCAGTGTCCTGAACAGCTTTCAGAGGGGGGATGGATGGTGCTGATCTCCTGAGAAAGGCAGGAGATGCAGGCTTCTGCATCTGCATGGGGGAGCTGACCAAAGGCTAGTGAGGCTCTGCAGATCAGGACTGCTTTCCATTCCTGCTGCTCCTGTTAGAGAGATTCTTCTGCCACTGGGAAGTGAGTTGTGGACAGTATAGGATAAATTGAAAATACTCAATTCAAGAGAAATTTCCAAGGTGCTATAAATGCCAGAGTGGGTTACATGTTGGGTGAATGTTGATGAGAAAAGAGGTGTAAAGGGAAAGTGCTGTGATTTGGCAAATGGCAGATAGACAATGTATAACTGACCCCAGATACAATTGGTTCCATCAATTCAGGAACTTGTTTATAAATAATTTTAAAAGACAGCACATGGGCAGATAGAGATGTAGAAGAGGCACCTCTATCCCTCAGGAACTGCTGGCTCCTGTCCATGGGATTTTCACAGAGTGCTTCTATCTCATTAAAATCGTTTCTTCATGGGCCATGAAATGATTTTCCATGCATGGAAAAGGTTCGTAATGCTTGAAGCTCTGAGCAAAGGAACACACTGAGGATGGATGGCTTGGAGAAGTTGACATTACACCTGGCCCCAAACAGAAAAATGGGAGCAAGATCAAAGCCATCAACTCTGTGGTACCCTGAAGGGTGATGCTAAAAAACCAACCTCAGTGTCAGGATTTGGGATCACCAGGCAGGCATCACTTATCCTCCTCAGGCTGACACAGTCCAGAGAGCAGCTGCAGCTTGTTTCCCACAACAGAAGCCCCTCCCTTGCCTCACCCTTTACCAGCATTTTTGGGTGAGCCCTCCCCAAGGAGGGAGCACACCCAGCTGCCTCAGCAGGGTGAGAGTCTGTCTTCTCCTTGGGGTGCACCTGGCTCTGAGCCCCTTGCACGTCCCCTTGGGCTGGGGGCTGGCAGTGTTGGACACAACCTGAGGCAGAGAGGGGGAGCTGCTCCAGACTCAAAGCCTCTCTCCCCCTTTCAGCCATCTCCACTGCAGAGCCAAAGGCTGTTTTGCAGTGCCCTGGAGCTGTAAAGCTCTTGAGCCCAGAGCCTGGGCCTGGTAGCCAGCTGCTGAGGCTCCAGGAATCTTCAGCCCTCTGGAAAAAGGAGCCTGAATGCTGCTTACAGGCTGGAGGAGTGTCTCTTCCCCAGCCCCTACACAAAAGGAGGATGCTGATGCACGCTCCTCTGTGCTGCTTGCCAGCCCCTTTCTCCCCACTTCCAGCTCTTTGCTCCCTCCTTCTGTCTTTTCCTTTTTGAGAGGGTTGGATCAAGAAACACAAATACTTCTGATCAGCTTGTAGTAAATGAAGAACAGTAGTTTAGCTTCAAGAAACTTTGGAGAGGCTCACAAATGTCTACAATTTGGCTTTCATTCCAAAACCCAGGCTACAGAAAACCCCTCTTGAGATAATTTTACTGATACCTGTGTTACTTCTTCCCCCTCTTTGGCAGGAGGCTGAAGCACCAGAAAGTGTCAATTTATTCTATTGGGCCAAGAACATCCCTGGTACAAATTTATTGCTCTTAATAGGGCTGGGCCTTTAATTCCTAGCACATACTTGTGAAGAATTTTGGCTTGTCACTGAGGAGTAGGAATTATTTTCCTCTCTGCAGGTACAGGCAGGTCCTCCTTTTGCTGAGGGCTCTGCACATCCCAAAAAGAGCTTTACTGCAGTGCTCCCATTAAGAGGGTATGAAAACTCCATAAACACCTACCTGTGTTGAAAACCAGCAGCAGAATGGCTGCTGCTAACTACATGGGATTTTTTCTTCTTTTTCCCCTTTTTATTGTTCTTCTACTAGTTGAAGTGCTACTGTGGGATCAATCTGCTCCCAGTCCCCTAGGGAATTATACAATGGAGTAAAAGGTTCCTACAATGAAGACACTTTTGCCATTAAAGTCATTAGCAGCTGAAGCTAGGACTAAGGTTTCACAGCAGTTTTTGGCTTCTTCCCATTTGTAAAGGGATCTGGTTTAAATGCTTGTCATGCTCAGCTGACTGGGGCTCCTGCCGTGCTCCTCTGTGGACAGTGCTGATGTTCTCGCTGCTGCTGGTAGCTCCCCATCACTGATGGGGCAAGTGGCCACCAACAGTGGCAGCCCATTAAAAGTTATTTCCTGAGAGAGGCTTGCTGACCACTGGAAGGAATCTCCCTCCTGCATTCCAGCTCACTCAGTGTCTGTAGGGCAACTCTGGGCTGAATACAGATCTTTTAGCAAATATCAGCCTGAAGGAAAGCAAAGAGCAGAAATGTGCCAAAAGTTCAGACTGCTGGCATGTCCCTGGCAGTGCATGTGATGGAGAGACCTCTCTGAGCAAATGCCCCTCTGCAGCCCAGAGGGCAGCCAGGCTGGCCAGGCCAGCAGCTCTGCTCACTGCTCTAACACCTGAGCACACAAACAACAGGGACTACTGAGGGATGCAATTCCCACAAATACATCAGGTTACAGCTTCCCATGGAGAGCATGTGGGTTCAGCCAGCAGCAGAGGGCTCTGATACTGCAGTTCCTTCTGTAAGAGCCTGGCAGCAGTAGCAGTTGCACATTACCACTAAACTTCATCCCAGTTTGCAGCAGATTCTCCACCTTTCTCAATAATACCAGTAACTGTTACTCTGTGAAATCAGCACCATGAGCATACAGTGGCTTGCAAAGTCAGGTGAAAAAGGGATACTGTTTCAGTCCTTCACGTTTCTGAAATGTGAACAGGAGATGCAGATCACTTTTCTTCTGCAAGGAACAAAACTCAAACTCCATGATCAAAAATCCTCTTTGGATTTCAGCTAATGAGTGCCTTGGCTTCATCAGATCTACAAAGGTTGGAAAAGCCCAAGGAAGAACATATCAAAGAATGAAAACTGATGAAAATTTAAATGTCTGCCTTCACCCTCCTATAAAACTCTTTTGGACTTGGTCATTATGGATCACTTGTGGGTAAGTATAATAAAAAAGTTACTATTCTTACAAAAGAAACTGATGCTTACTGGAGGTCCCAGGACAGGGGTTTGGCGGATCTGTCCATTTCTCTAAAAATCCATTTCTGTTTTCTGTGACTCTACATGCCTAATGATGTTTTGTGTACATGTGAGAGTCTGCACAGACACTCAACAAACCATTTGCCTGAGGCCTTCATTTCATGGGTACTATGTGAACTGGTCTCCAGATAGATGAGGTTGCAGAGGTTAAATAGCTAGTTACAGTACATAAAGTTTATATTCACTGTGACTAGATGAGCTTTTCCTTTCTTTTAAGTCCCTTTCTCTTTATGGAAAAGAGAAAGATGACTGCAGTCACATCCCAGCTTTACAGCATAATCCTATTTTAATGGTAATAACATAGAAAATCCTTCCCACTTTACATCCGAACACCTGCACTGCACTTCTGTAGCAGTGAGAAATGCTGCTCAGCACGCAAGCAAGACTTGGCACTGGAGTCTTGACAATGTCTGACCTAGCACAGCTAACAGTCATCTTTTTCACACTTCTAGTGAGATGAGCAAGGCTAAATGCAGTGGAGATCCAGAACCTGTCCCAAGAAATTGAGTTCTGCAGGTAATTTTTCCCTTCTTTTATCAACTGTACATAGAACAATGTCCTTCCTGCTGTGACTTAGTTTTCGACCAAGTTTCATAGAGAAGGTCTTTGGAAGATGGTTGATTGCATATTTAATTTCATAAAGTTAAGAATACTCCATCAAATACAGAAAATCCCATTACCAGAGGCTCCATGCTAGCCCTAATAGAGTTAAATAGTCCCAGGCAGGTAGTGCCATAATTTCTTTCTCCATATGCCAGGAAATGCTGCCTGTAGTGGCAGCTGGGTATGTCCCAGAAGGAATGATTTCTCCAGGGGCTCACTAGTTTGGTGGCCTGTTCCTACCCACTATCTTGTCCTTATTTGCTCTAGGGATGAAAGTGAGGAAATTTTAAATGACTCATGAGATAGTCAAATCTAATTTCACCCTGTTGCAGTCTGGAGTTTCGACTAACCATTTTCAGCCATCTCCTCCTTGAAGAGTGGGGTTGTTTGATCATGATCCCTCTGTGCTCTGCCACAGGCGTCTCCCAGGCAGGGCACGTGCACTGGCCCATCGCACGCTCTCCTCTGTAAATAGATGTGAGGAAGCAAAGAATTGCGAGGCAGGAAATGGCCACTTGGTCCAATGAGCCTGGCCCTTTAAGTTTATCTCAAACGCACCTCCTTGCTTTGTCTTTGCATCTGCAAATCTCCTTTCTCCTCATAAAAATGTCTAGCTGTCTCTTAAACCCATTCAAACTATTTGCTTAAGTGACCTAACTTGGCAGCAACTCTACAGCATTTGGGCAGGCCTGAGTGACATAATGCTGCCAGAATCCCCTGTTTATTTTTCATGTTGCCTGCAATCCTGCCATACTGGGCTAGGCTGTAGAAGATAAACAAGTCCTGTACAGCCCACAGAACCATCCATGGAAAACTCAAAACTACCAGAAGTGATAATGCTGACTCAGTATCCAAATGCTTCCCATGAAGTAACTCAGGAGCTGGCCTCTTTGGAGCTTGTGCTCACGGAAGAGCCATCTCTGAGTGCAGTTCTGAATTGGCTTCACCTGTGTTCAAGAACAGATGGGAGAGTTTCTGCCACTCTCTCTTCTAAACTCTTCACTAAGCATATCAAAGCATCTCCTGTTCCCATTTGGCAGATAGCTAATTTTAAACTTACATATAGTTAAGTAGTAAAGATTTTGTAAAGATTTTGTAAAGATTTTGTAAAGATTAGCTGGCTTTTCTGCTGCTTATAACTTTTCTTAGGAATGGAATTCACTTGCTTATTCTAACTCTAGATAAGCACTGCCATTTGGGTCTCTCATGATGGTTCCTTCCTTCCTGGTGAAGGACCAGCCTCACCTTTCCGCTCAAACCTAGTGTAACTCTGCCTCCCACTGGAATTTACAGTGGATAATTTGCTTCCCTGTATCTGTTCTTAAATTGCTGTTACTGATGCTGCTGAACACACACTACCCCACAAGAGGCAAGTTTCAATTGACACAGCTGATATATTTATTCCTATCAATCCACTCAGTGCTTTCCACATATTTTTGCTTGGCAGCACCCCCAGTTCCCTATGTGGGACTGTACACCTCATAGCACAGTGAACTGAAGCCAGGGAACTTGTAATCACATTTTCCTAGTTACCTTTCCTGCATGCTGGGGAACATCCCAATCTGAAAATCATAACCTCAGAATAAACTTTATCAGAGGATATGGATCCTCATCCACATGCACCATTACATGTGTTACACATAATGCCTAAGGCCTTAAAGTCACTGAAGTAAACACTGCAACATCCAGCCTCTAGTCTTTTGTTGCAGTTTATACTCTGGAACATGCTCTGAGCAGCCAGTACTGTTCTTTCTTCATCAGCTGCCTAAGCATTTGTCAGCTGAACTGCAGCAACTGGAAGGCAGAAATAAAAACCTCCAACTGTAACTTTTCTATATACACTGTATTCTTAGGTTACAAAATAATCCTACATATTCATATAAATGTACCCTCACTAAGGCAGAAGGACTGTTGATATGAAAATTTATCTGGAATATTAGGATCTCTACAGTTCCAGTTATTTTCAAGATTCTGCAAATGGTTGGCACATGGAAAAATCCCTTTGGTATTGATATAAATCCAGTTCTCATAAACATTTGAAAATGCTCTTATTCTGGTTTTGCCATAAGAACAGACATTTAAAGCATGTAGAAGCAGAACTGGGTTTTTAATGAGCCTGCTCCTCTCTAATTACTTTTTGTAGCACTTTAAATGATGGAACCTGATGTAACCCTAAGAGATTATTGTGATTTGATTTTTTTGTTTCATATATTTTGAGGACTGATCATGTATTTTATATCTAATGTTTCTATCCATCTGCAGGCATGTGCCAACTTGTTTTTTCCTCCATTCTTGTGTGCACCCATGCTTGATAAGACAGGAGGCTAGATCCTGCTCTCCCTGGGAAGCTTAGTTCTAGCTCACTTAATTTGATCTGTAATAAAACTTATTTTCCATTTTCCCATTTGACTCTTTCAACTGTTTAAGGCCCCTATGTGTACTAGGTTGTGCTGACTTTTGGTGATTTCTTCATCATCAGTCTGTGTGCAGAATGTTCTGTATTCCAAGAGATATATGCAACAATGCAAAACACTTTTCTCTGTTGAAGAATAAATCCCAGTTTGTGAGAGACATTATGTGCCATAACATCAAGTTTTTCCCAGAAACTGCCTTTCATTTTGCCCTGTATTTGGATTCTACATTCACTTTGCCCTACCTCTTCCTCAGCCTGGCAAAGCTCGAATTGCCTCAGCAGCTTGATATCAACTAATGCTATATCAAAGGATGTCTAAACCCCATTTAACTGTGCATAGGGGGATATGAAAGCTCTCAAAAAGACTAACACATAGCTGGGAGTCCACTGCCACAAGCCTGAGCAGCCCCAGCCTCCCCACATCTTTCCCACAGTTGGAGAGCTGCAGCTGGTGCCACCCCTTACACTCAGCCCAGCCATCCCAGGACGTGTCACTGCTCCCCCGTGTGCAGCTGTGGCTGTTGAGTCAACGGGCACCCAACCAAGGCTCACACTCTGCCAGCTCATTGCACTCAGACAGCTGGAGATTACACAGGGAACGAAAAGAAAGACAAGCCTACAAGAGAAAACTGGAGAGAAGTCCCCAAGCAATGGCTGTGTTGGAGCATCGCTTCTGTTTCCACATAATTTTTCGCTTGCTTCTCTGTGTTTAAGTATTTTAAAGCAGAAATCTGATCTGTCCATTTGGGTTCAAAACAGGCCAAGTTCCTGCTGTAGCATTGCTTGTGGTTGGTATCCAAATCAGCATGGGATGGAGGTTGCCTTCCACAGCAGGGGATCTGCACACCTCTTGTCGATTTAAACATCTTGTCTGCTTTCATGAAGAAATGACTGTGGCTTCACATCCTGCACAACCCAACTGCAATGGGCTAAAAGCTAGGGGCAGCCTGGGAAAAGGAACAGCTTTCACAGAAGAACTGGAAAATAAGAGAGGCTGACTGTGCCTGGTAGGTACATGCTTTTTTCCACTGATGCTGGCAGATAAATCACTGCCCTCTCACATCCCACGGCAGGTGTGTACAGAGCAGCTGTTCTTTGGGCCTGTAATGGCACATGTATGTTTTACCTACACCCCTGCCACAGCTGCTGTGAAATAAATCTCTTAACATACTGGAAGGTGGATTCCCCCCCCTGTGACACAGGGAGAGGTATTTTCATGGTGAGAGGATGGGAGGAAATAGGGCTTTGCAACCAGAAACATGCAGAACAATATTCGAAGTCACAGTCCTGTCTTACCATCCAGATGTTTCCAGAGACACCAAACCACTGCATACCAAACTCAGGGCTTCTCATTCCCACCAGACAGGCACTGCATGAGGAAAGGATATGTGCTCTGTTCAACCTCATTTATTCCTTAGCAACCAAAAGCTCCCTGTATTTTCCCATCTTGGAGGCTTATGTGTGGATCCCCATTCAGTGACATTCTCCCACCATGAATGATTAAGGAATCTGAATCTTTAAAAATTGCCAGATCCCATTTCTATTCCTAAATACAGCCCTATAGAGAGACATAAGCCTGGGAGGCCAGGGTATTTTAGTTAATGATCCCTTTTTATGGGGCCAAAAAGCAGTGCTATGAAAAGGAGGTCTGGGGCCATTTCTCCCCTATGTGCCTGAGCTTTGCAGATTTAAGCAAACGTTTTTTGTGCTTTACCTAGCTGTGCTGTGTTTGCTTGGAAAGCAGCTAAGGTCTTGCCCTGGGATGTGTGGCACAGGCATGTGCCAGGTCTGGGAAGGTATGTTCAGCACTGGCCAGTGCTAAAGGGAAATGAGGATTAACACCTTAATCCCTGGTGTAGTTGTGCCACCAGCAAAGCCAAGGCAGTGGCCAACTACCTCAAGGTGGAATGAAATTCAAGACTAGTTTGAAAAGGCTCCCCCTGAGAGAGCTGCCCATAGCTTTGCCTTCCTATTTTGGGAATGAGTGGGATTTTGCCTCTCATTCACCAGTAACATACTTTTATCCTAATGAGGGCAAGTGTAGAGTGGTAACTTCTTAGCAAGCTCTGTGCTGTGCAGGACTTTCCTTGCCTAATACAGCTCTTGAGGACAGGTTTATTTGTGTGGTTTACTTCATATGCCTGCATTATTTTCTTTCCTGCCCAGGGCTGAATGTACCTGTTTAAATTTATGCTCAGGACCAACTCAGTGATCAGTTCACTACACATAAGGTACATAAGTTTCACTGTCTTGTTACCTGTAGTTTCCTGTCAGAGGAGGGAGGATTACAAACCAAGGAACAGGAGAGAGCAGCCACGGAACAGGGAATGCCATTAGCAGTGCTGCTTAACCTTAGAATCTGCAGGCTTAGGGATAGGGGGGTGTAACCAGCAGAGTCAGCAGCTGGAATTCAACTGCCCCAGCAGGAACTGAAAACAAATGAACAGACTAACTGAAATATACCTTCCCCCTGATCTCTCCCTAAATCAACACCATGCTGTTTACAGTAGTGTATAATAATATTGAATCAAGATTTGCATGGGGCAATTTCTATGCCACAGCACATGATAACTCTTCAATAACTTTTTTTTTCAGTGATGCAAAAACATTTACTTTAATGATAATGAAAATAAAGTCAGTAAAATCCCTTTGTCCTGTTGTTTTGATCAGATAAACCATATCTACCAACTGTTAGAAGGAGGATTAACTTGGGTTGATTTTTTTTTTTTAATGTTCTATGAGAAAAGCCCTGGGGCCAAAACATTTACAGGCCAGATTTTAGTGTATGTTGATCTAATAGTTTCGCTGAAGAAAATGTCTTTAGACCTGGCAGGTGTGTATTGGTTTTCATTACTTCAAGTGTCTACTAGCAAAGTTTTAATTAACAGAGATGTACACAAAATATTTTCAGTGATGCAAGAGTGAGGAGCTCGGGAGCAGGGCCCTCTTTCCAGTTGCTGAACTGGGCATGGTAGACAGCACTGCAGTAGTCTTGCCTGACTATCCCACAGCTCTCAAATTGGTAGGATAAGTTCTCCTCTGATACTCAACTGTTTCTTTCATGCTATTTGCAAGACCCCAGTCCTGCTGTCAGATACTGAAGAAATTGTCTCTGCTATGTGCTAAAGGGAAATACAGGAGCAAGGAGATGGTCAGACTTGGCTGAAGTCTCCAGCAAGTCTGGGACAGAACCAGCACAAGCCCCCAGGTATCCCTAGACCTATTCCTGTGACCTAACCATCCTGAGCTGGCCATTTGCCTCTCCCCATTTCACCTGGGGAGATGCCCACTTTTGGGAACTATGGAAGAAAAGGGAACAAGCTTAGCAAGCTACTTGCCTACTACAAACATAACAGGAGAAAACACAGCCTTTTGCTATGCCTCTTATCAGAGACGTTAGGCCACAAGAGATAAGGTTATTAGCAAAAACATAGCACTGGTGCTCTAGTCAGATAGCAGAGGAGATAGACCACTTATCTTATCAGCTCCTTTATGAAGTCTCCCTCACTGTTATTATAATTTTCTGATAATATTATATACAAAATTGATAGCATTTTATTTTCCCCAGACAGGTTCCTTTTACTTGCTCTTTTCTTAACAGGTTATCTTTTTTCCTCTTCAAGTATGCAAACTTTCCCTCTGAAGTCCTAAGTTTGGCTACTCTGTTTCGCCTTTTTTAGATCCACTTTATCCCAGTCTCAGATTGCTTCAACTGCACTTCTTTTACAGTCTTTTGTCTTCTGTTGCCTCTCTTTCAACTGAGATGCTGCTCTAGGGGATAGGTTTTTGACAGTGACAACAGTAAATGGGATGATTTGCACTTCATCCAAAACTCCACTCTTTGTCTGCTGAGCATTTATTTATCATGGATTATAGAGTCCTTTTGTGTACTTGTGAAAGAGCAATTTCATGATTTAGCTGTGCATTTCCATGGGATCCCCCATCACTTTATCCCTCTGCAGTATCCTGTTATATAAAGGTTTTCTTTTATTAAATTTAATAAAATTGAAAGAATCAGTGATCATCAAAGAGGTCTTTGGTGACTGGCTTGTAAAGGCAAGCTCCTTGAACAGTCTCTGCTGTAGGCTCATTTTTTTGACATTTAGGTTCAAAACTTAGAGAATGTAAAAGCACCTTCATGCAGACAAAAATTAGGCCCTAAATTATGAAGTGCTGATCCCATACCTCTAAAATTAGTGAGAGATTAGTCACAAGTTTCAAAGGGCACAGGGTCAGGCTCTACCAGAAAAACACAGTCACCCTGATTTATTGTGCACATTTTCATGGGACAGCCTTTGAGATGCAGTGAAGATCTCAGCATGGCCAAATGAAATGGTAGGAGAACCCCCCTCCTCAGAACCATCTGTATGCTCCTTATTGTGTCCTGCACAATCAAGCTGAAAATTTGGGTCGTTACCATGCAGATTATAACTAATTTCATACATATGATTTTGAAAGAGATCACTTTACAGGGCCTTTGCACAGGGATTACTTGCAATCCTCCTTGAGGGGTGATCTCGAAAGTTTTTTCTCAGTATGATAGATTGATTTTTCTTTTGGCCATTTGCAGTGATTAAAGCAGAGATCTTGACAGGTCTTCCTACAAAGGGTCAAGTCCTGCTCCTGGAAAGATGGGAGTTGGCATCTGGTAGCCTGAAACTGGGACATTTTAAAATCCAAACACTTGGCCAGGCATTAATTCAGACTGTCTGGATGGGACAATGTTTGTCTGCCCGTGTGGTTCTCATATACATCGTTTCCAGGAGTTGTCCTTCCTAGAATAATATAAGTCTCTGAATGATGCTGCTTGGCTGTCCTAAGAGCACCTCAGTGGAGTAGGGCATGTTGTCTTAAATAATTTCTAATTCCTTTCTTTCTGTGGTGTTATAAAGCCTTGTGTATGCTGCTCTGGCCTTGGAGCCTGGCGAGAGGCTGCATTATTGTGCTCCTTAGAGGATCAACAGCCTGGCACATTGCTGTGTTTTCTGAATCTTCATCAGTATCACTGCAACGTTTTTTTTTCTGTGATATCCAGATACATTTAAGAGCATGTGCAAGTCCTATACTTGTGGCAAACTTAACATTAACTGAAAAACACAGAGCAAGATTTTTTTTTCCCTACATTAACTGAGTTTCTCCTTTATAAATCAGGAAAGGGCCAGGCCCTGCCCAGGGGCAGAGCTGGACTATTCTGTTGCATTGGCTGCAGTGACCAACCATGCACTTTACAATCCAGACTGCTTAGTTTTTTATTCCAGGAAAACCATGCAGCCCTCAGAAGCTTGACTTTGTCAGTGGATATGTTTTCTCCATAAATACTGGCTTGGTTTGTGATGGTATAATACTGGATCATTTTGTCTGTGTTACTTATAAGAGCTCATTTATGAATAACTGCTAAGGAGAGTGTAAATGCTTGAAGTCATGCATTTTATATCTATAAATATAGTATATTATGAATGAGTATGACCAGATGAGAGGAAGTTGTCACAGAATGTTTTGGAGGGCCTCTTCAACACTACTGCAATCACTAACCATTAATTGCCCTATCTGTCATTTAGTAACAACTTACTTTGCATGAGTAAGTGGAAAATACAAAATACAACTGGATTTTCTTTTTGGTGATAACCCTGCAGTTTGAGCAGTCCTCTATTCTAACTTGTTGGATCCCCTCAAAGACCCCAAGACATACAAATAGAAACAACAGCTCTGACCTGTTTCCATTTTCACAGCCCAAACCACAACCCTGCAGCAAAATAAGTCTAAAACACCAAGCAATTTGGGGGCTTTTTCCAGACACAGACAGAAATTCAGATAACCTGGAACACAGACCAAAACTAACTTACTAAATTTACTGACAGTTCTGAGACAATCATACATTTCCTGGTTTGAAAGTGTAAGTAGACTGTGAAGTGACATCTGAAGAAGACATCTGAAGTATAATGCAAATCCTTTAACTGTCAAAAGTATTTATTTACGTGCTAGTAATGCAACATCAAAGTTTCTTAATACAAACTGAACTACAGATGTCTTCTCATTTAACAAAATGGTAGGAGAGGGAAGCAGAGTGGCACTACTCCGTGGAAGAAGAAGCCAGCAGCAGTGGGTGCTCAGGGCCTGCCAGGCCAGCTGCCTTCTCTATGGGGCAAAGGAGCTGAGGGTCTTGGTGTGAAAACACCCCCACACAATCCCTGTGAGTCTGTGGTATTTTGGTCTCTAGTGAAAGCTGAATCACTTGGACTCAGCTGCAGAAGCACTTAGGAGTTGTGTGGGAGTCCCCCAGAACACGTAACAAATCATGGAGTAACAAAGGGAATTAAAAGGTAGTAATATGATACACGATTTAAGAACATGGATTAAATATTGAATTAAGCCCTACTCCCCATTCAGCCTACAGCAAGTCTCTTTGCTCTAAAATGGCACTGAGGGCCAAATTCTGCTCCTGCTTTAATGGGAATGAGGAGAAATTGCTATGGAGTTATGTCAGAACAAGCCTGAGATGGCGAGAGGAGCCTGAAGCCAGGGCAGCAATGCGGTCAGGGCTTGCCCAGGAGGGGATGGGGTGGACGGAGCTCCTGACACAGTTGTCAGTGTAGGCAGACAGGCCCTAATTGGTCTGATCTGATTACTTTTTCCAAAAGCTTTGAACTTTGCACAGGATGCCTTGGGCCTGCCTGCAGGAGCCCTGCTCTGGTGGGGAATTAGCACAATGGCTGGGCTGACCTCCCCCCACCCCAATTGAATTTTATTATCTAACGGGCAATGGTTGGTGATGAATGACTGACAGGTGTGATCAGCTGATGGGAATGGCTGGGGATGGTACACATACACTGCGATTTTACTAGACTGTAATGTGTTCTGCAGTGGGCAAAGGATAAAGCTTGTAAAACATTTGTTTTAAGTCTTAAAATATCAAATTCCTCATAACTATGGGCTTCCTAAAACTGGCCCTGGTAATTACAAGTGTTGAGCCATGAATAATTTCACGCTAGGAGGTGCATTAATTTTAACCTCCTCCCTCCTCCTCCAGACATTGTGAAAGCACATTACCAGTGAGGACAAGTTTATGATCTTATCCAGGACAACTGGTGCAATAATATGAAATGAAAACCAAGACAAAAATGTCATTGTCTGCACACTCTGTACAAAGGGATCCTGCAGAAAGCTCCCTTTGCAGCCTGAGACCAGGAGTGCTCCAAAGGTGCGAGCAAGATTTATGGAGTCTTTCCAAGCACATGGCTCAGACCCTGTCAGATCTGACTGTCGTCAGCCTGGTGTCTAGGGATTGTTTCAAGGAACAGGGAGGAGTTTTGACATCCCCTCCTTATGTAGATTTTTATTTAAAATCTTCAACTATGCACAAAAATCCACTGAGACTTGGGACCACGCTGATCCAGATGTAGCAAGCTTAGTCCCAGAACAATCACCTGAAATCTGGAGTACTTGGGTTTCTAATCTCACTGTCACTAAGTTCAAGGCAGTGGCATAAGGATGTATTTGGCAAGCCCTCCCTGCTTAACATCTACATGTTTCTGTCTGATCACATTTACAACAACAACTCTATAGTTTCACAACTGTTCAGAAGTTACACCTCAGTCAGAGAGGAAACAGGCAAGTCTGGCTGGAGGAAAGATCAGAGATTTCTATCTTGGGCAGGGCACCCCACAGAGTATTTGCCATTCAGGCTGTGTAGAGGTTGCACTGTCAACACCATCCTCAAGAAGGATGTATAATACAGATGTTAAACACCAATTATCCCACTAAAGATCAGGTAAAGTTAAATAATGGCAAGGGTGTGATGCTTAACATTGAACAAATTAGGGATGATATTCTCTCCTTAAGGTTCCCAGGTGCCCCTGTGGTAGCTTTCCCTCATCTTGTACTACATCAGATTGTGTGTGCTGTTACAGCAATGCCTGGTTGCGAAGTCAAAAATTGTCTCTATGCAGATTTGAAAGCCTTGAGGTTTGCTTCACAAACTCGGTGCTAACATGCTGACAATGTCATTCTCAGATGCTTCTCAGTCCCTTTAGACTGAGCTAAATATCTTCAGCTAAATATGAAAGCAGTCCTGGTTTATATCAAGACATCACAATTCACAAGTCGTTGTTGGGCTGCACAAGGTAGAATTTAATTTCTATTTATGGTCCTGAAAAATAAAATCTTCGGACACATCAATGATTGTGCCCTTTTTGTTCTTTATAACAGTGTAACAGCTCTGAAGCCAGCTATAGGTTATTTTCTTGAAATTTTTCATGCTTCTTTTTTACCCTTTAAGAAAAATGTACCAGTGTGTCACTACTGCTAGGATGAAATTTTCCTCAAGAAATCAAACCACAATGAAAACTCTATCAGTTTCCCTGTTCTCTTCAGAAATCTGTGGTAGCAGATGCCTTAAACTCTCTCGTGGGTGAAGGGGAAAGGTTGGATTACTGAAAAAACAAGGCAGGCTTCAGAGTGTGGAGGAGGCATTAGGAATTGCTTAGGATCTCAAACCTGCAACACCTTGAACCCATCACCAGCCAGAACTGTGATGGATGGGAGAGGATAAAGGGCAGTCTAGCTGACCCATGATGCCTTCCAGTGCCCTCCAAGAAACAAGAAGAAAAGAGATTCTTATCACTCTGTGAAAGAACAGAGGGGAAAATTATCATTAAAATGCCTTCCTAATAAAACTAACAAACAGGAACTTTTTTTTTCTTTCAAACTCCATTCTCTTATCCCTTCCCTACAAGCTTCAAGATGGCCATGACTTGAAAAATTTTAGTCTTTGAGTGAACCTTTCCTAAGTAGAGGTCACATCCTTCTGCCTAGACTTCAGCTTTGTAAGACAATCTTCTTTGAAAACCTCAAGAAAATAAATAACTTTGTGTATATCTTTACAGTCATCAGTCCATTGAATCACTATGTAGAATTATAGTAATACACAGAATTAATATAAGTAATAAAATTATGTATTTGTAAATGTGAATTCACATCCCACATCACCCGCCAGAAAATCACTGATGAAACATTAATGAGTCACTTGATTTCTCTGTTTGCTTTAGGTCTGGGAATTTTGTTGTCTCTTTGTAACGTGCTCTGGGATGATGTCAGGCAGTGGAGAAATTAGGTGTGTTATGGAACCAAGGCAATTACAGACTTGGTGGCAAAGAATTTATAGTACAAAGCTGGCCACTGGAACTTAATTTCCTATGATTGCTTTCCACCATAGATATTTGCAGCCATGCATATTTCTCCCAGCATGTGCCTCTCCCAGCCAGCTAAAGAGATCTGCAGAGCTCATGGGAATCTTCAGGAGTCAGATCTCCCCAAAAGTGGCATGATGCTGCCAATGTGCTTTTGCATCATATCTTTCTGGTGGTCACAGGGGCTGGTAGGACAAGGCTGAAAGCTGAGTGGTTTTAGGTTCAGTGTCCAGCTACAGGGCACCTTGCAGGACTTGAAGTCCTGGAATCAAGAAATGACCTATGGAAATTAACTTGTTACAGCCCAACAACCTACCCACACACTCAGCAGACAGCCGGGGAATAGAATCTCTTTTTCCCTGTTCACAGAAAGCTGCACATAGGATTTGGAGCAGGAGGGCTTGGAAACCATTTTTGAAAGTTAATACTAGGATTCTGAGTATTTTGGGGAGTCATATGTATCTCTGATTCTTTTCTGAATCCTGTGGTGCCAGTCTCAAGACCAGGAACTGCTGAACAGCCAGTGCTGAACCTGTGTCAGGCAGGAGGGATATTAACACAGACACTGTGTCTTTCTTCTGGCTATGGAGCAGGAAATGTTTCCCCAGAGCTGCTGTGATGTGGTATCCCAGGCGTTGCCTACGATGGGACATTGCACTACCTCCAAGGAACTGGTTTTGGATGTGAAAAAAAATCAAGTTACATAGACATGCTGGCAAAGGACTTTTCAAGGTAACTAAACTGTCAAAACCAGGCTCTATGCTGTCCATCATCCAGCGCCTTGGCCCAGGCATGACAGACCCTCTACCTGGGAGAGCTACTCCAGTGAGCCAGGGCAGAGGGATTGACATCAGACACTATAAAAATGTGTGATTTAATGAGTGCCATGCATCACTCAACTCAGGCCTTTAAAACAGCCTTGCTGCTGAGTGCCCGATGTACTGAACTGCCCCAGATCTCTTATAAATCTTGGCTCTTCTCCTCCAGAGCCTGCCAAGTTCCCATGATCATTGAAGGAACAGGGATGGTTTGGAACCTTTCTGCATTTAGGGTTTATTCCTAATCCTGTTGGTTCCTATCTCACAATGACATAGCTTGGATCCCCCAAACATTCCAGTAATTCCTCCCTTTTGAGCAGGCAGCCGAGGCGCTTCCTTGGCAAGCAGGCATCCCACATTCCTGGACTCGATTCCCAAGCTGTCTTGCCCACTCTTCAGGAATGGCTCCCTGCAGGGACTTATTTCCTTAAGGATGAGAGGTTTTCATACCCTGGCAAGTTTCCCACTTCCTATCATCACATGTATCCTGTGCAAAGAGGGAGCAGAGAAGTGCAGGTTTCTTCTCAGTTGTTTTGAGTGCCCAGACACCTCAAGATGACAAGCAGGTGCTTGCAGAGTGTGTGGTCCCTTGCTCCAAGCTGGGACACTGCTGGAGGGTTGCTAGGGATCCTGGGGAAAACTCTGCCTGAGCTATGACAAAGCACAGAGAAGAGCCTTTCAGATGTGACACATTAAACTCAGGGGCCTGCTGAGAGGTGTTCCCAGGTTTGTGGCAGATACTAGCTCCCAGCAATTACCAGCATTGACAAAGCTGATGCATGAGAGCTCTGCTGCTACATCAGGATATCACAGTTTCTAAGCATCCTTCTACCACAAGCTCAGGTGAGACTGTCTGAACATTCAGCTTTTCCCCAGGAACAGCCACCAAAGGGTATCTGGGCTGAATTCACCAATCTCTGTGTTGCCTCCTACCTTGGTGCCTGCATATGCAGTCCAGCACAGCAACACTTTGCATTTCATCATCTTCCCTGGCCTCTCCCTGTCTGCCCAGAACAGTGCTGCTCACCTGCTCACTCACCTGCTCACTCACACAGCCCCTCTCCTCTCCCCAGAGAGCTGTGAAATAGCCTTTCACTGGGGCTCTAGCCACTACTCTCTTTATGAACCAAAGGAGCCTGCAAGGAGCAGGATTTTTATCAGGCCTGTTTTTAACAGAGATGCACAGAGGTGCATACAAGTTCAACACAAGTTATCGGGCTGGCAGGCTGCATAGTTTAATTTCTGCCTCCAAATACTGTTAGCTACTTGTTTTCTCATTTGCCATCCATTACTGGGCTCCCAGGGGTACTGCCAGCATTTAAATATATTTTGGTATGAATTCTAGTTATTTAGGAAAGAAATAAACTCCTTCCCATTACTGAGAGGCCCGGTGTTAATGTGATGAGGGCTCTGCTTAACTCCTGTTCTACCAACCTTTCTCTACAGGAGACATTTCTGCCTGTTCCACACGAGGTGCCTGCGTGTGTTCAAGCAGCGGAGCCACAGGTACAGCCCAGCAGTCGATGGCACAGCCGCGCTCCAGCCCTGTCCCGCTCCAGCCCTGACCCGCTCCAGCCCTGTTCCCGCTCCAGCCCTGACCCGCTCCAGCCCTGTTCCCGCTCCAGCCCTGTCCCCCCAGCCCTGTCCCCGCTCCAGCCCTGTCCTCACTCCAGCCCTGACCCGCTCCAGCCCTGTCCCCGCTCCAGCCCTGTCCCGGTCCAGCCCTGACCCGCTCCAGCGCTGTCCCCGCTCCAGCCCTGTCCCCGCTCCAGCCCTGTCCCCTCCGTCGGTGCCCGCAGCGCAGCGCACGGAGACCTCTTGCGGCGAGCCCCGTGACTACACAGGGTGCCAGAGTCCCCCTCCCCGTCCAGCCACACTGACCCAAGAGCCCCTGGCCAATGCCGAAGAGCGGAACACAGACAACCCTGGGACAACCTTCTGTTCTGCATAGATAGGGTGTAAAAGTAGTTTTCCTTCTTAACGCTGACAAAAAGAGATGATGCAGGACACTGCATCACAGCTGAGGCGTTCTAGAACAAGCCACACAGATTTGTACTTCATCAGTATGCATCTGGCCAAAACCCCTGGGATCTGCAATTTTTTTTCGAAAAGGGCTGAGGTGATCACCCACTCTGTGGCCAGAGACAGAGCCTACTTGCTGCCTACTGGCTGTGTGTGCATGTCTGTGGCAGAGCAGAGTTTTCATGTAAAAATGAGAGGCTGGTAGCCTACACTTCTGATGCTGAGACACTGTTGGAAGCTTGCTCTGCTTGGGGGCTTTGGTTTCCTTGACTTGAAAACAAAGCAGTAATGTATGACCTGCAAGAGTGTCATTATCATAGCAGAGATCTTGGAGGTCCTTGGAAGAGAAGTGCTGGAGAAATGCAACCTATTAAAAATGCAATTTTCTCCTTGCCAATTCTATTCTGCTTCAAGGAAAGGGGCTTTTTCAATGACAGCTGGGATGCGCTGGTTTTGACAAGTCAGAGTATGCAGGTATTGATGGAAGTTTTAAGTGAAACATGACTTATGGTTGTGGTTCAAGTTGGTGTGGTTTAAGTGAAACATGACTTATGACTACATGGTTTACAATGCTTTTGCCTTCCATGCCCAAGTGCTTCACCTTTCCTAGAAACAATCAAGGCAGTGGGCACTGAAGTATCAAGAATCTATACTTGATTTCAGCAGAGTACCAGCAAGTCCAGAATGCACAGTTGTTCAGACAAGTTCTTCAGCATATTCTCCCACTGAGCTTCTTGCTGGACAGCCTGGAACTGAGCCAGCCATGTCCTGGCTGACAATCTCTGTTCTTGTAACTCACTGTAGTTCTCAGGTAGTGAACTTACTACAAGGCACATTTTTACACCTACTTGCCACTTTCTAGAATTCATTCTTTTTCTTGCTAAAAATTCTTCTGATTTTATTTTAATTTTACACCGAGAGTGGGATTTTCCTCCTAGGGTGACTGCCATACACACCTCCTTGAGAGCTACAGAAAGCTGCCAGGGCCAGCTGAAAGGCCAAAGCTGCATGTATAGATTTTTCCCAGCAGTGCTTTGGGGAATGCTGCCTAGACTGGGGGCTCAGGTGGGCTTTGCCACCAGGGGAGAGGTGCTGGGAGGAGAGACTGAGTGCACCTCACCCCTCCTGATGTGCTGTAAAATCTACACCGGATGCACCAGCTGGTCTCAGGGTTGCGCTGGCAAGTGCTGGCATGCACTTCAGCCTGCTCACATCTGTGGGGAAAGCATCAGGAAGGTCTCCTGATTTTATAGCATCAGATCACATCTGGGGCCAAACCTGTTCCAGTGGAGTTAAGGCAGAAGAGAAAGGAGATTTTGCCAATGTGTTAACTTTTAATTAAATCTTAATGCCTTAATTAAAGCAAGGAGGGCTTAATTAAGGACTTAGCTAAAATTTAATACTTTAATGGGACTAAAGACTTTAATTTATCACCAAGCTGAAAAAGAAAAAAAGCATTAAGGCTCACTCTGAGATGCACATAACACACAGCAGCCAATTATGGAAGAATCCTGTGGTGTCAGGTTCATCCATCAGAGCATGCTGTGCACAGGGGCACTGTGGTCGTTCACATTTCTGTATTACCTGCCTAAAGCATAAGCATAACTTGAGATCATTGTATTAAAAGGTTCATGGTACCTTTGTCACTTTCTAAAGACTCTTTTCTGAGCTGATGAAGCCCTTCCTCTGGACTGTCCAACTCAGCAGCAGCTGCAGCAGCTCAGGGATGAGGCTGGAAGGGTCTTGGTGCACCTGCAAATGCCCAGGCTGAGCCCATGAGCTGCTGCTTCAGGGTGGTGTGTGATTTGTAAGATGCCCCAGCATTGACACATGGCTCACAGCTCTGAGGACTGGACAGTCCTGCCCAGCATTACTGCAGTGACAGCAATGCTGAAAGGCATGTGGCTGGCTTTTAAAGGCCGAATTTCCATGAAGCTCAGAGCTCAGTGCCTCCCATCTTCCTCAGACAGGATGTTTGTCAATATTTCTTGTGCCTGGGAAATACAAATGCAAGGCACTACATCTCACTTTCAGCTTTTCAAGTATGATGTCCTTACACTGTGACACCTGTACCCCACAAATAAGTAGGGTTTAAGGTGCTTCTTACTACAGCTTCTGAAAGATTCCCCACATGCACTGGTCTTTCAAAGAAATCACTTCCACCCATGTGACTTCTCAAGCTCATAATCCAGTACACCAATTAATACAGTTACCTAGAGAGGAATCAGGACTAATGATAAGCACAGGAAATCTACCATTTTACATTTCTTTGCATTGTGGTTTTGCCCTGTAACATTTTCTGCAACTGATCTTGAAAATCTTCTGAAAGGTCAGTAGGTATCATTGTGATTTTACCAGCAGAGAAGTTGAGGTGTGGATGGGGCAGTAAATGACTAATCCAAGATCAGACAGAGACCTCAAAGATATTCTGAAGACACTTCCCCATCAGGCAGTGTGCAGCTGCACTCCTTTGAAGGGAATCGGAGCTTAAATAGAACCTTAGGTTCAGAAAACTCAGCCCTTCTCCTGGGTGTAATGTGATACTATGTGGGGCTTGGCATTTTGGTCAGACTGTCATTTCTTCAAACAGAAATCTGCCCAGCCTCTGGAGAAAGGATACATATGTTTCCTATAACAAGACTGTACATTATTTTTATATGCATAGGAAGACTATAATATCTGAGAAGACTCATTACGTGCTAACCATTCATATCTGCAATTCTCTGTGGACTCACATAGGCCTAATACATTAACTACATCAGACACACAGAGGGCCAAAGCTTCATCTCTGTCCAAGGAGCAGAGCACACAGCGCAGCAGGACCAGCGGGTCAGGAGGCAGAGACCCCTCTCTGTTTCTCTACCTGCCTTCCTCAGGAGCAGAGCAGTCCCCCAGGAACCTCAGCAACACTTAGGGCAGTTATTCACTGCCAGAGGTGGGAGCATAGCTGGGAGCAATGGGACAGGCTGTGAGGGTGCATGTAGCCCAGACACATCCCCTGGGCTGGTTTGCTACAGGGACACAAACACACAGGAACTGTCAGGAGCTCTGGGTGACTTTGCTACCCCAGGATGTGCATATCCATGAGCAAAGTAGAGACAGTGTTAGGGGTGTGCAAATGTAAAATGCTCCCCAAACCATGTTAGCCATTTCTCCCATAAATCAAGAAGATGTACTGGGTTCTGCCTGCTTGCAATCCCCCCCAGGATGTGAGGAGAGCCTCTCTCCTAGCACACCCTCGCTTGCTGAGTCTGCGCATTCAGCCTGAGGCAGCTTGAGGGTGAGAGGCTGGGGACTTGCCCCATGCACTATCAGTAATTATTCTACTTTGATTCTTGCTCATCTCTGGCCCATGAAATCAAGGCCAAACTTTGGAGTGTGTGTGGGGGTTGAGGAGATGGAAGCTGGGCCCAAACTGCCTTAACTGGTTCCACAGAGCTGCTGCTTTCCCCAGCAAGCAAGCCAGAACAATGTCATCTCAATACCCCGTGCTAATCTGGGGGAAACTGAGCGTGACCAACTTCACGCATGACAGCCTGGAAGCCAAGCATGGGAGGTCAGCACCAGCCTCACTCAGAGCTCCCTTGCAGTCAGCTTGGAGAGATGAGGCACAGGGACAGGCACATCCCAGCACACACACATCACAGCCCCATCACTCTCAGCATCCACTGCCACAGAGCTTGGCCATTGCACTGAGACAGCCTGAGCTACCAGGGTCCCAGCTACCCATCAACAAGAAAGGCTGGTGCACATTTTAGGCATGCTGTCATTAACAAATGAGGCACAGTGCTTGATTAATTCCACAGGTTTCTTCCATTAGGAGCCACTACATCATTGCTACACGAGAGCCTTCCTCCCCTCAGTGCTGACCTTCCTCCCACAGCTCGCCCATTTCCCTTGGCTGTGGAAGTTATTACAGACTGGTTATTTGAAAGACCTGGAAACCGGGGCAGCCGCTGCTTCCTTTCATCTCCAGCTCTGCTGCTCCTCACTCCTTGGCAGTTTGGAAGGATGGTGGAAGTAATTAATGGCTGGGGAGTGGAGGAGGAGCTGCTCCTAAGAGGGGAGTCAAAAATTCCTCTTGACAATGACCACATGTCTGAGGCTCAGCTACTAGTTCACCTGACAGCAATAAGGGCCTAATAGTCATTAGTCACCACTGCAGACACACTCCATGCACTTCTCAATACTCTTTTTTTTCCATGAAGGCTGAAAGTAAAACAGCATCAACTACCCTGATGCTTTCAACAAATTTTTGTCACCTTGCAGGGAAAGACTGGGGAACTGATGGCTCAGAGAGCTTTGTCAGCATCCCCAACCACAGACAGAAAAGGCTCTTCAAACACAGAAATATAGCAAATAAAAAAAGATTTTAAAATGTCAACTAAAATCCACCAGGAAATGAGACAGCTGGGAGGAGACAAAAAATACCCATAGGAGTTCAGGCTGATCGATATGGAAAGTTTGTGTGACCTGATTCTGCAGCTCCCAGTTTACTCTTCCTGTCTCTCTTCCTCAGCAGTCTCTCCCATACCACCTTGCCTTTAATTTCTCTCTGCACCTGATCCTGGGTTATCTAAGGGCCTGCCTTCAAATAACTTTGTTTCTGTGGTGCAAGAAAAAGGCACAAAAATACAGTGGTCATACCATAGCCCAAAAGCAAGCAGAGAGCTTGGCTCTGCAGCACGGTTTAGGGCAGTAGAGAGCAAGGGTCAGACACCAGCCCCTGCCTCCTGGCCCCACGCCTGCCCAGGCTGACATGCTGAGGCCAGGAACCTGTGTGCTGCTCTCCCTGCTGCCTTTCCCACTCACTCACACATGATAATATCTGAGGTTTTGGCTCAGAGTCACCTGCAATTAGAACAAAACTGGCAACTTTCTGATGTTAAACTTCAGATAAAATTGGTTGTGAATGAAAAAAATAAAAAAAGAATGAGTGTTATAAAGTGGAAATTATATATCTGAGAGCTGATCAGGATCTAGAAGAATGATGCAGGAATGCTAATGCTCCTCCCTGGAGGATTTGGAGATTACATTTTGGACTGAGTGCAAAACCAAAACATTTTGAAATGCAGGCAGGAAGGGAGCACGGCTCTGGATCTTGGCAGCCATCTGCTTGCCAAACTGTCCCACAGCCACAAGTCATGAAGACTCCCTGGGGCTCTGAGCCTGTCCTAGACCTGCTGACCACAAGGCCAGCAGCAGAGGTCCAGACCCAGCACTGGAGCTGTGCCCACCCCTCGGCTTGGTATTGTCCGCTAGGTGTGCTAGCAAGGAACAAGTGGGCTCAGTGTCAGGGCTCTGCACAGATCCCTCCCTGCCTGGGCCCTCCAGCCTCCCTTGTTGTGGAGCTGCTTCAGGGTGTCAGCTGGATTTTGGATTCTCGAAAGCCTCCTAGTGCAGAGGCTGCAGCTTGGCTTTTCTGAGAATTGTTCAGTTTTTCTGCTTTATGACCCAGCACTCTGCATCACCTAGCCCCTGTACCCCTGCCAGACAAATTAATCCTGCCATTCCCATTTTTCAACAGGAAAACAGGGGCATAACAAATCACAGTAGTCGGCCCAGGGCCAGACAGAAGATCTGACCTATTGAATCTAGGTCATGCAGTTCTTCAGCCAGGGTTTTAATTGCAAGATCATCAATTCCTCCATCCACAGCTGTCCAAGACAAGACTTTTTTCCCAGAAAACTAGGTAAAAGACTCTTTGGGCCCAGCTGCCTTTCATCTGTGCCAAGCTTTTCTGCCCCATTTAAGAGGGCTTGGGCATGATTTATAAAATATCAGATGGAGAGCTCTGAGATAAAGCCCTTTCTTTTAGTAATGCTCAATACAGTGCATGATTTGGCTGCAGAGGAAAAGTGTTGATGTTTGGAAAAGAGTTTGCCTCTTTGCCTGACCTAGAGATCAGTCATTATAAATAACATACAGTTGTTATACACTGAGAGAAGAGCAGATCATTTCACTGGTGGAGCAGCCACGCTGTTTTTGAGGAAAACTGCAGTCTCCAAGGAAAGCCACAGCCTTGATTGGCACCCAGCTGCCATGCAGAAGTTAAACCAGATGAGCTGTGTCAGCCCAGTGGAAGGCAAATGCATGGTAGCTGCTCCAAAAGCCTCTCTGCCCCTAGATTTGTCACTGACTGCATTGTTATCTGCAAGGGGGCAGAATCTAATCAGAAACACATTTTTGAGTGAAGGACTGACCTCTGCAGTATCACCAGGAATTTCTGAGGCGGTACAGCTGTGCAAGTGCCTTCCCATCTCTGTGAGGCACAGTCATGCCCACTTTCATTTCAGTGCTCCAGGCTCTCATGTGGTGCTGAGCAGCATTTCTTTCCATCTTAAATCCATTCACTGTGTTTGAAATACAGCTATGGAACACTGAGATATTTCAGAAGATGGCAACAAGTCAGAGAGGATCAATTGAAAGAATCAAAGACTATTATAAGAACCCTTGCCTATTCCAGCATTTCACCATGGTATTTCTACACAGTGTTCAATAGTGTGTGTTTGGCCACTCACCATTTGTCTTCAAAAAAGCACCTCCTCTTGCTTTGAAGAAGCAAGAAGCACAAAAATGTACATATAACCTTGTTCTAATGATTAATTATTCTCACTGTGAAAAGGAGGGTGGGGATGTGGGGGGGGGGGGGAAGTGCCTAATTTTATAATTATTTAGCTTCATCTTTCAGCCAATTTCTTGTTCTGCCTTTCCACTCAGATTAATCAGTGTTTAGTTCTTGGTATTTTCTTTCTGAAAAGTTGCTCATCTCCTGTAGCCAAGTCACCTCTCAGACTTCATTTTGGAAAGTCAAATGAGTGGAGCTGTTTAAATATTTTACATTGTTTAGCTTGAAATTGTTTGTGATGCTCCTTGTCCCCTGCTCTTCCACCACCTGCATTTTTACTAATGTGGAGCTAACCCCTACTACAGGCTATAGAGGCAGTCCTAGCATCAGTCCCACCAGTGTAGCCCAGTGTCAGAATCCCCTACTTACTGTTCCATCCTGATCCTTTTTCAGAGCCTGAGAGAAACCTAAGACCATCCAAGGACACAGTTCCCACTCCAAAAGTATTCTTGTGAAGGCAAAAACTCTCTTTGAGCTCAGGTATACAAGAGCTGTGAGGACTCTGAGCTTGGTCTCCAATAGGAGCAATAGAGGAAATTCTAGAGAAGCTAATAACAGCCTCAAAATGTAATTAATTTCCTGTGGAGTTAACTATTAATTGCTGATAAAACTTCACAGAATAAGAGAGATTATTTCTTTGCTCTCTTTCAGCTTTGTTTTCAGGATTACATCAAGTAAAAAAATGAACTGTAAAAAATCTTTATACCAAAACTATAAGGAAAATAAAATAACCAGAAAAACAAAATATAGAAGAATAAAATCACTCAGTCAATGCTTTATTACCTTGTTCTTTCTAAACTACTTGATTTTCCCCTGAACCTACTCACAAACTTTAGGAGAAAGGATGGATCAGTAATTCTAACAAACATGCCAATTTTCCAGTGATTTGAGGTCACTGTGAGAGTGGGGAGCAGATGAGCTGAACACAATTTTTTTCATCTTTTTTGCAAGTGAGGGCAGGACTCACAATTCTCTTGCAGACATAAATCCTATAAATGCCTGTGCACCTTGTACATGGGATTAAGACCTTTTCAAGGTGAGAAGTTGTAGCCACATTGATATGGTTGGAAAGCTGAGTCTTCACCTGGCATTGAGACAACTTATTCACAAGTTCTTGTTCTTGACAGCTGGCACTCTTGCTAAAATGCAAGTGTAATATTTTCAAAAGCACTCCCAAAAGTTAAATCTTCCATTTTAATATTCAAAATAACAAACAGCTCTTCCAAAACACTTGGCACTGCCCCTCTGAAAATCACCAGTCATGTCTGTGCTTATTTTATAACATCTGGCAACTTTCTGTCATGCCCTACTGCTGGGTAACAACCTTGGTGACTTTTTGGCAGCTATTACATTATTTGCTCATTTCAATCCCAAGGCTCAGCTGCTGGATTGAAGACCCTGAAGAGCAGAGCACTTAGCTGTTCTTCATGGTTACTGGGAAACACCTAAAAATGCAAAACAAACATATCCTAAAGGCTCAGATGCTAAAAGGAAGATTATATTTTTAAACTCTTGATTTTTTGGCCTGCTGCATATGTTTTGATCACTGAAGGTTTTGCAATTATGCAACTGGCTGAAGAACCCTCTGAAGCTGGGGCTGAGCTGGAGTTCAGAGGCATACCTGTAATAAAATCCCATGATGACTTAGGAGTGCCACTTCAGGCAAATACCCCTTTCCAAGATAAAGAGCAACACACTACTGCAATACGCTGGGTTCTTCTCATTCTTTCGCCTTCCCGATGTTTGGCACAAGTCCAAATCCTCTCCGTTTTCCACCCACCCATCATACATATTCTGCTAAATATCCTGTCCTCTTGTCGTTTTGGCAAAAAATAAACTATGCACGAGAAAGAATTATGCCTGTGAGGCTCTCATAAAAAAATTCCTGTGAACGATAAATCAAAACAAAATAATAATTATCACCAGCCACAGGACCACATTTATGTTTCTCATATTTTCCTCTTACTTTTTGTAGATTATCAAGTCTACACAAGAGCAAGAGCCAGATTTTCTTAAAGATACTGATACACCAATAATCCCCAAACCCAAAACTGAAGCTCACCTTGTCTACAAGAGAATTCTCTATGCTATTTACAAAAAGGTTTAAAATTTTCTCTTGGAATTATAAATGGTACATTTCTGTCATGGGAACAAGATGCCTTGTGTTTTCCTATGGGTACATAAATCTTCCAGGGTCCCTGTGCTACTCCTGACTTGCATTTAATAAATAATGACTAGTTACAAAGTGATTTTTTTCCCCTAAGGCTCTCAAAGGCATTGATAGGGACAAACACTCTGTAGATGGGCAAACAGAGGCACAAGGAACTTGCCCAAATTCGAAGCATGGCTGGGTGGACACAGCTGCCTGATCTCAGCCAGGAGATGTCCAGCTTTCACTGACACAGCAAGTCCAGATCAGGCTCAGGGCATTTCCTCCTGGGACCACTGAGCACAGGGAGCACACACCCACACAGGGACAGCACCCGGCTTGGAGATGTTCTCAGCCATGCTGGGGCTGAGGAATGCAAGTGGGGCTGAGACAGGCGTTTCCCACTCCTGCAGAGAGGGTTGGGCTGTATGAAAATGGGAAGGGCCAGTGAGACCAACTCTCCTCCCTGCTGGCCAAGTGCTGCCCACTTTTTGGATGCTGGGCTTCAGTGTGACATGGACCAAAAGGACCGACTGGGCAGGCTTAGAAGGAAATGTTCACTAAATAAATGTTGAAAGAATCAGCACGGTTCAGTCTAGAAAAGAGATGGAAAAACAACACTCCACTGTTTTTCCCAGTTTGGAAAAGTACTAAAGGCTCCAGACCCTAAAACAATATGGAACTGTGGCAATCAGCGCCCAGAGGTAAGGTGTAACCTCAGCTTTCCTTCCCCAGCAGCCTTGAAGCTTGAAAAGAGCCAAATCCTTCAAAAAGCCCAAGAGCAGATGGAATTAATGTATGAAGCCCCACCAAAATAAACGTCTATGGGACTTTTTCTAACACCTCATGGGAGCTCAGACAGCTATCCAGCCTTTGTGTCGGCACCTGTCAGCTTATTCCCACTCCAGCAGGCATCAGGACTTGTGCTGTGTGCTCTTACAACAGCAATTAGGCTCATTAGAGAGCAATTAACAGTATTACTTATCAGCAAAGTTCAGAAGTATTTTTAAATTAGTTTGTAAATACATTTGCCCACAGGAAAAAAATACCATTTGCTGGATTTCAGCATTCCTGGAACTTAACTGCACCTTTTCCTGTGTAAAAACTAAATAATAAAAATTCACATGTAATTCCTAGCCAAATCCACTGAGAAGGGGTATTGAAATAATTATTTTTTATGAGCTCTTACTGTTAAGATTAAAGAGGAAATTATGGCAGTGCTTTTATCTTAATACCTGAACTTTTGTGTCAATACATTAGCTATGCTAGTGTCAGATGAAGTCCTGACTGCAGAGTGATGCAATGTACCAGGGTGCAAGTCCAGCCAGAGACACCAGGGTGTCAGCAGCTGCTGCAGGTGCTGTGCAAGGATGAACCTCACTCCCCACACAAGTCAAAGTAATCCACGTGTAGCAATACAGTTAACAAAAAATTATTCAAGGCACTGGAGATTTACAGAGAGAAACAGCATGGATCTAAGCTGTGGTTGGAATCCTCTGGCGAGTTTGCCCTGTGAAATGGAGTGTGGTACAGACACTGGAGGGCACAGAGACACCAACTCTAAGCTGAGATTCAGAACAGATCACCAACTCCAATGCCTTGATGTGTTGCTTGGATGAGCTAAGCACTGTATACAATCTAGTAAAACCTGAGATTTATCAGACTAATGCAAGCAGATCGCATCTGAATCCAAGCTGGTTAACATGCAATAACTTTCTCAACCCCACAGTATCTTCTCCTACTCATCCAGTCTGCAGAGATCACAGTCCTATCTCTCTGGCAGACATTAAAACCTTAGTTATAATCAGTGTTCACTGAGGTGAAGTACTGAGGAGAAAACCAAGCCCTCTGAAAGCACCCTTGGAAGATGGCTGATCATGCACAGGGTGAATAATAAATGGATGTACTCTGTAAAAATTAACACCCTGTGAGTTGTGGAGAATAGGAAGTGGAACACTGAGCTGGGATCCAAGTGTTATCACTGGAGATCAACTGATACCATTTGGCAGCACGGGGTGTTTCTCAAGACAGTGTGCTAGGTAAAAATATGTTTGAAGGGTCAGAGACCTTATGACCAGGCTGACATCTTGTGTCACTTGGGCCAAAGGGCTCATCCTGTGAGTTGTCCACTCAGCCATCTCTGGCAGAGTGTTAGGGGGAAGACTAAGACACTTATACCTGGTAAGCCTATTAGCTTTATTTTCATAACTACAGTCTCCCAAATGTAAATGCTAAACAAGCACATCAGAGGCCTGGCAACATGAGCCACAATCTTGGAATGTGACTGCATAGTAAAGTCGAGGACAAATTTCTAAACACTCCCCACCCTTCCCTGAGAAATGCAAAGACACAGGCTATTAAATAATCTCTTCATTTTAGTAATTTAGTTGCTGTTTGTACAACGCTTTGAACGTGCACGATGCCACAGCACAGAAATGCTAAGTACTGGGTTATTTAGCTGTAAAGCCTGTGATAATCCCTCATTATGAAATAATAATTAATCATCATCATTTTATTCAAGAGCTCCTCACTCCTACCCCCACCCAAGCCCTACAGGCACTGACCAAACTCTCTCCTGTCTGGACAGGTCAGGTTGGTAATGGATGCAAAGTTCAGGTATGAACTTTCTCAAAGTTCAGGGCTGTGCCTACCTGTGTGTCTCACCCAGCCCGGTGGAGGGACAACGCTTCCTAATCTCCAGCTGAGGATCAAAGCTACAGATCCACCCAGCCCAACCATTCCCATCATTCTTACCAGTCCAGAGAGGGAAATTGAGACATTCAAAGGGTAACTGAGGACTTCAGGAGATTGCATCTAAGGGAGCTATCTCTTTTCATGAGGAACAGAGTACCTGACTCAGCTATCTCTGTTTTCTGTATAAAGATGGGGCAGATCTGCAAGGCCTCCCTCCCTGGGGGCAAGGAATATCCTGTTTTTAGTGACTGCCCAGAGCAAGGTGCAGGGCATTGTGAGGCTGTTTGGTTTCAGAGCTATCTAAAAGCAATTTGTCATTCATAATATTAAAAATTAGCACAAAAATATAGTTATGGCTGCTGTAGGCTGAAGACAGAACAGAGCCTGGACATGTGAGAAGCCAGAGGGGACACACTACAGCAACACTGGAACCTTGAACTGGTCCCCAGCCACTTCCAGCAGCTGTTAAGCCACAGTGCATTTACAGCCTGGGCAAGCACTCATGAAATGAAGAGGCAACAGACAGGGCTTAGTCATCAGAGAGGAAGATGCAGGTGTCTCCTCCTGCTTGGGACTCTGAGCTCTCCCCAGCAGGCAGCAGTGCAAACAGTAAATGCCTGCTGCGTGTCACACCTCTTCCCCCATCCCACCTCTCCAAAGACCCGCAGTTCTGACCAGGCATGAAGGTGTCGTATTTCCCGGGAGCTGCTCTGCTTTGCACAAGATGTTGTTGCAGAGCCGATGTAGATGTTCGTGTACCAGCTGAGTGGAGATGTGCATTCCTACGTGAGTTTGAAGATTTGTGCCTAAGTGTTCTACATTATCTTTAACTTGCACAGCACAGCATTACAGACATCTTTACAGCCAGTAGGTCTCCTACTAACCCTGGTCATGCTGGAAAACCATGCCTCAGCCTTCCCCCAAAACTTTACCAAAGAGATGTCTGCAGCTGCCCCCATCTACTTTAAACCTTTAATAAAACTAAAGTGGAAAACCTTGTGTGATGGTTCCTATTTCATCATGCTGTCTGGGGAGAATCTAGATACCAAAAGCAAGCTTTTGGGTGAGCTAAGCTACATCTGACTGACAAACAAACATGAACAAAGTTTCTTGTGCATCCTCCCAGACAGGCAGCACTCACCAAAGCTACTAGTTTAGCAATTTGTCATTAAACTGAGCAGTAAGAGGAATGACTGGGTGGGGATGACTGCTGTGAAGGGTCAATTAGACACAACACTAGTATCATTCCCTTGGTATGAAAAAATAGAGTCCAAAGCCTTGGTCTGCTCTAGGACAGAACTTTGGAGGTGGAACTCAGTGGATTTGGGCTCTTCACCTGTGATAGCAAAACAATAGCTCACTGTGCCTTGGCTAGGGTTCAGGTATGCTTTAAGAACTGGTTTTCTTATTAAGCTTTTCTTTGGTAACTAACTTGCTTCCAGCTTTGTAATCAGACAACTAAACTTCTTTTGATGCAAATTAAATATGTTATAATTTTAGGCTAGCTCAGTGTTTAACATGGAACCCCTCCTCTTTTATGGAGGTAGAAAACCTAAATAAATCAGAATTGCTGACATGCCCCTTCTGCAGCTGAGCTAGGAATGATGTGAGCACTGGTGTCAGGCAGTGCCAGGTAAAGAGAGACTCACACCCCTTAGCAGATGTCACACAGAACTTTCTGTCACAGACCTGACACAGCAGAGCAACAAACTGCTCTAGCAACGTACCCCTTATCAGCACCTCTATTTCTGTGAAGCATTACAGTGAGTTCTTAATGATATTGTGAGAGAAAATACTAACAAAAATATGTGCAGGATGCATTAAATAGCCTGAAACCACTTCAAAGACAAAATATGAAAAGAATTTTTAAGAGGGAGGAATTTGGGGAGTTTTTGGAAGTATTCTGGACAGATGTATTATTGTGCTTTTAGTTCAACAACCTTTTAATTGTTATTTTTCAGTAGAATGGAAGAAAATATAATACCAGCATTGGGGAAAAAAATCCAGAAAATACTGGCAGAGAGTTGGATTAGTTTTTCATTCTTACAGGAGAAGGTACCCTGAAATTCACATTATTTAAGCTCTGAGTAGTTCAGTTAATACAAGAAATAAGACTTTCACTTCTAAATGTGAGTGGTATTCACAACTGGAACTGAGGGGGCTTCTTCATCAGTCACACTGTTAAAATATAGAAGAGGAGATCTTTCTACAGTAGAGCAGGGGAGCTGTTATCTGCCCATAGATATTGCTGGATATTTTGCCAATGCTGAAGATCTTTAGTCTGCAGTTACACAGCAGGTCTCTTCTGCCCTAAAAGTCTCTCTAGTTACATTAAACCAGGGCCAAATCTTGTTCAGAGTTACTCTAAATTCAATCCAGAGCAATTTCATGAACCTGTTCAATATGCACTAGCTTTACACCAGCATAAGGAACAATATACTTATGAACCATCATATTTAGATTTTTACTTTCTCACAGGAAAACAGACCATGCCTGAAACAGTCAGCTTTCTTTTCAGGGAGCTGCCTGCTAAGTATTAGTAAGATACTTTCCAGGCTGGGACTCTGGCTCCTTCTCTTTACTCTTCAGCAGGTTTCCATTCAAATCAGGTTGTTTACTTCTTGGCCATGGATATTTCTGCAAAGAATGACTTTCAGATGGGATGACATTTCTAAAGTGCTTGGAGGGACAAGTCTGACCATGCTGCTCTGTGGCTGTGACACATTATCACATACTGACCCAGAGGGAAGGTTTTTTGGCTGAAAAATGAGATAGAAATAGATCCTTTTGTCTATGTCACAGCTTCTTGACAGTGAAGATGAAGAAATGGGATACAGAGGGACACTGAGGAAGAATGGCTTTACCAAAAAGCTTTTCCCCAACTAAGACTGGCAGTACATTCACGAAGGAAAAGCAAAGTTTTCAAAGCACAGAGGCCATGTTTTTATCCTTCAATGGCAGAAAAACTGGATCCAGGTTTGATAATTCAAGGGACAGGAGACATGATGGCACAACAAACCACAGGAGCTGAATCACCGTCCCCCTGGGACCTGACTTTGCTCTCACTTACATGGCTACAAAACCAACATGGCAATGGAATCACATAATTTTATGGAAAAAATCGAGCACAAATTTTATCTTTTTTGAGAAATTGCATTTCCCTCTTTGTTACAAGATTATGGTCATGCTCTATGTATGTCAAGATCAGATATGAACTTTGATGTTTCCAAAGGCTAACTAAACACTAATCCCAGTCTTTTGCCCTTGTATACCCACTGAATGAACAGCCATTCTCCAAAGCTCTCTGAAGATTACACCATGTCATTGGCATCTCCTCTTTTAAAAAACACTTGAGAAAATAAAATAAAAATCATGCTGTAAGCTGCTTCCCATCAGAAACCTCGGGGATCTTTAACAGCAGAAAGGAAAAAACGCCTTCCCTAGTGCCTGACAGCAAGTTGCATTCTTTGCCGAATGGGAGGTCAAGAGGTGACCTTGCCCCTGCCCAACTTCCTGATCCTCCCCGGCTGCCAGCGCCGTGCCTGGGAGCCCTGGGCCGCTGCGGCTTCCTCGCAGTGCAGGCCAGCACCAAAATGGCCTGACAGGGCTGCAGGGAAAAGGAAGCTGCTTCTATTCCCACAGCCTGTTGTTTGTTTTTAATGGTAAATGGCAGCTCCATCACTGCATCCCACAGCTCCCAGGGAGGGCCGTGGCTGCGCAGGGACCGTGGGTCAGGAGCTGCACAGGTGCCACCACAGCTGGGACTCTGCAGGGGTTCAGACAGCGCTGCAGCAGGCAGCGAGTGCTGGGGAGGGATGAGACATCAGCCCCATGAGACTTACCTCAAGACTCTTTGGTTTGTACCTGATTTTCTGACTTGCAAATTATACTTCATTCCTAGCACAAAAGTATTTCCATTTCCATTTCACTGCAGGGCTGGGGACAAAGAGCACCTTTGCTCACAGGTTTGTTGCTATCTTGAGTTTTCTTTTGGGCCTGAACTGAGAATTACTGCCCAATGGGATACTGCAAGGTCTTCGGGAACGGAAGAAGGGATCAAAGAAGGAACAGTATCAAAGCACATCCTCTGCATGAGACACAAATCCAAGCTCTTTTTTCTAGTTGCAAACATGCCACAGAATGGAGGCAGCAGTCAATCAGTGCCCTGTCAGTGTTTGTGTTACAGTGACCCTCATGGACGTCTCAGTCCTTTGGCAAGAGAGCTGTAGCACCACAAGAAGAGTCAAGCTCCATCACAAATGTTTTTCTCTGAGCCAATGGGAGCACAGACAGTTCCTTTTTTCTTCTGAGGAAATTTCTGTGAGGGTATGCAAGGGAGACATGCAGGAAGCTCAACACCAGATCCAACTTGTCTTCCTCATGTTAATCACTTGTCTGTCATAACACAACAGGTAAATCCCATTGTACAAGCAGACACTTGGAACACAAAGGCAGCCATCCATATGTGAGGTTTAAAATGACTGGCAAGTGCAGAAAATTGTCCTACTTGAGAAAATTATGTGCCATTCTGTGAGTGAGCTTATGGTTCCCCTTCTGAGAACCTGGCCTTCAGAAGCATTGCAGATATGCAGCATTTCTTTTGCAAAAACAAACATATTTTGCTACATAAATTTGTGCTGGTGGTATTATCAATTCTTTGAGATTGAAATGCTTGAATACTCTTTGGCTTTACAGGGCTAATATTTTTTACATAGGGCTGCAATAAAACTGCTGTCTCATCTGACACACAGCTTCTTGGAGAACGGTACATTCCTCCCAGGTAGCTTCTGAAAATGAAACTTCAGAGGAGTTTTGCACCAGTACATGTAGAGGTACAGGGGGCTATGGCCTGCTTACTTTTTCCAGTCACGCGTACCCACACTTGCTTCCATAAAAAAGGAAGAAATGGTGAATATCATAACATTCCTAGATTATTGCAAGGCTGCCTGCCTCTGCTCCTCTCTGCAAAGTTTTATTTTTCCCGGGTCTGCCAAGCTTTAGATGATGCCACATAGTGAGAACACATGCACACCTGCACTGGCAAGAGAAATCTGTTTTATGGCTGCATCCACAGTGGCACTGACTGGTGTTAGGTTATACCCACAGTGTTATGTCCCACAGTGAAAGTTATTATACACTCACTCATGGCTAGTGCTGTGTGCTGCTCTACACAGCCATTGTACCCTGAGGATTTAAATTGTCAAGCAAAGAGCCTGCTCTCTATTTTCTTTGCTCTTGTTCTGTGTCTGCTTTACATACTGATGGAGGATTACCCTGGTTTTACCTGCTTGTCAGACAGCTATTCCACTAAGTACTAACTGCATTGTTCTAAATCTCTCACATTTCTTGACTAAAATTCAATTTACTTTTTTTGTCACAAGAACCATATGTCTGATTGTCCTGGGCTCATTCTACTTTTCTGGTTTTCCTTGTCTTTTCAAAATGAAAAGCTTGTAGAAAAGCTTTAACTGAGCTAATGGAAGGGGAGATTGTTGTTTCTAAGGCAGATGTGTATCTAAGAGCATTTTGGCACTGTAGAAGGAAAAAAATATAGTCAAAGCAAAGACTTCAAAGAAAGTCAGTCTGCTGTCTATTCTGCATGCTATGCAGCAGTTGGTGTTTTGCAATGGCATGGAGCACAATGACCACATATAATCTTCTCTTTCTCTGTATATCTGCTAAACACACACCTCACACCCAAGAGCTCTTTAGGTCTCCTTTGCCTAAGTCACAGGATAGACCCTGGGTGCCCCAACTCTTGGTAAATGGGAATGGGAAGAGACACAAAGAGCAGCTGAGACTTCTGGATCGTGTGCCACACAAAAGGAATGGTTTGTTGATGGGGAGGGATGACAAGGTAAAAATCTGGAGCCAAGTTCTCGGGCAGGTTGAAGCAGCAGTGGGTGGGCTGAGCAGTCACAGGGGGATGTGAAGAGAATGGGTGCCTGGCCAGGGCTCAGTGGCACTGAGGGGCTGCAGAGTGGCAGTCACCCAGCCTGCTCCTGTCCTCTGCAGCTGCCACTGCTGCCTTAGGGGTTTTCTGCCAAAGAACTCAGCTCAGCAAGAAGGGGAAAGGGTGGTGTGGAGGCAACTGCCAGGGCAAAGGGGAGGTGAATATTTCATTTGTTACGGGGCCTGAAATAGCTCTTAGCAGCCCTGAGTGCGAGAGTCATGTTGCGAGGTGGGGGGAGAGGTGGGTGCCAATTTGTCAACAAAGCTGCTTCAGAGTTACACTGAAGATTTATGAGTGTCTGCATGGTCCTTCTAGCAACCCAATCCTGCTCAGGGTAGGTGAGCCTCATGCTCTGGAAGGAAAACAGCACTCAGATGTGTTCACTCAATCTGGCCTGAGAGAGCACTGCTACCTGCACACTTCCAAGGCAGCAGCTAAGGCCCTGGAGCTCCAAGGTGTCCTGCAGGAGTCACTTCTCCCTGGATGTTTAGCTGCAGGCGGCCATTAAGTGCCTTTTAAAATGTCACCCAGAGGGTTAACAGACAGACCACAGTCTGACAATAGACCCAGGGCAGAGCCAAGACAAGAATCTGACCTAAGGACTGTACAGACCCAGCACACGGGGCTCACACAAAGACATAGCTGTGAGAGGCTACTGCTCACACCTCAGTTCACACTGGGGCTCTAATATAAAACATCACTTTTGATCAATCAGTTTTGATGTGTGTCCTAATGGAAGAAACAAGGCACCAACCTGCAGGACAGAAGTCCCAGCTTTTGGCCCTAAAGCCTTGTTATTTCCAAATCAGAAGGGTAAAACTGAAACGAACAAGCCAGTTCATTGCTATCTGACCTCCTTATAAATCCTGACAGCTACCAGTGTCCCAGCCCAGTCTTCAGAGGCATTCACTTGCTCCCGTGTCCCACCCAGTGTACCCAGTTCCTCACTGTCCCAGCTGGAGCCCAGTCCTGACCATCTACTTGGAGCTTTGGACAGCAGAACAAAAATCTGGTTGTGCTCCTGCACAGGCTGGAACTGGCTCAAATTATTGGAACAGCTCTAACTCTAAAGTGCATGAGATGTGTTATCACCCAGGGATACAGATGTAGTTCACTGAATGCATTTAATAAGCTTAGCTAAAACCAGATTGGTTTTAGGACATTTTAAACTGATTAAGCTGGGCCATGTGACATGGCTATAGCTTCGAGTAGAGATGAGACCTTAAACAATTATTTTGTCTCTTAACTCTAACAAGGAACGAAAATTTCCGTGTTTTGCTGCTGACACTAAAGCAATTATTACTGGAATAAATATGGAATAAACCTGGAAATGCTTTAAAAACAACAACTTATTCTTCAAGGGAAATACTCCTATTGGAGTTCAAATTCAAGGTGACATTCAGACTTGAAGCTGGATTTCCCAGTCACAGCTTGAGCTATGTGGGATTAATAGAGCTGAAATCAGTCAGAGGAAAGGCAAGAAACATTGTTTGAATGCAGGGCATCCTTCTACCTCAGGAAAATGGACACAGGTAGGGCCTATTTTGGGAATATTTCAGGAATTAGAAGCAGACACAAATAGTTTTATGACATGATTCTAGAAGAGTTTTTAAACTTCCTGCTTTCTCCTGTAACACAACAGACTTCTGAAACACTGACACTCTTCTTCTTAGCCCAGTCATGGCAGTTTGGGCAAGAGATAATAGACTGTGTTCTTGGACATGTCTCAGCACCGAGTGAAATGTGTTCTTTGGAATACCTTGTTCTAACCCACACCTGAAGATTTTCCCCTTCCTCACACTGGATACTAACCTGGGAGAGTGTAACTTTCCCCCAACAGCACCTTTCTCTTTAACAGCAGCCTGTGCTGAAGCTGGGGGTCAAAGCACGCTCATTCAGCCAACCAGAATGCTGCAAAGAGCATCCCACCCCCAGCAGAAACACCAAAATCATTATCTCTTAAGGAACAGCCAGCCCTCAGGCTGCAAAGAGGAGGGGGTGAGGTCCCATAACCCTGCACAGCTCCCACTGCAAATTTACTGGCCTCCTGTCTCGTTTTAACAGAGCGAGGTTGGGGGAGAGAAATACCACACATAAATTCGCACAATCAGTCACACAAGGGGGAGAAAAAAAAATCCACAGTCGTCTCCAAGATTTACGAGCCCCCCTGAGCTACAGCACAGAAAAAACAAAGACACACACACATACACACAAGGAGTGAAGGGAAACGTGATCCCACTTGCAGCTTTATTCCTTTATCATGTTCCCTGACAGCAACCTGGACCCAGGCTGTACAAAGAGGAAGCACACAGAAGGTGTGGCTGCAAACAGCAGAACAACAGCCCCGGACTAGTAATGTCCATGTTATAAAAGCTTGGCACTGTTCCTTCTGGGTGATCTTGAAGCACCAGAGAAATCCTCCAGTGCCCCTCTGACCTCAGTTAAACTGGAATAAACTGAGTCCTGACATCCAAGTCAGTGGAGCTGCTGCGAAGTCACCTGGCATAAGCTGGGACTGAAGTATGTCCCATCATTGCTTACCTCCCTGGGATGTGCCCATTTGGACAAGTGCTATCTGCACTGCCCACTCACTTACAGTTCTTCCACAATTTTTAGAAAAGCTATGCTTTAACAAGGAAGAGATCTGTGGATCCAGATCCTTAAGCGTTACCTCCTATTTTGGACAACATGTAGAATTTAGATCCCTCTAAACTCTCAGTTTGGGCATTAAAAAATGAATCCACTAGACAATACCATTTTTTACAAAAAACCCCCTTGATTGTGGAACTTCCTTTCTCTCTCACAGAGACAGTAAATGGTACATCAGTAAATGATACACTTAAAACAATCTAAATCAAGTGAACATGACAAGAGCTTATCATCAATGATCAATCACACTGCTTGTTGCTACATTCCACCCAGCTCCTTACAATATTATATCATCCACATAGGCTGTGCAGTGACAGGAACATTCCCCTCTTACCTGTGAGTACAGCACCTAATGCACACCTCCAGACCCAGTCCTGGGCTCTGACCACTGGGGAATGCTGGCTCTGCTCAGCTGATGGTAGGAGTTAAGAGAGGACCTCTTTGTGTAAATTAATGAATTCAATTAAGATTTCCATGGCCTGATCGTTGTTCATGAAATCTCCTAACTAAAGTATTCCCACCCTTTTGCACCTCTCTGTTGTAGCTTTCTAACTAGGTTCAAAACCACAGATTTAAATATTCTAAATATCAGTAAAGTTCAAAGAAAACTCAGAATCAGAACTCAGTAGCCTAATTAACAGATTCTTCTTATAAGTTTAGCTTTAACAACCTCCAGCCAAGAGGTGATTTGGTACAGTTCAGCAAAGCAATATAAGCAGAGTATGGTGCAAAGAAGCAGCCCAAAAGCACTGTTTAGTTTTCTCACCACTGGTCCTGACTCCAGCACAGAACCAGTGACTGGCTTACATCTATTTCCCCATTAGTTGACATAAGCAGTTTAATCTGCACCCTGCCCTACCACATAGACTTAAAAGCCGCGATTCCTTCCCTTTTCAGTCACATCATATGACCATGGCCAAAAAATATGTTTGAACAGCTCTCCCACCTCAGGCCACTTTGAGGGATTATTTAGTTATGCTCCAGTTCAGATGCTTTTTCTGAAGTCAGTCTGTGAGTTTCACTTTAGTAGTTCTGGTACAGCCTGAGATAAGTCACAGAGTCTGCAGACACTGATGCTGGGTCCTTAGGAACACCTGTGGAAGGGGTGCAGGTGACAGAAGCACCTGGGCCCACAGACCTGGGGCCCATGTCCCAGGTTTGCCACCAGCTGACAGCCACTTAGTGCCAAGCTTTTAAAAATTACATTACTTTGGAGCTGTTTTTGTAAAAGTCACTCATGAATTTTGAACTCTAAGACCCAAAGCCTTTTTTAAAAGCCCTGGTAGGGTAGATGGGTGCAGACTGCCACCAGGAGCATCAAGTAACAAACAACCTGATTGCATTTGGAGACAAGAGTTTACAGGAGGCTGTGTCAGGCAGGGGCAGGGCCAGAGCTGTGCAGGTCAGTTTTCTTTGAGAAATGGATCCGAGTATGAGCGTGTGGGAGCTGTGCACCAGCCCATGGGATGGTTTTCCTTGGTCTGTAACAGATACTGCCTCAAACAGGATTTTTTTCTAGGGGACAAAGCAGGCTGGAAGAGGACTAAAACAGTGCCTCAATGGCTGTGGGATGATGTATTTGTGCCTCACCATCACACCTGTTAAGAGCTCAAATGCACTTCGGAGAAAAAGTCCAAACCTCACTTCAACTAGATCTCATGCAATCCAAATCCTCCATTCTCCCACCTCCCAGAGCTTTTGTGCTGCACTTTCAGGGCAATTACATGCTAAATATCTGTCTGTCAATATGCTGGATCCCCTCAATTTGTATGACATGCTTTAACGCAGGCCTAGCCAAGCCTAATGGAATGACAGCTATGCCCTCCAACCATAGACCGAGTGCTGCTGGGAGAGCCTGCCCGGCTCCGTGAGGAGCAGGGGAGGGGGAGGACAGAGGAAAACCAAATGCCACCAATTAGCTGCCCCACTTGGAGTCCTGGTTCAAAGAGAAGAGATTGCCACCTTCTCGGTTGTTTGCTCTGGATGAAAAACCAGCAAGGGAATGCCATGCTGTGTGTGTTCCCTGGCCCAGACAGGACACACAGCCTCTGTCACGGGTGGTTTGCCAGCAGGTGTAAACATGGGGAGCTTGTAGTGAACTTTACTGGGCAATGCTGGTTTACAGCAGCTGAGGGTTAGATCCCTCTGTCTTTGCACTGATCCCATATCATGGGTGTTTTAGTCATGCACACCAGGAAAGAGTCAAACTGGGAAAAAAACCAATTCTTTTTGAAAGAAATCCTTAAACTCCCAGGCTAATCTTCCACAATATCAATGAATCTCTCCAAGCTTGTTTTTGTCTTCATGTCCAAAACAGCTGGGAAGGTCCTTAGACATGATCAAATCCATCACCCTCTGGTAGGAAATGAGAAAAAAGGGCCAGGGAGAACCGCTTAACAACCAGAGAGAATTCTATTTGTTCAAAACCTGGTACAAGGGGAGGGGGAAGATAAAATGTATCCCAACTGCACATTATGAGGAGGGGAACGAAAACCGACCAGAGGGACGCGGCACTAAAAATAATGATTTTTCAGCCAGCAGCCAGACAGGCGTCTAATCCCATCTGAATAGAGACATCACTGGAATAGCACCCGTCAGGGTGACTGCTGATGCTGATTCCAGCTGGACAGGTCTCATACAGCCCAATAAACATACCTCAATCATGTGTTTCTGTTAAACCTTTGCTTTTATTCTTTTTAACTGCTTTCTTCCCTCAAACCTTATTGTCTCAATTGTAACCTAAGATGGTTTTTTAAAAAGCTACAATGAAAAAAGTTAAATGAAATCCATATATTATTAACCCTGGCTTTTCAAGGGACCATCCTGCCATTTTGCTTGTAGCTGGGCTGTGGAACTGTTCCTTTATGTGATGTTTGACAACTCTATGGTGCAACATCTCTTTTTTACAGATAAAAACTATTAACATTTTCCTTTTCAATATCAAAAGTGTTTTAAATAACAAATACCAATTCCTTTGCCTGGAATAACAGAGATTCAGCTATTCTGAATTTCCCACTCAGTAGGGAAAGTTTGTTTTTTTAAATCAGTGCAAGAATTTCCTAACATATATTTATGAAGAAGAAAACAATAAATCAAATTAATACAAGCCAATTCTTGCCTCTGGTAGGAGCTGTCAACTTGAGCTCCCAGCCTTCCTCCTAGTTCCTCTTGCAGGATCCATTGAGCTTTCCTGAACCAAAGGCTACAGAAGGGCTGCATCCTGAATAAACCATGGATACAACACTTTAGCTGTTGAATTCCTGTGATCTGCAAGCAAGACAAACACTGTGAGCTGGTGGTGCTAGAACCCTCTAACTGAGGGCAGCAACAACCAGTGTGCAGCTGGACTCACAAGGGGCACATTCCTCTGTGATGCCAGGCCTGGACAGCCTGCAAGGGGAGCTCCTCCTTTCAAGACTCTCTTCCTCCTGGCCTAATGTCCTGTCAAATAGCTGATGTGTTTCATTGCACATTTCAGCAATGGCTGCAACACGAGTGTGCAAATCAGCATCCCAAACAAAGCATGGCAGGGCACCAGCTCAGTCCTCCTGCTCTCATCATCATTTTTATAACCTTGAAACAGAGAGGTCCTGCTGGCTAATCACCACAGAGCACCAAGGTGCTCTGCTTTCTGATTTAGTGCTCTTTTTCTTGCCTTTTTTTAGTGTTTAACTATGTCTATAAAGAACTATAAGCAAATCCCCTCTGCCTTGCTTTATGACAACAAGAACCACAGAAGACCATCCCAAGGAAACAGCAGCACCTGAGAAGTACCAATGCTGCAACTCATGTGTCTTCTTCTTCATTCATCCTCTAAATCACACCCATCTGATTGCCAGATTCTGTTTGTAATTCATTATTCCTCCTCTATGTGGATTTTTTTACCTTGTTTATTCTGAAACTACAAACCACTTGAAAGAACAAAGATTATGGGGGAAGGTTTAATTCTCATGTTCAATGCTTGAGCAATATTTCACTTATCTCAATGGGTAGGAAATAAAGACAATCCAGACTAAAATGCCACAAAATTAAAGCACTGAAAAAAAATCAAACTTGAACATGGTTCAAAAGAGCCCAGTAGATTGCTTTTTATAGAGGATTGAAATTAAATTCTGTTTCCAGGTTTTCCCTGGAGCATAAAATCTTGACCCACGGCACCATTACTGCATTTTTAAGCACATTTACTGAAATATAGAAAACACCTTTTCTCTTTATGTGTTCAAACACACTCTAGACTAAATGACTTAGAATGAATACCTGAAGTAATGTCAGCAGAGCCAGATGTTTAGAATTTGCAGAAGTTCATACAAACAGCTCAGTCTGTACTTTCCAAATGCTCAGAAGCAAAATATTCCAAAATATTTCCAAACATGTCAAAATCAGAAGTTCTTCATATGTCTTGTGGAGAGATTTTTATTTTAAAGTCAACTGTATGGGTTTTTATTCCTAGGCCTGAATAATGATGCAAATCTGATGAGAATTAAGACAGTAAAGGAGCCTACGAAATCCTTTGGCTACACAGCAACAGAGAGGGGGTCTCCAGAGAAGGAAATTTCATCCGTCTGCTTTGCTGACAGGAGAAGGCTCAGTGTGATAAAAGAGATCCTGCCACTTGCTCTGAGAAACCCCAGGAAAACTCTGCACTGATACATCTCCTCTGACACCTGCTCCAGCTGATCCTTCGCAATTTGACAGGGCTGGAGGGCTGAGGGCTAAAGAGGAGGTGGGCCAGGTCCTGAGAACAAGTGTAACATTTCATGTGTCTGATCTGGCTCTTGACTTTTGCAAAGGCTGAAAATGAAAAAAATCAAATATTTGGGCACCCATTCTGTCATGTTGCCAAGGCAAGGCAACCTATTCTCCGATATTTATCTCCTACTATAAGTTCATTTTGCACTACAGTATTATTGCTAGACATTTTTTCATTTTGCCTTTTTAACATTTTATCTTACAAATCAATCCTTTCAGCTCCCTGTTCCTTATTCTCCTTGAACTTGTATCTGTGCAGGAAAGCACTGCACTGTTTATCCCTCTCTAGTACTCTTGGGACTTCACTGAAATCCTCACCTTGAGAACATGAAAACATTAACTGCCCCTGGCTCTAGTGCACAGCCAAAAAGCCTTGGAGGTTGCAAGAGACCTGAGGCAACATTCCAGATGTGTAACACATCTTTCTCAATTTACATGAAACATATTCACTAGCAAATACTGACAACACACAAACTCCTGGTAGTCTACATGCCACACATCACAGAACACATACGCTTGCCATAGCTTTTAGAGAGTCTTAGAGAAGAGCTTTCTCTCACAAGGCTGGCTTTGTAGCTGTGTCTCCAGAGATTTTCCATGAACATTATTGTTTGAGGCTATGATTTATCTCAGTTATTGATTGGGAGAACAATGTAATGGTCTGAACCTCACAGAATTTCTCAATTCCATGCACTGGCACTGCTTTTCGTTCTGGAGTGAAAGAGTGTTTGGTCTGTTTAGCCTTTGCAATTCATGAAAAAATAGATAGGCTGTGCTGTTCTTTCCTCCCCTTGCAAATACATCATCCTGAAATGTATTACCTGCTGCAAAACCCAGCCAATTTGCTCCTTCCTTTACAGATAAGATGAAGCATCTTTTCCAAGTGAATAACTGAGTCAGACAACATTACCTGCAGTCAGGTTGTAGGTGCCAACCAGCTGCACATCTCCAGTCCCCTTCCCCTGCTGCTGTGGTTTGCCTTTCTGTGAACTGCTCCTAGGGACTGCACAGAAACCAGGGAGGGGAGGCTGAATGCACTGTTTCCACTCATAGAAAGCATAAGCCTTGCACAGCAGTGGCTCCTTTGTGCCTCTCTTCCTGAAGGAGGAGTCTGTGTTTGGCCTCTAGAACAGAGCATGGGCATAGCTTTATTTCCCAGAAATGGTGTGAAATTTCCCCATGTTATAATTCAATTCTCATAAAGTGGTGCTATCACGACAACAAAATATGCTGCTGTCCTTTCATTCCCATCTATGTTTACAGTCCATTCTGTAACCACTGAACTTGATTTTCCTCTGGTAAAAAATCAGTAAGAACAAAAATCAGGAAGGATTACACAGCAACAAAGTAGTTTAAAAACCCACTCTGATGCCATTTCTTAAAATCTGTGCCAGATGGAAGACTTTCAACTAAGAGAAAAACTTGGAAAAGTCCCACGTCTTCTGGCTGAACTATGAGCAACTAAGTTCCATTGCATCAACATGAAAGGCAGTAAGAGGCAGTTCATAAATTACATTCTGCTGCTGCCATCATGAGTTACCGATTTGTAATTTTGTAGAGATTACACCAAAGCCATGGGCAACATCAACCTGTCCTGAGCTCCCAAGTTCTCATTAAGACAGGACAGTCTCACTTCTAGTGGCACAGGTAAAGCTATACTGCATGTTCCCTCTGAAGGAAGCACAGCGCAGAGCAACACCAGTCACACTCTGAAACCCAGAGCTCCCCTGTGCACAGAGCAGTGTGAGGTCTTATGAGCTCATACATCATGACACATCAATTCGCATGATTGCAAAGTGGATTTTCACTTATTTTGCAAAGTGAATCAAAAAAAAGCAGAAGTTTTAACACTTTAGTTAAGTTTGATCCAATTCCAATTTTTTTTTAGTAGTTGGTGACTTGCCAAATGAGCACAGTTCCACAAACACAGAGCAGCTCACTGGAATTCAGAGGGAGCTTGGAGAAACTGCAAAACCCAAAGGTGTGTGAGGCACAGCCCATCCATTCCTCCCTCTTTAGGTGGCACAGAGCATTCCCACACAGAATTTTCTTCATGAAGGAAAGCAGAGAAGGGAGAGAGCTGGTGTCAGGTGAGGATTTCAGGGTCTGGCTCATCAAATTCCAGGAGAATGACCACCCTCGTAACCCAAAACAGCTGCTGTGTTTATAGTAAACATAAATGATAACTGGGTGGCCTTTGAAGCCACCATGTCCAGTCCTGGTAATTATGGACAAGTGGATACAGCAGTGATGATCCAGAGCATTTGTTTAACGTTCAGACATAATTAAGGCCATTATCAAATTTCTGCCCCTTCAGCAAAAAGGGGGAATAGGGTCAATCGTCTGATACCACAGGCAGAAAAGCAAGGGATGAGTTTCTTCCCAGAGTAACTCACACTGGATAAAATTCCCAAGTACCACCTGGTGCAGCAGAGGCCTTCCCTGGGACGGAGGCAGGTGATGATGGAAGGCCCCTTGGGCACACCAGCCAAATGGATTCAACACCAGGGCCTCCCACAGAGCTGTCCCAGCCCCTGTCCCTTGGGTCCAGGAGACAGGGGAGTTCAAACACCAAATGCATGTCTTGGAATGTCACTTCTTGAGTGAGGGGAGGGGGCAGTGGCAGCATTACTAATTGCAAGGAGGTATTGCTTGTGTGCACTGGGAAGCATTACCCCCCCCAGTGCCACCCCCATCCTGACCCATGGTGAGTGGTTTGTGAAGGATGCTCTCCTTTCCCAAACACTCCAGCTTTATGGCAGAGGGAAATACCTAGTTTGCAAAGGGTTATTCCAAACACCAGAGCTGATGAAAAGGTAACTACACAAGGCCTTTATGGGAAATTTAAATGACCCATAGTGAGAATTATCAAACAAAATCTAACCAAGTATGACAGTGAGAAAGGCTGGAGGGATGGAGAATGAATTTTACCTTTTCAAAGCTGGAGACCTAGTGCTAGGATCCATGTAGCATGTTTATTCTTTAAATAAAACCATATGATTATAGTGCATCTAAAAATTCTCCAGAAGCTGGCAGGAGCTGCAAATGCCCAAACTATCAAAATCATATTTAAGCCACACTTTAGTGAGATGAAAAGCACCATCCATAGATACCTGAGCATCCCAAAAGCCTTCTTTTGTGACCTCACAGGATTAGCTTTCTTTCCCTGCTTGGAGGGAGAAGACCACAGATTGGGAAGTGGACTGAGACACCAAAATGTGGCTTGGAGGACTTGGAGTAACAGCCCTGCAGAGCTGCCCTGCACAAACACAACTTGTTGCTGAGCAGTCTACGTGTGGATCATCATCTGTCTCCTCACTTGCAGGAGTCCCTGGCTCATACTGCCAGCAGTGCCTCTTGCTCCGTGCGAGGGGATGTGGCTCCAGTACGCCAGAGGGGCTGGAGGGATGGGGTAGCTGTTCCCTTGGGAGCTGCTCCCTAAGGTCAGGGCTGGGGCACAGTGCCAGAGCAGTACTGGGAATACTCAGAGCTCTCTGCTCAGAGGATAAACAGAGGGCTGAAATCTCTGGGGTTGTTAATCTGTCACCTTTCCCCAGCACTGAATTAATTTTTTTAATGTGTTTTTAAAAGGAAAGTAAATACAAAGAAAAAATAGAACAGATGATAAATGGGGCCCTTTCTATTCCCTTCAACACTGGGCAATACCACCCAGATATCTGGCAGGGACAAAATATTAAAAGGTTTCCCTGCCTTGCCATCCCCAAGAACCATCTGGATTCACAGAAGCTCTAATAATCTGTGTATTCCAGATTTACTCTCCTCTCCCTGCTGTTACAGAAGCTGCAATGAACTGGCCCTGCTTTTTCCAATTCATGAAACTCTAGACTGCATGAACAGTGCTGCTCAAGTACAAACCTGATTCAATACCAGGCTAAGCTAGTCCAAAAAGATCCTGAGTTTCGATTGTGCTGCCTGGATTTTCCTACTAAGAAGCTGGAAGAACACAACATAACCTGAATCTATTCTGTGCAAAGCTGCAGCTGTTAAAACAGCAGTTTCCCAGAGCGTGTCTGTCTTTGCTGCAGAAGGGAGTGTGTGAGGCTGCTGGCTGCATCGGGCACTGGATCGGCCTGGGACCCGCGGGACCCGGCCCAACTCTGACCTGCTGTGTCACCTTGACCCTGTTACTCCACTTCTTTGTGCCTCTGCTCCCTTTGCAGTACTTTATCTGGCCTCCCTGTTTACCCTGTCAGATCTCCATGCTGGGTTTGTCTGCTGCAGCTTCATACAGATGACACAGGCAGGGGCTGATACCATAATATTAACACTTGCTAGCCAGGTTCTGCACAACTCTTCACCATGGAGAAAAGGACTTCTTTCCACAGCAGTGGAAACATGGTAAGAGCTAGTACAGACTCTGTCATCACCTATAAACACAGAGTGAACAACACACAAATCCTGACAATTGTTGTCATCTATCTCTAAGAATCACTGCTTCCACCTCAGGGAAGGCCTTCTCCTAAAACCCAGTGCCTCTGCAGCCAGGCACTCTTGGCCTTTTAGATGAGAGGTGCTTGAGGCAGCATATTGCCACAGGGAAAACTTACAGAGTTTTATTCCATTCATCTTCCTTGAAAATATAACTAAAATAAAGCAAGCACTCGGCAGCATGTAACAGGAGAGGAATATGCTGCAGAGACTGCTGGAGTGCACACAGTCCTGGTGACACCAGTGATCTTTGGAACACAGGTCATCTCAGCTGCATTGTGTGCTTTCTTCCTAACACAGCTGCTTCTAACGAGGTTGAAGCAAAAGATAAACACCACTTCAGCCCCTGCAAAGAGCACCTTCATGTGTGCACCACCTCTCCAACTGTCAGAGCCAAATGTTTACTTGAGGCTCCAGCTGATTACTGCTGAAGACATGCCAACAAGAGCTGGTTCAGAGGGAGACATGCAAATGCATGCTGGGGTTTCCCATGAGGGTGTGAAAGCTGCAGACCATGTGCTGCTCCTCCGAGCACACCTGTAATTGCTTCTAGCCCAATATTTACCTTCCTGAAGAGAGCTGTGACCAACCACCCAACAGCACCTGGCTACTGTACAATGCCCCAGTGGAGCTGCTTCCTCTGTTTTGTGTGAAGGAGGAAGTGGGGGCAGCTAATAATTTCTTCTCTGTAGCTGTACCACACACATAATCAAACAACTGTTGAAAGCTTGGAAGGGAGGTGTTGGGGGCAGGGGGGAGGAAACACCATGTGTTAACCTAACTGATAAGCTTTGCCCAGCCACAGCTCAGCCTGTTTGAAGGTGGAGTGATGGGCACGTGGGTTTGTTCGGAGCAGTTCACCTGCTGCTGGCTTTCAGCACTTTTTATTCCGTTGTTTTGTTTACCTTGCAGAGCTATTGTCATCACGCCGCTGCTGCCAGGGCGGGGCTCAGGTGGAGCGGTCCGAGCGCTCGAGGCGCAGCCAGCGCAGATCACCGGCCCGGCGGGAGGGGCTCCCTGCTCCCGCCGCTTGTGCAAATTGCTTCCTTTGCTGATGGTGATAACATCAGGCAAACAAACGCTGTGCGGACTATTGAGCTTGTCTTTCTCCTTGGGATTTGAATTGCGTGGAGCATTCAAAGCAGTATAAATAGACCTAATGTCCAGTAATGAAGCTGGAGCAGACACGAGCAGGTCTGAGTACCGCTTGATGACAGGTCCTGTTGTGGGATTACTGGATAAATGGAGGTGCTAAGCATGGTTATTGTTTTCAAGTAAGATTCAAAAAGACTGCTTTCCAACTTTAGGGCTCCCATTTTTCAAATGTAAAAATCCTGCCCAATAAAGTCCAAGATATTTCCATGGGATTTTTGGCCCGCTGTCCAAATTACACACACAACACAGGCCCCACACCCAGGGAAAGGTATCCTGCCTAACTCAGTTTTGTAACTTTTCTGCAGATTGGGTGTGGGTGGGTGTGTAATTGGGAAGAACCAGTGGATATGCCAGATTGTTACAAAAGTGCCCAAGAGGGTAAAAAAATCCTTGTTCAAGAGTCCATCTCCAACTCATGTGTCCCTAAGACGCTTTCACTAAAACACAGAGTGCTACTTTCAGTGTTAATGAGTCACCTGCTTCCCTTGAATTTACTCCCAGTGTACTGGCAGAGCACATCCACAGCCCCAGGCCCCTGCTACTTATTCTTCTAGACAAAATAAGCCAAATTTTGTGTATAAGATCCACAAACAGTACATTTCCCTGATGGTTTTAGGTCTTCTCTGTACCTCCTCCAGTATCAATCTATCTCTTCTGATTATGGGTCAACCAGTACTGAGCACAGCATTAAAGATGGGATTTCCCAGATCCCCCAAATGGCATTGACACAAGAGACAGTGCACCACCAAGCAGAGGCATTCAGCACTGCAATTATAACTAATATCTTTAATGGTAACTCCATCACCATTTGAGCTCTTCTCCCTCCTGTCCCAGGGACTTTCCCTGTTCTGCTCATGCAGCATGAGGGTGGCTGGTTCTCAGGCCTCCTGCTCAGAATCCTGCAGCAGCCTAGTCCACAGCTGCTCAGCCACTCAGGGATAGTGGTGTGCAGCTGCTGAGCCTCAGAGCCAGCCTTTGAGAGTCCTGACATGGGTTTTAGTGGGATTTACTGCACTGAAATGCAGAAAATCTTGTTGCCTTTAGGATTAGCCCCTTCATTTGCACATACAGTAGTGCATGCTGTCTGGGTCCACTTCCTTGCACATGGTTCTCAGTCTTTCAGTTACCACCAAAAGAACTTCTGCTTGCAGGACACTCACAATTTTAATTTCTTCTATCAGCAGTCATTGCAGCTGGACAGCTTCCAAATGTGACTGGAGCAAGGACCATCAGGAATTTCATCACAGTCAACCTAACATACATTAATTTATACTGATTATGAATGATCCTAGGTCATCAAATACAGATTAGTGTTACTGCAGTACAGGAGTTTTACAGTGATCTTGGAACTAAAATGTAGGTATTTCATTAGAAATGTTCTAAGTTTCCATTACAAACAGTAAATAGCAAGGCTGGAGCAAGGTTGGCTGAGGAAAGGCTGGCTGGGCAGGAGCAGGCAGCCCTCACCTTCCACGGCCCCCAGAGCCTGCTCAGGGAGCACAGCTGCACTGCAAGGTAGCATCCCACAAGAATAACAGATAAACACATTTCACAAGCCACTGGGCACTATATTTCTTCTGATGAGAACCATCCATTATTCTTCCATCCTCTTCTCTGTGTCACATTAGTGAGAGGTTTTACAAAGCAAGTCAGGGGACAGCTTTATTTACTCCCAGCCACACTGCACGGCACCCAGGTCCATCAGTATTGGTTACACATGACCTCAGGTCTTCCATTATGGGCTGATGTCTGCAGCCCTCTGACCTCCGGAAGTGCTTGAGGAAGAGCTGCAGTAAATCAGGGCAGCACTTAGTCGTGCAGGAATAAAGTCCCTCCTTATCAATCTGCCAGCGGGAGGGGAAGGACTCTGGCTGGGCTGCTGGAGGCTGATGTGCTCTCAGCTGCTCAGAAAACTCCACAGGCAGAAGCAGCCCTTGCACTGCACGTTGCCACTGTGGACTGTAAGAGCGAAGGCAGAGCGGGGTGAGCCTGGCTGCGTTCAGGGGCAGCTCCTGTGTGTGACAGCCTCTGCTTGGCATGGACACACTCTTCTACTGCTTTCCCTTGAAGGATGCCTGGTCTCACACACTGACTCCATGGCAAAGCGAGGGCCAACCCAACCCTAACCCTAACCCTGCACTAAGGTCTATAGTCAATCCTTACTGCTCAGCTTACAACAGGACATGAGTGGTCTGTGCAGTCTCAGCAAATTCGTCATCATGGAGTTAACCCAAGGATGCTATTAAACACCCTGTGTAGCAGAGCATGAGAAATTACAGGTGGAAGCAATAATTTCACCACAAAACACCACACTTGCCAATCATCATCAGTACAAGCAGTTTTTCCCATGAGGGTAGAAACAAGAAAATTTGCCACATCGTCTGTGCTGACAGGTAGAGCCTGAGAAAGACACAGAGCAGTGAGAGCATTAGAGAACAGAGCTCCTATCTCTGCTGGCCCTGCAACCAGCAGGGGATTTCAAAACTAGTAACAAGTAGCTCTCAGGGAGGCCCAAAGAACACTGGGATGGGACCAGGTACTTCTCTGTTCTGGATGGGCCCTGAAGGAGAGAGGATGAAGAATCTGCCAATGAAATGCATAACTCATCCCTTACAATCAAGGCAAGAAAACCTTGGAGAACAAATAATCAAGGCAGCAGTATCACTTTCCTTCCCCATTTATCTCCTACACTCTTCCTCTCTTTCTCAGAGTGCCTGGCTCAGTCAGGCCACAGGAGCTCCCTATCCCAAAGACAATCCTATACCTCATACAGAAAAGAAAAAAAAAAATTAAATTCTGCTGTCCTACAAACAGATGAAAAAGCACCTGATCAGCTTGATCAGGTCTGGAGAAGGCTTGAAGATCCAATATCCCATCTCCATTCTTCCCTCCTAGAGCAAGAATATTACCCAACATAAAAAGCAAGGGAAGAAAAGGGAACAAAAGGAATTTTAATGCAATCAAATGTGTCATGTGCCTAAAATGTATTCTGCTATGTCATATACATGCATACACAGATCGCTTTGTATGTGTTTTTTCCTTCTTGCCTGTCTCCAGAACAAACACTGCAATTTTACTCTCCCATAACTCTTTCTTGGCTCCTTCTACACATTCCAGTACAGCAGCATCACAGATTCACTACAGGCAGGACTTACTCCCTCAGCTGATGTAGCTCAGTGCCAGACCAGCATTATCCTCTTTGTATGAGGACTGGTTCTTTGGGAAAAGGCAGGGTGTAACATCCAGCAAAAGAAGAGGCTCTGCCCTTCAGGATATAGGAAATACTACCAGAAAGAATACTTTTTTCTTCTGGCAGAGCTTAAGATCCATACAAGATTCTCCAAGAGTGGGAAATAACCTCCTAATGACAACTCATTAGGTCACCTGGAGGGGTTTTTTATGGTTTATGTGCTTTGGGGGTTTTGTATTATATTGCAAAAGGATATTTACAGGGGGGAGGTTTTTCTCAGCTACAGTTAGAGACAGGCCCAGACCAAAACCTCCTAATTACAGAATCCCAGATCTTGCAAATGCCCGCGCATGTACTCACACTTCACAGTTCAGACACAATTTTCCACTACATAAGGACCAGTAATTGGGGTTTTTTAACACACCCAGCCACACAAACACAGAGAGTGCAGAAGGAACAGCATGTATGTTTGTATGTTTCCATACAAACAATGCAGAAAAGATTTTTTACAAGAATCAGCAGCATCCATTGGGATTCTGGATTCCTGCAAAATGTGACACCCTTTTCTTCTCACCTCTGTCACTATTTGCTTGCTGTTTACTTGGTGTTTCAGAAGTACTAAGCCACAAGATCCCATCCTGTCAATCCTGTCACATTTCATGTGACAACTGTCCCTCTTCCACATGATGATAACGACTTTGAAATTCACTTGGCATTTCAGCTCCCTTCCTGCTTCTCTCAACAGCTACACAAATGATGTCAACACATACAGAACAATAGTGAATCATGAGTTGATAAGCACAAAGTGCACAGGAGCCTGTTTCCATAGGGTGATCCCCAAAAACAGACTTGCATGCATTAAGAAATATATAGAATCACTATTTCTCATGGAATTGAGAATTATTGCTCTGTTCATGTTGAAGGTCCCAGGTGTTGTTAAGCACTGATGCAGATGGATCTTGCAAAACAGAAAGCTAAGCTAGGTAGATCTGAGCTGTCTCAAGGAGAAAACTGAACATGTGTGTGTCTCAGTTGTCACAGTCACTTCTGCTATGCCTGAAGGAAGGACCAGGACCACAGCCCAGCTCCCCACACCAAATACACATTATGTGACCTTTACACTGCAAACCAGAGTTTCTCAAAGGCATACACTACCAAATCAATGCATAATGATAGTTTATGACAGTCCTATACTTTCCCTACAAATCTATCCTAAGATAAAACACAACATATGGTGTTCTTCAGAGGTTTCTTGTTTTGTAGTTACTTCATCTTTTTCAGTGCAAAAGTTGATTCAAATATTTTCTAATTAAAAAAAAAAAAAAAAAAAAAACAAAAAAAAAACAAAACAAAAAAAAAAAAAACCAAAAAAAACCAAACCAAAAAAACCACAACAAAACAATAGCAAAATAAGGCACAAATAAAAACCAAACAGAGGTTTTTTTGTGGTGCAGACATTTAATGCCAGTTTCGTATTTTGGCAGCTTAAAATCTTGTGACTGCTGCCTAAGACACTACCTGAAATAAAATACAATTTGTGACAAGTCTGTAGCCAAAGAAAAGTATCACCAAGGCAATAAACTGACAAGCTGCCTTTGGCAGTGGAGATATCCTTGCCTTTGTCTGCTTCAGCCTATTCCCAGAGTGCTTTTATAGGGCATTGTTTTAAAATCAGGATCATTCAATGACCAGATTTACAGCACAAGTGGAAGAACCATGCCAAGGGTTCCTTCAGTCCTGCTCCATAAGCACTGCTTAAAGCTCACCCCCCTTAATTTTTAACTTTCCTTTTTTTTACCAAGCAGTTTTCTGTCATGAACACACCTATCTATCAGCCATAAACAGAGAATGCTGGACAGTTAACATGGGCACTTCTAATACCAGAGCCACATCAGCTCGTGCTTCAATTTTACAAGTCTCTAAAACAGGAATAAATGCAACTCAAGTGTGCAGGGAAGCTTTTGTATAAATATGAATAAACTGAATTTGAGCTTTGAAAATTTGATAGTGCCAGTGAAATCCTGCTACTATGAAGACAACCAGACTTTGCTCCCTTCCACACTAAATCATTTTGAAACCTGTTTGCTGACTGTTTTTACAGTTACTGTAAAGTGAGAGAACTTCCAAATTCATACTGCCCAAAGTACTTTTTACCACAGAGAATCTTACTGCAGTTAGTCTGGTTTGTAATGGAAAACAGATGAAAGGAGAAATTAAATCAAAACCTTGCCTGATATCTAAGGTGTTTTCACGTCATGCATCACAAGAAGTTTTCCCAAAACCAACAACATTAAATTAAAAGCTAAAATATTTCTACCAGACCCAACAAATGCAGATTAAGCTGAAATTTAAATGGAAAGTGAAAAGATTTTTCCTTCTCCTCACCTGCCAAGTCTTCAAAGTTCAGGGCTCTGTGTTTCTCTTTCAACACTTAGCAGCAGAAACACCTAGGGTTGAGTGGAGAGATTTCCTCCTCACACTGGCATTATTCATTATTTCAGAAGTGTCGACAAATGTCTTCAACACTACACAACACACACAAACAGGAGTCCCTGCTCCAACAAATTTACAGTCTGAGGCTGTTATCTTTTTTTTTGTTTTGGTATATCACCACAAATTTCAACAGGGTACCAAATGAGCCCAATCCACCTTCCACCAGCAGTTTTCCACTGCTTTTAATAGGAGTTGTAACAGCCCCAGTCAGACTGTTACAGAATTAGCTATATCAGGAGACAGCAGAGTTATTGGCATGTCTGCAAACAGCAAAAAACCTGATTCTCAACAGTTTTGTTTGAAATTAAGTGTATATTTTAATGTTTTCACACATAATACATTTTGAGAATTTAAAGAACTCCCTTTTCACTCTGTCTTTCAACCCCAGCAGGGCTACAGATCAAGCAGCAGCAGGCAATTTCTGAACCAAGGCAGGCTGGCAGCTACAGTAACAGCTCCAGCTGGTGGAAGTTGGTGAAAGTTTTGGTTTATTTTGTGCTAAGCTTTCTGCCAGGACATTTCACACACTGGAAGTGTGTATTTTCTCTGACATTTCTGAGAGCCTCCAAGTGTTCCTGCAAATATCCCCACAAATTTATTCCAAATTCAAACTGTGGCAATTTTTGCCTATCCAAACCTTTGCACTGAGTTTTTATCCATGCCTTTTCCCCAGCTGTACCCTGTGGAAGAGAATGCAGTCACACAGCCCTGTGCACTAACACACACAAAAAGCACATGCACCTATTTACACCCAAAAGGCTGTACAAGGATAGCACCAACTGGAGATGTTGCCCTTCTGGCTTGTGCTCTAGCTGGGGCATGGATCCTTGTCACCATTCCTATGTAAACCAGACTGGATTTTAAATGTTGTCGTAATTAATTATTGCAGTTCAAGCAGCATTTCAAACCACAAATGAAAGACATTCCAGCTAAAGGCAGAAGGGACATTACTGGGAAAAGATGGGGGAAAATGCATCTTAAACCCACCATGTCCTAGTTACTACTGATCCACACCATGCCAAAGCTCAGCACCAGCACAGCCAAATGCCAAATACCACAGTTCACAACAGCTTGACCCCACCACTCCATAAACCACACTGGGTTCAGACAAAGACAATGTGAAATGACTGAGAAAACTTCACAGTTCACAGAGCATCTTTAAAGCTTAAAGCATTACACATGTCAACAGTGTCCCCACCCAAAGCCCTCTCCAGCCTACCTGGTGCCATCTTCTTGTAGAGAGGGATCCAAAAGGGCTTTCTTGCTTCCAGCATTTTGCTGAGCTGTCCTCTCTTCCAAACAGAACATGGCCAGTTACTGCTGTGAACATCCAGGCAAGATGCCAGGTGCTCCTTTCCTTCCATCCTCCAGCTTACAAGTGCTTCTTGCAGTTATCCCTGCCAGATATCCCTATTACAGCCAGTATTTTTCTGATTTGCTCTGAGATGTCCTCCTTCCTCCAAGATGAGAAGTCCAAGGGGTTTCTATCCTTTTCCTCAACTGCTTTGCTCAGTCACTCAGCCACTGTGGAAAGCAAAAATCAAGATTATGAGACTCGTGTGCAATGCAACAGACAACTTGTTTGCTATAAGATGTGAAAGTACACCACAAAAGTTTGCTTATGTTCAGCTCAAACAAATTGCTCTCTGATCCTTTTTTATGGCTTTATTTTTTTTCTTCTATTTCACTGATATTTCCAAAAGCTCCAAAACAAATGTAGGCATAAATAGCTTTCTTCAGAAAGTATTCAGTCTTACATAGAAACACTGCTTGGAGATTTAATAAGGTAACTGCTTGTCTATAGTGCATCAAAATACTTAATTTCCTGAACAAAGTTTTTTAGTACTTATTAAAGTTTTAGCTTGTACTTAACTTCCTTCTTTTGAAAAGCTTTCTCAGTTTCTTTCTCTAATGTAGCATCACCCCATTGATTACACACCTCATGAAGAGCTGACAGGACCAGACACACTGCTCAACTGTGTTCAGTGCAAAATTCAAGATCATCTCTTTCCATCCTAAACTGATCTGTTTATTGTGGAACCACTCTGGGATACAAGCATAATATCAGATTGGTTATTTGGATAAGAAGAGGGGTTTTGCCACATCTGTCAGATGGAAATGGAGTGTTCCAAGATGCATTAGTTTTACATTATTGTGAAAATGGGATCCACTTTGAAAGTGACATGCAAGCTTAGTTTCTGAATGACTATAAAATTTTGGATACCCAGGTTGAAAGCACAACTCCGAGTTTTATATAGAAGCTGCATTCAGCTTGAAGGAAATAAGAACTCCCAGGGAATGAAAGACTAGCTGATTTCCTTTATAAATCCTGAAAAGTCTTTGGGGAAAAGAGACTTGGTCTATACTTTTGACATCTAGAAATAACCTCCTCTTTCTCCCTGTCCCCTACCTACCACTTGCCCATTTACCATAAAGGTCATTTCCAAACACAATTGATTTGAAAACTCAGATTATCCTGTTAAAATTGCTGACTGTGTACTTGGCACCCTGAGCCAGATTAGGACAATTCCCTCAGGTTCTTTTTCCAGCTAATTTATAGCAATTTTTGTTGAGACAAGGAGTTATGGTCTGTAAAAGGCTTGCTGTCAGCCTCTCATAAAACCCCAGCACCCTGTCAGAGAAGGGACAGAGCCTGGGAAGAAAGTTTCAGCAGTGATCAGCTGGTTTCCAGATGGGTGGCCTTCTACACACTGTCCAATCCCATGGGTCTAATAAACCAGCCCTGATTTTGCACTTTAAAAAAACAAAGATACAAACCCTCCTCTACTCTCCAATAGGGTTTTATAAACACGCTTCCAGCCTCTATGTCAAATTTATTAGGAAGAAATTCATTTTGCTGTCTCTCTCTTTGCATGCATGTGGCCAGCCCCTTTTGCTCCAGTTTCTCACTTTTACATGGGGTGGAGAGACTTGCATCATGATTTACACCCTTCTGGGTTGTTTTCCCATCAGAAATAAAGAAGGGGCTAAACAAGTCAGAAAGTTGAGGGATTGGCCTCCAAGGCATAAAACCACCCACATGAGGCAATGTTTGTTCTCAGTCTGGCATAAATTCTCCTCTTGCTCTGTCCTTTCCACCTTAGCAAACCAGAAGAGCACATGATTCAAGAGGTACAAGGCTGAGCAGCAGTACCAGTAGTGAGAAAACAGCCCAGTTGTGAGCAGAAGAACATCCTGCCCCTGGAACAGCACTGCCACTGGGTTTGCCTCAGCACACAAACCACACTACCTGCACCTACAGATCTTCAGTTCTCTTCTAAGTACAGAAATCTGTACCAGCTTCTGGACAACTATTTATTCAGCTAATTTGTCTGTTTGCATTAATTGTTGCATGCATAGTTTTCCCTCTATTTAGCCCAAATTATTCTTTTACTTTCAGTTCATTACTCTTACTGGCACCACTGGCTTCAGCAGTGCAAAGATTTCACACCTGGCATTACCCTGAAAGAAGCCAGAAATGGCTGTTGTCACTCTTTTGCCTGGTAGGTGTCTCAGAGCCAATATTCAGGCTTTGGACTTTCCTCAAAGCCAATTTCTCTAAAATCAGTCCAGAAATGTTAGCTCTTCTACATAGGAACCAGTAGGACTGTTCTCTCAACTGTCTCATCAAGATGATGACCCTGATTATAACATGCTCAGAGACTTCCAAAAAGTGCAAAAATAGAAAGCATAATTGTAGGGGGAGACTGATTGTCTTCACAAAGAGTGAGTAAATGTCATATTTAATCAAGATGTCTAACTAAATTTTTAGGCATCATAAATGTCTGCTCACTAAAACACATAATTATGGATGATCCTGGAATTTGAGTATGTAGGCTTTGTACTGAGGAAATTAGCAGAAACTATGCTAAGGAACAGATTTAATTGCAAATATGTGATAATGATAGCACTGATCCCTTAGAGCTCTCTGAAGGATTCACTGTCTATATGGGTAAGAATGAGCCAGCTGATACTATGCAAATACTTTTTTTTTTTTTTTTAAATCAACCTTTTATGAAGGTCCTTTACAAAAGTTTCATAATAGTGTGAGAAGGAGACAATTGATAACCTCCATTATTTCTCTGATATATCTATTAGAAGAAAAATCCAGATTTCCATGCTGTGACTTGCAGCCCCCCAAAGGCTAAGACCAGCTTCCCATGGACTTTGCCATGGCTAGGATTTCATTCTCACATATGACTCAGCCTTAAAGAAAAACGTCCCACAAACAAAAGCATTTTTCATCAACACAAATCTCATCAACTTCAGGAGTACAGACAATCTTTGTCAGAACAATGAATTTTCAGTGGGAGCCTACAGAAACCTCATGACGTAGGATCAGGGTTATTATTACTTTTTTTAGAGGTATAAAGTTCCTTCATTAGGTGCACTGAAAACAAGAGCTACTTCACAAAGAAAGAATGCTTCACATTCACTATTAATAAGCTCTCACTGCTGAGGTTCAGGACAGCCACAAAAAGTTAATATCAATCTTTCCTGTGAAGCTCTGCCCATCTGCAGCATTTGGCACAGATTTTAAAGTACAGTAGAATCGAGTTTTCCAGGGAGCAGCCATCATTCCTGTGCTCCCTCTAGAGTGACTACTGGAAGCCAAAAGCATTTAAGCAAAGCTAGATAAAATCAGCAGCGCCCAATGTGGGTTCTTTCTGGTTTCCTGCAAGTAAACAGACATGTTTACAAGGGACTGTACATTCACATCAATCATAAGGTGACTTTGTTTACAGTAGAGGAATTTCCTGCAGGCTTTTGCTGTCCTGGTTTCCTTCTCTTTGTATTTACTTTTGTTCAAATGCAATTTAAAAAAGCCATAGGTACTCCAGCTTAATTCAAAACGTGACACATTGAAATCTGAAGCAGGCTATAATTCATGCCCAGATTTAGTTGTTCTTTTTCTTGTTTGTTTGTTTAAGCTAACACACACCTCTGCATTAAAAAGCCACTTTTCTTTACCCATCCAATTCATCTACACCTGGAAAAAGGCAGCTTTAATTTATCACCCCATAAAGAACTGCTTTTCTTATCAAACAGCAGAACAGCCCACATTATATAGGGATCTGGCTTATAATTCAGGCATCTAAGAGACAGATTCATCAGAGGAATTAAAGTAAAAATGTTAGTGAATGCAACTGAAAGACTGGTATTAATACACCTGAGCAGCCAGGATTAAGGACTTCTGCTGCCATGAATCAGAGTGAACTATTTCTCTGTCACTTTACTGAATAAAAATTTACTTCAGTGGGGATTTAATTTGAAGAAACACTACAGAATTTGGCTGCAACATTCAGAACTTGGACAAGGAACCATGTTGATTGTTCTGAGATACACATATGCTTTGATAAAAACTCATGAACTAAAAGTTCATTCTGCTTAAACTAGTGGATACAAATAAGAAAAGACTATCTGCAGCAGTCAGGCAGACATCACACCTACTATGATGGCACACATCCTACAGTTGCTCCATCAGCCCCCAAAGTGATGTGCTCACTCCAGCATTCTCTGCCTGAGCTGTTTGCTCTCCATTCTGCTGCATGCTTCAACCACAATTAGGTCACTCTGAATTATTATCCCTGAGTGCAAGTGCGTACTAAGAGGTGAAACACAGGAAGGGCCAGGAAAGGACACTCCTTTAACACACAGGTTTTAGGAGGCAAGGCACATCTAACCCCCAAAGGCTACAAAAGAGACATGCACAAGAATGTGAAGAGCAGAGTCAGAGATTTGCCAAGAAGGAAGCAGATTGGTATTTATGAGTGGCAAAGAGGGGAGTAACCCCCTATTTGCTACTGAGAGGCTCAGTTGCACAAATGGGAGCAGGGCCCACATGAATAAGACTTTTGGAATTTCTTTTCAGTAGTTTCCAACGCACAAGCCATGATTCAGTACAAAAATCAGCCTCATACAGCCTCTATTTGTTAGCAGCATCTGTTAGCAAGAATGTCAACTAATCAATACATTTTTATTGCCAGTTACCTACAGGGCTGGAATAGACACTATTTCTGACATTATTTTCCGTGTTCTTCTTACACCTCATTTTTCTGGAAGCTGTTTTCATTCACCTTGTGTGGCATCATTATTCATCTTCACTGATGCTTATCTACCTCCATAAATATGCAAAAGGCCATCCATGGAGCTGAGTCCCCCTGGACAGGCTACCAAACTCATGCAGCTAACTGCCTCCTCCTCACCATTTCATGCTGGCAGACTGTCATCTGCACTTGGGTTGGGCTTTGGCTCTTCATGGTGGTGGGGACCCTTGTAATTGACTTGCAGTGTCCCCATGGAGCAGTTTCCCTGCTGTAGGTGATAAGAGAGAACAGCCAGGACTTGGCAGCACACAATAAAAAAATCTTCCCAAACCTGTAATCCAATTTACGAGCAGCTCCTCGCACCACATTTGTGTGTCACAGGTGAATAGAGCCATGAGCTATATCTGTTAGCAGTTCCTGCTGCAGCCACAGACTTCTGCAGAACTATTTGGCACCCTGAAGAATATGTTAGCAAGCCTGGAACTGCCTCCTGGAAACTTCCCAGCCTCTCTGTTTGCTTCTCCAGACAGACACCTCTTCTCCCATTCCAGGTTTCTGTGTTTTTCTCTCCATACACTGGCAGAGCTCTGGGCTCCTCTGTGCTTTGTGCTTTTGAGGAATCCTGGCTGCACACACACAGGGCACAGATAAACTGGCACGTGGTGCTTTTCTGTTCCAGAAGTGCTGTGTCCCAGGAGGATAAGCAGCACAGAGCAGGACACTCTAAACCAACTGGGGAGCCCTGTAATTGCTTCCTGCTGACCTCTTGGCAAGTCACTCATCTCTCAGGGTCCTGTCCTGCACCTCAGCTATTGACCTGCCTGAAACAGCACCCTAAAGACACAAGCTCCAAGCCATGCCTCTGCTCTGCTTTTCATGTTTCCTTTGATATTATGGCCAAGTCACAGTCTTTGTGAAACTGTGTCCCAACCAAGATGGAAGAGTTCTCCCTCAGCAAGGAAAAACATGCAGTGTTGTGACACCACAGGGGGCACAGGAGGAGACAACACCAAAATTTTTCAAAGATGCCCACTGCCAAAAGAGCAAGATTTGTCTCTTGTCCCACTCTGGTAAAACCAAGCACCCACCATGCCATGTCACTTTGCACTAATGCACCTCACTCCATAAATAATAGTTAAGGTGTATGGGCCATAATCAGCAGAATAAGTACCAGGAATATAGGATATATCACCTTCAAGTTAGTATCTGAAGGGAGAAAAATTAAGGTAAAATTAATCTACTCTCATTTCAAATCAAGTGAATAAGACAATATCATTTAAAGGAAGGGGGACACAGACAACTGTACCATGCACACATTGGGAAACATCAATATCAACAGTATCTTGGAATAATATATTTAAGAGAATTATTTTAATTCTGAATACTATCTTGCCTCAGGACCAGTTTCTATTTGTCCCAAGACATGTTGAAACAATAAAGAACATTTTCTCACCAAGCCCCTGCAAAAAAATTTCTCTTAAGGGTTTAAAAAATTGGCAAAAAGCCTTCTGCAAGAAAAATAGAAATACTCTTTATTGCAAAATCATCACACTCCCTCAAAATGTGCATACAGATATTGGCAACTTAAAAAAACCCTCATGTTTAAAACAAGATCCTTTTCTTATAAATACAAATGACTACTCTGCCTTTAATTTTAGAAAGGGACAACATCAAGCAAAACTTCTCAGCATAGTACACAAACAGATGATTTCTGTAAATACACTGATGAAGCATGTGCTGTATTTGACAAGTAGATTGTGATATGTTTGTTTAGCTGCAGGACAACAAGATTCTGGAGCTTCTACAGGCTAATACAATGCAAAGGATCATCAGGTATTTTGAAGGTTTAGAAATAACCAGGACACCACAATAAACACCCAAGTGTTTGGCATTTGCCTTACATTAACTGACTTAGTAAGTCATCTGAATAAACCTGCATGTACATAAAACTCAGGTGAACTGAGGATGCTCCTCAAAATGAGGAGCTACTTTGCACCATGGCTGGCTGCAGGGCTGCAGCTTTAATTCTTCAAAGGAAAATTGCTGAAGTATAAGAAAAGAGGCTTACTTCTTCTGTGAACCTCTTTAGAGCAGTATCTGCCACACAGAAGATACTGAGGGAGAAGAAACACCTCCCTAGCATCCCATGTCCCAATATTTTGGGTGGAAACACTAGATGGTAGCCTGAAATTCATAAAACTTCAGAAGGAAAAATATGAGTTACAGCAAGTTCTTTTTTAAATTACTCTTTTGCTGTAGACAAGATTGTAATGGCTATCGAGCAGTACACAGGGGCACTATGGAATAGGAAAGGGTACAAGGACTTGCTGTGGGTCTCTTTGGCAGTGCCTGGCACAGTAGCTCAGAGCTAGCCAGCAGTGGGATGAGGAAGAAAATGAATTTCAGTGTATTAAACAGAAGACCCTGCAGTTATTACCAACCTGAGGCATCCCTGACACAGGGCTCACTGCAGGAAAAGAAAAAGGAGCACAGTGAACTGACTCCCTTTGCAACATATATTGCAAGCCTACACAGGAAACACAGACAAAGCCTTGATAGTTTGCAGGCTCCCAGAGGCACCCTGCATGCCAAGAGGAGGGGGTTCAGCTATCCTATAGACAGGTACAACGTGCACTAGGGATAGGGGTTACAAGGAAGAAAACTTACTGAACTCAAAGAAATTAAGTCACTGAGGAATGACTTCCTTGTCCTTGCACCCCATGTGAGGATAAACAAAGTCCCTTCCTTCCTTTACTTACAAGTACCCCAGAGAGCCTGGGTTACTTGTTTCATCAGAAAAAGCACAACCTATGCCATGAAGATAAATGAGATACAACTGGAGGTGTTTTTCATGTTTAAAGCACAGTGGGCAGCAGTAGACATCTAAGTACCTGGTATTTCTCCTCCCTGTAAGAAAAGGGTTTCTGCAACTTTTTAAGAAAAGCAGAGGAATCCTCAGCATTCCAATCTCCTTGTCATTGTTCACGGTGAATATTTGTGTAACAAATCCTGCATACCTGAAATTTCCTTACCTAGGCTGTGTGCATGCTCACACCTGACAGCAGTTCTGCTGTATTTGCTGCCATAAAGATTGCTTGGCAAACATCAGAGATACAGCAGCAAACTCAGCTATCATTCTGTTATAAGGATATAAACTAATAAATTCTAATGTAAAAATTAGTCAAGTGTTTTTCCTTTCCCCATTCTGCTACTGATTAAAAGTTGTAACAAGCTCTACAGACCTCCCATCCCTCCCCATCTAGTAAAACCATTTGTCTAATGCACTGGGGGGTGTGGCATAACCGTTTGCACTGTCCTCCAGCATCAATTCAGAAAAGTGTTTCAGCATATGATTAAGGTCCTCTGAGTATGACAGTTAGGCTAAGCAAATGCCCAAGAACACTGCTGACCTGGCTGTACCAGTGAATCAAGATTTTTAGCTGTCAGGCTTTGAATGAGCATCTTGCTGGTGCACCCTGGTCTCAGGGCATGGGCAGCAAACAGAAAGCAGCACTAGGGCAAAGTAGTGCTGATGAGCATAAAGGAATAGCATTAGAGCTAGGAAGGAAACACTTGAAAGATTTGAATCACAGGATGAAATGTAGATAGCAGGAGATATCACAGGTAACAGGAATTGTTTTAAAGCCTCCTCAGTATCAAGACAATTGGACCAGATGATCCATTATGGTCCCTTCCAATCCAAATAATTCTGTGATTCTAAAAGAGTGAGAAAACAAAGTGATGGTAGCTTGCTCACCTTCTGTCAGGTCTGTGATCCCTGAGCTCAGAAGGAAAACTGCAGTGGAGCAGGGAACAACCAGTCCAGGTTGCTTCTAACCCTCACTCACTCAGACAAGCTGATGTGGCACAAAGGCACAGTGGAGCACAATTTGGAGGCAGCATTGGGCTCCTGAGGCACAAGATGATCACTCATGCTGTGCTGCCAACCATTCCTGGGATCCCCTCCAGAGCTCTGCTTGCCCTGTGGGACTAAGATGTCTCTGGGCACCCCACACAATTCTCTCAGTGTTTTGGGGTGGTATGCTCTAGGAGAGCACACACCTGCAAATACACTCCTCCAGGTGGGAAACAGAACGGGAAAGTGGATCTCCACTAGAAAGCAAAAAACCTCCTAATAATAAGCTGTGACTGAAGTGAAATTCTCTTTATGCAAAGCCATGTGATATCCAAAACCAACCCAACTGTCCTTCATTTTGATCTTTACCAGGAATTATTAGCACTCCTCCAGGAGAAAATCCACCTCCTGTATTTTATTTCCAGCTGGCTCCAATTCACTCATGTTCTAAATGTCCCACTGGATTCTTCTAACATTTTATAAGGTGTCAGCTTAAATTCCTGTAATCCATGGCCCCAACTATGGCTATTAGCATACAGTATGAAAAACAATATTTGGGAACAGGAGAGCCAAACTGTGAAAGTGCAGTCTCTAAATATGGCTGCAGCTTCAGAATGGAGTTTGCAAATGTGCAGAGATTGGGCTGCTCTCTTGTAAACCAGGTCACTTAGACACTGAATCTCCTGATCTGATCACATGTTTTAGAGCTTGAAAGAAGCAGGGGAAGGGGAATATGTGGAGCTACAAAATGCTTCCATTTGCAACACTGCCAGTGTACATTTATCTTGAATATGTCTCCACCAGGAGAAAATCAAAATAAATAATCTCCTATGTCTGCTTGACTCTGGATGTAATAAAAAGCGGCAAAAAAAATACAGACTATTAGGATTTTTGTCTCAAGAAAATGGAGGATTCCCTGCCATATAAATGCTTGTTTCTGATAGCAATTGGTCAGCTGAAAGATGGGGGACTGATTGAAGAATTATTTGGTGAAATCTGATGCCTTCTTTTCTGTTGGGCGCTGCCAAGGGCCAGCTGGCTGGTACCTTAACTGTCCCCTACATAAGCATCTTGAGAAATGAGTTTTTAAACAGCTCTGGTCCCTCTGGAGGGGGATTTTCTACAAGGTGTGCAGTGATAGGACAGGAGGGAACAGCTCTAATCTGAGAGGGCATGTGCAGATTAGATATTAGAAAGAAATTCTTCCCCAAGAGCATGATGAGGCACTGGCACAGGCTGCCCAGGAGGCTGTGGCTGTCCCATCCCTGAAGTGGTGGAATTTAGGTGGGATGGGGCTTGGAGCAACCTGTTTTAGTGAAAGGTGTCTCTGCCCATGGAAGGAAGGTTACAAGGACATGGTCTTTCATGCCCAGTCAAACTCTGTGATAATAACTTAGGAAAACTTGTCTCAATTAATATCTGGAAACCTTGTCTCAATTAATGTCTCTCCGAATTGGAGGGGAGTGAGGATAGAGAGGAAGTTTAAGTCTTGGAGAAGATCCAGGTATTATTCACTGAGTGTAATACAACAGAGTGAGAACTAGATACTGCTAATAATGAAGTAATCATTAATAACAAATCTGTTGTAAGCAACGACATATCATCTGCTAGCAGCCTCAGTTTCAAATGCCGTGTGTACAAGCCCCTTCTGCATGTCAGATTTTGATTTCTTCTCTCAGCCATATTCAAATATAGTGGCCCCTGAAACTACCTTATCCCAAAGGAAACCACAACTTCAAAGTGCAAGCCATTAATATCCCCACGGCTACAATGATTCTCAGCAGCATTTGACATTACAGCCAAGGTCATTTACTGACCAGCTAGTAAAGGATCGTTAGTGACCTATAACTGCAAGTCTATTACAAACCTGCAGGTCTTTAAATGAGCTAACAGCACATACCGTCTCCAACCTTTTAGGGTAAGTGTGAAGATGCCTCTTAGATCAGATCCTCAAGATAGCCTGGGGATACTGATGCATTAAGGTTTGAAATTCATGCCAAAACAACCCCAAATAAAAATGCTGTGAAAAAAATCCAGTGTCAGGGTGTCTAGTTGGGAAAAAGAGTGCCAAAACCACTTATTTTGCTGGGAACAAAGCTTTAGAAACTGCAGGCCTATTTAAGGGGTGTGTGTGGGACACTGTACAGAAACACTCTTATTACCAAACAGTAGAAACTAAAAAATGTTTCAAGTAGGATGAATTTAGGCTTATCTCCACTTTTTGTTGTTGAGAATAGCATGATACAGTGATCTTAATGGACAAATTTCCCATCCTGGATTATCCTGGATTGTACCTTTATATTCTAGTGTATGGTTATTGATGAGCAGAATTGTATGTGCAGTTCTTCCCATCTGGGTGCAAAATCTGCACTTGCTATATTTGGAAGCTGAGTAGAAAGCCAGTTGGCATCTCCCCTCCTTGCCCTCACAGGATGCCCCTTTATAGCCCAGCAATCACCAAGCACTAGGCGATACCTTTACCCAGTCACTCATCTTGACTCAAGTGTTTGCAAAGGTTCCCATTAGCCCATTTTCCTCTGTTTCACCCCACCAGTATTTGAGCTCCCATTAAACTGAACCAAGGAGACATTCAAACATGATAGATCATCTCAGGATACTTTATATTTAGAAATCAGCCTCAGGCTACAACAGTTCCTAAGATTCCTACCTCCCTTCAAACCCAAGTTTATAATGTATACCCTATGAATCACTTTAATTTCAAATTAGCACTGCATAGTCCCCAAAAGCCACAGAGAAGAATGAAGCTTCCACTGAACTAAAACCCCCACAAATGCCAGGAAAACATGGCCCTAACCATATGTAAAATCCAGTCAGAGTTGCTCTGGTCATTGGAAAGTCGTTCTCACAAATACTTAGGTCTTCTCCCCACCCCATACATTTTATGATTAGTTTCACACATTTCTCACACACTGCCTTCAAGGTTACCGTACTCCAGTCTAACATGAGCTGGCAAAAGATAAACACGAGCTGCCTACAAGATAAATCTAGAGAGGAACACACTCCGTAGTAAAATCCTCCATTGCGTCTGTTCCCTTCCCATGAACAACTGCTGCAATCTGGTATTTCTGTTCCAAGATATTTATGTGTTTCATACACCAGTGGGAAACGATTAGGGAAAGCAGTCCCGACGCTGCAAAGTGCTCACCAGCTGAACTGTGTGTGTGTGGGACGATCAGCTGTCAGTCTGAATCCACATGGATTTTGTTACCTGTTGCCCCTGTGCAACACAGTAATCAATATTAAGGGATTACACTCTAAGAACATGAGTGGGGTTCAGTTTTCTCTAAGTGACCCAAGCACATGCTCAACGTGTTTGTATGAGGAGATCAAGTGAAAGATCCATTAGACAATAAAGCAGCACAAGCCTACGTTCCTGTGGGCTGAAATCAAGGGCACATTTTCAAGCACTGAGTAGGCTAAAGAAATTTGATGCCATCTGAAACACCCCTCAGCCAATGTGTGCTGGCTGGATAGAAAATTCTTATTATCTTCTTATCCTGCTTTGTTCCTTGCTAGGTTTTTGTGGTCTCAAAAATAAAGTAACATCCCAGTCAGAAAAACTAAAGTGCCACCCCATGTTTTCTTTATGAAGTGCTGCATGTATTTGCTTCCAGTAGCTTTTTCATAGAAGCTAAGGATATTCATGGGGAGAGGCATAGCGAAACCAATCTGTGTCTGGAAAAGTTGATATGCTCCTTACTTGTTGTAACCTGAAACCACTGGCTTTTTTTTTTTTTTTTTTTTAATTACTGGTACATATTTGAGACCTGAGCCAAAATGATATAAGAAGGAATCCAGGAATCCTGTTCTGGCTTTGTTGATTATCTGAATGGGTCCTTTGATGGCAATAAACACCCATGCTGATAGCAGAGTATAAGATAATTTCAAATCAGGCCATAAAGCAGGAAAAACAGATGACTGCTGAAAAAAAAATCCTAATGTAAGTTCATGTGGTGGTCTACTATTGCAGTGTAACTCCAGGTGCTCTGATAACTTCTTTTTGTCAAGGAGACTGCAATGCTTAAAAAACTTTCCTGAGCTAAACACTGTGACATGCCATGGAAACAGGGAGGTATCCTTCACTCTGCAATCTGGTAGAGAGCTGACAAACTTAGGTTGATAGGCTAATCTGATGACAGATGCTGTGCTGAATTTCCACATCAGATAGTGATAATAAGGACTTAATAATTTCTCTATTGAATGCAGAAAAAGATTAATAATGCATTTATTCTAGTAAATATTTTAAATATTAGTAAATGTTTATTGCCTCCTATTTCTGAGCCTTCAGTTTTGTTTTCCAGTTATTACTTTTTTCCTATGACAAGGGGCTTAGAAACTGCCTTTTTTGAAGGCTGAGATTCCTCATTAATTACATGCATGGCTCTAGGAAATACACCAAATATCACATATTTTGATATTCTTACCATGTTTCATGTTCAAAGCATTTAGCAAAATTCAGTTAATGGGGCTTGCTAGCACTGCTGTATTTGGAGTCAGTGCAAAACAATTGCTCTGAGCAGGACTTGGGACCCTCACAAAGCTCTTTGGAGGATCAGGCCCTAAGCAGGATTTCTCAGGGTCACTGGAGGACTCATAACTGGGATTACAGATTTGGATTCCTCCTGTTCTGAAAGCACACTTCTTTTATTAAAGATTTCAGCACTCAAACAGAGCCTCAGCCACCCCTGAGCATCTGTTTACACAGTCCAGGTAATTTTTCCTTAATTTGTTACTGACATACTCCTCTTCCCAATCCCCCAGTAATAAAGCAGTATACAACACCAATAAAAACAATGTACAAAAAAGGCTTTAAAATTGAAATACCACACACCTCTGTAAGATCTGAAAATGGCAGCTCTTGTTTCCACACCTGCCTTTCTTTCCCATCCACTCACCCAAAATTTTAACAGTAATGTTTATTTGAAGAAAGAAAAACTAAAAGCTAATAGGTAAGAGATGCACACTGGGGACTCAGAGGGTCCTGATCTAGGAACAGGGAAGGTCTCATTACACCTGGAGAGCCCTTTTTCCTTTCACTGCCAAATCTCACTCTTGGGCATCCCTTCTGGAAGGCTTTCTGAGGTTGGTAGTGTTTGCACTGCTTTGAAATGCAAGTCTCCCCGCTTTGTTTGTTTTTGAAATGGTTTGAAAGGGAGGAGCAGACGTCCTTGGCTACTAAAGCTGAGCTTTCCCAAAACACAAGCTGCTGTTCTTTGTTTGCTTCTCGTTAATTAGCTGTGTGTCTAATTAGTGACAGGTTCCCTTTGGCTTTCCTGAAACCAAAGCCGCTCCATGTCAGTAGAGGTCCATCAGGGGACTTGTCAGTGACCGAATGGTTTCCAGCTGCTCTGGGGCTCTCCTCAGGAGCACGGTGCACACACACTGCCACTCACCCCCAGGGACTGCTGATAGCCCTGAAAAAGGAGATACCAGTCCCTTTATCTGCTCTGAATCCCTGATTTCAGGCAGGTACAATCTGTAATATCCTAATCCACATCACACCCTAATTCACATTACATCCTAATTCACCTTGGAGACAGTTTCACAGCAGGCTAGGAAACAGGGGCTCATTTTCTAACCCTCTGCTCTAATCCACTTTCCCTTCCCAGTGTTTTGCTCTGACACTTTGGTCAAGATTCACCTCAGTTACTGCAGTCCAATAACACTAAGTTCACCCAAGGGTGAAAACTACTTTTCACCTGCACAGTGCATCACTCAGCTTTCAGGGCACTCACCATAGGATAATTATTGCAGTTTGTTTATTTAAACTGAGGTGAGCTTGACCTATTACCAGCTTTAAATTCACCTTTTTGGGAACTCACTGAAAAATCCCTTCAGCTGTACATGCTGGTGTGAGAAAGAGGGAGGACACAGACTTGCACCATCCCAGGGGATCACTGAGACTGTTTCTCCCCCACGAACACTCTTCCTGCTCTTCTCTGCTCACTTCCCCCCTATGGCTTTCCATCAGCAGATCCCTAAAGAGAGAGGAGTTTATTTAATTCCCTACTGATGTCAGATCCTGTTGGTGCCAGAATGATTGATGGGCAAGCACCATGACTGACGGGAAGATGCGCTTTCAATTAGCGCTGTGTGGGCCCCTTCCCTCTCCTGCTCTCTCTCCCCAAAGTCCCTCCGGGGCAGTGCCCTCATTGCAGGGTTTCTCTTTGTACCAGATTTCTGTATTCCCTATCCTCTCTTATACCAGCAGCACCATTTTACAAAAACATGGCTTATTTTAAACTGGGCAAAACTGAACATGGAATTGTCTTGGACATTAAACAAGCCCCAAACCCATCAACCCCTGGCCACCAGAGAAGACATTTCTCCCAAAAGCCACGAGGTTCATAGCATTATATTCAAAATCTCTCTGAAACCCAAGGCCTGTGATACATGGCATATGACAGTTCCAGGGAGTCATGGAGCCAGGAGAAAAAGCATAATCTTTACATGGTTTTGACACCTATTTTGCAATAAACACTCTAAGAATGGACTGCACACAAAAAATGGGATTACTCCTATGAAACATTATCAAGCAAGGGAGATGAAAATTCATCCTATTTGCTTTCTTGTTTCTGCAGAACTTGTAATATCTTAGCTCTTGCTCTCACTCTCAACCCCTGGCACAGCCATTTGTACAAATACAATGGCATAAGAACATTAAAAGAGAATTTTCATTTCACTTTTTCAAATGTGATTTATTTGTGTTTCTTTCCATATTGCACTAGAAATAATACAGTTTCCTGGCAATATTTTCCTGCACCAAGATTTTCCACGAGGAACAAACAGTATAATCTAAACGTTGACTGTGGCCCAGAAGACTGAAACCATTTTCCTGTGTCAGAGTTTTAGCAAGAGCCAGATGTTGATGAACAGCAGGTGCCAACAGAAAACATCAGCTCTGAGTTCACATGCTCTTCACCAGCCAAGTCCAAAGCATGCAGCAAGGTTATTATTTCAGTTCCCACAGTAAAGATAATATAGTCAGTAACAATGGTGTAGACATGAAAGGAATCAGGGCACTAATGAAGAACTACACTAGTCTGGGACAATCGACTCCAGAAACAAAAGCACTGGGCTTTTGAAGATGAAGTTGAAGAGATATGTAGAGAGACTTTGCTGGGGATGTACTGGAGATATGAACATCTAAGACCTCCTCTACTGATCAAATAAAGCTGTTCTGAGGAACTTATATAACATTAAATCATGGCCAGATAAACTTATCTTAACCTAAATCCCCTGTAATTGATTCTCTGTGCTCCATCCTTCCATCCGCAAACAGGGTTTGATCATTTCCAGTAGATCTACACAAACCACATTACAAAGCTCACTACTCCCAACCCACTGGCTCTGTATATTTCCATAAGCACTGTTGTCTTCTGGAGTTTACAAAGCATTTTTAATTCAATTCTGGAAAGAGACATCTAGAGCTTGCCTAGAATTTATATGTAATCAAAAAATGTGAGACAAACACTTCTGTACTAGCTGGTACAGAGATTCCTTACTAACACAAACTAAACAGCATGCCAGTATCAATAGCAATTAAATACAGTTACAAAATCATCTATAATTTCCAACAATGAACCAAATCTTCCTTGTTTTAGACAAGTAACATAACTCAAAGTCAGTAACATTATGCTTGTAATGTTTGAGGAAAAACACTCCAGAAGAATGGAAGGAAATAGCTTCTAATAGAGATCCTTTCCCACATTTCCACTTGGAAAAAGAAACCCCAAAGTATGTCTCTACTGCAGCATTCCAGCATCTGTTGCTTTTCTAGTTCAAGTTAAAAAAAATGCCACAGTCCATAGAAATGCATGAAAAAGAAATCAAACACCTGACATACTTGGTTTAGGTCTTAAGTGATGTGTATAAGTAGATGTGTGAGACTTTCCTGTATGACTCATTGCTCATCCTTGGTCAACTACAATTAAGAAAACAACAGGGGGAATTAAAATAGGACAGAAAACCATGAAGGAACAAAAGCTGGGACAACAGTAAGCCTAACCCCAACCTCAGTTACAGCATGTGAACCTGGAATAAGTCTGTAAAATCAGTGCTATTCTTCCAGACTTACATACATGAAACCTAGATTAGGAGGTAGTTCTGACAATAAATCAGATGTGCAGTACATCACTAGTTTCACTGCAGCTGGTGTACTGCAACACATGCCTCTGGTAGGGGGATGCTATAAAGAGCTGAAGCCTGAAAGTCAGAACAGGTTTGGACTCCAAAGGTTGCTTCTCATGTGTTGCATACTATGGGATGGCAGGCTTGTCTACACACTGCCTGCTAAGCAGTCTGAAATGAAAAGAGAATCTGGCTTCACTCTCCACTGTCCATCTGTTATGAAAAGTATTTTCAGGAAAAAAACATATTTCTTCTTCACTTTCTATCAGCTTCTCCTGCAATTACACATGGCTTAATCTAGTGCAAAGGAGCGACCAGGGAACAAGGAAATAAGGTTGTCTTTGGAGAAGCAACCAAACTGTGTGCAATGTGGAGCCAGAAACTATATTAAAAAGGCCATACTACAAGGAGTTCAGCAGACCATGAGGGAAATAAGAATTTGAGTTCTAACAAAAACAAGGAAACAGGAATGTCTTTTTAGATACCCCTTGCTTTCAAAACCAGGGCAAGAAGCCTATAAGGAATGCCATTAGTGCCAGCCACTGCAGCACATCTGGCTTCAAAGCTGCCCTTGTGACAATACATGTGTTTTTTCATCTGTGTCAGTAGAAAAGAGCAGTAAACAGTTCTAGCAGAGCTGTGTTTGGGTCAGATTTGGGATAGAGTTAGAAAAAGCCAAGTGCAGGCTAAGTAGGGAGTGCTCACAGAGCCACTCCTAAATAGCTTGTCTCTTGATCAAATAGAAATTCACACTGGGAAATGCTGCACCCTGATCCAGAGATGTGTTCCCTGTGAAACACGTCCAAGATCACCTGTAACATGAAGCAACTAAAGACAGAAAGATCTGATCCAGCCACTGACCCTGCCAACAACATTTGTTTCAGCCACAGCAGCAGAGACGAGTGGGGCACAGTTCTGTCTGTGTGTACGGCCCCCGTGGACAGGCAACAGGATCCAGAGAGTCCTTTTGTGAAGCAGCCTCTTGACCCATTCCCCTAGTCTGTCTGGCTGGAATGAGCAACGAGGTGGATGTTCCGGCTGGGGACATTTCTACCCAAACGTGGGAGAAATCTGCCCCAGAGCAGGACGCCCGTTTTCTCGCCCGCTGGCCGGTGGAAGAGGCAGAGCAAGCGCATCCCAAGGACCGTCTCCAGGTTACTGGTGCCCTCTGCCGACCGGCGGGAGGAGGAAGAGCCTGATGGGATAGCGAGGGGAGAAAGATCCCAGGCCTTCGCCAGGCTACGTGGAAAGCCCTCAAACACGACGTACAGACCATAGTTTGGTGTAAGAAGCTCCTCCCCTCTCCGCAGTTTGACTGGGTACCCCACGCAGCAGCACATCTGCAAAGGGACGACATGGTCACTGTAAAATCACGTGTATGAGATGACTGAGGTTCATTCTGAACCTCAGCCCTCCAACCAGTGAAGGTATTTTAAAAAATCACCAGCATCTGCAGGTTTGTCTTCAAACAGTGAACAGCCCCCTCAGCACACACTGAAGTGCATCAGCCCCTGCAGTCCTGCACCACAATGGGGCAGGGGAAGCACAGTGTGGCCCAGGAGCACTTTGTTTGTTCTGAGTGAAAGAGAGGATTATCTGAGTGGGGCTAGACAAGTGCCCTGAAGATTCAAGCAACGTCCAGAGACGGCTGAAAACAAGCTGTACTGCAGCCACTCTGATGGCAAAAGATAAAGGGGCTGACGGCTTAAAGAAAAGGGCTCATTGCACAGGAGAAATGGAGGGTAAATTGGTCTTTTTATTTCCTGCTCATGTCAGCTGGTGATGAATTAGGAAGAGAAGAAGAAACCTGACAAAGAGCTCCCATAGGGCAATCAGGAGGCTGAGAATTTGGGAGGTTCAGGTCTGCCTTGTCACACCTGCCCAGCTGTCTGTGGGCTTGGGGTTTGATGCAGGGTGGGTGGAGAGGCCAGAGCTGCCCGGGACTGCTGCTGTGACTGTCAGAACAGCTTCCTTCCCAAGGCTGATGAATGGGCTGAGAAGGGAGGAAGAAGAGCTCTTTGCTAAAGTGTACCAGCCTCTTGTAGCAGACCCAGCCAAGAAAGAGGACTTGCTGAAACCTTGCCCCTGGCCTATCAGGGTTTTTTACAGGACAGAACATTGCTCTCTTAGCACAGCTTCAGGAGGGGCAGCACATGGGTTTCATGCCCCACCAGCTCTGATGAACAAGCACTTGCTGGCAACCCTTCCGCTCCAGCCCCTCCCTGTACCCAACAGCCCAGGAGCTGGAGCAGACTCAGAGCACCTGCACTAGAGGGTTGTGCAAAACTCCAAAGCCACATTACTGTTTGACACACAGAAAAGGGTGAATCAGCCCTTCCAGACTGGTCTGCCACCCTCCAGCTTACAACAGATTCAGCCCTTGGCCACCCACAGCGATTTTATATCTACTTTGTTTGTTAGGGTGTCACTGGGCTTAAGGAGCCTCTTCCCTGACCTGTTTTGAAGCCAGCCAACCTCAGTAAGAGCCCTACTTTCTCAGCTGCCTCAGTATACATAAGTGTGCATCATTCACTGCATCCCACACTTTAAGTACCAAAGAAGAGCACTGGTCTTGGCATCGACTCTGCAGGCCCAGGAGGTATGCACTGAAAGACACCTGCTTTCAGGCTGTGGGAACAACTCTCTCAGGTCTCCATTAGAGAAGGTGATGACAGTTGCACTTATACAGGTGACTAGGTTTCACCCATAAGAGACAGGCAGAAGGAGGTTTTAACTAAGGGCACACCAAAGAAATGCATCTTCTCTTGGCTAACCCCTGCCCTCCTGGTACTTGCCACCCACAGTGAGCTGAGGGTATTCCCTGAGGTAGAGCAACCAGTTCTGGTGGCACAAGCTTGGCTCAGACCAAGAGCCAGAACTTGCAATAAACTCTTCTTTATAAAAGCACTTTCCTGCATGTTTTCCCTTTGGTGGCACTGCAGCATCTCCCCTTCCCAGGTGCCCTCTACTGGACTGGACCTCAATTAACTCACAGCCCCAGGCTATAAATCAAGTCAATAAAAGGGGCTGTAAAATAAACATGAACAGATCTTCCCCTTTCCATTCAAACGTACTGAAGTGGCAAAGCCTTTTTCCAAGCAGAGCTTAGACACCGTGTACTTCACTGGCTTCACAAGAGGGAATCCAATGTGTTAATACATTAATAGAAGTGACCTGGTCACTGGGATGCAAGCAGTGCTAGGAAGTGCCCCATGACTTGGGGGTCAGCCTCAGGTCGCTTAGTCAGAATTTCCATGGGGTGGACAGCTCTAATTTACAGCTCACAAGAGTTGGAAAATATTTTAGAGAGGGAGGTTAAATAAGCACTGTTGTTGGGTTTTATTAAAAGGCCTGGCCTACCAGGACATAAAAGCATACATTTCATCCAGCAGACCTATCTGACACCTCAAATAAGGAAGAAAAGTAGATCTTCAGCACTGGTGCCAAAATCTGCTCCAAGGGATGCCCAGGAGGTCAGTAAAATTGGCTGCGTGACACTGTCAACACAAAGGACTAAATTCTGCTGTCAAAGCAGCAGCCATGAGAACTGTGACCTTTTCTAATAATTTTCAAATGAAGAGAACAGAGGATATACAAACTATTGTTATTTGTAGTGCTTCAGTGTCTAAAGCTTCCAGCTGAAAACAGGGCCACAGCAGCCAGGTGCTGTAAGCCAAAGTGAGAGAAACACTCTGCTTTGAAGTAGTGGAATCCCTGCAGGCATGAGGGGTAAGAAGATAAAGCAAAGAGAACGCAAATTTGGGCTGGTTCTCCTGATCCACCCAAGGCCCTGTATACCCTCACTGGGCAATAGAGCAGGATAAATCCTTCAAAGGCTGTTAGGAACAGTCTTTTAAAGTAAGATTACCCAATTTAGGGAAAGTTCTGCCTTTCAACCAACTCTCCATGCTGTCCAGCAGCACAGCAGCCTCACCCATCTGGTCTACAGAAAAGAAACCAGCTTTATTACTCCAAATCACTGCAAGTTCCCTCCATGCTCCAGAGCCTTCATCAAACATTTTTATAGTCTTAAAAAGCCATATGGAACCATATCCACCTTCCTGGGTCAAAACCAGCAAAGGACAAGTAACTCCCCAAATCTCTGCATTACCACATCCTTTGGAAATCATCCGTCTCCCTTGTAGCTCATAATCCAGCCCCAGGGAATGTCTAAGTCATAAGGAGACTCTTTGCTTGGAGCTAAATCCTCTGCATATTATTGTTAAGAAAGGGATGAGGCAACTGTAGCCTATTTTCATTAGCAGAAAGTCCGTAATGTGTTCAGAACTGAGCTGCTCCTTGCATTAGGGAGTGAGTGACCATATGTGCACACAGCCACAGTGGAATGAGAAGGGTTAAAAGCCTTAGGTCTGTCCTTTTGAGGCCACTCTTTCTGTGTTGGTTTGAAAAGAAGTGCTCATTCAGAGAAGCAGGTGAGACATCTTTAGAGTCATGAGATGGATCAAAAGATACAGAAAAAAAGAGTTCAAGAGAGGAAGAAAAAGCTGAAGGGGACCAAAATCTTCATTCAAGTCTTTGTCCCTCCACTTTAAATGGGGAACTATGACAATGCTCCTGTAGTTTGTCCAGTTAATTATAGAACAATACGAGGACCTGGGCTGTGATGGATTGGTGATTTACAAGATAGGAGTGTGAGAGCAGAGAATGGCAATTACATGAGTGCTTCCACACTGCCTATATGACAGTGTTTGACTAAGGAACAAAATCCCTCATATCTGCCTTCCCCTGATGATAAGAGCCGAATGCTTCACAGGCCCAGGTAAACAACAAAGTTTGGCTTCACTCAATCTGGATGGGATGCCCGTTATCCTTCCCCCCACCCAGTCCTGGAGAGCACCTAGGGAGAAGGTGCAGCACAGGCAACTGCTCACCTTCCCTGCAGGGAGTGGATGCCCAGGACCAAGATAAGAATCACTGAAGTAAGGCCACAGGCAGGGGACAATGGCAGGGCTTGGGCCACAAAGCCATCCATCACCTGGGAAACAAAGCTGTTGTCAGCAGGGGCGGCTGCATCCTCCAGGCATGTCAGTTGTCGAGTGAGTTGGATGACAGGGAAGTCAGGGACTGAGGAGGCCTCCTGAGAGATGGCAGGAGAAGAAAGACCATGCAGTGATTGTTGCTACTCTGCACCAGTGCCAGGAAAGGCCACACTGCTTCACAGATTCCTTCCAGGTGAAAAAAGCATAAAACTCTTGGTGCCAGGTTTGATTTTTCTTGAATTAAGTATTTCTCCAGTAGTTGAGGATGCAGCACTTTTCCTTGACAAAAGGGGGTATTGTAATTGCACAAATTAAGGCCCTTCATATTTTCTGATCAAAAAATCTAGGCTCAAAATATTCAGGGATTTTTTTCCCTCTTTTCTGAATGGTGTGAACTTTTCCCTGTAGTCTCTAAGTACCCATATAAGAATCCTCACCTGCCTACAGCTCTGATACAAGTTTGCTCCAGTTACCCTACCATAAAGTAGAGGAACATTAGAGAGCACTGATGGCTCCACAAAGGGGTTGCAAGGGAAGGGAGCTGTAAGGTGGTATACATATCCCCTTCACACTTCATGCATATCCCCACCATTACTTAGGGCTTGCCTGAGGAACAGTTTATCTGATGAGCTGTTTCAATGATTACTCTTATTTCATATTAACAAAGTAGCTCAGTTTGACTTCCCAACCACTCATGCCTAACTGCCCCAAGTAGACAAGCCCTTGCACAAGCTTGGTACACCTGTAGGTCCACCAAATGATCCACCTTGAGGGAACAAGCAAATTTCCAGCAGGTCTGGTTTCCACATGAAAGTGATATAAGAAGAGTCTTTCCAAGTTCAGTACTGGCCAGAAGACAAGAATGAAACACATGTTTCTGATCATTTCAGAAGCTCCAAAAGAAATCTGGTTCAGAGAATGGGCAAGAGTTCGAAGGGGTAGAAGGGAAACACATGTCCTGTTTGAAGTGTAAGGTCTCATTTTTTTATGAAGCGATCTTAGCCACTCTCAACACATGCACATGAAGTGTCAGCCCAGGGCAACGTGCAGAGTAGTTCATGATGCACATATTGGAAGTTAAGACATCCCTGAGCTAGGAAACTGCTGAATTCAGCAATGTGGTCAGAGCTCATTGTAAAGAAAGATTAAAATGGAGATGAGAGTTTGAACTTGGACTCACAAGTCCCAGGGCTTAGAGCAGGGTACATCTTGAATTATAGGCTGGTCTCTCTCCTTTCTTTCTCGTTGCAGCTCCTGGGACTTGCCTTCTCTGTGTCATGTTCGGTGACTTTTTGCTTATTTTTCTGCCGTCGGGAGAGATGCCACAAACCTGGAGCTGGGCCCTTCCACCCATTAATCAAAAGCTACAAGTGCTCTGCAGGGAGACAAAACCTCTGTGTGTTTTCTCTGATATTTCTGGAGCAAGGCATGGAGGGCGGGGGGGTCTGGGCCAAGGACCCCTAGTTAGATTAACATTTTATTCAGAGACCTATTAATCAAAGTCAGAAGTGCCGTGAAGCAGCACCAAGGGAGAAAAATAGCTGGACAATCAAGGCTCTTTCAAAAAAAAAAAAAAACCAACCAACCAACCAACCACCCAACAAAAAAACCCTCAGTTTGTCCTGATTTACTGCAATTCACTCACAGAATTAGGTGGGAAAGGGGGGATTTGTAGCCTCTATCCAAACAGGACTGGACCATGCAGGTAAACTCTGGCTTTTTTCACTTTAAGCAAACAACTCTCTGAATCCTGCCCTCAGCACCAGTCAAAAAGGTCCCTATCTTTCTTTCTCCAGAGCATAACGCACTTTCATGCAAGCTTATACTTTTTAATTATTATTTTTGGAAGACTGCACAATTACACTCCTTTTTCTTACAAGGAAAGACAGGCACAGTTAATGGGAACAGGTCTGGCCAGCATTCTGCAGGGCCTTTTGGGGAGGAGAAAATGACCTTAACAGCACAACATGGATGGGAGTCAGACATGTATATGTTGGGAGCCTGAACAGCACTGTGTTTGTTCCCTTTGGCACCAGCATGAACTCATCATGAGACGAAGCACAGGGACACAGGTGGTATGAGCCTGAAAACACAGAGATGCACTGGGCACAGTGCAAAAGGGGTACTTTGTTTTAAGACAGAGATCAGCCGGGGAAGAATTCAACCCTCAGCTCTACAGTCTGCTCAAGAACACAGCCATGGAAGCTCTGCATGTCTCAGTTGAGAGTCCAGTCCATCCTTGACTTCTGTCTCCTCAGGCTGTCATAGGATGGTACCTCAAGGACCTCTGAAACCTCAAGGCACAGAAGGGAATTGGACCCCATGACCCCCAAAAGGGTGATGGCATTAAGAACATTATTCTGTAGGGGCTCAGCCAGTAAAACCACATAAATTAAACAGTTCTCAGAGGAAAACCTTATGCTTTGCTCTGAAAGTGGGGCAAGCCTCCTGGAAGACAGAGGGCAAGGACTAAGTCGGACAGCAACATTATGACCAGTCATGTGAAGCAGTTTGTGGGAAACTATAGTGGCTGCCTTATACAAAGACAACTTTGCCACAAGGAAGAGGAGATGGGGAAAACTGTATGCATGTATTCTCTGCCCAGGAAAAACCAAGGCATCTCCAGAAACTTTGGGTTGGTTTTCTCCCATGGCAAGTTCCTGGCAGCTGATGACAGCAAACTTAGGGAACTTGATCCCTTCTCTCTTCCTCAGGCTTCTGCCCCCTCCAATCCCAAAACACAAGTATATGGAGGAAGAAACAGATTTTTCCTGTACAGATACACAAGACGCCAGGCAAAGAGAGGCTTGTGGAATGCACAGCCCAATGGATCTAGTTTCCCAGAAAGACTAGCCTGGCCTTAGCAGAGGGTTAATTAACTCTGGCAGCTCAGTGCTGGAAAACATCCACTTCATGCACTGGAGTGCCTGGCCACGGGTGAAGAGAGGGCCAGGCAAACCATAGGGGCAAAGGTCCATCTGCAGACATGTATAAAAAGCTTGGCTGGGCTTGTGCCTGGGTCCTGCGGGAGGAACACAAGAAAGATTTAGCCAATTGCTATAGCCAGTGCAGGGTCTGGTGGGTGCAATGGGAGAACAGCAAAACCACAAAAGAGCCAGAAAAACACAGCCATGCCAGGCGTGGTGGAGACCCATTCTCATATGAGGCAGGCGTGCACTCTGCCCTCCCTTCGCGGGGCATCACAAGTATCTTTGTACCTCAGCCTCCAGAAAAAATGGCTGAGGGCTTGATGGGGCTTAGAGACACATTCCTCAGTGGGTGCTGGGGTTCGCAAGTAGGGAAGCCAAGTGCATCACTGCGGCATAACAAAGAAATGAAGTTACTCCAAGGCCATGCAGACCTGATGAAAGCAGGATTTGGCTTCCCTTGCACACTGAAAGAGGACACTGTCCCATATCTCTGTACACATTTGAGTGAAATGTGTTCAAGACAGGAGACTTCTGTTCCCATTGCTACTTTTGCACATTGCCAGACTGCAGGATACATTTCATGGTCAACACAGCAAAGTCAGAGAGATCTTTTCCCAGTGTAGCAGCTTCCAGCCGCATCACACTTGAAAAAATGCCCTTGTTTCCTGTTATTCCTCTAGCACCTAGGATCTGAGTACTTTGAGAAGACTACTGGCAGCATTTTACAAGACTTCTGTGAGGTGGCAGCAGCTGCCTCTATAAGCCCAGAGTCTGGAGACAGACACTGCTTCCCAGACCCTGATGTCAACCTGTAACACAAACTCTTCCATCCTCTGACTTACTGAAACCTAGAGGGAGCTTGGCAATTAGCTTAATCATGAAGAAGAAGAGAGCTTGGTGCCTCTTCTCCAGTGTGTCAGTTACTGAGAAGGAAGCAAGGAAGAGCTATATGCAAAAAATACACCTTGGGCTGCACACCCTTTCCTCTCACTTCCAAGGAAGGTGGTGCAACACACAGGAGTGTTCAGTCCCAGCTTTGCTGCTGATGTGTTCTGGGAGAGCAGGCTCTCTTTCCCTGCTTCAGTTTATCCATCTTTGCAATAAGTGTAACAATTGGTATCCAGCTTGGGAAAGCCCTCCAAGTTCCATTGATGAGAAGGACCTATGGGACAGCTGGTATTATCTTACTAATTATGTTCCTCACACTTCCTAAAACAGCAGTCTCATCACAAGGTAGAGAAAAGGAGGAACGGTGCCTGGAGCTATTTTAAAGTGTCCCACCATCCAAAAGGTAAGAGACCAAATCCTTTATGCTGTGTTAGGATAGAACAAGGAGCAAGTTGGGAACTTACCTATCTGCCTGGGAAAGTCACTGTATAGCAAAAGGAGGGTGAGAAATTAACACAGAATTTCTGTGATTCCTTGGCTTGCTACTCAAGATGAGTATCACAGCCTTAAATATTTGAGGGAAATACTAAACCTAAACAAAGGGAAGGAAGGTTCAAATGGAATTGTTTGCAAAGAATAGGGAAGAAAACGAGAAGGAACACAGGCCAGGAGGTATTGGACAAGCCAAGGAAAACATTTTGAGAACACCATGCCACTTAGTGCAGTCAAATGTATTTCAAAAGCAAAGAAACAGTTTTTCAGAAGTTACTGCATAGCCCAGCTGTAGGCAGGAGGTATTCTGTTGCCCCTGCTTTGAACCAGACACATCCTCTCCTTCTGCCCAGCATTTTTCACTCACAAATTTCAAAGCACTTGCAGATGTTCAAACTTAGCTTTCTTCAAGATTAACTTTCTAGATTAATTTCTTGACAAGTCTACTCAATAAAACAGACTTCAGCTTTTTCCCTCTGCTTACAAAGGTCCTGCAAAAGCTGCTTTGCTATGAAGTATTGTGGCAGCCTCCAAGTTCTACTGCTTTCCTCTCCCTTCCAAGTGAGAGCAGCTCAAATATATTTTATGTACAACTTGGCATAGACTGACTTGGGTACAGTGACTCCAACAGAAAAGTGTTCCTCTCCTGTGCTCTGAAATAGGGCTGGATTAGCCAGAAAGGTAGGAGGGCAGGGCAAGAGGAGAGAAAACAAGCCCAAGACAGGCAAGGGAATCCTGGCATTCCTCTCTGAGCCTGTAACCAGATCCTCCCTCTGTTATTCTTGCCACTTATTCTCCATCTGTAGGAATCACTGAGGAGACAACTAGGCCAGCTCAGTAGGCACTGATTCAGCATTTGTAATTACTCAGTAATTGGCCCAGGTCAAGCTCTTGTTGCTGGGAAACTGCCCATCAGGTCTACTCCTTTATTCTGCTCACTCCTGGTCTTCTCCTGGTCCTGTGCACAGACTTCATCCTGAGAGCTGTTTGCTGTCAACTCTGCAGTGAGGTTCTTCCTTAGCTGAGTGAGGAAACCTTTTCCAGGCAGCTCACAGTGGCAAATGAACAGCCAGCAGGGAATGCTTCCATACACCTGCCAGGGACCTCTTCATCTTTGTAGAGCTCAGGTCAGGTCTTCCTGGCTCAGGAAAGCCAAGGGGAAAGTGCCAGGTGGGAGTGCCCCATTTCATTCCACATGAAGGTCACGGGGGAAGCCACTCGTGGCCCAAGCATTTTGGGGAATTGCTCTTGAGAATACAGTGCCCCATGGCATAAGGCACCTCCCCTCAGCAGCAGGCCATGAGGTCACTGGTAATTTCACTACCAAAGACCATTTACCCCATCCTCCTCTTTCTGTTCACTCTCTCACCACATACAAACACTTCAGCAGACAGAGCCTCCTGGCTGTACTAGATACAAAGCTGGTGGAAACCATTCTGTGAACTATTTTTTTAATATGAAACTCTCAGCTTGGCACAACCAAGGAACAGTTGGCATATGCATCTATTTTTAAGACACAGATTAAAAAATATATAAATCAGTGGACTTGTTTAGATGTCTGTTTTCCAGTTAACAAATGCTTCAGCTCCAATTTTTGGATTAGAGTTATTTTTCACTTAGAAAAATGTGTTGCTAGTAGGCAGGCGAGTGAGTGTGAATATGAATGCACCAGTTGTATGCTCTGGGTTTCAGCTGAATCGCTTCCAAGATAGACTGTTTTTTCCTCTAAGATGGGAAACATCCGAGATAATTTCCCATCCCACATGGATTTCACAATTTCCCATCCCTGGGAACATAGAGTACCTAGTACATGGGGCCCTACAGACATCTACAGATAAAGGCAAGGCAAGGTAGGAATGCTGGAAACTCACAGACAAATGGGGATGGAAATTACATGCTAATTTTTCCACAGCTAATTAATCATTGGAACAAGTTTAGGGAATACAGTGCCCAACCTTCATCCCAATTTTCTTTCATTTTGACAGGACTCAGATGCTTTCTGTGGTTTTAGAAACACTTGCCTTACTGTACATTAGTGTAACTAATGTTACACTACCAAGACATGCATAATCCAGTGCTCTTGTCCCACAGCTGGGTCTCCCTGTGTTGGATCTTCTCAGAGAGATTCCTCTTGACAGTTTGTGTGCACAGCCCAGCACACACTCCAAAGGCTGAACCCTGGCTTTACTGAAGTCAATGGTACAATAGAGCAGGGCTAGGATTTCACTCCACTGCATTCAGGTTTCACATGTTTTCAGTAGTTGCATCTCCAAATTATTTTTTTCCTGCACATCTGGAACACAAAGGGCACTGGATTATTGCAACACAGAGCAACTTACCCATAGCTGACTTCTTCCAGAGTGTGAGCACCACCACAGATTTCTGCACTTACTGAGGAGCTTCCTTTCAGATATACACACAAGAAAATACATCTCATTATACATTTTCAAATTACAGACAATATAATGCCCTTTCCCTGTCTCTGCCTGATGTAAGCATATCTCTTTATTCCTCTCAACAGGGAAACAGAAATAAACACAGTCTCTTTTTTTTTTTCCTCAAATCCAGCAATGGACAGAATACAAAACACTACCTGATGTGCTGTAGGAAACTGCATGGGAATTTGCACACTGAAATTCACACACAGCACTTGGAGAGAGTTTCCCTTCATTTAGGCAGCATAGAAATGACAATGCTGCTTCTTGTACTCTTTGAAGTCTCAGGAAAAAAGGAAAAGAAGCAAAGAGATCATTAAAATGTCGTTCTTGATGGATAGTGGCAAGAGGGGATGACAGAAGAGGAAGTAATCAAGGACACCAAGGTCTTCCTTTCAAAGCCTCCTGCACTGGATGATCAAATTAATAAGTTTGGTGGGTTTGCTGCAGCTCAGCCATCAGAAGGCCAAACACGGGAAAGCAGCAAGCTGTATTTTATGTACAACTTGGGAAATGCTGACAGCAGTGGGAAGGGTGTGGAAGAGCAGGTACAGAATAATAGGCAGCTGCTCACAGCAGAGCCGAGGATGAGGCAAGAAGGACAACAGCAGTTTAGTTGGAAGTGAGCAGCCAGCCCAGGCAGGAGGCTTTGGGCTGGACCTGGAGAGAAGTGTCTTAAGGCAGAAAAACACATACAACTGCACAGGGAAATTGCCCTCCACTTCTGTAGGTGTTAATGGGGACAAATTCCCTGCAGCACATGGGGATTTATGGAAATGAAATATGAAGCCCAAGTTCCACTGACTGTCATTTTGTCTCAGTCCCCACAGAACAAAGATTTAATGTTTTACTTCCCTTCTCTCTCCCTGCAGGAATCAAGGCAGCTGACCTAATATGAAGATTCACCTGTGAGAGGTACAAAACAGCCCGGGGAAAAGCCTTCATTTCACCAGCAGGTTCATTCAGAGAGATCATGACACAGCACATAAGGGGGTCATTGTTTCTGGAATAAAATCTTCATTTGAGCTCTCTTCTTTGGCCATGATCAATGGGAGAGAATTAAAGTCTCATCCTGGGAAAAAAACCAGCTTGCTAACACTGTTGAAAGATCAGGTAATGGAGAAGCAGAGCAAGTGTGGGCACCCATATAATCCTTTGGTGAGCTTGAGAATGCTGAAGGTAAAAGCTCCTGGTGAAAAAGCTCCCCAAACACGGGCACATCCCTTATCATACCCTATAAGAGACAAACAAGTCAAGGGCTAGGAGTCCTAACAGGAGTTGTTGGTATTTCACAGTCCTTTGATCCAGATTTCAGCTCCCCACAGCTCCTCCCAGTGCAGGGGCATTTAGATTCCATGGGTGCTTACACAGCTGCCTGTTCAGCCTCTGCATTTTCTGTCCCACAGATGCACAGAGCCAACCCCAATAATTTTGAGCCCTCTGCCCTACATAGCTTTGGAGTATTCTGAGAGCATTTACCTCCCACCCATCCTCCAGGCACCTTCCCATCTCCAACAGGCATGTCAGTGAAAACCCACTGCTCTCACCACTCAGTGATGATGGCAAGGGCTTTTTCTGCCACCTGCCAAAGAATGGATTTCCATTCTCCAAAGCTCATCAGACTAAACACTCACAGAGAACCAACTCTGTTTCCATCATAATGACCACCTCCTCCCCTTCTCTGTTTCAGTCTGATCCTTTGACACAACAACAAGAAAAAGAGCTTTTAAACTAGTAGTTACTGGTTCAAGAAGCAATGTCTGCTGCTTGGGCAACTAAGTCTGGAGCATCCCTGTCAGCCTCTGGGCATTCACACACTTGCCTCACCCTCTCCCAAGCACAGATCTCATGTCTATTTTACAAGTCAAAGCAAACAAGAGATTAAAAGCGATTTGCTGCCCTCTCCTGAGCGAGCCCCAGTGACTGTCAGTACTGCAGTGGCTCTGGAGACACTTTCCTTCAGTGAGCACAGCTGCTCCCATGCAAAAGGAATGGTGTTGATGTGGCACCAAACAGCTGTGACAGAGCAGGTTAGAAGTGATCATCAGCTCTGACAGACGAGGAAGGCAGAGCAGCTACACAGCCTGAACTGTTTGGTGTCCACAGAGGGCATTCCTGGCATTTTGGTTTTGTAACTCTCAAGTTAATATTCCTCTGTGGAAATACAAAGAAATACCTCCCAGCATATTCTGTTCTCAATAGTCACAAACATTTCAGACCAGAAGCAGACCATGAGATATATAAAGAAACAGAAAAAAAATTACTTGTAGATTTCATTTGATGTAATTTGAGGAGGGTTTTTTGGACTAAACCCACTTAAATCTTTTATGTCCTCCAGTAGTGCTCTATCCTGTTCTTTCAGGGAGCATGTAACTTTACCTAGACATACACAGTATGTACACACACACTACCTTCAGAACAAAATTTAACACTGCAACCTGCTGCTTTCAATGCTCTTCCCCAAGATAACTAATCTTTTGCAGAAACCTGTTAAATTAAAGTGTGCTCTCCATTAAAGCCCTCCAAAATAAGGCCTATGAACCTGAGGGAGCCTTCATTTTCATATGCAAATATAGACATTAAAAAAGTAAAAGCCACTTCTAAACTTTTCTAAAATACTTGTTTTCCCAAGTGCCCTAGAACAGATAAGATGTCCCATGATGGGAAATCAACACTGTTTTCTTGGCACTCTCCCTGGGATTCCCATCATGCTTCAATCCTGAAGGGAAATTAGGGGTTTAGAGAAGGCCAGGTAGCCTCATATTCATAATCACGAAAAACGCTTCTTATGATTTGTAAACAGTGTAAGAAATCCCAGATCAGGCTGCCACCAAGGCACCCACTGAAAGTTCTCACTTGGGCACACACAGCGCACAGCGCACAGCTCTGACTGCGTGACAGGGATGTGCCACGCTTCTCCAGCTCTTCCTTCAGTACTGTCTCCAAGCACTGCCTAATCTCCAAGTGCTGCATGGAATTGGCCTGTCCCAGTGACCCAGCCCTGCAGGGGGTGATAACGAATTGCTGCCTGTGTGATATTGATATGTGATATGCCTGAGGGTCAGAACCCATGAAAGTGTAAGTGAAAGAACAGGGGCAGGTTCCAAAGGGTCACATGGACCCAGGCAATCTGTAAACAAGGGCCTGCAGCAATCCTGAAGCAAAACAGAATCACTATCACCATATGGTAGAGGGACTGTGGGATTATGAGTTACAATTCTCTAGGCTCCAAAATCAGCTTGCTTTGCTTTCAAGCCTTCTTTTTCTCTGCAAAACATGCAGAAGTCACCATGAAGATAACTGAGAAACAAGGCATTTGGAAGAAGAAAAAAGCAGTGTGCCTTCCCCAGTGTCATCTACACCATTTGGTCCTTCACTTAGGAAGTGCTGACCTGCTTTTTAGACACCTCAGGTTTGGAGCTCTGCATCATGGAGGCTGCAAACACCTTGGTCTCTAGGCTTCTTTAAACTGCTAACTTTCAGAGAAAGGAGCTGCTTGGAAGCATCTGAACCTTTGGCAAGACAGTAGACTGTCCAGCAGGCCTGGCAGCCCAACCCTGCATGCCATGCATTTGGATTGGCCTCGACACTAGAAAATTATTTGCAAAGCAGCTTAATAGCTTGTGTTATATTGTTGTGTTGCCATATTTCACCACTACTTCCCCGTCAAAGCATCTGAGCATTCTTGGACTCCCTTCAGAATGAAAGCCAGCTCTCCTTTCAACGACATCCCAGCAGATCCTCCACTGGGTAGCAGAGCAAGAAAGCATTTGTGACATGCAGATTCCTGAGCCAGGAGAAGGCAAGATATGCAGGCTCTAGATTTATGGATTAGACATGCTGCCATGGCACACAAATCACTCTGCACTCAGTGCAATTCATCATCATGGTGCCATGGCTGGTCACATTTTTCACAGGGGCAAATAATGCCAAAAAGGCTTTTTAACTTCCTTGTGCCAAGACTTAATGATGCAGAGTCAGGAGCCCTCCTGCCTGCTCAGGGAATCAAAATCAAAGTCAGCAGTTGTTCTGTCTGGACACACTGAGCCCTGAAGGTTTTCCAGCACCCCATGGCAGTGTTAACAGACTAAGCAGGGCTGGGACTGTGCCTGCTCCCAGTCCAGCCTCTCCCAGAAGCTGAACTTGTACCTGTCAGTACTGCCCACACACACCAGCATCCTCTAACCCAGGCAAATTCAGGTAAAAATCTGCAGGCAAATCTGGAGATTCATTCTGTCACACCAGCACACTCTGCAAAGTCTTGGTCAAGCAAAGGGTCATCTGCATCTCTTGCATGTATTAATAAAGGAAAAGGACTTCAGAAAAGGCATAAAATACTAAAACAACAGAATAATTGACCAATGGGAACAAGAAGGAAGGGGTGATGGGATGACAGTTGCTTATGTTACTTCCTTACACTGCTGCATTTTGATTCTGGAAAAAGGACAATGGGGAGGAACAAGTCAGAAAACAGGCTTACTATTCCTGTGGGAATATAGTTCCTTAGGGGTAAAAAATAATTTTAAAAATACTACAGTACTTAAAAATCAGATTTGAGAGCACTGGGGGCCTCATGGAGCACTAATTTGAACCTCTTCACAGAGGAGGCTCCTCGGTGGACTTGTGTTCCTCCTTGGAGGTCATGGTCATGGTGATATTGGAGGGGATACTGGTGCAAGAGGTGTATTGGGTAAAGTCCAGCACGGTGCAATCCCCAGAAGGAAAAATAAATCTGAGTTGGACCTCCATTTCCTTGGGTGCCTTACTGTCACATCCAGCCAGGCCAATGCCACAGGGGCTAGTGCGGGAGGGACACGGGGCACAGCAAGGAAATGGCAGAAGGAGGCTCCCAAGGCAGAGCCCCATATCACTCTCCTCAGTCAGGCTGGCCCCGGCACGCACAGCATGGGGAACATCCTTCTCAGCCACCGACCTACCCGCGCGCGGCCCGTGAGGGGACCCACAGGCCTCCATCTTCCCGCCTCAGCGCCATCGGCACCGCCGCCCGAGCACCTGGGGCTTTTCACTGCAACACCTGGCGGCTTGGGGCTAGCGCGGCCCCCTGGGCTGAGCTGAGCCGAGGTGCAGCAGCCGGAGGCAGAGAAGCCTCAGGACTCCCTTCCTTCCCCTCAGGCGGCCCCGGAGTGCCCGGAGCGGCTCCTTCAGCTCCTTCCTCCATCACGGCTCCCTCACGGACTGAGGGCAACGGCCAGCGGCCGCTAGGGGGCGCTCGGCGGCAGATGCAGCGCCGCCTGGCGGGGCCGTGTCACTGCCCCGGCTCCGTCACTGTCCGCGCCTGGCGGGGCCGTGTCACTGCCCCGGGTCCGTCACTGTCCCCGCCTGGCGGGGCCGTGTCACTGCCCCGGGTCCCGTCACTGTCCGCGCCTGGCGGGGCCGTGTCACTTCCCGGGCTCTGTCACTGCCCCGGGTCCCGTCACTGCCCCAGCTCCGTCACTGTCCCCGCCTGGCCCATGTCCCACCACTCTCCCTGCCTGTTCGGTCACTGCCCGCACGTGTCTCGTGTCCCGTCACTGCTCCGTTACTGCCCTCACCTGTCCTTTGTCCCATCCCCTGCCAGCAGCTGCCCGTCTCCACTGCTGCCAGCAGCCCTCGGCACAGGGCTCTTCTCGCGGCTGAGCTGCATTGGTGTGTGAGCTGAGTGAGGAATGGACCCCCGTGACTTGGTTTGGGGGCTGAAGGGCACAGGTCACTCACCAGCTGGTCACCGCACAGCCTGCGGGCCCACTAACGCCTTCTCCATTGCAGCTGCGTCACAAAACAAGCAGGCACGCAGTGGCTTTAGAAGAAACTCCCTGTTTCTCCTGGCCCACAGTAGAAGCCAGCAGCTGCCAAAGTTTAACTCTACGGTGCACTCCAGTAATTTCTCCACCTGCTCTCAGGATTTGCTTTGCTTGCCACGAAGTCTGAGGGTGAGGAACTCCAGGGAGCACAGCAGCATGCAAGATGCCCAGTGCAGAATAAAAAATAAGACGTTTATATCATCATGCATAATTTTATTTCAATTTTGCTTTATTTCAAAAATAACTAACACCATAAACAGCAGTAAGGACATCAGGGGGGTTTGCAGTTTGAGTCTCTCAAGACCAGATCTCTCATGCCAGGTGCCATGCAGGCACAGTCTAACAATTCTTGTCTTCAGGATGAATTTCTTGTAAAGATTCAGGGCACCAATCTCACTTGCTTAAGTCAGTATTAAAACTAAAGTAGATTAAAAGGAATGCAAATAAGGTAAAGTAAGTGGGCTTCTAGACATGCCCTCCCTCCCCCAGATGAACATTAGAAAAAAAGCATCAAGCAAAAAATATTTCCTTTCCCTTTTTACTTGGGAAACCAAGGCAGAAGACTAAATCCATAGTCTAAAGCTCTTAATGCTATCTGTGGTAGCAGAAGAAAACTGTATTTCTCCATTGTCCTAGCTCAGTACTCAAACAATTCGCTGCCCACCTCTGTCCTCACCTGACCCAGCACAACCAGAAGCATCCTGGGACACTGTAGGAGGGATGGAACACTGTAAGGTGGGAGGGATCGAGCACTGGAGCCCCTATGAGCTTATGAGCCGTTTGAGTCAGTTCTGGTTGCTGTAGTTTATGACTTCCTTAGTCTGCCGAACCACCTCCAGCTCAGACAAGCAGTTAAGATAATGCTAAAGAATTTAAAGCATTGAAAAGACACAAGATTGATTCTTTAGGAACACAGCAAGTGTCTGATCAGTTCAAGTCCTGCTTCAGACTGCAGTCAGAACCAGATGCTGTACTGAATTGTCCCCTCTGGGTATCACAAATTAAAGGACTTTGGAACAGCGTCCCCCAAAGGTAGGAGGGTCTTCTGCCTTGTGATGTTAATCATTGTTGGAGAGGTTTATTGAAGATACCCAAGGGTCTACCTGCTGGTCTAATTCTCAGGTGGTGCTCCAGGCTTCAGCGGTCATTCTCCGAAATTTCTGCAGGTAGACAATGATGAAGATAACCAAGATACCCTGGAGGAAAAGGAGGATGAAGAGAGAGATCTGAGAGAGGAGAGCCAGGCTGCAGTACCAGTGCTGGCATGTGGAGATGATCTCATCTTCTGTCAGGTAGGCGATGATCCGGCCCTGCAGGTGCTCCGGGGAGCTGCATCTCACATCCCTGTACAGGCTCCGGTTCTGCTGCCACTGGAGCCAGGAGCGCAAGTAGAGGATGTCACACGTGCATTCCCAAGGGTTGCCCTGCAGGTAGACTACCTGGAGGCTCCTCAGGTTGTCAAAGAGCCCATTGGGAATAGAGGTGAGCCTGTTGGAACCGAGGTGGATGATCTCAGCCGAAGGACGGAAAGCAGTGGGCAGGTTTTCGACAGTCAGGTTTTTCAATGAGCAGTCAGTAATGTTGGTGGTGCACTTGCATGGCACAGGGCATATGGGTGTCACGAGTGGGAGGAAGCCAAGGAGGGACAAGAGAATTCCACTGTTCATTTTCACCTGCAAACACCTCCTTGGTGAGATTGGATGGAGACCAGACACCATGCACTCTAGGACTGACACCACAGCCAAGGTATTTTGTGTTTTGTTCTGAGGATGAGTTTCTAAAGTTGGGTAAATTTGGTGTTCTCCATTGGAGACGTGAGAGCTCTGAAAAGAACAGAGTTAAAAGAGAGCAAATTTTTGGTCTCTCGCTACAGGAGAAGGAATTTTCATGGTCTTCCAACCCTGGATTTAAGGAGGGATATGAATACATGGCTACTGGAAGGCTTAGCTGCAGCCATCAAACTTTCACTAGTCCTCAGAAGTATGAGAGCTGCTTGTGTTTTCAGCATTACTGGAGGTGCGTTATCAGGGTAGTCAAGAAAATTTCTGTCAAGGAATCAAAAACTAGAATATGATATTTCTCATGCCTTACCATAACTCTGGATTACACCTGTAAGCAAATCTTCATTCATGCAAACTGCAAGAGGAGATTCAGAAATAAATTTACTGTTACACCGAGTAAAAAATAGCCTTTCCAGCCTTGAAAAGAAGTGATAAACAGGCTTTGGCTGCAGAGAGGGTGCTGACCACTGAGGATGGAGGCCAGTGGAGTTTTTCATGCTAGACACTACTCCAGCAGGTGAATAATCACCTTTGCTGGAAGACATGAGTCAACGAGGTTTTTTTTATGTTACAGTCTCATGCCACTGCTGAACAGGAGCTGCTGTAACTTGTTCAGGAGAACTACACATACCTGCAACAAAGCAGCATTTTTCCACGCTTGACAAAGTGTAGTTGTCAATCAATTTAAAATAAAAAAAGAGTAGAAGGTAGCATTGTTGACTTACCAGAGCAATTCAATCCTTGCTTTCTTGCTGGCTTTACAACACGAGAGCAAGGTCTCGAGGCAGTCCAGCCAGTGAAAGAGTGTGTGCATAGCTGTGTTCCCGGATAATCCCCTTGCAGCTGGCTAGCAAGATAAGGGTCGGGCTCATCCCAGGGACACCTCCCACATGAGGCCTTCCTGCTGCATGTGCCGGAAGCTGAGGCTTCATTGAGCAAGTCTTCCAAGAAATGGGAGCTGACACTGCTCACAAGAACATATTTGCTGGGAGAGATGCTGCCAGTTCTGGTAACTGTGATTCTGGGCACACAGGCTCAGCCCAACAGAAATGTTACAGTCTCAATGGCATAGTGACTCAAACTGCACTTCAGACTGGAAGGCAATGTTACTGGTTTGTACCATACTCCCTGGGCACTGTGACCTTTGGTTTCCCATCTCATCAGGAAAACTTGGCCAAGAGGTGACACCCAACACCTCCTGGGTGCTGACCCTCAGGTTTCCCTTGAAGCAATGACACAAATCCACCACTTATTAGTGAAAGATCTGCTGACAGACATGGTCTTCCAGTCCATCCATCCTTCCAGAGAAAGATTCTTCAGACACTTGCATCCTCTCATGATAGTTATAGCAGTAAAATATAACTCTTGGCATCTCACTGTCTACATCAAAATAAAACTACTGGTGGATAAATAGCTGGATTCACAGGAGGGCCAACAGACTGCGAAAGACAGTGCTCTGAGGATCTGCTCTTCAGGCAGCCAAGTGAGCCCACAGCCCTTGACAGGTGCAGTTACTGAGAAAGACTGACCACATGCTTTATATAGCAGCTGCATTACACAAACACTTCAACAGGTAAGTCCAGGGGTCAAAACTACATTCAGGCAGAATCACGTCTTCCCACAGCCATCTCATCTTCACAGTCATTTCTCTGCCATCAGCCTGACCAGGCATACACCACACTCCTTAGCCTAAGGCCACCAGAATCATGTTGTGAAACTTGCCCCATTGAACTCAGCTCTCTTGTATTGTACTGTGGAAATCCTAGAGAACAGAAATTATGAATGCCCTGGATGTGCTCATGTTAAGAGAATTGAGGGTACAAAGATGGCAGAATGTGGCCCTAACCAAGGGAAAATTTTTATGCTCTAAAGAAAACAATTAAACTTTAAATTCCTACAAAATTTGAGCAGATAATTCCAGTTTTTTCACTGTGGTGGCCAGGCAGAGTGGGAAAGAGATCTTAGGATAACAAATGAACCCAGTTTTTCCTGCAGGGCCTGCTTTCCACTTGGGAGCAGCTTAACTAATGCAGAGTAAGTTTGTTCAGCAAATTTACCCCATCTCATGTGTTTGGTGCTATGTTTATTCACAGGCAGGTGTTCAGGAAGCTGATCCATGGAGCCAGACCCATTGTGGCTCTGCATGCAGCACAGACCTGGCAAAGCTCTCCTGGCTACTTACAAACTGGATTTCCTGGGAATGGATCTTGCTCAGCTGACCATTGATGATTTAGACACCACTCCTAGGGAAAGCTTGAATATAGATGAACCTTCAAGATCATCTTGCTAGCTTCTGGAATGTACAGGCCAGAAATCCCATGCAGGAAGCCTGCCTGAAACCTGCTCTGACTGAATTAGATAAAAGGAGAAACAGAGTTAGTTTTGCTCTCTCCTGCCCATAATGTATCACCAATGCTGCTCATGGGGGCTGAAAATTAAACAGAAAGAGGTTGGATTTTTGAACGTATTTATTTCACTGATCAATTCAGGTAGTAAACATTAATAATAATAACAATAATCATTTAATAAAATGGATATGTTTAAAAGGTTTCATTTTCTTTGTTCACAATGACAAAATGTTCAAACAGAAATTTACAAAAAAATATAATTATAACCCAACAGATGGACAGGAAACACAGAGCTTAGGAATGGAGCAGGGGGTAAGGAAGATGCATGGCAGGAGCAAGCCAGCATTAAAGCACAGCGGAGTTTGTGAGGAAGAGCAGGGAATGCCATTGCAGAGCACAAGGAGTGGGAGCCCCTCCTTTGAGGGGAGGCATGCAAGGAGACAGCAAGGACTGCACAGGCAGGACCAGCACAGCAGGGCACACAAGGAGTTCATGCCATGGATCCATCCTGTCAGGCACAGGGGCCAAGATGTACCAACAGCCCCAGCTGCAGCCTGGGATAGCTGTGGAGTGGAACACCATCCCTGCAGCCACTCACTCAGAAGGGCAAAGCTTGGCAGAGGCATGGGAATGTGCCAGGGAGTGCAGGGATCACATGTGAGGCTGTGGAGGGTTGCATGAGGGGAGGTGGTAAATTACTTTCCTATCCACACTTCTCACTGCTAGAGCCACATGGCCAAGCTCCCTGTGTTCAGGAGTCTCTTCTCCACTTACTGTGAGAATTGATGCCACAGTACAACACACTCCTTGAACAAACAGATTCCACCTTCCAGACCAGAATCTGAATCCCTGATGTCTCCCAAAATCAGTGCTGAATCTCATTCCAAGCAGTCCCTATATTCAGGTTCTTGGGGCAGGGAACCTCCTACACAGAGACATGATTTCAGTGGTACCACCATCCCTCTGCAGAAGCCATCTCTGGTGCCTCACTCCTGTGTGTTTCTTCCTAAATGCAACTTGAACCATCTTTGCTGGCTGGTAGTCAAAGGCTTCAGCTCTCTGTAGAGGACAAGCTTGTGACCCTTGACTTGCTGTAGGAGGCACATGCACTGAGCTGATGGAGACTTCCCCACGTGGAGGGATGGGCAGATCCACCCTCAGAACCCTGCCTGCCTGTGACCAGTGTGCCCTGTGCTTTCACCAGCACATGGCACCTATGTGCACAGCCCAGCATGAAAGGTGTCAACTGCTCTATGCCCATGCTAAAAAAGGGTCTCCTTTATCTTCTAGGAATGAATCTATTTGAAAGAGGAAAATCTCCAGGTTGCTCATTTGCAAAAGAACATCCTCCTCACCAAGATTAGTGTAAGAAAAGAAGGGACAGGTACTTCAAGATGATTCATTTTATGCTAGCACAAGGCCAAGAACTCAGCTGTCCATCTTTTTGGAAAACCTGGAGGAAGCTGCTGTTTCAGGCTACTCCACTGCTCAAGTAAGCACATCATGCAAAGAAAGGTTATACTTCCTCTCAGGTGCCTTGGTCCTTCATGTTACTGAAGTTGAGCTGAATCCTTCTGGTCTCCTAGGATGGCACTGTCACTTATGAGCCCAAAATAGGGGAGCATGAAGAAAAAAAACAACTGAACATTGTTGAACACTGCTCTTGCCCAGCTTGCACAGTTCTGTCAAAGGGCTTTCATCCTTATTTTGTCCTTCCACATGGTGCCAGGGTCTCTCCCCTGTCCCTACAGCCCATGCTCTGGCTAAGCAGAGGCTCTGTACAGTGAATAACTGGAACCAGCCAACCTACTCACCACCTGGACAAACCCTGACCGGGACTCTAAAGCCCCAGGGAGGAATCAGACAAATGCAGTGCCTAGTAACAGAACCTAGAGCCTGGCTATTCCTGGCCAACACTGTGCTTCCTACCCAGGGAGATCTACTGGGGAGAGCCAGCAATGGAGGAGCAGATACAAAAGGGGAAAGGGGACAGAGGAGTCATCCAAGGAGCAGAAGGGCCCAGCCCATGGCTGCACTCCCTGGAGTCAGAGGGAAGAGCCAAGTGTCTCTCCCTGCAACAGCCCTGACTCCTGTGAGCATGGCAGTGTTGCTGGTGGGCCTTGCCCTGTCAGGCACATCACACTCCAGGGCTCTGCTCTGGCTGGACTCGAGTTAAAAATACTGCAGGAAGCAAAAACAGGACAGGAGCTGCTGCCCAAAGAGTGCTTTTATCTCTGCCCAGCAGACCCATCAGCCTTCCCAGCACTAGGGCAGGAAGACCCAAGGAATAAGGAGGGGGAGAAGGGCTGAGTGCCCAGGGGAAAGGCAGGGGAGCAAGAGCCAAGCCTGCTGGGCTGTGCTCAGCCCCACTCAATGATGGTCCTGCACCTGCCAGGCTGACCCAACACCTGCCCACACAGACTGCCTGCAGATCTCAGATACAAGCCTACAGAAACTTCCCCCTCCTCCAGGAGAAGCTTGGAGCCAGCAATGTGCTGGCCTTAGGGTTCCTCTACCAATGCCTCCAGCCTGCTGTGGGAGGAAACCGTGGCAGGGAAGGTGCTCACTCCCATCACCTCCTTGCAGGCAATAGTCAACAACTCAACCTCTCTGCCAGAAACATGTAACTGAGAACAGTTTTCTTTTAACCAGCCTTTGAGGCACTCAGTTGCTGTTCAGTGCAAACATCCTAGAGTTTTCTTGACAGGAAGAACAAAACCAACCAACTAAACAAAAAACCCATAAAAACCTGGACAGGATACCAGGCTCCAAGCTCATCAAGACTCCTGAGCAGGTCAGTGCACAGAGAAACCCCTAGCCCCAGTTCCCTGGGCCAGTACTGTCCCCAGGCTGAGAAGCCCAAGCAGCACAGGTCAAACTCATAGGAGGGTATGGCTGCCTTTACAATGCTTGTGCTGGCCCCAGACAAGGGGAACAGGGACAGGGGCACAGCACCTCAGTTGGGAGTAAACACTTACGTGCATTGACACAGATACTCTTAGTTTGTACACCAGAGAAACCAGGACTTTAAATACCAGAGCATTCCCAAACAAGAGATTAGTACATAGGAAAGGGGGATCTTTTTCTTTTCTTATTTTTTAGGATGCCTTAGAGACGTCCCAGGCTAGTTTATTTAAAAAAAAAAAAAAAAGAAAAAAAAAAGAAATTAAAGAATAATTATTAAAAAAGAAATACACATCAGTAAACTGTTAAATGAACAGCCTCCTCCACAATCCAGCTGGTCAAAAAGCCAGCACTGCTGCTAATAAATTAGAGGGTGCGGGTGCAGCTCTTGCCCACAAGTCTCTATACAATAGGAAACCTTTTCTAAATGTTCACAGCTCTTGCCAGGTCTCAGCTGGTCACTGGGGGATCCCCTCTGCCCTCTGGGTGCCTGCCTCTCACTGGTCCTGCATCTGCTGCTGCATCTTCTGCAGCATCTCTTGCATCCGCCGTAACTGCAGGAGACAGAAGAGTGAGTCAGAAAGGGATCAATGCATCCACACTGTGGCAGCCCCTTGGAGCTGACAAGGGGATCCCTCAGGGAGTATTAACTCCTGCCTGAGCACAGAAACACCTGTGTCTGGGGTGGAATGGAGCTATGTTTCCCTGATAGAGGAAGCCACAGCTTTCATACCCTGTCCTCCACCCCAGGAGCCCACAGGGGGACACAGGAGTGGGAAGCCTCAGGACCACCTCTGTAGAGCAACCCTGGAGAAACCCCTGCGATTCTAGTTCCAATACCCAGGAGGCACAGGCAGAAATGGCACTCACCTCCTCATCCTTCATCTTAATCAGCTTCTCTGTCTCAGTGTCTGGTGTTGGGAGAGGCAGGATAGGAATGGGGCTTTCTATCCTGTTGTCCTGAGTCAGCTTGCTAGAGAGATGGAGAAAGGGGGGAGAGCAGTCACTCATGGTTCAGGATGGCTGGCTTTGGTGTCACCACACAACAACTGTCACTCCCCATGGCAGAGCCACCAGCAAAGCAGCATCACACACTCAACCAAGCAGAGGGGCCGTAGGGCAATCCAGTCCAGAGCTGTGGCACCCACTTGGACGGAGAATGAGACCTCCTGTTCAGGAGCTGGGAGGCATGAGACAGGCACAGCACAGCAGGGCTGGGGTGCCCATGACTGCAGGTAGGAGACACAGGAAGGAGGTGATTTTCTTTCAAAAGACAGGAGCTCTCAGTACATGAGGAGGGAATGATAGTAGCCAAAGAAGTCTGGGAGGCAATTGGAACTTCAAGATGCCACTTGCACATGTTCACCACTTGGAGTCACCATTGGCTCATTATTGAGACAATTCCAGCCTTGGAGCTAAAGATCTCCTACCAAAAATGACTCTCTCTCTAGAAATGGCCTGTGCTGGTTTTATAAAACTTGTTCACTAGCAAGGAACTAATCCTGGCGTGAGAAACAGCACCAAACTGAAGCTTTCTCTAGCATAGCAACCATGTTTTCACTGTGCTCTTCTTTTAATAGACACACAGCCTACCTAAATAGCAGCTGTGACACTGCTCACCCAGCTCTAGCATTTAACATAGTTATTTTGGGACTCCATATACTTGCTGCTGAAAAAAACAGGCTTGTCTGCTATGCAAAAGTACTGGGATACACTGTGTGTCAGGAGAATGTGCCAACCTGCACGTCAGCACACATGCAGGACAGTTCCTTGCTGAAGCACAGCCATTCTGCTCTGCAACGTGGCAGCACAGAGCTGCCCAGCCAGGGCTTGCAGGAAGTGAAGGGAATGGTTCACAACAGAGGAGCCAAGACCTACTTAAACCCAAATTTTTCACCAGTATTTCAGTCATGGAAGGGAGAAGGAAAAATAGAGGCCTCAAACGAGAAGCCTGTGAGTGTGTTCTCTCTTCTGTCTTCCGATCATTCTGACTAAAACCACCAAGCATCAAACAAAGGGAAGGCAATACAGAGAAATCTTTGGAGATGTGTTGTCTTACTAATTGTCTGGGCCCTGCTGTCTGAGAAAAAGCAGCATCCCAAGGGCCGTGCTATTATTTAGACATAACTGCAGACCACAGAATGCATTCCTGTTCAGCAATGCACACAGCTATCACTCACCAGAGAGATGGTTTATCCCATTTTATTAGGCTGGATGTACTTCATCCACTGCTAGAAACAGCTCCTCAAAAGAATCTCCAGGCCTATTTCTCTATATCTGCATGGGGAATCCTCAGATAGGAATGTGGATTCTCAGAAGCATTCCTGCCTTGGGTTCAGGCTGTGGGAAACATGCTTGAATTTGCTATTTTAGTTCCCAGTGCCATTCCTGAAGGCTGCAGCCCAGCAAGTCTCCAGCAGATCCACAGCCTCCTGACCAATGAGCTGTTGTGAGAGCAACCCCAGCTCCACAGAGGGTGACAGACCCCTCCCACCAGAGGTGGGAACCCACCTGGTCATTTGCTGGATGCACTGAGCTCGATAGTTCTCGTAGTGGACATCGCAAGTGACGTCCTTCAGGTCGTGCATGTGTGTCCGGATCAGCATGTTCCGCAGCTTCACGAAGTCGCAGTGGGCCTGGTTTTCCACTGTGGAAGCAACAGTAGGAGAGTGCTTGGATAGCACACCTCACCAGGCCTCTCCAGGGAGCCCCTTCTCAGCTCCTGGACACCTAGACTGGACTAAAACCCAACCTCAGGGCTCCTTCCTCATCGTGCCCCCACCACTGCCCTGGCACAGGTCTCAGTGGTGCTCTGCACTTCTCAACACTGAGGCCAGGCTGCTGAAGGCACTGTGCTCCCAGGACTTTTTGTGTGTAAAAGGATTAATCAAGCACATACAGCAGAGCCTGAGAGAGGATCCCATGTACATGGGATGTCACTGTTATAACTACAGTGAGCACAGCTGGTGCTGGAGGTAAATTGCTTGTCTCATCAGAATTTAGGACTTATCAAAGGCCCCTGTGGACGAAAGTCCCTGAGGGGCAAAGCCAAGAGCAGGCAATGGAGAGCTGAAAGACGTGGGGAGCCTGGCTCCAGACAGCACTGTGGGAAGCACTGTGCTGCTGTGATGATCTCCATCTGCATCTCTGCAGGGCTGGGGAAAACCAGCTGTATCAGGCACAGGGATTCACAAAGTTGATCCTACTGCCAAATGCCACCATCCCAACAGGCACAGCCCCCTCTGGAGCCACTGAGGGAGCCCAAGCAACCAGCACCAGCCCATGAGTGCAAACACAAGTTTTGGGATCCAAAGCTGCAGGGTCTTAAAGCAACAAACCAGCAAGGGCAAATCAGCAACAGCAGCAAAAGCTGCTGGGTAATTCTGCCTAAGAGCTTTATGAAATTTTTCCCTTTAGAAAGAAAGAAAGTTGGAGACAAACACTGTGCATCAGCACAGCCTCCAGTCCAGTAATTCCATAATTTACAGGAGCAGTAGCAGAGGAGGGAGTGCATGAGAATTTATGCCTGTTTGGCTGAAGGCAAGTTTCTTCCCAGAAAAATAAATGGGCAATGCTCAGCCTCCCCTGCATAATGAGAAGCCATGTCCTAGTGCACATTAAAGCTTAAGCATTCATCCATTTACACTGGACCTGTCTTCCTCAGTCTGCAATGGGAGGGTTGTTGATGTATTCCCAGTAACACAGACCTCCTGAGCCAGTTGCAGTGCCTCTGTCTCTGCCCTATCTTGTCCCCTGCCACGTGCCAAAGGTGGCACAGACAGTCCCAGCTCTCCCCTGCCATCCCTGTTGGAAATGCCTGTCTGTCCTTCCCCCTCCTCCCAGTGCCTCCAGCCCAGGCTCCACGCTTACCTTCCACAATGCCCCAGGGGTAGAGCCGCCCTCGGACCCGCTGGCCCTTGGCCTCCACCACAGTGTTGCTGCCGATGACGGCAAAGGGAGCGCTCTCCTGCAACGAGAGGCACCGCTGAGCCCAGCCCAGCCCGGGCTGCCACGGACCCCTTCTCCAGGGGCCAAGCTAGGCTCAGCAGAACAGCAGGAGGAAGGTGCTGGTAGGAAAGGCACAGGGACATCCACATGTGCCACAGAGCAGGGCACCACTACCCAGTTGCAGAGAAAAGCCTAAAGCACTGGGATCTTCAGGCAGCCTAATTCCCAGTCTGGCCTCAGCCGTCCTGAGGGAAGCTGTGTCTCTGCAAGTGCCTGCATCCCTTCATTAAGGGGAAGCTCTACGAGGAAGCCAGAGCAAAGAGGCTGGGACACAAAGCAAGTACACCATTGTACACCAAGAGCAGGAATATACAGGCTGTGCTCCTCTCTGCTCAGAAGGGAGTCAAAGCCCATTGCACCACTCTGACAGGAGAAACAAGGCCATACTGCATGTACACACAGGCTTGGGAGGTGGGGAGGTCTGGGCTGCTGGGGCCTCCAAATGTGCCTGTATGATCATGTCATGTCCCCCAATGCAAATAATGTGTCACAGTGGTGCCTGATCACTCTCTTGCTGGTCACATCACTCAGAAACAGGTGAACAGCTCAGAACTGCATTCCTACAACCCAGCTTTCATCTTAAACACACAGCCTGGGGCAGATGGAAGAAAGACTGACACTGCCTGGAGGGAGAGCAGAAGGGCCATGAGTTCATGCCATACTTGATTTCATGGCACCAGCAGGGACATCAGCTCCTTCTCCAGGCCATCTACCACATGAGCCAAGGCTGTACCCTGGGTAGCAGTAGCACAGGCCTTCAGCACAAGCAGGGCAGCTCTGGCTCCTTCTGGACTGACCCACATACCCACGAGCCTGATTCCCCAGACTCTGCTGAGCAGATTCCTTACCTTCAGCTCTCTGTCCTGCTGCTTGAACTCCTCATCTTCATCAGAGTCACACTCAGGAAACTGGTACACTTTAATGCCAAATTTGTCAATCTCTTCCCGGATCTGTGTCCGTGCAAGACAAAACCAAAAGGATGTAAAACTGAACAATATGGAAATGCTGGGTTTATTCTGTTTGTGCTACCATGGTTTGCCAGCTTACAAATGGCAAAAGGTTTTGATGTTTCTTCTACAGTCAGCCTCTCTGCTAACTTCCCTTCTCACAGCAGAGCACAGCTGCAGCTGTGTGTGCAGATATTGTGTGTGTGTGTATATATACATATACAAACACTGTACAGACACATAAATACATACATGTCTATCTCCCCATCCTCCTCAGCTCATCCCTGCCACTACTTCAGGTATAACTCTGTACAGAAAGAGCATCTCACCCTCTCTTTTAGCTTCCGGATCTCAGAGGGGATCAGGCAGTCAGCTTTGGCAATCAGGGGCACAATGTTGACCTTCTCATGCAGAGCCTTCATGAACTCAACATCCACAGGCCTCAGCCTGCAGCAAGGATGAGGGACACTGTTAGCAAAGACACACTGGGCAGATCCCCCTAAAGCCGCTCTCACCCACCCAGCAAAGGGAAAGGACAGCACTGTCACAAGAGCCTGCAGCAGCACTGGGACAGCCCTCAGCTAGGGCTGTACCTTCAGGAGAGCTGTCTCCAGTTTCAGCTGCTGAGTGTCTCATACAGACACTGGCTGGGTATTTGCTCTCTTGCAGGCCAAATACTACCCAGGCCACAGCCTGGGGTCTCCCTCCAACTGTTCTGTACCACAGGCAGCCAACACAGCCCCTTCAGCTGCTCCAGGCTAGGCTCACACAGGAGCCAGCAAGGGGCAGGGACTGAAGGCAGCTTAAAACTCCCTTTCCTACACATCAGTCCAGCTTAGCTAGACAGGAACATACAGTCTGCATGGCATTATTCTCCTGATTTTCAAAGCAGGCTGTAAGGCCTGAGGGAGATCTGCTCTGCCTGTTCACAGGCAATCTGTCCTGCCAGTGAGGGGAAGGGAGTGCTGTGATGCTTAGCAGGGGGAGAACAGCCCAACAGCTCCTCTCCTGTGCCAACAGCCCTGGCAGCATACAAGCTGCTGCAGGGCAATCCTGGGGCACAAGGGTTTTCCCTCTGGACTGAGTCACCCCCCAGGCCTGGAGTGTGGGCTCTCACCCGTGCCCAAAGGGAGAGATGAAGTAGAGGCAGCAATGCACTCGGTTGTCCTGGATGTTCTTCCGGTTCAGGCCACTCTCATCACGGAAATACTGCTCAAACTGCTGGTCAATGTAGTCAGTGATGGGCTTCCAGCTGGGAAGGGCAATTCAATCAAAACAAAATCATCAGTAGTGTCTCCTGTCTCCTAATGACTGTGTGGTCAAGGACAAAAAGGAAGGCAGCAGTGCCCTGCTTACCACTCAGTATTGTTAACAGCATCTCCAAAGCCTGGTGTGTCCACTATAGTCAGCTTCAGTTTGACACCCTTCTCCTCAATGTCCACTGTGTGCTTGATGATCTCCACCGTCTGGTTGATCCTCTCTGAACAGGAGCACATGAGTTAAAGCCAGGCAGTAATGCTGGGGATCCCCACTGCACCCATGACAAGCCAGCTCCCCCTTATCACTGAACAGAGGGAGTAACACAGGTTTCAAAAACCCCAGATCATGCCCTGAGGAGCCTCAAGGGGGTAGTACTGCAGGAGGCCAGCAGCAGGCAAACAGACTCCAAGAAGATACACAAACCTCTGAAGTGCCTGTAGCCCAGCTGTTCTGAACATTTTGTCCAGTCACTGGGGAAGGGGAATCCTGACCATAACCCAGCACCCAAGAATAAAAGACAAATCTCAATATCTCATCCCAAAAGGCAACTGCTGTTTCTGCAGCCTCATCTTCCCTTCAAAGGACAGAAGAGCCCTACAGCCAAACCCTTTTTGCTCAATTCTAGTGCCTTAGCAGACACAAAGGAGAGCAGAGCCACAAACAAGAGGGCTGGGATGCAGCCAAACTTGTAGCAGCTGCTGCTGAAGCAAGGAACCAAAGTGCTAGTCCTTAGGACAGTCCCATTCACCCTGCTTTGCCCCCAACTTACCCTCTGCATTGAGGAGCTTTCTGTCTTTGTAGAGGTCTGTCAGGAACAGGCTATTCACCAGCGTGGATTTGCCCAGACCCGACTCTCCTAATTGACAGAGAGCAAAGGGGAGGAGGAAAAAGCAAGCGACATGACCCACTAATTGACTTACAAATGAAACTTTGAACAAGGCTTTGAATCCTGAGCCAGAGGAAGCAAGAAAGACGGGCTGTCAGAAGCTGTTTATTGGCACTACATTTTTTCCACTGGTGGAAAGACTTCTGCTGCAAGATGTTTCAATGCTTGTACAAATATGATCTCCCAGCTCCCCCATTCTCCCTCTCCTTCCTTTCCCCTGGTCCCTGTTCAGCCCTGCCTTCATCACCCAGAGCAGTCACTGTTGGAGGAAAAGCTTGCTCGAGTGGGTTATGAGGGGTCAGGAGGGGCCCATTCCTCCTGGGGGAACTGCCACAGGCTGGGGAGCAGAGCAAGGCCTGAGACAAGGACCAGAACCGAGTGAGGGGAGGATCCAGGCACTACAGGAGCCCCTAAGGGAAGTGAGGAGAGCTGGTTCCTCCCACATACCCACCATGTGGCCCAGCCACCTCCATCCACAGGCAGTCTCACCTGCAACCATCAGGGTGAAGTCGAAACCCTTCTTCACGGATTTCCGGTGCACCTGGTTCGGCAGAGTGGCAAAGCCCACGTACTGCTTCTCATGGTCCTGCGGGCCAGAGGGGCATGGCAGCAGGTCAGAGTGTGCCACCCTTTCTGCTTGAGCCTCACATAGTGACACCCCAGGGAGTGGGACTCAAAAAGCCCCTGGGGCAGAGCCGAGGGCTGGAGGAGCTGCTCTGGCAGCAGTGCAGGGCAAAGCACACACCTCCTCTGGGCTTAGAGACTTGGCCTTCCCACAGGTGGGCACAAAGGGACATGTCCCAGCCACAGTCCTGCTTGGCTACTCCCCCAGCAGCTTCCCAGCACAGAGAGCGCAAGGGAAAAGGCACATCTCACCATCCCCACCAGAGAGCACATCCAGGGCTGCTGCTGACAGACAGCCTTCCTAACTCTTCTCCATCTGCACAGTCACCAAATGTCACCTCTCCCCAGGTCATTTCCACATCCTTCCCACCAAAGGCACCTGTGCTACATGATGGAAAGCTCTGTAATTAGCACCCTGCGACTTGCACTGTCCTGAGCCATGTCTAGAGGAAGGTACAGTGGCTCAGCTTCTGCTTGACCTGAGAGGGGATTATTTCTTGCTGTGTCACAGCCACTCCTGGCTGAATAAGAGGAAATCCTGAGTAATCTCTTGTGTTATTTCTGAAGAGACCAAAGTTCAAGGAGCATGGGAAGTAGAAGGATGTGGAAATATTGATAACAGAACTAAGATTATTTTGGTGACGGTATTGCATTTAGTATCACTGGAGTGTTACCTACCATCCAACCACCCCACACAGCCCCTTGTCACTGAGTGCCCTCTCACAGCACAAAATCCACAGGCACCCCACAAGCATGGCACATACTCTGAACAAGCACACTAAGCCATTCACAAATGCCTGAGCTAGAGACATGATAGACTCTGCATTTCAACATCACTGGATATAAACATACTACTTGGATTCAAATCACAGACATCCAAGGAGCCAGAAGTTCCTCAAAATTGGCCCTAGCTCCTATTCCATGGACACCTTCAAGCACATGACTGTCCTCACCCATTCTCCAGGCACAGCAGGGAACACCTCCATTCTTAAGTTTAACTATCTCCATTTCTGGGCCACACACTGAAAGAAATACAAAATACGATCCAGAGTGCCGAGCTTCGGGCAATGCTGACTTGCACCTGTTTCCACACTGCAGGTGGGCAACAGCTCTCTACAGCTGCATGTCCACCTGTGTGAGAATCCCTGGGCATCCTCAGCCTGACAGACTGCAAAGTTCCACTGGGGACACTGAGCAGGGAAGACAGAGAGTCTCCTCCTCCCAATTTATGGCTGCTCTGGAGCTGCCCACTGAGATGGAATAGATGTGGCTGATGGCCATCGTGGCCCAAGGACTCTGTCCTTTAGCACTGTCACCACCTTCCAGCAACTGATGTTTGGCTTGGGTCTGAAACTTGGTCATTTTAGCCCGGAGTGATTGTGGGTTCTGATCTTCCTCACCTCCCATACCTGAAGCAATGTTGTTTCACCACCCCACAGTCAAGAAAGGCAGGAAGGGCCGAGAAAATTAAATTAGAGAAAAGGGGAGAATTAGAGAGTGTCTGAAGTGCTCCCCTGGCAGCTGTAATGACTGATCTAAAAGGCAGTGACATCCCGAGCAGCAGTGCAGCGAGCAGAGCAGACCCCCGGGTGATGAGTGATGGCAGCTCTGATGAGCTGCATGCAGCAAAGCAATGCCTGCCTGGGGGACACCACAAGCTGCCACCCAAAGGGCTCAGGTAAAGGCCAAATGAGGTGCACAAAGCAAAATGAGAAACTCAATAATGGCACGGTCACTTGCCAAGAACAAGGAAGAAAGACTACTTCCAGCCTCTGTCTCTCAGTACCAGAGCTGTCTCACAGCTGCTTCGCTTCCTGGTAAAACACATCTATGAGCACAACCCAAGTGGACACAAAACAGCCAACACCTCACAGTAAAAGGTCCAGTGTTTCCCAGCAAGCAGCACAAATATACAACATACTTCCCTTTTGTGCTTCTCCTGCCCTGATAATTACCAGACTTTGGAAAGACAATGATCACTCGCTCACTCCAGTGACTTGACATATGAAGTAGTACTAGTAATGTGCTAATGAAACCATGGCTGAGGCTTGGGGTGTGTTTCTCTTGTTTTGTTTGCTTTTTAACCTAGATGACTAAGGGCTGACAATGGAGACACTGGGGAGCTGCACTCTGGTGCAACTCCACTTTCTTCAGCCAGGTGTAACTGGCTGAACCTGATCTCTCATTTCTGTTCAGCCCAACCAAGAGAGCGTGGATTTAGTGTACCTCTGGTTGCCTCCCCATGGCTCCGTGGAATCACGATATTCAAAATGAGCAAATCCCAGCTGGTGCAGGACACTGCCCTTTACCCATGACTCATGCACTCATTTTCCTTGCAGAAAGGAAGGTCAATGCTGAGTGCAATACCGACAGAAGAGCTTCCTCACTATGGGAGGCAACCAGACCTATGAGGGGAAAAACTGTCCCCTCAGCCATATCTCCCTCTGACCAGCCATGGACACACTGCAGAGCCCTGTCAAGGGTGAAGGCAATAGATGCAAGGCGAGTTGTAAGGAGGGATCCCCTTCTTATAACAGCCCTCTCTCAGGAACAGCAGCATGGTCTCTGCACCAGTCTTGACTCTTCATCTTCACTTGGTCCTTCACCTTTGTTTTGGGACACTCAGTTTGTGCTCCTATCCCAGTCATATTCAGGCACTGTGACAGGCATGTACCACCCCCTCTGCCAGCATGGCAATATCATTAAGGCACTTAAGGAGCCCAAGTATCCTCCTGAGCCTGGTGTGTGTCTTGCCCAAAGCTCTACACCACTCACCACCTCCAGGTAGTATCTTCAGAAGAACCAAGCACAGCGTGGAGAGGCCTGGGGGGGACTACTAACAGAGACAGGAGGCTTTCTGGGTTATACAAAGCTAAAATACATTGATTAGATGAGAGGCTTGGATGGAAGGTGTTCCTAAACACATCACAGCCCCCTCCCTGCGCTCTTGACCCTCACAAGCCAGGTCCCACCAAGCTGACAAAAGCCAGGACAGCTGGTTCCTGCACTGTGCTTCCCTTGCCAGCTCCAGCTGTCAGGACAGGCCCTCAGCCAGACAAGCCAGCAGCACTCTGGCACAAGGAGCCCCTCTCCCACCGCCTGCTCCACGCTGCTGCCTTTGTTCCCGCTGGCATCTCACTGCCACATGCCCGGGAACGTGCCCCACACACCATCACAGTGGCCACCAAGAGCTGTGGCCAATCTTCGGGACCCTGTCACAAACCAAAGCACCCCAGGCCAAGCAAAACACACTCTCCTTTGGCACATGCTTGCTGGTTCCCTAGACATTACAGCAACATATCACATCCTCTAATACCCAGCCGAGGTGGCCAGGGCTCCCCTGGCAGCCAGTGCTCTCCCTGGGAGTTCAAGCCAAGCAACAAAGCCCTGGGTGGGCTCAAGCCGTGCTCCTGTTGGAGGCATAGAAACATTCAGGGTGTGTTGCACAGAGGAGAAGCCACCCTGGTACTGAGGTGTTCACAGGGCTGTCTGCCCCTCCAAGACAGAGCACAGCCTCCATCACTCCTGTCCTTCCCAATTCCCTCCTCACATCTCTGGTGGATGTGCTGTTTAAACCAACCCAGATCCCACGTGACTTCACCGTTCAGCCTGGGGATAAAAGGGGCCTTGCTGGGTATATTCAAAAGGCTAAAATTAAATATCATGGGACCACAGCAAATTTGAAGAATAATCCCTATCAAGATCTGGAGCAAGCCCCAGAAATGATGGAGCTGTGCTAGGACCCCGGCGCCTCTGCCTCTTCAGGGGGCAGGGGCCCTGTCGGTGCCACAGCCCCCAGCAGAAGCCATCCAGCTCCCTCCCATGCAGTCCTTCCCTTCCCTTCCCTTCCCTTCCCTTCCCTTCCCTTCCCTTCCCTTCCCTTCCCTTCCCTTCCCTTCCTTCCCTTCCCTTCCTTCCCTTCCCTTCCCTTCCCTTCCCTTCCCTTCCCTTCCCTTCCCTTCCCTTCCCCCTTCCTCCAGCCCTTCCCCTCGGCCAAGCACGGCCGCCGCATCCGCGTCTGCAGCAGCCAGCACAGCTCAGCCCTGGAGGAGAGGCAGACTCTTTGCTTCCTTTCATTGCAGAAAGCTGCATAAATTCATAACACAAACAGCCCCCGAGGCATCTGCCGCGGACATCTGCTCCTCGGGCCAGAGGCTGAGCACAGGAGTATCGGAAAACCACTCGCCCACCAGCACTTGCTGAAGAGAAGGAACGCGGCCAGCAAAGCACAGCATTAACACAGCGTTAATTAACACAAATCGGACTGCGTGTGGGCACACATAGCAGTGACTCCTGCCCGGAGCCCCCCCCGCACGCACACGCCATTCAAACAGGGAATCACTGCATCGAGAACCGCACCGAAGCGCCGCGCATCTCCCGGCCGCCCCCCGCGCCCGCGGGGCTGCTCCCCTCTGCTCCCCTCCTTTCTGTGCCCCCGTCCCTCCCTTACCGGCGTCTTTCCGCTCCTCTGCTCCTCAGAGGTCTCATCTTGTGCTGCGCGCGTCTTCTCGGGCACCATCCTCCCCCCTCCTGTCCCCGCTGCTCCCCGGCTCGCGCAGTGCTATAAATACATCCCTGTACCTTCAGCTTGCCCGGGTGGCTTCGCTGTGCCTGCGTCCGGGGAGACAGCAGCCGCTCCACTAACCGCTCCTGAATAATGATCGAATCCATAACCGCGGCTGGCAGGACGGACGGACACCCACCGCGGGCCAAGGGAAAAACCCCAACCCATGTGTTCCCTCCCAGCCTTCGCCGAATCCATGCGGCAGCCCCCCCCGCCTACGCGTGCACACACACGCAGGGCTGGCTCGGCTCGCCCCGGTGCCGAGGCGAGGCGGAGAGCCGAGGCGAGGCGAGCAAAGGCGAGGAGGCTCCCAGGCAGCTGCCCGGGATTTCCTGCCTCCGCCTGTGCCGCGGGAGGAGCCTGCCGGCGGGGACAGCACAAAGGCCACCGCGGCCGCCGGCCAGAGGCGATGCCGCTCGCCCCGCCAGTGTCCCGCGGAGAGGCTGCGCACGTACCGGATGCTGTCCCTGCCATCAGGCTGACTCCGCGTGACAGATGGGCCTATTCAGCTGCAGGATTTCTTACATAGCCTGCCTGACACAGCCGAGACAAAGGTTTGCCGGAGAAAACCTGCTCTCAGCAAAAATGTGCTGCTTCTGGCTGTGTGGGTGAAGGTCCCAGGGGTCCACAAAGCCCCCAAAAAGCAGCTCACATAGTTCAAATATTAAAACCTCAAAAGGTTCAAATGTAACACCCAGATCGCTGTCCTGGTTGATGTGGATCTGCCCCTACGTGGCAGGCTGATCCCTTGTCTACTCCAGGCTCTATTGCAGCTTCATCTTTGAATCCAGTTGGACCAGCAGCAGATGCGTTCTGGATCTTACAGCAGTAAGATGTTTCAGAATAAGGAAGTATCTGTGTGTTCATTAAGCAGATGGACCCAACCCAACAGCTCAGCACACCAAAAAAGTCATTCAAATCTCAAGGGTTCTGAACCTTTCTATAAATATGCCCTCTAGCTTTTCTGTGCAGCCATGAAACTGAACAGGAATTTATATAAAACAGACAAAAGCTCCCACTTTCATATAATCACACCATTCTGGAAACCAGGGTGTTAATACCACAGCATGTATAATGAAGTGACAGGAGATGACAGCACTGGTGGTGCTGGAGGAACCTGTCCCTTGCCCCACGGGTTCCTGAGCAGCTTTCTGTTCACCAATGGGAAGGACACGGGCTGCAGCCATTCTCCTGCCTCGCTCTCAGCCAGAGCTCCTGCTGCTTCTCTGGGACCTGCAGGGCTCCAGCAGTGACTCCACAGAGTGCCAGACCAGCAAGGACTGCCTTTGTCACCTTGGGCCACAAGCCAGGGCCTCCCCCATGTACCCCAAGCCTGGCTGACACCAGGTTCTTTTGTAAGGCACTGAGTCACTATAAGGTCCAGTGGCCTGAAGTCTGGGAGCTGTGAGTGTGCAAAGGAAAGAAGAGGGGAGAAACCCCCAATGTTTTACCTACATTGCCATCCTGCAAGCTGATGGATGGTGATGTCAGAAGTCACGGGTAGAAGGTCCTAAAGGCTGATAAAAATAAATGGAAGAGAACTGGGAAACATTCCCAGAGCAGGAAAACTCCTGCCATACAACAGCTGTCATACCACACACATGAAATCCTTCTCCAAACCATCCTGCTCTGCCAGCAGCATCCTTAATTACACTCACTGAGTTTTGTCCCCAGTTGTTTCTGGGTGTAGCATTCAAACAGAAGGCCTGGACTGAGATCCAGGTGTGGCAGGAATTGTCACAGTACATGTCCCTGTTTGGTGGCTCTGCCCTCACTCTGTAGCATTGCTCCATTCCCCAGGGAGCTGACAGCCCTGCACTGGTCTCCCAGCTCAGTGGTAGATCAGGCCATGCTCATGACACCTCTTCTTCCTCCTAGATTCACCTAATCCTTGCTTTCCAGGACTGGGGGACTCTCCCACCAGGGTCTGCAACTGGCACATGACCGAGGAGCAGTGACAGCACCACGCTGCCTCGCACTGGGCAGCGAGAGCAATGGCTTGTAGCACACCCCAGGTGCACCCAAACCTTAAGATTACAGGAGGTTTCATCTGTCCTTCCACACCATAAACCACAATAGCTGCAAACCTTCTCCAGCTCCCATGAATTCTCATGGCTTGGAAAACCCTTGTCTGAGGGCTACAGGCCACATGGCCACCAACCGCAAGCATCTTCCAAAGGCACTTGGAGACATGTTGTGTCCCCACGAGCCCACTGCACCAAATCAGAACATTCTTTTGGGCAGCAATCACAGATGAAGTCAACAATGATTTGGTTGCGACAAAACCACAGTGTTGTTCATGGCCCTAGGAACTGTGCTGACAGTGCAGAGAGGAACAAGGAACTACTGTCTCCCCAGTGCCTTGAGCTCTCACACATCACACATACTCTCAGGACTGGCAGCCAGGGAGGAATTCCAGTCAGAAGGCTATGCCTGACAGCTCAGAGAGCAGATTAGGAAAAGAAACAGAAGAGTAGGTCTTGGCTATAGAGATCATCTTAAGACTGGGTGGACAATGCTATGGCTTCCAAAATGCTGAAGGACAGTCAACTGGTCTTAGCCTCTCCTGTCTCTCCTAGAGATGCTCATGTGGCATTCTCAGAGTCACCAAACCATAAATGACAGGCTCGTTTGTGTCACTCAGATGTGCCACATGACACACCCAGAGCTGTTGGCTCAGACTGATCTGTATCCAAACTTCCCAAAGACAGACAGGCCAATTTTGTTTTGCGCCTGTTCTTTCTGATCAACTCCTCTCTCTACACAGCCCTTAGAAATGCACAGTATAAATCCTGGCCTGCTCCTCCAACAAAAAATCTGATGTACACCTTCCTTAAAAGAAGAAAAACAGAGGACATCTCGTGCAGTGTGCAGCAGAACTCAGCAGGAAAAAACTTGGCACTTCCAAGATCTAGAGCAAATCCAAAGTGTTTTCTTCCACTGGCACCTCTAAGGTCCTCTCCAGGCAGGGCTGCAGGATACAGGTTTCTGAGTGTCAGAGAGACAACCCCAATCTGCCAAACAGTCAGCAAGGGCAACACAGGCACGGGGTGCACCAAGTCCTTCCCACCTCACAGACCAGCTCTTTGTCAAGCTGTGACAGCAGAGAAGTCCTCCACCTGCAGGGGAGCTGTCTTCTGGCAGAGATGCTGTGGCTTAGGGACTGCAGTGCTCAAGCGCCATCCTTGGTGGATAACCAGGAGCATGTCACAGAAGGAAAAAATTTCAGCCTGATCCAGACAGATGCTCTTGAGCAGCACAGAGCCAGGCAAAGGGTCCCACTGGGATGCACCCAGCCAGCTTGGCCTGCATGGAAGAGTGGTGAAACTGCATATCCATGGCTTGGCAGGGTCAGCACAGTCACGTAATAACAGCATTTATGTTTCTTCCTCTGAAGCAACTAAGCTATTTTCAGAATTCCCCACAGAAGGGAAATTGTCTTCCTGGCTGTTTTCTAGGACGAAGGGAAGGCCAGCTCCAGAGAAGCTGTTTGCTCAAGCTGAACAGGAGCAACAGCAGCAGGCAGCAAACCCATTCCCAGCTTGGACCAGGGCAATGGAGGCTGAGGAACAGCCAATATCCTCCATGCAGGTGCATAGCTGGGAATCTCCAGGGTTCAGTTACCACCTTCTTCTCGTGCTGCCTCCTCTCCCACTATAAGGAACATCAGTGCTGACTTCAGACAGATGAATCTCACGGGTATTGCAAGGTCTGAACTCTGCTGCTCCATCACCAGCAGAGCTGCACACTCACCCTGAGGCTCCTGCTGACTGATCCAAGGGAAAAAGCCTTGCTGATCTAAACTGTGATGAATAATTTAACCTAAAACTTGCAAGCAAGGCTCCATATAAGTGGCTTCTGGGAGCATCAGAGCCCTGATACTTTAGCCAGGCTTCATCCTGTGATGCTCAGGAAAAAGCAAGATAGCAGACAAGAAATGCAGAAATCCAAAGCATAGGATTAGTCCCCTGCATGTTCAGTGCCACAAGCATCATCTGCACAGCAGCCAGATCTCATATTTTCTTTTACCTATTCCACAGGTCAAACTTTTAATTTCCGCTCAAGGATCACTGCTGCTTTGTCACATAATCCCTCCAGAAATGTATCAAATTCTATTTCAAAGGTATTTATGCTCTCTGCTTCCATTTGAAGTGCCTCATGCTCCCCAAGAAGCACTGTGTGACTCATGCCATGCCTCCACTTCCAGCTCTTAAAAAGGAGCCACGACCGTAATTTGCCTCCTGCTTGTTTAAACTCGTGACTTGTTCTGGAGCGAGTTCACAGAGCTTCTCACACCCAGCTTCTCATTTAGGATAATCTGCACGATATAACAAACTGGGCAGATGTGAAGCTGGCTGGATCTCCTCCAGCAGCCCGTCGGTCTGTGCCCGGATCTCCTCCAGCAGCCCCTCGGTCTGTGCCCGCCGCTCTCCCGGAGGAGCCCCTGCGGTACCGGAGCGCTCCGCGCGAGGGAGAAGCCGGCCCACCAGGGGCCGTGTCCGAGCAGGGAGTGCCCAGGTGGCTTCCCCGGCCGCGGCCACATGGAAATCAACGTGCAGGTCAAACCTGCTGCCCTCGCTGCTTCCTCCGATTGCGAACACATTCCTTGGCACAGGGCAAAGGTTTACAAATTTAGCCTCTTAAGACAGAAGGAGAAACCAGGTGGTGCAGGAAGGTCTGTGGCAGTCTAGGCACTACTGCTGCTCATCTGTCCCTCCGATTCATCCTCCAGCTCTGCAGCACACATCAGACTTAAATAGATGTCCAGCCTCTCATCTCACAGCTACAGCTGGGAAAACCAGGGAGAGGCAGAACAGAGCCCTGCCAGCCCTGGGAAGTCAGGAACAACGTTTGGGAGACAAGCTGGTACACATTGCTCTAGGGCACAGAAGCTGGCTGGGCTGAGATCGGTTTGGTGGAAGAGGATGGAAAATAATGGTTTATCCTCTGCAATGGAAAGGCACTCCTTCTTCCAGCTCTCAGGTTCTCCATTCAAATGACAAGAACATCAGTTTTGGAAGCTCTTGATGCATGTTAACATACACAAATAGGAAAAGGCTGGGGACAGGATCCTACAGAAGGTGCAGTTTAAGTTACAGGTAGTGGTCCCAATCCTGCGATCCTTACTCACCGAGTAGTCCCTTTGAAATAGAGACGACTGCTCACGTGAGTAAGGGATGCAGGATCAGGCCTGTCTACCAAAGAGGCTGAATCCTGAACCAGAGAGTTCATCATGGCCTCTGAGCATTGTGAGACACCTACACCTGGTCCACCAGGAGCTAATCCAAGGGCATCACAGAGGAAGACAGTCCAGGCTGGGCACCACACCTGCAAACAGCACACTGAGCACAGACCATGGTGAGCAAGGCAGTGGACAACAAAGATGCTCCACTCAAGCAGAAATTCTCCTGATTCATTCCCAGTTCACCCATCTCATGGATACTCTCAAGTCTGCAAGATCTTTCTTAACCCTGCAGTCCTCCCAGAAGGCTACTGAAAACCTTGTTGGGAGAATGAAAGCCAGCTGTCTCGGGAGAACTCCCAACCTCTATCTTCCAGCTACAATTAATATAACTTTAGGAGTAGCTGATACCCACAAGAGAGAAGAATGAGCCCACTCAGCTCACCAAATAATTTCAAATTCCCTTAATTAAGGGGGGAAAGGCAATACTCTAAAGCAACCTTCAGTTCTGGGAGACACCCAAGGAGAAAAAAGCTGGCCTCAGACTGTGTGAGCAATAACCCTGGAAAGCTCTGCAGAACAAGGAGGTAGAGGCACCTTCTCCTTCTTAGGGGATCTCCTATAAAGGACTCAGATGCTCAGGCTCCAGCCACACACCCTCCCTCCCTGCTGTCAGCTGCCTCTGCACATTCAGTAACATGAAACAGAGTCCTTGTGCACCTTGAGACAGCAGAGGCACACAGGGATCTTCACCTTCCTTCCCACCCTCACTTCTGGGCTTGTAGCCCCAGCCCACTTGATGGAGATGAGCCTGCTGAGAGGGAGCCATGCACTCACCAGCACAGCTCTGCCTGTGCTCCAGCTCCATCTCCACACAACACAGCTGTACCTGGCTGTGAAGCACCATCCCTCGGAGCCTAGCAAGGGCCAGTGCTCCTGGGAAAGCAGCTGTGCCTTCCAGTCTCCCCTGGCTCCTGTGATGTGTGCTGGACCATCTGCTGTCCCAGAGGGGACCCCCAGGAGCCCACTTCCCAACCCCACCATAAAAACAGTCTGTGCAAACATCACTGCCCACATCAGTCTGCTCAGGGCTGGGCCCAGGTCAGGACTAGCATCTATCTTTGCAGATGGATAATTAGATTCCCTTTCCATTTCCTTTCCCCTCCTGATGGTTTCTCTGGCTGGCAGTTCCCCTGCAGCCCTGCACAATCCAGCAGCATTAGTCAGAGGGAAATTCTGCTCCCTTCCTCCCCAGGATGTTGTTCTTGGTTCAATATGAACAGCAGAATCAACTGCATGATGATTTGAGTGCTTCATTGCAGTAGTATTTGGCCTTTTCAGCCTGGCAAACACAGGCTTCCCTCCCATATCTGCACCCTGCTCCTTTTCCCCAGGTGACAGAGAAATCACAGTGTGAATGTTGTTGGCAATTGGAAGCAATTAGCTAATCAGGAATACTCAATCAGCTGGACTGGGGTTGCAGCACACCTCCATTTATGAGCAGTGCTGCCAAACACTCCTTTTGGGCAGGGCCTAAAGAAGCATACCTGAGTCTCAGCCATGGTGTGAGATGCTCTCAGAAAAAGATCATAACACCCTCCTGCAGGAAACCTGAGGAAGAGATTGAGCAATGATGAAATTGGGGTAATTTAACACAAAGTTGTATCTCAGAGCTCCCAGAGAAGTAGAGGATTGTGTGCTCAGATGAAGTATCCAAAGAGATCCTCACTGAGCATACAAGATTGTCTGTTCTCCCCTGCCACTAAGAAGTGGCTTTCTGGGAAGCAGTACTGATACCTGAAGCCCTGATGGTTGCACAAGGATCCCCAGGACCTGCAGAGATGCACAGACACATCAGTTCCCCCTGACAGAGAGGACTTATTCTGCTGGGATCCACAACTTTCCCAGAGCTTCCCCCTCACAGGAGATGTATAGACTGAAGCTTTCAGAGACTATCTGTTCATTCTATCCTCTTGTACCCTGACATACTGTGTCCTCCATGGATAATGTCCTGAATCCGTACAGAGCACGGAGCTTACAGCCCTCCAGTGCAAACCATCGAGACTTCCAGCAGCTCCACATCACTGCCTGGGCTTGGCAGCTTCAATTCTGCACCTGGCTGCAAAAACCAAACTGCTGCCTGCTCCATGCAAGGGGCTTTGAAATGCCTTTCAGAAGATTCCAGGGGCTTGCAGCTGACTCTCTCCCCTCTGATCCATGCCAGCCCACTGCTGGCTGCCCACCAAGAGCTGGATGGAGCATTATCCAGCTGTGCCAGGCTGGCAGGCCACGAGGCTGAGACACAGCAGCCATGGAACAGTCAGCAGCTCTTGCACCATGTGCAGCTTGGCCAGGCTTACCAGGGCCTGGCACACACTGGTGCCCACGCTGGATCACAGCAGCAGCGAGGCGCAGCTCCCAAAGGGCATCACAGCCCCACTGCCCGAGGAGGTCCCCAGCACAGCTGTGTTGTGGGCCACTGGCACAGCTGTGGGACCACCCAGGCAGATACAGAGCCTGGCAGTTTGCTGCATGAATGAAGAAGAAAAGGTAAGAGCAGCAAGGCAGCTGGGGACCAGGACTGTTCCCCACTTGCCTGTGGTTGTGCAGCCATCCAGCACTCACATCGGCTCCTAGTACCCTGCCATCGCAGACACTGAGGCCATGCCTGCAGGGCAGCTGTCAGAATAATCAAAAACAGAATCAAGAAATCCTTGCCAACACCTTTCTCTCCCCTTCTCTATCACCTACTTGCTTCAGCAAACACCAAGCCTAGTTACAGCTTTGCTGCACAATTCACCACTTCCCTGTGTCCTGCAGTGTGACTAGAGATTCACATTTTATGTGATGATGGGAGAAAACGTCAAGTCACTGAACATCTAAATCAAACTGTGCTGTCAAAGGGAATTTAAACAAAGTTTCTTACAAGCTTAAAAGTAATAGCCAGTAACTGCTGAGTGTTGCTTCTCCTTATCAGGGAGATATTGACCAGTAGGGCAAAAATAAGACTAGTTAGTCTGTATGTAGTGAAACAGAGCAAAGAATCTTAGATGAAGAAATATCTGGCTTGGTGTCTCAGCAGGGATTGTGTCAGATACTAGAGGGCTCCCCATGCCCTTCCATAATACAGGTGTGAATTGCAACATCTGGAACCCACAGTAAGGATGACCACACATCATTCACCAAGACTGGTGGACACTGACAGGTCCTGGTGGTTCTGCAGTACCCAGATGAACACCCTGCCTGAGGCTGCTGCAGGACACAGCACTATTTGCCAGGCTGTGGGGTCAGCTCAGCAATCTTGGTGCTCTTGTGACAGAGGGGCAGTAACAGGCACCCCAGCACAGAGCCAGGAGCCCAGCACAGCCCACCCGCACAGCAGCCTTGTCTGCCTCAGTCCAGCCCCAGACTTCATTAGCAGTTTTGCAGCAGTGAGAGATTCCTACTAACCACTGAGATGGAGCCATCTGTTTCCATTTATGTGCTGGCTCACAGGAGCAGCTACACAGCAAAGGACTCTAGAGAGGGTTTGCTCTCCTGAGCACACAGGGACTGAACAGCCAGCCAGTTGGGACAGAGGCTGAATTCACCCTCCTCAGTGACCTAATACCTCCCTTCTGCAAAATGAACAGCTGGGAGGCACTGCAGCCCTCCCTCTTTGATTTTGTGACCAAGCTCTATCATTAATCCACCTAAAGGCCACATACCTGAAGGCACAGAGGACTTGCTCCCAAGTGCAACTACACCAAATTACTGCTCTGCATGGCACCACAGCAGAGGGGGGGGGCTGATAAAGCTGTTCTCCCACATTTCTTGGCCTGCCCTCTCAAAGCCAAAAGGCATCTGTCACTCATAAGCCAGGATCCTTAAATTAAGAGCTACCATGCCTTGTTTTTTTCTGTATCAGGGTCCTGCAAAAATCATGTTATGCAAAGAAATCTTTACCCAGACACCTTTTCCATGCATTTATTTTTATGTACATACTGCTTGTGCCAACCATGTACCCAGCTGCCCCACAAAAGAGTAAAATGTGCTTAGTGGTGCCTGTGTAACACACACAGCACAGAATGGAGATGAAAATGGCAACTGGTACCATGGAAGAGTCTGGGAAGCTTCCAAAAAAGGTAGCAGGGGGAAAGGAATAAAAACTGGGGACACCCTGTGTGGGGAGGGCTACAGAAGTATTGATCCTGTCTGGCAGCTGAACTTTGGGAGGACTCTGCCACCTTGCTTTACCAGTCACACCTGCTTGGGAGGGAAAGTAGTTTTCTTGCTCAACAGGAGGCTTCATACTGTAAAACAGATTGCTTAATTCTTGGCAGTTTGTGTTCAGCAACAACCCTTTTCCTGTGTTTGCTGCTTCCTCTCTGAGCACACATTTTTTCAGAGCCAGAAGAGACATGAGGCTCCTCTCAGCCTGGCCATGGGCCCTGCAGTTCCCTTCAGAGATTCCTTCCTTTTGGAAGATCTGATGCCTGTGGTGGACTCACAACAACAGCAGAGAGCAGCAGAACATATACTAAGTTCTCTTTTCCTCCACAATAAAATCTTCCTAGTCTTGACTGGAGAGAGCAGAACTGAGTGTTCCTGGAGAACATTGCTTTTAGGTAAGAAAGGATGGAATATGAGGACATGGCGTGAACAAATAGCAACAGTAACACCCTGTGATAGTGCAGTAACAGTAACTGGCTGGACAAAACTGCCACAAAACCAAAATCCTAAAGCATCCTACACAGTTTTATGGAGGGATCCTTCCCAACATGATCTTGTCTTACTGCCCCAATTCCATCACCAGCTTCTCTGCCCAATTGTGGTTTTGATTATCTCACCTTCAACCACACCCATCTGGAGAGGGCAATTCTGGATCACTTGGCAGGCACCACCATGCTCAGCCCCACAACAACATGGCACTGATGCTGCAACCAGAACTGGGAGAGCAGCCAGACCTCAGGTCCATTCTCAATAGCTGGAAAAGAGCTTTCTCTAAAGTGTCTCCTCCTGAAGCTCAGGTGTCTGGTGTAACAGCCTGAGTACAGCAGCTTCCCTTGCCTTGCTATCACATACTGTCAAGCTGTCCCACTCAGCCCTGCTCTGCTGGAATCTTCCCAGGAGACATTTCTCCTCAAAGCTCCAGATAGACTGACATTGCCATCCTGGTCCATTACAGTCCTGTCCCTGTCACCCTGAGGCTGCTCCCAGGGACTTAATACACTGCAGAGAGCACACACAGCCTCAGGCCACAGTGCACAAGGCTGCTGAACCTGAGAGACCAGGGGAGCCCTGCCTCCTGCAATTCCCAGCCCACTGGGCAAAGCTGTGCTCAGGCAAGCAGGATCTGCTGCCAAGACCTCCCCCAGTGAAGGAAGAATCAGAGACCCTGCCCTGAATCAGGAGAGGCCCTGAGCAGCACAGCAGGGTTGGGCACAGAGCCCTGAGTTACCATCCCAGCTCCAGAGCTGACAAACCTCCCACCAGAGGCAGTGCCTGGTACAAAGCCTCTTTTGTTCCTGACACACGAGCCCGCTCCAGGCTGCCACACATCTTTATTGTGCCCTCCTGACTTCAGCAACAGGCAAGGCTTGGGGATAATGGTCCCTTTCTGGGATGCTGCTGGGGCTCACACACAGAGGCTGCAGATGCAGGGGCCTGCCAAGGTCCTGAGCCCTGCCAGGCAGTCAGTGCTGGCACCATGCATCCATCACCACTGACAGCACAAACCTCTTCTAGGGCTCCACTGACCTCAACTCCTTCTCAAAGACATGGCAGAGCTCCTCTGTAACCCAGCCAGCACCTGTCACCTGTCATTGCACTACAGTGTCACGGGTACAGCTGTGGGATGCTGAGCAAAGGGGAAAAAAGGGACATTTTTGGCACACCTTTGTCCAGGCACTTTGAGATTGTTTCATCACATGCAGGCATGGAGACAATTCTGAGGCAAGAAGGAGGAAAGTCTGCAAACTCTTGTCCTCACTGTGATATAGTCACAACAGGATTCATTTTCAGTCCTTGCTCCCAGTGCAACAGGGAAGAGGGGCAGGAGGGCTGGAAAAAGTCTCTTGCTAGATCCCACGAATGGTTAAACTCTCCCTGTTTAGCAGTGGTGGGAGGGGAATTTATATCAAAGCAAGAGTCTTGATGCCACCTGGGACAAGACCAAGAGAAAAGCAAATTCTTCCAGTCAATTTCTCTCCCTCCAATACTGCCTATCCAGCTACATGGAATTTCTGCAGCCACATAGCCACAGAGACATGAGAAAAGACTGCTTTCATTTTCCCAGTTGTAGCCTACCACAGCCCAGCATGTCTTCAGCTTGAGCTGGAGCCAGAAGACAGCTAAGCTTAAGGGGAAGTAGCTGGACACCCCCACACAGCTTGTGAGACAGCACTTGGAAGCTGTCCTCACTGAAAAGTATGGACATTTAGTGAAGTCCAGAGCTGCACCTGGTAGACCAGCTCCAGCATCCAGGACAGAGCTGAGTCCAAGGACTCCAGGCTCCAGCTGTGCAACAGAAAATCTTGGCCACCTCAAAATAGCAGACATCAAGGCAGAAGGAAGGGCCCTTTGCTATGTCAGGAAGCAGAATTTTCTGGTTGTTTCTGCAAGTAGCATCTGTGGTCTCATGTGCTCTTTGTCACTCATCACTATCTGGACCTGCAGCTGACACCCCAGCTGGCTCCCACCCCATGCTCCAGATCCTCAGCTCTCCCAGATTTCCCACTCACATTTTGGGTCCTAAAAAGTAAAGCTTCCAGGAAGCCTCTGATCCCCTTTTCTGCTGATCCACAGGGTCCTCAGATTCAAAGAACCAAGCAGGGACTCTTCTATCCATACCTTCAGCACCTTTCCACACAGCACATGATCACACTTAGTGTATTTTCCAGCTGGGCACAGCTCAGCACCCTGCAGGACAGGGCTGGACCTTTCATCAGGAACTAACTGCTCTGATATGTGACATGTCCAGATGTGTTTTTTGGACTATGCTTCTCCTTCCTACTTCCCTCCACTCTAGCATGTAGAAAGATGAGAAGAGAAAGATAAAAACCCCCACAGCCACCACCCACTTCCCACCCCCTGGCACAGCTGTACACCACTGGGCAGGAGGCACAGAGCTCTCTTGGAGCCTCAGCCCCTGGTCTGCATCATTCCACGAGTATCATAAGCTCTGGCTGGGCCTCCAAACTGCTCCACCTCAGAGCTGGAGACAGATGAGGTCACCTCCAGTCTGAAATCACTTCCGTTCTCAAACAGCTCCCAAGACTGTGCCACAGAATAAAAAGAGTGGGATGGGTGGGGAGGGAAACCCAAACCAATGTAGCATGTTCCCCATTAAGAGCTCAACACTTAATTTATCTCTGCCTCCCAGTCGACTGCCATCCAAACCCTCCACCCTCTCTCCTTCCCCTGCAAGAACAAACCTGGCAGAAACTGCTTTGAATTAACAGCAGGGTATAGCACAAGCTGCAAGGGACTACATTCAACCCCCAAATCCCCAAATCCAAACCCAAGCAGAGCAGTGGGAAAGAATCACAGCTTGGTGTCGTCAGATGAGCTCAGCCACACTGCTCTGCCTTGTGCCAGCTCCAACTGCTGACCTCCAACTGCAGCAGCCCAACTCTGTATCCCCACACACACAGGGTTGGAAATGGTTTGTACTGGCAAGGCAGCACTGAGCACCAGCACCACAACCCTGTGGTTTCTCCAGCACAGCCCCATTCTCCACTATACAAGTGGCCACACTGGCAAAGGTGGCAGCAGGATTCTCCCACCTGGATCAGACAGCACAAATGCCTGAGGAACCAGACTGAGAAAATGAAAATTAAGGTCACCAGCACAGGGGAGTCCTAAGGAAAAGAGCCTTACAGTGGCCACAGCTGGTCAAAAGAAACCAGACTGACAGTTCAGTGGCATCCTTTTAAAAACACATTGACCACAGATGAATCAGTGTCTCGTTGTTGGAAGCTCTAACCCGACTGCAGTAGCCAGCAGTGCCTCAGGCAGTAACAGCCACCACACCTCACTGTCATACACACATACTCCTACACAGTTGTGAGTTTTCCCCCTCACCCCAGACTTTGCTCAACACAGGAAGGCACACAGGCTTTGTAGGTCTCTTCCATAATTCCCAGTCTCACTGCAATGGCAACCATTGGATGGGGCCATTTTGTCAGCAAATACAGCTGCTGTGATCCATACCCTGTTTGGAATCCAACCCAGCTCACACATGCACATGGTCTTGGCCATGGTGACAGAGCAGCCACTGGGCATGACCCCACAGGGTGATATGAGCTATTGCAAATGCAGTGGATAGGGGAACAAGGGGCAGAGTATGCTCAAGTGCAGTTATGGATCATATGGTGCATAATTTTAGACTTCCGTCAAGCAGATGGAAGGGGTTGTGTGTGCTGCCAATCCTGTGATAGTTTCTTTGGATCACATAACTAGCTTGGGGCTGAACAGCAGAAGTACAGCATGACTGCATCTCCCAGAGAGCACTTTGCTCCTCAGCCTCTTTCCAGAGGCCAGCTCTGGACAACAGCTAGTCAAAACTGCAATAAAAGTGAGATCTTTCTTCCTTTTGAGCTTCAGCCCTTCTAGAAGCAGTGAGCACCAGAGAAAGGAATCTCTCTCAACCCCTGGCACCAGGCATGGACCTGGGCTGTTCAGGTAGCTCCTCTTCAGCATAGACTAGGAATAAATACCTGCAGGACAAACAGGTTTCAGCAGATGAAGCAGCAGGCTGTTCCCACCTGGCTGAATTCCCACCAGCTTCCTTCTGCCAGCTCTGGCTTCACACCCGTAACTCAGTAAGATGCCAGCAGAAGTCATCAACACAGTGAGGACCTGGTGGGCAAGTGACTGTCCAACAGACAGGCTGCCTTGCTGGGGAGATGAGGAACCACAGAGCTTCTACACAGCAGAGCCTGCGAGTTCCCAATGGGAGAGTTCCAACAGCAACAAGTGGAGCAGGGCATGCCTCACACCCACTGCCCTGAGAAACACCAACCACTACATGGAAGGAACAGGTCTGAAGTTGAACATTTGGGCTAAGGGGAATCCTGAGGCTCAAGTGCCTCTGGGAAGCTTTAGTTGTGGTGTGATTGACTCACAGGAAAGCAGAGCCACTCCTTCATCAAAGTATGCTGCATATCCCTAAAAATCATGGCCTCCAGACAGGAACACCTCTAAACAGAGCTGTTATATCCTGGGCTTCAGTTCCACCACCTCTGAGTATAGAGAACTCCACTGTACACACCCACACCTGCCCTGGCTGGGCCAGTGCTGTCTGCTGAGCCCTTAAGGATCCAGTGCTGGAGAGCACTGAAGGGTTGTGCTCTTCACCCTGCACCAGACACCCTGGAGAGCTCCAAGCCAGGTTCTCTGTCCCCTGCAAAAGACAGCAATACTGCAAAAGATAAGAAAAGATCTACAAGAGCAAGGCCTGTGTGAGTTTTCCATGCTGTGGTGAGTGTGGGTGAAGCAGACAGGCACATGGGAGCATAAGGCCTTAGGGCAATGCTCTGCCCAGCTCCTCAGCCCTGGATTTGTCATCCAGAGAGAGGACTGCAGTCAGCTTCACGCTCCCAGGGAGCACAGCCCTATGTCAGGGTGCTGAGCTGGAGCACAGAGGTGGTCCAGCCACAGAGGGCCTGTGCTCAGCACACAAGACAACAGCCAGGCACAGAAGTCAGAAAGCAGCACAGCCACTGCAATGAGCAGTGACTATCCACTAGCCAGCTCCTGCCAGGGACAACAGGAAGGGTTTAAGGAGAAGTCTGAAGGAAAATAAAGAGGACAATTTTCAAAAGAAGGTGGGATGAGCTTAAGAGATTAATCTGCAATGGAACATCTCTGCTGAATAGATCCCTAAAATAGAAGCAGCACTGTAAAAGTTTCAGTTCCAATACAGAAACCAAAATGTTAAATGGGTCTGTCACTCCTGAGCACAGCCATGATCCTTTAACAGAGCTACAGCTCTCACTGATTTTTTTGAGGCAAAGATGAAAGGGCCATTCAGAGCAGCCTGGAACATACCTCTTGCAGTATTTTCAGTTATTTTCCTTCAGCAACTCCTTTCCTGGACCTAATCCATGGACCACAGCACATGAAAGGCAACTGTAAGCCTGGCACCAGGTGTGTAAATGCCGAGGCAGCAGCAGCCTCCTCATGGGAGATGGTCAGAGCTCTTGCTACACAGCAACTTAGATCAGAGAGGGATGGTGGGGGGAGAGCAGTGACAAGGCTGCTCACCAGAGCCAAATTTATAAAAATACAGGAGGTATCTAGCTCCTCAGTTTCAAAGGAGTTAGGCACTTTCATCTATATTAAAAGAAGACTGGTCCTTGGTTCCTATTATTGCAAATTGCCTAAAAAAATTTGCCTTTTAAATAACTACATTGTACAATGGCCTTTGTGGAAAAGCTCAAGTTTCAGCCTATTGCCTTTCATCTCCACACCACCGACCCAGACCAGAGGAATGTGTCAGCTCCTTGGTTAATCCAGAATATGCTGACAATTTCAGAGGCACTGCAAGCAGGATCACTTCATTTGTGGCAGGAACAGCCCACAGTCCTGCACTGGCACAGAGGAAAATTGCAAGGCTGTGGCCAGGAGAGCTCCACAGACACCACTGCCAGGCAAACACTCAATAACTGTCATCATGTCACAAGACCCCATTGAGCTTCATACTGGAACAAGAAGATCAGAGCTGTTATCATCTTACCAAAAAAAGGCACTGGCTTTACAACCCAACTCTGCAATTTTGGCAAATCTCACCCCTCACATTCAGTATAACATACTGCAGTCAGACCAAGCAGACCAAGACCCAATTTGACCAGGACAGATATGGAGTATGAGTATCGTTCTGACAAGGTCTCAGGGATGGTATTTTCTACTGCATTCAAGACTGCTATTTTGCCTCTCTCTTCATCAAAAATTACAGCCTCAGGAACAAACCTTACCACCCAGCTGGACTGCAGGAGACAGATACTAAAGCCATACATCTTGCAGAGGGTTATTAAAAGACAGACATTCAAAAGTGTATTCTCTACACCTCCTAAAATCCTTTTCTACCTTAAGATAAAACTTCCTTCCCTGAAAAACTGAGAGAGAAAGCAATCACAAAAAGTTAGTGTCACAAGCTGAATAGCTACTGTCCTTGCATCAGGATTACAGCCCAATCATTAAACAAACAGGGTTCTCCATAACATCTGTGACACTGGTCTTTGCTGATATTTCAGTCTTGATTTCTACTGTAAAGTTTATCCAGTCAGAGTCATCAATATACTCTCTACTTGTCCTGGAGAAAAACTGTTATCAGCAACTCACTAATACAGTCCTGATTGTAAGGAACAGATAATTGTGGAATCCTCCCTCCTGAGAATTTTTCTGTGGTATTGCTGATTTCATAAATTTCTTTATGGGCTCATCTGAAAGTAACAAAAATGGTAAAGTACATGAGATGTAAGATGAGAGATGCTAACACTGGAATAGCAGAGTTCATGAAGATGTCACCTTTGAGATGATTACACTGGATTTCTAGAACTCAGAATGAAACCAGATTCAAAAGATATTAGAGAAGACAGAAAGTCATTTGACTGTAAAGGCTGTGGCTGTTGGACACACAAGGGGCAGCAACATGCAATGTTAGAAAGAACTTGGAAGCAATGGAGTGGAAAAAATTGCATTTGCTAGACTGTGTTTTCCTACGAGGCAACCCAAAGGAAATGGAAACATCCATGTAGGTAAGGCAGAGGAGTGAGGCAGGGTGGGAATGCTCTGCTCAGTCGATGGGTTAACAGAGAGCCAGCACCCCCGTGCAATGTCAGCCAAGTGACAGCCACAACAGGCCAAAAGTAATTTGTCACTTGCAGCCCTTTAACAAGAACTGGGTGCAAAATCAAATTAGATACTCACATATTAGATACCCACAACGTGAAGTCAAACCTTTATATGTTTTAGGAATCCAAAGACAACTATCTTCAAGCAAAGCCTGGAGTCACTGTCACATGCCAAATGAGGAGGGGTTCTCTTGGGCTTCTAGCCTGGGCTCTGACTTGCCAGACCAAACAGTGATCTCTTGGGATGTATTTTCTGAGATTTATTTTCTCAGATTTATTCTCTGTGTGGGTTCTTATCCCTCACAGGCTTTTCTGGCTCATTTATAAACCATTGCCTTGAAAATACAAAGCAAGATGTGCTTCCTCTTCTGAAGAAAACACATGCTGGCCTATTACTGCAGGATGCCAGCCAAGAAGTAGGTGGCTGCCCTAATTATTTTATTTTTTGAAAAATAATGAAGAAAAATAGTTATTTGTCATGAAGGAAAATCCCATAACAGCTAAGGGACAAACTCTAGGTGCCCAGTACACATGGATTCACTGGAGCTCAAGGAAGCTCAGCCCTCGAGCAGAGTGTCTGAGGAAACAAGAGCAGTGGCCTCATCCAGACATTTCCTGGATGTCCACTGCCATTAATGCCATGATAAATGGGATCTGAGTGCTCCAAAATGTGCTGTGAGCTCTAACTCTCAGGGACATACCTCAGTACCAAGCACACCCAAGTACAAGATGCAGCACAGGAACAGCTGACAGGATGAAGCATCCACACACTTCACAAAGAGCCAGAAGATGGGTCATTAAGCTTTCAGACTAACAAGCCCCATGATGTCCCTCATTAGCAACCCCATGCACATACTGCACTGCTGCCACATGAGGGGCAGCTCCAATAACACCACCACTTGTTTACCAAGAGAACAATTCTGCTATTGCCTGACACCTGCCCATGACAGTGCGACCATGGGAGGAACAGGGAGATGTTCAGATGACACTGGGCATTCAAAGGAGGCAGCAAAATGCCTGGCACTGGCTGGAACGTCTGAGCAGCTGCTGAGGACCAGCCCTACCACCTCAAACAGAAAGGCTTTCACTGACATTAATGAGAGCTGCTGCAAATAATGCCATCCCACAGCTCTGAGATGGCATGCAAGTCCATTTGGGGACTGGCAGCAGAACAGAGCAGGCACTGAGGAGCAAGAACACTAGGCTCCATCCAGTTGCTTCTGGTTTATTCAAACTGCTGTGAGATCCAATGCTGTGAAGCTGGTGTGAGCCAAGCATGGCAGGGCAGGGCAGATGAGGCTTATCCAGGTGACAAGAGGACACACTCCTGATGCACAGTGATGGTTATCAGGGTCCCAAGCCGGTCCATGTGGCACTACTGGGGTGTATGCAGCAAACAGATCTCTAACTCACTGACCTCTGTGGGCCTGCTCTGAGCCTCTGAAGTGTCAGCTCCAGGGCTGTTGGCAGACTAGGGCTGATCCAGCTGCTCCATGAGCCTGGAGTGCTTCCCAAGCAGGTGCCTGCATTAACTGCTCAGTAAAAGCACCAAGTGCTGCTAAATGACTGTCCTCCCCAATCCACACTCTCCTCATAAATACACGTGCTGCCAAGGGCTCCTTTCAAGGGGAGGGAAGCTCTTTAAAGCAGCTGAACAGCACAGGTATAAACCTTGGGATAAGACACAATCTCTTCTGCTTGCTACAGCTCCAGTGTACTCCAGTGCATTATCCAGTGCTCCATCTGTATGACAGAAACCATCTCTGAGAGTCGGGACTGCAAGAACAACCATTGGGAGACAAGAGATCATCCCTGACAGCATCTCTCACTGTCCCAATGACACATTCCTGCTCATCTTGGCCCTGTGCAATCATGGCAAGGCTTTGCTGCAGACCAGCTGCATCTGCTGCATTAACTCCTGCTGCCTTAATTCAGCTCACTGCCTACAAAACAGGGCAAATTCCAGCTTCTGAAGGCTCTGCTGCTTCTTCCATTACTGACTGATCCCAGCTGGCACCAAACTCCCTAAGCAGCGGGAACCTCTGAAATCTATTGGATCTTAAAAGCCATAAATCTCTCTGACATTTTTTACAGCAGGCCTTGGGCAAAGGGAAATTACTATTGGTCCAGATGGGCATTTCCAGTACTGCCTACCCACATTTCCAGGACTTCATATCACTTATAGAGGCTCAGGAGACCTTTAAACCAAACAGAAAGCACAGCCAAGGGGACCATGTGTAGGGCAGGCAGATGCCTTTGTGACTCACATTACATCTGAATATATAATTAATGTAGTATGCAATTTATTTGAAAATAAAAGTGGATGCAAGACTGGAGGATCTAAAGAGACTACATGTGTGTACGTATCACAGCAAAAATGAGTTCAGTGCATCAGGAAGGATTAAAATAGTTCCCACACTGAGGAAACAGTGAGGAGACATTAGAAAAAGCTGCAAACAAAGTGACTTGTCTGGGAAGTAACCTTAAAAATAATTGCAATACAAACTACAGCAGTACAAGGCCTGACTTGTGCTCTCATGTGTGTTCACACAGCTTCATGCACATGGGGTCTGCAAGGAAAAATGAAACGTAATCACTGGAGCCACATCTGTACTGCCATGGGCTTTGCCTCACAGAAAGCAGAAGGAAGACGTTAAGCCCTTGGAGCCTCTTTTCCCACAAGCTGAGTGGATCTCTTTCCCCTCCCTTGCTTCTGCACTGGGAACGTCCAGAGGTCAATGGGACGGGCTCACTCCTCATGGCCAGTGTCCAGGAGCTAGCACTCATGATCCTGTGGTTTATTTGCTCAGCCTGCACTCAGCTCCCAGTTTCCCTGCCAGGAGTCATTCTGGGAGAACGGCACCAACCGCCTCGGGTGGGGTCAGGCAGAGCCGGGCCATCCCATCCCAGCTCCACACACACACCCCGACACACAGGAGAACAAGCTGCAAGGCAAACAGGGCACTCCCAAAGATCCCCGGAAGAGCAAAGGGCTGAGCTGCACAAAGCTCAGGTCTCCCTGTCCCTGGCACCGAGTGCTCACCCAGCACAGCAGGGCCAGGCAGCCGCTGCCCCTCTCCCCAGCAGGGCGAGCACGGCTCTTTGCCACCAGCCACTGCCACCGTGCACAGAAACACCCCCGATCAAAGAGCTGAGTGAACAACTGCAGTTAACTTCTAGGAAGGGCTTCCCACCTCTGACTGACTACACTGGCTTACAGCTACACTGGCTCACAGCCCACAGAGCCCCAGGCTTGCACGAACCACAGCCCCAGACCCTCCAGTGCTACATTTCAAGTGTTAACCCTGAGCATCCCCCGGCCCTGGCTGCCATGGCACGGCACCAGGCTGGGGCAGGCTGAGGGCTCCACAGCTGTATCCAGAGAGGTCTCTGCCATCCTGAGCATCTCTGCACTGTCCCGCCCTGCCCAGCACAGCTACATCCCTCTTCCAGAACTCAACTTCAGCCTCAACTTCTCTTATTTCTTTTGACTTCAGGAGTGGACAGTTGTACTCAAGCCAGAAACTAAACAATTCTCCTCCCCCTCTTGGCGTTATACCCTTGCAGATGCTTGTGCAGGGTTTCACTTCCTCTTCAGCTCTTGGCCAACACTTAGCCAAGCTCATTAGTAAAACAGTCCCTGCATCTTCTCAGCACATTCTCCCTTCCAGCCACCCCCGGCAATTGGGTGCTGTGATGCTGCTGGGTACCAGCCTTGAGGGCAGGGAGTGAGGACTGAGAGAAGGGATAGTATTCTAGAGCTGAATGTTAGCAGGTAATAGATTTCAATTAATGCACTGGAAATACAAAATAGAAGAAAGTAAGGATATCACCTCGTTCAGTCCTAAAACAAAGACAGCTTCTAACTAAAGTTAGAAGCAAGAGATCTGTTCTGCTTCCTGCGCCCAGCCCTGCACACCCAGTCAGCACTGCACACCCAAATCTTCCCTCTCAGCATGCAGTGTCGCCTTCCACGGTTCATGCTGAACAGTGTTTCTGGAAAGCCAAGTCATGGATGAACAGCAGCACACATCCATACTGATGAGGAGCATATGTTCTGGCATCTCATCCCAACACCACACACAAATCCAGCTCCTGAACACTTTTGTGGGAACAAGATGACTGCAAACCTCTTCACAGCTCCAGGGACAAATCTCTGGGAGACAAGGAATGTGTAACAGCAGACAAACATTTTTTCCTGTGCTTCAAGGCTAACCACACTGTAGACATACACACACACACACAAAATCCAGCCCTTATGGGAATTACTCTGGTATGCTGTGAAACAACTTACATACACTTCACAAACATCCTAAGTCACACACATGTTAGAGATGCACCATGTTTCTTTTAAGAGTACAGCATTATCCTGTGTGGTTTCACTGTCACAGGGAAAGTGACAGTGCCTTAGGCAAGAAGGGGACAAACATTTAGTGTTGGTTAGGAAAGAAGACTCTACAGGTAAGCAAAGAATGCACCCTCCAGTTCATGCTCTGCTATACAAGAAAAAAGGTAACACAGAGGCCACTTGTACTGGAAGAGGAATGGGAGAAGAACACCCTTGACTTAGCCAAGAGGTCTCTCAGCAAGAAGTTCCTGAATTTTAAGGACGGAACCGAGCTCCCCAGGCCTGGTTTCAGCACATGTGAGCAGTAACTGCAGCATGGTTGTAGGAGCCACCACTGTGGGGTGTCCCAAAAGAGCTGGGGAAACCCCTTGCACCGAATGTTTACAACTAATTTGGCAAAGCTCTAGAGATACACAGCAGGCACCCAGCCTGGCCTGGCACAGTGACCAACCAGCTGGCTGAGATGGAATCTCCTCTGGATTTCCTAGATGTCCATTTCATTGGGTATTTAATGAACAGCACCCTTAGACTGAAACTGGGCAATATGGGTTCTAGAAGACACTGAACTCCACCAGTTGGTTCTCTCTCTTGATTTGCCTTTCCTCAACTTTTTCAGGGAACTGTCATAACACAAGCCTCTTACATTTATTGCTAGAACCATCAAATGAAGAACAGCATCAGCGTGAAGCCAGTAACATTTTTGAGAGCATAAGTGGTTGTAAGAGACTCCTTGACTTTGGAGACTAAAAGCACCCAGGGACTGTGCTTCTCCTTTGTTCAAATGGCAGAAACATTTTCCCCACTGCAATTGCAAGGTGTCTTTTGCAAAGCCCCAGCAGTCTGGAATCTGGCCAGTGAACAAGTGTCTCCAGCATCTCTTGGGGTTAAATGAAGGTTGTTCCTACCTCCTCAACACCATCAAGGATCAGCCCCTAACATCTGTTGAACTTACACATTTGGTTAATGTGCCTGGAACACAGGAACAGCCCTCAACAACTCCCACAAGTGCAGCAGAATTTTGGAGTTGTGCACAAGTATGTGGGCAGAGAAATTGAAGTGACAAAAATCCTGTGCAGGAAGCACTTACTTCTCCTTTCCACAAACTGCAGATTGGTACTTGCACCAAGAGGGCTGAACCTCTCCCCTGCCCTGCACTCACAACTGTTTCATCCATTTGGAGCACAAGAAATTGAAGAGAGACAGCAGCAGGAGACAGAATCTGTGTCCAGCTCTCCAGCAGTTCTGTTTCACCATGAAGTCCATGGACTGACCTCTTTTAACAGCCCTTTTCCAAGTAGCCAAGCAGACAAAGAATGGGGAAAAAAAAAAAGTCCACATGCCAAGGATGAACTTCCCTTCCCAGCCTAGAACAGCCCATCTGTGACACAGGGCCTCCTGCAGCCAGGCTGTTTAGACAGATGCAGAGCAGAAAGACAGGCAGGGCTGAACCTCCTGATCTGCTGCAGTCCCACCCATTCTCAACACACTGTTCTGAGCACTGAGCCTCTGCCCAGCTTGGAGGGCAAGGGACCAACGTTGTCTCTTGAAATGGGCCAAAAAAAAATGAATGAAACACACAAGGCTTTTCACAGAGAAGTAAAAGCTTCCACTCCTATGCTACATCTGGCCAAAATACACTGGGACATCAGAAAAACAAGCAGGGATGTGCTGCTTTAAGAGTGTTTCCAATATTTACCTCCAGATTCTGTGACTAATTTGCTACTCCCTTTCTGGCAGGAGCATCTTGGTAGCCAGGATGCATGACCAGGGTTGGAAAACACATAGGTTGGAAGAGACATTAATGTGGGGAGTCAAAGAGAAACAGCCTCACCCAGGGCAAGCTATGACACAGTGAGAGACTATCCAGCTGTGGTGAAATATCCCATTAGACAGCTGCAAACATAATTTTGCTTTCTCCAAGGGAAGAAAAAAAAAAAGCCATCTCACCACAACCACCCTGAACAGACATACAGCAGGAACACAATTCCATACTGCTGCTCCCAATGACTCAAAGAATCACAATTATAAAATAATTGGTTTAATTCTGAGAAAATTAAAGAGTCAGTGGTAGTCTGTTCTCCTTCCAGGTTCATACTTTTCTGTACAAGCAAGAACGTTCCTCTAGTCACAAGACTACAAGAACTGTTTTTGTAAGAAAAACATTTAGGTGAAAGATGGTAATGCCACAAAGGAACAGTGCAGGTGCAAATCCTCCAAGCTACTCCAGCAGAGACTTTGGGGAAATTCTGTAAAGACTAAGCTCTGCTTATGGTCTTTGTTGTAAGATTGCTGTACAAGAGAACCTACCACCCTGATGATATTTCTCACCACATTTCACAAAACTCAGTTAATCAATTTTCCCTACATAGCAATTGAGGGTCACATTAGGTCATGTTTAACCAGCTCAAGGCACAAGGAATCACCACTTTTCCCTCCTCTTAATCTGTTCTTGGTCATCAGCAGCTGCCTGCACTGGAGTTGTCCTCAGCGTGACAGGCAGTATCTCCAACTACCCCACGTGCCTCAGCTCTATGCAGAGCGCAGCCTTTCAGGGGGATACACTTTCCTGTAGCCCACCTGGGCTTATTTCTCCATAAGCACAGTAGGGAAAAGGAGAAGGCAGTTCAGCACACATTAACAGGGAACTGGGGGATTTCCACCAGCCAGTGTTCTCTGGTAAGCAAGGCTGGGGTTGAAAGTCGACCTTAAAAATGATGCTCGGTGTTGGCACAGCTGCTATTTTAAACAGAAGACATCTCTGCTGTTGCAATATCTGCTGTTCCAGGAAATATAGAAATCTCTGCTCCATTTTCAATAAGGAAAAAACCAAAGTTGTCTGAATGTAAGTTTTTAACACATAAAACCCAGATTCTCAAAAACTGAAACACAAAGGCAATGAATGAACTCTCAATGACTCACATTGAAACCACTCCTCTAATCAAACTACCTTTTGCACAGCATATTCTCTATACACAACCCCCCCATATATATATTTTTATTGACAAGCAGACCACTTCAAAATAAGTTCAAGTAGAAAAAAAGGAGTAAGCTGAATGCAAAAGGCACAGCCCTGTAATTTCAAACCCACTGAAAGAACTGGATCCACCAGATAGTCTCTGCTCCCACACCCAAAAAACTTTGCAAGTTGATGGGGTGGGGAGAGATCAACTTGGGAAGGAGAGGTTCCCATCCTCCTGATTTGAAAAGAAACAATGACTTCAAAGAACATGAGAGACATGAGCCTGAATGAGCAGGAGCAGCTTCAGAGACACAGCAAGGTAACACCCCAAACACACACACACATGCCAACAACACCAGTTAGGAGGCATGTTCTGGAGGAACACTTTCTGGAGGAGTGTGCCAGGAGACTCCAGTTTAACCAGGTCCTTGGGAGGTTTCACCTTTACTCCTCCCACCTCTGGCTTTGGCAGGGCGTCCATCTGCTGTGCTTGCCCTGTCAAATTCTTGACAAATTGCTGGGTTTCCCCACATAAGGCTTACTCTTCTGCACATGGGACATTAGTCATTGCTTCATTTCCTACTCAGCTTCACCATGAGAATCCCTCTTAGTGATCCAGTGGTAAATAAATTGCTAGGAGAGAAACCATCCCTCTCCAAGAGGTGCTGAACTAAGGTATTATAAAACTGAGGAGCTTGGTGTCACCAGGCAACCTGCCACAGAGCTCCACACCAGCCCAAGCTCTTAAACCACAACCCTTCCCCTGGGAATGCTGGATGGTCTGCACACAGAGACCAGTATGAAACCTCAACTGACTTCAATAATTAAGAGGCCATTCCTTGGAAATCAGAGGGGTGGAGAATCTACCGTTATTTTTTCCATTTTTAATTAGGAGTCCAGTCTGCAAATCAGAGTACCCTGAACCCAGACAATGCACCAGCCCTGACCATGCTGTGAGGGAGGATGGACACACATTCTTTGACACCACATTGTTCCATTCTGTGGACTTGCTAAGTCATGAATATTATTAAGACTTTACCAAAGGCAGCCCTACTTACATGCAATCTATTTGACTGCCCTCTCAGAAGCTCACTTCATTTCCCAAATATTCATCAAAAATAGCTTTATAATAATTTTTTTAAAATTAATTCAGACAAAAACTATAGCTTTAGTAAATCTTTTAAATTGGTATCTGCTGTCAGATGCAAGAAGATTGGAAAAAAGCAGCACAAGAAAAAAAATCTTGCTCTTAAAAAAATGCTAAATAAAAATAATTTATGCTTTTGTGTGTTCAATTTAATTGTAACAGATTTCTTTGTGTTCACAGCTTGGTTTCCCCTTTCCATCTACAAGTAACAGGGCTGGCCCAAATCCATAATGAACTGTGCTCTGTCATGCAAGACCCACTGTACACTGGGCGCAGACACGCGAATACACACACACCCCCTCCACGCTGGAGAAAAGCTCTTCTATCCCAGCAGGAGCTGCACTGTCCTGCACACACGGGCTCTTTGGGATACACACTCCAGCCCACTTTTGCCTATGCAGTGTGACAAGAGCCTTCAGCAGTTATGATAATAATCTACAACAGACTCCTCTGATCTCTACATCGCTTCTTCCCCTAGGGAATGCACAGAAAGGAGCCTTATACATAACCCGCTTCCCTCTTGATTTGAAAACATGAACTGAAGAACAGCATGGTTCTAGGGGGGGTCACAAAGCTTCTTCTCACTTCACAGCTTACACTAGGTCCTAAGAACAACTTACACTGTTCCACAGTGTCAGAATACATTCTGGATTGCTTTCATCCAGAAATAAAACAAGAATTAACTGTAATATTCATAAATAACTACAAAATACTAGCAAAATTTCAAGTACTGTGGGAAAAATGCATCTGGTGATCCTATTATCCTATTACCCCTAGATTTACTTTGTTCTTCTCATCACTGTGATCAGCAGCTCACAAAAATGCATAGTGCCAAGTCTGCATTATATAGGGAAACACCATCTCTTGCCATGGCCAGGTGAATACCCAAGCTGCTACGAAGTTCGTTTGCTTTTCTGTGGCCCTAAAAGGCTGTGCAGTACTAGGGTCTTAGGAGCAAGGTGTTTCCTTCATACAGAACTGGAGCCTCAGAGAAAGACTGGACCCAAAGGCAAGTGTAAGCCAGGCTGGGAATGGGTGGGATTCTTCCCATGCACTGCTTTGCTGTGTTAACCATCACCTCCATCCCCACCCTTGTGAGACAGAAAGGCTCTTCCGTTTACAGCAGACTTCCCTATAGCATGATGATGGGTGCTGAGGAACACACTGATAATCCCTTACCTAAGCATTCAAGCTCTGCAGAGGAGGATTCCTCTTCTTTTCGAACATCCTAAATCCCTCCGAATACCAAAGAGACAACAAAAAAACCTGTCGATGTCATCTGATTGCATCACCTCTCCTCTCTCTCCAGGACTCAAAGGCATGTCTCCAAATAGCTATTAGCTTTGCAAAGCAAAACAGATGTTTCCTAACACCCAAATCCCGGCCGCCTGCGAGGTGCCGATCAGCTGCAGCACCAAGGAGCGGCAGGAGCTGGGCTGTGTCTGCGCATCTGTGCTGCGGAGGGGAGAGGGATGCGTGACGTGCTCCCAATACCCAAACGCCTCTGTCAGCCCCGCGCTGCCTTTCTCCATCCGAGCCCGCTCGACACACCCAAAGGCAGCGACAAAAAAAGAAACCCAAGCCAAAACCCGGGGGGATGCGGCAGGCAAAGCGCCTATTTCCCGGATGACGGCAGCCACGCCGCCGCCGTGCCCAGGTAGCTGCCGCATCCCCGCATCCCCGGGGGAGCTCACCTACCTGCTTCTCGTCTGCGGGGCGGCGCGGCCAGGGCGGGATGCCCGCGGCGGGGACCGGCGGCGGGGAGAGAAAAGGAGACACAGTGAGGCGGGAGGGACGCGCCGGGCCGCGGGGCGGAGCGGCCGCGCGTCCCCGCCGCCTCACCTGGGTTCACCAGCTTGCTCTTGTACCGCATGGCCGTACTCATGGTGCCTGCCCGGAGCGACAGCCGTGCCCGTGTGCGCGAGGGTGGGCGGGGGACTGAGCGAGTGCGAGCGGCGGGGCCGCCCCGCGCCGCCGCCGAGGGGCCGGGGCCGCCCGGGCCGCCAATCCCGGGAGCTGAGCCCGCCCCGGGCCCGCCCCGCCCTGACAGCCGGGCCGGGGGTGCCGGAGCCGGGCGGGCAGCGGGACCGCCGGCCTGGGCAGCGGAGCCCAGCTCCAGCCCCGCCCCGGCGAACACAGCCCCGCGCCGGGCTGATGTGCAGCAATAATCCCCCCCGCAGCCACCCGGACCCGCGCAGGCTACACCTCCCTGAAGGGTTTAAACACTATAAAAGGCAGCACTCCCTGCTCTCGATCAGAAACACAGCACCGAGAGGGAGGAAAACAGTATTAAAAAAAATACAAAACCCAAACACAAATGGAATAAATAGGAAATGTGCTTCCAGATTTGGCATCTCAAAATACAGTGGGAAGTCCTGAATCATACTGCAACCATGCTGTGTGAAGTAGGAATGCACTCTGTTTCCATTAAAAAATTTAAAAGAGGCTCTATGGGAAGTTATTTTAGGTAAAAGCTGTCAGTGTAACTCTTCAAGACAATGCAAGAGAGAACTTAAATGAAAAGCAGCAGTTGTACATGACATGAGAACAACTCACAGAAAATCCAACAATAGAGAAGGAAGGAGAATGGGATGTGAAGACTAAGGACACCCAGATCCTTTCCCTGACTTCCACGGCTGCAGGGAGGGATCATGTCTTCCCCATTTCAAGGACAGGCAAATTATCAGACCTGAAACTCTTCCGAATACAGGACGGGATAAGCTTGGCAGGGTGATGGCTGCATAACTGAAGGGCACTGCCCTGCCTGGGAACAAATCTGACACGGATGCCACAATACCAGCTTTTCAAATTCTTGTAGTCATCACAGCATTTATCTTGGCATTTCTTCCACCTTCTCATTCAAAACATCCCTCATAACAAAACAAGAAGACACTTCCAAGGCCTGGCAATCCAAGGCACATACATTTTAAAACCGCATTAGCTCACCCTGAGTTCACTTTCAGCCATTGATTCAAAGCATCAGAAAAAAATGAATCAGGTATTGTCAGCAAATTTCCTTGTTTTCAAATGCTAGAAAGCCACAGACCATTAGATACTCTGCACTACAATTAAAGGCACCGACAAGTCAATCAGCCTTTCATGAGTTGTTTTACAGTCTGCCACAGTGTTTTAAAACTAATGAAGACTGAAAGGACTGCAGTCAAATGCTCTTTGATCCTGCTGAACAGTCATTAAAAAAGTTACATGTGGGCACTTTGTTCCAGTGCTGGAAAACGTCGGTCTGGAGAAGGCCAGGATGAAATTCAGAGAAATGGACTTGTCTTCCAAGGCCCTGGCACTGCCAACACCTATGGGAGTTGAAATGCAAACCCAGAAAGCAGGCTCTAGCCAGTGTCCTCTATCCAGAGAGCTCCACAGTACAAAGACTTGGCTTAACAGCTATGTATTACCCCAGTAAGCTGTTAAGTATTTTAACAAAACCAAGTTCAAATGTAACTGAAAACTAACACCAGTCAACATCAAAGAAGTGGCAGAAAGCAAAAAAAAACCCAAAAAACCTACATCGAAAGGAAAGTACTCACATATGGAATCAGCAACTCTACAAGCCCTTCTTGGAAAATTATTAAAACAGATCTCAAATTTTGAGCCAAAATGCTCCATCTGGAATCCAAAAACCCAAAGAAAGTACAGACTATCAATTGGTACTCAGTATCCCCAAGTAAAAATCTTTTCACTGAGGCTTCCCACTGTGAAATGACTCAGGTGCCTTGCTTTAAAGAGAGAAAAAACTCCTCTGCTTTTAATAAAATTAAAGACTAGATGCTTTTGATAGTCTGCTTCCCCATTGTCCTAGATGACTTTGAAAGGCTAAGCTTTCATGCCACCTTTGCTCAGAGAGCTAATCTAACTTGTAACTAAGGTCTCCAACTGAAGTCTGGGTTTCTCAGAAGGGGTGTGGCTGTCCTGACTTTCACAAGCACAAACGGACAGCACATAATTAAGGAGGTTGCAAAATATGATGCAAAATCCTAGAAGAAAAACAATAAGAAAGGTGCAAAAAACAGCAAACAAATAATGAGAAAAAGTTTGCCATTAAATGTCTCACCTTGGCCCTCTGGACAGACATGGTTAAATTCAAATCTTCATAAAAACAGCAGAAAATTTGTGTGAATGCAAATCTGTCACTCCATTTCTTCTTTCAACTTCATTACAGCAACCGCTGAAGTAACAATGTAACATCCATTTTATGCAGTTCAACTCCAAGCAAGCCAAATATGCATCCCAGTGATGCCAACCATTTGTGAATCCTATCCTGATTAAACACTCATTGCTAGACAGCAAAATTAGGGGTAATCATTACATGAAAGACACCCCAATTTAGTACAGAAGACAAAGTGTCTCAATCCCATATTTGTAAAGTAATTTACACTTGTGCATATATAAAACACACAAGACTACAAAAGCATGCAGAAGAGAGCTATAACTCAGCATATAAAGGAAATAACATTCATGCACTTATAAAGTAAGGTGTGTGATCAGATTTTCCAAGATATTCAACCACCTAAAGACATCAGTAGGTGCCTAATGAACTTTGGGAAAAAAGCAGATGTGAACCTTTGCTACCTGACTTATAAGTAAAACACTTTTAAAGTTGTTTTGAAATTAAATCAAAGCAGTTTGCAGGTAGACAAATTTTAGAAAACACCTTCATACCCCAGGGTAAACATCACAATTCCTTTGATTATGCACTGTGCACAACACCATTACAGCATTTCATATGTTAGCTTGAAAAGGCAAAATAAAATAAAACAAGAAAAACCATCCAAAATAAAAACAAACATTTTCCACATTCATACAATTTATTACAAAACTTCAATGAAAAGTAGTGCTATGGTAAATATAAAAAATCAGTACATGCCATCACTCAGCTGACAGATAGAAATGCCTGTGAAATTTTTGCCATCAATGTTTGAGACTTGAAGCCAAACCTCCAGAGGCATCCACACAAGTTGTTGGTGTGTGGAGTGTTTATGGTGTGTTAAGGCACGACGATTTAGAAAAGTCAGCTTTTTCCAATCACTGGTGAATCATCGGCGTTTTGTACATTTTCTCATACATCACACAAATGCAAATCACCAGAGATGAAGCTTCAAAAGCAACAAAAGCACAGAGAAAGCTCTGAAAAACTGATACGATATATAATAACCTAAACTGGCAGGTGAAAGTTATAATACTGTGCAAACACACATACATTTACTGTAAACAGGCCACAAAGTCTTAGTATTAACCACAAAACCGTTCAGAACAACCTAGCAGATAAATGATTAATTCCTTAAACCCACCACAATGACTAGTCCAAACAGTGTACTCTTGGCAGTTTCAGAATAAAAAGGTATAGGAAGGATAATAAAACCACATTGGTAAGTATGAAGACAGTGTTACCAAAAGAATCAAAAAGATACACTATAAGTTGAGTAACATTGAGTATATAAAACAAGCAGTTTTACAACACGATCTTCAGACTTTTTGTTTGTTTTAACGCAGGTCTTGGTCTGTGGCATCCAGCTTTTGCATTTGAACGTTACCACTCAGGCAAAGAAAAGAGAGCACCCATCCACTTAGAGAACCGTATGCTGCTGGGAACAAAAGTGGAAAAGAGAGCATTAGAAAGGACAAACTCTCAGCACTGTCAGAGCCCCTCCGAGCAAAGCAGCATAATCCAGGCAATAGGGAGTTTCAGTTCCTGCAGCACAGGGACCTGCATTACAACTAGAGCAGCTGAGCAGTTTGGCCCCAAATATTTATTACAAGTGCCCAACAAGAGCTTATAAAGGAGAACTTATTTTTAGCTACATAGTTTCTTGGGCACCCATAAAGCCCCTCAGCCTACAAGAACACAAGGAGAGCGTTACAGCTCATCTCAACAGTCCTGCACACAGCACATCGACCTTGGCCTGTTCTGTGAAGCATTATTGCTGCTGAGGGAAACAAACCACTCAGCTAAACAGGGCTAGCAGTAAGCAGCAAGCTCAACATCATGTACCAACACTGCTAAGGTAAACCAGGAAGGCAGACATTTTTTCAAGCATTCATACAGCAGCATTCCTGTGGCTGAAATAAAAAGGGATATTGGTCTGCAACTTCAAAAATACTATCACTTTTGGATATTTCTACAGTTACTTGCCAATCAAGAATGCTGCTAAAAAGAAAGCAAAATCCCAGCTTTCCCTGAAAGTTGGATCCTGCTTAAGAAATTGTGTCAGATTTGGAACTCAGGGGAAACACCTCAAATTCTCCAGTCCCAAAAATACTCATTCCTAACAGAAAAAGTTAGCTTAATCTAAATGCTCATCTGTATGGAAAAAATAGAAATATCCTAGAAAACACTGTTTTGCCATTTTACTTGTAAAATACACTGTAACACTCATCCAGACTACAGTGGGAATAAGGAGCAACATGCTTTGCTCTTTGCTGTTCTCACTGTGGGAGTTCTGTTCAATACACAATTCTTTCCCATTTTAAGAAGCCCATCACTTCTAATAACAACTAAAATAAGCAAGCTAATAATAAGACTTTGACGCCAGAGTCCATAAATTGCTAAGCAAATTCAACATTCAAATTCAAAATCAACCTGTTGTGCTACACTGCTACTTTGAATTTGAAAAAGAGAAACTCAGCTTCCCACTGCCTCCCCAACTCTAATCTGTTACAGAAGATACCTCAAGAAGAAACTGTAACTCATGTTTCACTCACAAAAAGAGTGGAATTTCCAATAACATGAAGGCTTGGGTTCTAAGCACAGCTGTGCACTGATGTTAGCAGCATTAGCACCACCATACCCACATTTTATAAGCTCACAGAACACACTTAGGAAAAGTATGTTTGTGTACTTTTAACATGGATTCATTTCACTGCTCTTTCTTGCTCATCTCCTTGTAAGGCAATATTTTATGATACAATTAGGTTGATGCTATTCTCGACAAGTTTGACCTCCAGTTTTACTAGACCGACCTTACAGTCCCTCATGCTCATTTCACCAACACAGTTAACAAATGCCTCCGTCTGCAATGTGAGTTCATACCACCCTTGAATACAGAGGATATTTCTCCAAAACAAAACAAAACTCTCTCGGTAAGTAGCATAAGCAGCAAGTACTACATACACCTGCACCCTGATCATGTGGTCACATAGCTCAGAATCCTGAATTTGTGAAGATTTTGAACATCTTGTAAAGGAAATGTGTTTGTCTCCCCCTCAGCTCTTCCCAGAAAACCACTACAATGCAGGGTGACTTGACACCTCTGTTTTCACTTCTGAACTGCAAATGAGAGAAATTTGCTTGATAAGCAGCTACATTTTGTCACTTACCCCAATTGTTTTTCTTCAAACAGCACCCATTTTATGTCATAACTACAGCCCTATGAGTGTCCCATTGTCAGCAAGAGCTCTAAGAAATGGCATCTTTCCAAAAGGCAGAGGAGTACTGGATGACACCAGTGCTCTGCTGCAGGTTTTGACTCATTTTGTCACCGCACCCCATTTTGGTTTTCTGCTGTTTCAGTCACCCTCTGTTGACTTCACTGCTTCAAGTTTGTTCCATTTCCTTTGCTACTGTGCAGCGAGACCTCATACTTCCCCACAGCAAACATCAGCAGCAGAGTTCACAGTAAGTTACAAAATTGGCCTTTGAACTGATTACCAGTGCTCATCAGTAAAACGTGTTAATAGGGGTGATAACCACACAGTCACATCTACATACCAGCATCCAAGCTTCAAAACTATCAGAAATGTTCCTCTCTTTCTTTAGGAAAAAGTGGCCCTGACACATTTTCAGGTTCGTCATGTTTCCATACAACCTGGTAACAATACAATTTGGTAACAATATAGGGAACAGAAGTCTGTTCCCTAAAGGTGAAAAAACTTGTGCTAGCACATCAACGCAGGGCTTGCTGAACAAATCCACAGTCAGAAGAGCTGAGAAGAGCTGGACACTGCCAACACTCTCCTGGTCTAGTTTCTAGCTAGAGAATCATCCACTGGCAATGCCAGGCAGTTGTTCCAAATACTGCAAATTTGCCCAAGCTTCAAATTCTCTAGGCTTTCAAATCTCAGCTGCCAAAAAACTACAACATCATCTCTACTTCCTCAAATGACATTTCTCATCAGATCAATTCAGCATTCAGCAGCATCGTTTTAGAAGGCTGGTTGCTATGACAGTGCTTTGTGTTGTTCTGTTAAATGATGTCAATTCATCGGTAGAAAGAGGGAGTTATTTGGTGTCTTTAGCACTGTTCTTATAAAGAACCAGAACGGTGTTAATGCACTCAGAAGGCTTCAAAATACTTGTGGAAATTGCAAGCTATACTAAAAGAATTTTCAACATCCTACAGATATTTTAAGCACAAGATGCTTGGATTTCTTTTTTGTCTGAACATATTTCCCTAAATATAACTACATTTCCAGATGGCTGTATTAGTGTTCCACAGCCTGGCTTCTGCTACTGATTTGTCCCAGTATGATCCTGAAACTGAGTGAAGACAGACAAACCAGATTTGTAAGAATAACAAGAGGAAAACAGATTGCAAAGAGATACCCTTTGAGAAACAGAGAATGAAAGGGAAGAAACATTCACCAATAACCATTTCGTTTGGTGCAATTATTTCAGCTTTTCATAATAATTGCTCATCTGAGATGGAGAAATTCAGAAACCAGTAAATATGCTATTGGAGTTACTGCAAGCTTATTTCAAAAGCATTTCATATTTGAGCACTCAAATAAAATTTGTTTCAGGTTTTGCTACCTTATTCTACCCTTCCATTTTTCTCTTCAATCCTTCAGGTGAACTGACAAATATAAGAACCAATAAGCTCCTACACTTTACAGCAGTGTCTTGTGTTTTACAAGGAAAAAAAAAATCTGAGGAATGTTAGTAAGGTGAGTATATCAAACATCAGAGTAAAAAATTTGTTACTTCTTATTCTAACAATATTCTGGTGTGTAGCTGTGCTCTCATTGCCTGCTCCATCTGCACTGCTTGCACACAGAAGCTATTAAATGTTTAGGGGAAAGAGACAAAAGTGTAGGTCAGCACACCTTTGTCAGGGCTGCACTCTAAAGATCTTAATCACCACAATCTGTTCTCACAGGCTTTTGTCAGTAACTGCAGTTGGAAACAGGAAGGACCAGTGTGCCAAAATCATCTTCCTTTCCTACCTCTAACCCAGTCTCCACCAGCACTCATCTTCACTCCCTTTCAGATTCTACTTCCCCACAGCAAGAAATCTTTCTGCCCTCTTTGGAAACTTGAAATGTATTCCCTGCATCTAATCTTTGCTTTTGTCACTCCCCTTACTCTTCCCCACTCCAGCCTTGAAAGTAAAGGAAACTGCTTGAAGTGAATTCTCCCTCTGCTCTTTCCATAAAACCTTTAAAGATGGCCCGATTCAAAAGGGATCAGGCAAACCAGATCTTCCAGTCATCCCATCTGTGTAGCACTTTCTGGTAACACAGACTTGTCAGTCTTTTTGGCAAGGATTTGAGTTTAGCACTTTTTAATTATTACGCAATGCTCCTCCTAGAAAATTCCAAAGCATTCAGCAATCTCCTCCCCACTCCAAAATACAACTGAAATCAGAAGTGGGTATTTCAAATATTTGGATATTACCACATTTCATTACCCTACTGTTTATTCTCCAGCTCTTACCTATGAAGGTCTTCATACCATACCACACCCTACTTTTCCCAAAATACCTGAAAACATCTGTATAGATGTGCTTTATATAGGGGAAAATATTTTAAGGGACTTTTGAAAAAACAGAAAAATTAGGTAAGTATGCAGAATAAAAGGAGTGCAAATAATAATTTTTACATAAACTCTCTGTTTATAAAGCCACATATTTTTCTAAGCACAAAGTAAGGGTGCAAAAGAGCAATGGGAGAAGAGACTGTGCTTTCAGTAGCACAGGTCATCCTTTAAAGTTCTTGCAAAACTAGAACCTGAGAGATGTTCAAGATAAATTGTGATCGAATAAAAAGATTAATACCAACTACATTTAAATTTTTGGCAGTTTGGTTCTGTTAGCCACTGTGTTAATTACAAGTTTTCTGGTTTTTCTAGAAATAGTGATTCCAATAAAACACGGCAAATAAATCTGATGGGATTGGTGGAGGTTGAACTCATCACACCACACTCAGTATTTCAGCCCAATTAACTTGACCTCAAGATTTAGTTCAAATAACAAGTAGATCATGGGAACACTCAGTTAAATCTGCAGTCTCCTGCTTAACATACAGAGTGGTCCAAGCTGCACCCCAGATTAGCAGTGTGAGGTATCTACAGAACATTTCCTTTGGACAGACACAAGCATGCTCAGAACTTTGTTTACTTAGGTAGCCATGGCTGCAAATTCAGCCTGGGACAAACCATGCTCCAGTTCCTTTTTATAAAGACCATATCCAGTATTGCCAGAAGCTGTGAAACACAGGGGATCTGGGGCCATTTCTGGCTAATCATTAGTGGGAATACTACATCCCATCAGCCCTCAGATACTGATTTCACAGCAAAGCCAGCATCTAGGAACTGAGGAAGGAACTTTGAATATATTTTTATCCCTTGCCATCCTCTGCTCTGCCAACAGCAACTGTGGACAAGGGTAGATTTATGGTGTTTTTTGTTTATTGAGTATCCGTTTGCAGGTGTCATGTGATTAAACATGATTTTTAACTCCTACAAAGAACTGAGCTTCTTAGGAAAAAACAGTAACAATCATTTACACTTAAAAAAAAAAAAAACAAAACTTTCCTATACCAAATAACCATTTCCACAAGTGGTAAGAATTTGGCCACATGACAACAAAGTCACAGTGAAAACTTGGAACCTTCAATTCAGACTATAGTATTTAACAATATTGAACAGGCTGCAAAATGACCAGTCCTGGCTGGGGAATGAGAGCTTTCTGTCAGACACTGCTATCACATACACTGTGTGGTCAGCCACAAAATTATCCTCAGTGTTTGGATTTCCAACTCTGGGGGAACATCTTAGCATGGAAGTTGGAAGACGTGATGTGAAGACTCCTCTATCTGCAACAATTGAAACTGTGACAGCAAAAAACCTGAGACTGAATTAGTTATTTCCTCTAAAATACTTTACTCAAAGATAATTGTGCATGTACCAGTAAAACCATCAACTTCTGCTTAAGTGAGAATCCAGTGAATAAGTTTATTTCTTAATTATTTTTTCTTCTTTTTATGTAAACAGGAAGACTGAAAGTTCAAATAAAGGCAACAAAAAAAATCTCCTTATTTTAGGCTTGGAATGTTGGCAGCTGACACAAGGTCATAAGGGATAATATAATCCATTTTATTCAAGCTTTACATTCCACAAGACCAGCAATCACAACTAGAGTATTAAACTGAAGTATTAAGCAACAAGACTTCTCATATCCTTCCATTTCTTGTTCTTGCATTTAAAAGAAAAATTCTACCAGAAGAAAGAATGAGTATGTGCTACAGGAATTTTTTTCTTCACTCACTCTGATCTCCCCTAATACATCACACACATCATCAAGGGAGTCTGTATTCAGTACACCTGACCAAAATTCTGTCTTGCTCTTTAACAAAACTGTTAAAAACTCAGCAACCTACATACCCTAAAACATTCTAACTTTTGTTTACATATCAAATTAACTTTCTGAACAGCTGAACAGAAGCAAAGCCTGATGATCCAAAAGTAAGGCACTGAAGAGAAGGATTTACAGGTCTTAAAAACAGCTGGAAGGTAACACTGGCATACATCTTTTCTAGTCCACTCATGACATCACTTTTTTTCCTGTTAAGTACAGTAAATGCAAGCCAAAAGTGCAAATTAACAATAATAATTGCCAAAATCTTATGCAAGTGGTGAAAACAAGTCAGAAAAGCAATACCTGATGCATGTTAAGCACCTTAGTCATCACCAGGCTTCATCCTCATCTGGGCTTGCATCTGGGCAATCATCTCCTGCATGCGGCGCAGCTGGAAGAGAAAGACACCCAAGTGTTTACAACAATTTCATGAGAAGCCCAAAAATCCAGGAAACCTTAAAACTTTTTTTGTATGGTAGAACACAGATCCTGTTTTCCTCTTCACAAACTGGAAATGTTCAGTAATTCACATAACTGAATACTTTGGCTTTCTCCATCTCATATTCTTCAGTTCAGTACATCTGACTTGCACAAAAGGTTTGTAAGAATACTTATAATGAAAATTAAGCAATAGAATCTAATTTTTTTGAAGCCAGCTATGATTGCAGACCTGTGAATCAACATTTAACCCATAATAAGGAAATGTCCTTTAGGTGTGCACAGAGCTACACCTGAAGTGAGCTCACCTCACAGCAAGCTGAAGCAGCTTTGTTCTGATGCAGGTGCTTAAAGTGTAAGATCATGTAGGAACACTCATCTTGTGACTATCAGACAACTCTGCAAATTTTTAGCAGCAGTAACAGCCAAACATGAAAACAAGATTTTAAAACTATTTCAAAAGAGAAATAGAAAGATGTTTATAAAATCTGGAAAGCCAGACTAAACATATTAAGCACCAATGTTTTTTACATCTAAACAATTACTTTTCCTGGAAATAACTGTTTTCTTAAGGCATTTTCTTATAACACTTAAAAGTTGGTTTCCATCTCGTAAAAGGCCACTTAAATATGATGCTTTGTTGCTGGTTGTTTTTTCCAAAAAAAATAATATTAATCCAAACAAATGTTCCTAAGACAGAAGAAAGAACACTAATACAGATTTCCAGAGAATATATGCAAATACCTCTAATTTGCTTTACAAATGACTGTGTACTTCCTTCCAAATGCAGGTGGGGAAGTTCCACATACAGAACTACAAGAGCCCCGTTTTACAAAGTGGGAAGGAAATGGGCTGCTATTTCCATGAACATTGTATAACCTATGAATCCACCTCAAATCAGAGATCATGTAAAAACCTGAGGCTTGCATAGCAAGTTCTCTTCTTTTTAAATTATGTAGAGAACTGATTTAATTTATTTTCACGGGGGAAACTAACTGAAAAAGCACTCTGTCTAAACAATTATACTCTATTTTCATCCAGTCAACCACATTAACTATTGTGATACTCATTACTCCACCAGGTTCAATACACAAGAACCTGAGACAAATGCTTGAATACATACATACATGTGGTGTTGACCTGTTGTTTTGTTTAAAAAAATCCAACAAACTGAAAGAAACATCACAGAACAAGAAAAACTAACTGTAGGTTCCTACATCACTTTTTTTGCCTGCTCTCAGATACAGATTTAGGAAAGAGTAAGAAACAGAAGATTAACTAAAGAGTAAAAAAGACTGCAGCACAGCCAGCAGTACCAGAGCTTGCCTAAAACTCACTGGCTTATGTACTTATCCTCTTGCTGCAGCAGCACAGGGTGCAGGAGAGGCTAGTTCAGGTTCCTGTGACTGCTGCAGAGATGCTTTCTGACAAAAGGAGATTCGAACAGCATGAGATACAGCTAAGTCTGTGAGGATTATTATAAACCCATCTACATCTTTCTGCTAAGTACTTAAAACAAAAAGCTTCTGATCAAGAAGATGGCATAATGTTCCAGGAAGAAGGAAAAAAAAAAAAGCAGAAAGTTCCCAAAATGAGTGCTGCATTGATTTCATGATACAAGAAAAAAGAAAAGCTTCAAAGATCAACTTGTAAAAATGTAAGACACCTGGTCTTTTGAACTGCCTCTCTGCAGATTTACCATCAGAATAAAACTAGCTTTTTGGAAGCTCTCCTACTTGAGCTTTCCCAAGAGTACTCCAAGCTGAGCCATGAAACATTCCCAAAATAGAAACCATTCAGCAATCACACGGGGAGATACTGCTGCACACATATAATGGTGATTGCTCAAATGCAGAATTCTGCTAATAGCCAACATCATATTTTAAGACTTAAATACTGCAATGAGAATTGCATTTTCTCGACTTTATCTGATAAAAATATGCCCACAACACAAAATAAATCAGATGCTGCATATGACACAAATGTAAGGTAGCATAAAAGCCTCAGAAAACCTACTCTGCTCCAACATTAAGATTGTAAAAGATTTTCCTTTTCCATCCTTGTATGGTGTTTTTGAGACCTACTGGTAAAGTCTCAGTCTTTTCCATTAGGGAAGGAATGACAAGTTTCTGAAGCTATTTTAGAGTAATTCAGTAGAAAAACTTTCAGGCACAAGGCCTGTGAAAAAACCTAGGCACACTGTGGTAAAATTTAAAAAAGGGAATCAAGCTGTATTGTGCTCAAGTGGTAACCATGCCAGTCTCTTCAGCAATTCTTCGAGGAGAGGACAGGACACAAGAGCTGTTCTTCCACACTACATTACAAACCAAAACCAGCTCATGTTCACCCTACTGGACCTACTGAATAGATAGAAAAAACCTCTGCTCTTAATAAAGGAGAATGTAAAAGAATCACACCAAAGACTGAAATTTATGTCATGTCAACATCTGTGTTCCCTTTGCTGTTGGGGACTGCAAGCATCAAGGGCAGAAAATGACTTTGATCTTGCTCAGCAGTGAGTCCTCTCACTTGCAGGAGCAGCATTGATATATTTGTGTTCATCCCCTAAAGAACGGATGCTACAGCATGACAGTGTAGGGCCAATGCACATCATGAAAAGGAAGCTGGGAAACAATGTTTGGAAATCTGTTAAAACAAATAATTCAGATAACAAAAGGCAAAAGAATAAATGTAACCTTGGTATAAATGCCCCTTAGTTTACTTATGTCAGGTCTACAATTTAGTTCAAATCATCATGTAACTTCTGCAGCAAACCAGAAAGGAAACAAACATTTAAAATGAGAGCTAAGGTTACAGAGTTAAAAGTGAACCATACATCTCATTAAGAGCTTCCACAGCCTTAACAGAAACCACAGATACTCAGCTCTGTTGTACCTCAGATTTTCACCACAATACCAACAAAGACTACTGCACTTTAAACAACATGAATGGCTTCTCAGTGACCAACATGCAGGTATCACAGGAGAGATATTAAGAAAGACACAATATTTACTTCCCACTGATATATTTCCCCTCTAGCAAGTCTGATTATTCTTGCCCATGCCTTTACATAAGAAAGGCATAAGTGAAGAGGCTGCAAGAATAGGGCAAGATGGAAAACTGCACAGTGAATCTTTCTAGTGAATGTTAGTGTAAGAGTTCTTTTGACTAAAAATACTTCCAATACCACAGAACACAAATAATTTTGTCAACTGAAGACAAGAAAAATACTCCTGATAAACTGGAAATGGGGCTACCATTGAGATAAATGTCTTCCACAAGACATGTTGACAAAGAGCAGAAGTCACTCTGGCCACAGCCATTGCAGTACATGAGCAGCATGCATTGTTCCTTCAAAAATTCAATATAATTCCTCAGGGATTCCCATTGCTAATTGGGGTTTTCTTCTTAGGAAGTTCTCCAGGACTAAGACTGCACACTTCACAGGGCAAGGCTGAAGCATTCTGCCCCTTGCACTGGGCAGTAACATCCCACAAATAAATTAAATAAATTAAATAAATTAAATAAATTAAATAAATGCTTTTATTTCCCTCAGCTCTGCAGGTCTTCATCAGCAGTCATGCTGTCTCTTCCTATAAAAATCTGCCCCTTATATTTCAAGAAAATGCCTTCCCAAACCCCAGCAGCAGCAGTTACCTGCACACAAGGCCACTGCTGCCCCCAGCCTGGCAGCCCCACTGCTGTTCCCCCTCCTGACTCCCACAGTAACCCAGGGCTCTTTATCTCATCTGCCAAAGGGTTACACATGTTCAGAAAGTGAAAGGACAGAGAGAAAACAAGTTCAACATTGTGTTCTTTCTATTATATACAGCCCACTGCTGATCAGCTCCACTGAAAACAGAAGTGTGGACAGCTCTGCCCAAAGTCTCAGGGTAGAAAAACCCACTAGAGAAACCCAGAGGAGTTTATTCCATGTTTTCATGGAATCACAGCCCTAACATTTCTCTGAAACTACTACCTCTCAAAACATTGAAAGGTTTTTATTAAAAAGACATCTTTAGAGTAGGAAAAATACAGGACAAAACTACAAACTTTTAAGTTTGTGCCCACCTACACTACAACATCAAAATAATCCCTCCTGCATCGCTTTACAGTAAGGATCAAGAAAATCTTTATGTCTATTTTCATTTTCCAGTCTAAAAAACAGGTCATCACTTGCAAATGAGCAAAAGCACAACCAGACTAAGCAATAAATCCAAAATGACAGATTAGCAATTCCAAATTGGCTGAACTGGGGACCACATCCTTTGGCATAATAAAAGACCATTTAGCAAAAGTGATGCCTTGATAAAGATGATCCTGGCACTAGTTCAAGCATTCATTCCTTCCAAGGTTATATAAACCTCACAAAACTGTAAATAGAACATCAAGCACCGTTACTGATGGGAATGCAGAACAGGAGGGGAAATGGATATTTGTTTTCTCTGTGAAGGCCATGGAATGCAAGCCCATTTCCTCTGTTCCTCTTTCCTCCACAGATTTTTCCCAGTCTGAACCTTAGGGATGATTTGGATATGAAGGGACTTCATACCAGCTTATCTACAGAAGATTCAGCAAAGCCTCTTGATCCCTTTGGAACAATAGCATGCAGAAGTTAAAAATGTATTTGTTTTTTCAAGTTCTAACCTAATCCCCCACAACTTCAGCAGCAATTATTCAGAGATGATTAGTCCCAGAGGAAATTTTCAAAGACTGTCCCCTGAGAAATTCAAAATTTCATCACTTTAGCCATGTTATATAAAAGACACATTACATATTTATATACTGGTCTTTTTGACCATTCTGTGTCAAGGCATAAATAGAAGATAGATATAGATATAGATATATAGATAGTGCCTGTCATATCAACAGTTTCCAGGGAAAATACTTATATTTATATTTTTCAGACATAAGTCTTAAAACAAATAGTTCTACAAGGATACCCAAGATTGTATTTCACTACTAGGCATGTACAACTTACATAGTTCAAATAACAGGAGAAACAGTTATGACTTAAATTCTTTAAGTCTACTTGTCTGCTTGGAATCATTAATGAAAAATAGAAAAACAAAAAACATTTCCAAAAAAATGCTCTTGACTTTTGAAGCATTCAGTACTGCTGGCTACCAGCTGATGGGCTCCTGCTGCTTTGCTCATGCCCCAGTAAATGGGAGGCAGTTAATTTGTGTACAGAACACTTGCAGAAGTTCCACTCTTGTACGTGCACAGCCATCAAGTCTGCTCATGCTGCTGAAATACAGTTATATAGTGATAAATATGCAGCTCACTCAATCTCCAGTAATACATATTATTAACTACTAATTATGGTGATAATCAGCTGCTTCTGTATTTCCTTTTAGGAAAATTTTTTGCTATTTATATCAACATGCCAGGGTTAGCCAATAGCTAACCAGGGTTAGCTATTTTTAAATATGGATGCTATAAGGGAAAAAGGAAATGCATAGACCAAAGTAAATTTCAAAAATTTCCATGTATGGGAATCAATCTTCCACCTCAGAAACACACAAAACTGCTTGTATTTTTTTATTTTTCATTCCAAATCACTGCACATGTGCAATGACCTTTCCAATCAAGCTTTCCTGCAGTTATGGATGTGGATCCAAGCTGAATTGGATAAAAGAAGGATAAAGAGAAAAAAACCCACTATACTCAATTGGCAGCAATTCACAGTTTTCACACTGCAAGTAGTATAAGCACTGGCAGCATATTGCTGGAATTTAAATATCAGGCTAAAAAATTTCTGAGTCTTTACAACTTCAACATAAAAATACTAAGTGAAAAGGCCTAGCAATAACTTGGAACCAGAGTGAGAAACCATAGTTTGAAAACACCAAATCCATAAACTGACAGGCATAACAAAAATACTATGATTTAAGTCAAGGTTAAGATGAAAATGTATTAATTACATAATGGGATTTTAAAGACTCAAGAGCCTACTTCTACTCCATTGGCACAAGACATAAGAATAAATTTACTGGCAATGTGCTTGCAGTAAGCACATGAAATCTGAAATGACATGAGGCACCACAGCACACAGCATGTGTAGCTGACAAACATAAATTGATTTCAATACTTAAAACAGCAAATATCCTTATGGAAAATTAGCAGCCAAACAGGAAGTGATAAACATTCTGCCTACAACCAAGAGTGCACACACTACCTCCCACCCACAATGCAAGTGACTATAAACAAAACACTGGAAGGGCAACTCGTATGGTCAGGTTAGGTCTGTTATTTTCCACAACTTCAATCCTGCCTACCACAGGCAGTAGCTGATGCAGAAAACTGAAATTGGAACATAGAATGTTATATTAAAGAACTAATTTTATGAAGTTCATCTTACCTCAGCCTCTTTCTGCTGAAGGATTCTATCCTTGTCTACCACTTCCTCTTCAACAGGTCTATTGAAGAAAAGAACATATTGGCAGCATAAAATACAGAAGTAAAAACCTCCAAGAACAGATTCAAGACTCATATTTCAATTAATAAAACATCATCAAAGTGTACATTCTTCCATACTGGGGATATTAGGACATTTTTAAAATCATGCTTCCCTTTTGTAAAAGGCCATCTTTTCCTCACAGACTCCTGCTACTTACTCGCCATTTCTTAAAATTTATTTATTTATTGCTATATGGATTTTTCTTTTTGCAATTTACTTTAATGAAGAGATTTCCTCCACTATCTATCCATGGTACAAAAATCAACCACTAAAAAGCTGTGTAGGCTATTTCCTTTCTTCTTTAACATCAAAATGCTTTGCTGAATACTTGAAGACCAAATGGAATGTGGATAAGAGTAAGTCGCTATCTAAAAAGATGCAGCAAAGGTAGATGTGGATTTTTTGCATGAAGTTGCCAAGGACAACCTTGCCAAAAATTTAAAAAGAGATAATAAACTCCATAAAAACCCACACAAATTAGCAGAAAAGATTGATTGGTCTAAACTTCTCTCTTTAGCTACACATGAAGGAGCAAGATAAGCAATACCTTCCTAAGCACATAGACTGGGGCCTATTTAAATTTGCTCTCTGGAGTTCACTGTCTTCAAGCAGACATCATTACATAAAACCTATATTGCTTGCAGGCACCTTTTTCCTGCATTCCAATTAAAAGCATAGAGAAAGGGGATTTAAGCTGTTTATAAGCACAGCACTTCGCCATACATTATTCCTCTTCAGGAAGAGCATTTCACATGAAGTTCAGAATTCCACAGATTGAAATCTCATCAGAAATAATTGTTTACAGGTGAGATTAGTTAGGAGGAAGAGCAAGCCCCCTGCCAGTGGGCAATGAGGAGCAGCAGAGCCCAGGGGGACACTCACTTGCCAGTGCGTTTTAGCCTCTCGGAACGGAAGTTCTCGTAGTGCAAGTCTTGGGTCACCTCCTGCAGGTCCTGCATGTGCGTCCTGGAACATGCAAAGGGCTATTGAACACTCTGTCATTCTCAGCAAAGCAAAGAAAAACACCCTGCTATCTTCTGTTTCTGTTGAACCTAATGGATGTATTTACCAGAAAAGTAAATCCTTACAGACCAAGCCAGCCAGAACTCTGCTTTCAAGTTCATTGATCTTTAATTCATTCCCAAGTGCCCCACCAATATTATTCAAAGACCCAAAATATGCTGTCCTTCTCTTGGTCATTAATTATTTCAGATGAGTTGTTTATACCAGTTTTTAGTGTTAAGAACTACGCAAAGACAGTTATTCTGAAAGATACTTTAATTCCAAAAGTATGTTATTATTCTTAAGTGCTGTCAAATATAATTTGTAACTGGGAATTCGGTGGAACTGCTTGGCTCCACAACAGATGACATTGCTTAACAATTTCCAATTGCCGAGAGGAAAAAGAAAAACTTGCTTGCTCCCAATGCCCAGCAGAGGGCAATCCCTGCCCAGTGCAGACTGACTTTGGAATGACACAACGGAATTCATTTCCAACAATAGCAAAACATCGGGTTTTTTTCTTTAAAATCGCTTAAAATCATTTACGCAGGCAGAATATCCCTATCAGCTAAAATCATAAAGGGGTGGGTTATCATTTAACAAAGGATTTCCCCTGCTGCCAAAAAAATTGCACTTTGCTTTTGGAATATTCTTTACTTTGAAGAGCATTTTAAGATCCTCTCTGCCCCACCAACTGCACCATAACAAACCTTCAGTTGGTACGTGCAGCCATCAGATCAGTTCACATAAGGCATAAAACCATCACGTATATCCAGCAACATAAAATATAGAAAATATTTTCTGAATTCAGAGATCAGAGGGTACAGCAGGAAAACAAGCTGCAGGGGACTAAAACGTAACTCTACACTGCCATAAGGGCTAGTTTTAAATGAAGGAATTAACGTTGCTATATGTTTTTAGTCATTGTGGCAGTTACGTCACCACAGGAGACGGGATCATTTTACCATTACTCACACCAGCATTGTACGCAGCTTGAGGAAATCATTGTGCTCTGGATTTTCAACTTCAACAACTCCCCAGGGATACAGGCGGCCTCTGATTTTCTTCCCCTTCACCTCAATAAGTTGATTGGATCCAATAACTGCAAAGGGAATGCTAGCCTAATTGAGACAGAAAAAAAACAAGTTACTGTTTTGACTTTTGGCTGGTTAGATTTTGTATTTTGCTTTGTCTCTCTTGTATAGAAAGCACAAAGATTCAAGTAACAGGCAAGAGAGTGGGAAAAGAAATGTTGACAAACACTCTACTAAAACCCTCTCACATCAGAAAGTCAACAAATCCCATCCTAGGCAATGCAACCTATCCTTATGAGCACCTGTAGCTTTGTTAGGATCAATTTGTTTTACAGAGGCCCAGAAGGAAATGACGCTTCACTTTAGGAACACTTGACTGTTGTTCAAGCACAGTTTGGGCATAATGTGTCATCTGACATAACATCATGCATGGAGAACAGCCAACAGAAACATACTTCAGATGCAGAGTGAAGTAGCTAGAAAGAGAGTTTCAGACACATTCTTCAAACACCTTTGAAAGCACAAAGAGGAAATTACTTCAGAAAAACCTTGATTATCTGCTTTAACACGAGGCAAGTTATTAATTAGTACAGCAACCATAAGACACAATCTCTGTCCTTGCTCACATGTTAAAACGTTTGAGTCAGAAAACAGACTGCAAATAATAGCTCATGGTGAACAGTGGTTTACACTTAAAAAAGAAGAGAAAGTCATGACATACTACACTTGGAATTCTGATGAAACAGAGACTGGAATAAAAGGGATAATAATTCAGAGTCAACATACAAAGGAAACTGAATTGTTTGACACATTATAAAAGGAATAAAGTACCTTTAGGCATGTTTTAGATTGAAGAACTTCAGCAGCAAAATGATAAACAAGAAGTGAAACTTGCCTTTAAAACTCTAGTTTGTTCTTTAAACTCCTCATCTTCATCAGAATCTGCATCAGGGAGCTGATAAATCCTAATGCCATGTTCAGAAATCTCATCCAGAACCTGAAAGTTTGCAAAAAGAATAACACTCTTATTTCATTGAAGAGGCATTTAGTTAAAAATATATTAAATTGATTTACTAGTCTGTCACAAATATTCACCTGACTCAGTGTCCAAACTGCAAAATACCACAGGCTTGAGGATTTTTTAAAAGGCACAAAAGATAAATGTATTTTTGGAAAACATAACAAGTAAATAATTTAAAAATGCCAGAAGATTTACAAGGCAAAAACAGAAGCGAAGTGAGGCTAATATGAAAAAAGAGTAAAAGTAACAAGAAGGAATTCATTAATTACAGAATCAAAACCATTCATCCCAGCTCAAAGTACATTTTTGTGCATTTGATATGTCCAAAAATGTAGAAGAGAGTGCCTATTGCCTCTTGAATCAAAAAAGATAAAAGCTTATTATCCACTTACACTGGAGAAAGTCATTAAAAATCCACTAAGAAAAAGACCCTATTCTTAAACAGTTTTCTTGTCATTAATGTCTGAGGTTAACATAAAAAAACACAGTATCTGTATTCCTGGGCACATTCTTTTCCTAATGAAATCACTGCAGGGGTAAGCAGCCAGCATAACTCCAGGCCTTTAGCAGTTTCAAAAGGTGGCACAAGTCAATTCCTTTTTTCAAAACCAAAGAAAATGTTTCTGCTGCTATTGAATATATACTGAATATACTTAAGTCAGCTCTTGTCACTGCATCAAATGTACTGACCAGAGTTACTTTCAGTAAAGGAAGTGTGGTGGTATAAGGAGAGCATGAAGAATGCTGAGATTCCACAAAGACTCTCTCCAAAAGGATCTTGGATGTTTCAGCAGAAAAGGGGAACTGTACAAACTTCCTAGAGCAGCAGCTGTAACCCCACCAACAGCACCTGAACTAAGCAGCTGCCCTGCTGAATGACCTCTCAGCATAAACAAAGTTTGGGTAAATTCAGGGAGAGTTTGAAAGTAATGGTAAAAATATTCAGAAGAGTCTATGTAAGGACTTGTGATGCCGTTACTACAAATACAATGGGTGACTAACTTGGTAGCATGAAAACAAGCAGACTTCAAATAGAGAGGTCTTAATGAGCCTTCTCTGAGTATTGTTGGGTTCCTCCACCCTGTCATGATGGCAACCACCAGCTACAGTATAAATGCAAATTGTCCAACCAGAACTTGGTTATTAAACAGGTGTTTAAAAGAAAACAATTCTCCAGACCATTAGCAGAGGAAAGACCATGTGTGAGCCACAGCTGTTCCCTGATGTTTTCCTGCCAGGTACATAAACATCCCCCGCACTCACACACGCGCACACTGAGTGAAGCACTGCGAGCCCCCACCTACACAGAGAGCAGTATTTTATAGAGAGAAAAGACATCTGGGAGTGAGTGTTGCCAATAAGTAATTAAGACATTCACACAATGACATTTAAATCAATGGATGTTGTTACTGTTTTGCAAAATGAAAGAAACCTGAAATGTCACCAAATGACAACAGAAGATGCACTTCTGGGATGGGTGGGGCAGCACTGCAGTTCGATGCCTTTAAGTAGTTGCATAAAACAAGAAAGCACATTTAACCTGGCTGAGATCTTTGAGATAAAATGCAAGTGGAACAATAACGGGAAAGCCAACAGCAAGGGGTGCTAGAATAATATATTACAGCTGTTAAACCTAGTGCTTTCCTGAAAGGAAAAAGAATTGCAATAAAAACAAATGGTATTTTATGCTCCTAACAATGAAACAGCATTTTGCTTCTTCAAATCTGAATTTTATTGGCCTCAGAGGATTCTGTGTTCCTAAAGATTAGCCTTCCCATGGGAAATAAAAAAAAGTCAAAATATTAGCTTCCCTCTCATGAAGTCATTCTTTTGAGCATGTTTCCTTAGCAGCCTTGCATGGCACAGCTTGTGAAACTGTCGTGCATTTCTTCCCACTCAAGAGTTTTAAAAAATAACTTCGAATTCCAGAAAGCCCAAACAGGAATTACTCCAAGCTGGGTTTCCTTTGCAAGCACCACAAGCTAATCTTGCTGCTTAGTCCATAGCAGCAAAACAAAAACATTTTACTTCAGATTGACGGCCAAATGGCAGAAACATCTAAAAAAAGTAAGACTTCAAGCTGCGTCAGCAATGCAGGACTTTGATTCCTATTCTTGATTAGAGACTCTGTTGGCCAAGATGCTTTGAGTTAGAACAATATACAGTAGCTTTGATTTTCAAAGCTTTGGAAGCACATTATACATTTGACTTAATATAAACTCAGTTTGCAGAGTGACCTTTGCCAGCAGTATAAAAATAAAGAAAGCTTGTTTACCTGCTCCCCAACCACTCCCTCAGACTACAGATGCCCTTCATCTTGTTCTACTTAGCCAGTGCATAAATGTGGTGTCCATATGTCTAAGTCCAGATTGCTTTAAAGCTTAGTTAGTTAAAAGTTAAATTCCCAGTGAATTCTATTTTAAAATTAAAAAAAGTTTAAATAAGTTAAAGTATATTTATATATTTATATAAACTATAAAGCCTTACCTTTAAAGTTAGTTTGGTGCATGACTATTGAACAATGAACTATATATTTAAAGTATAAAGTTTAATATAAGTTTTAAAATAAAGTTTTCTAGTTTAAATAAAATCTAGTGTTCCACTTAAATGCCTCCTTCAAATCTTTCAACATCATTCTGCTCCCAAAAAAGTAAGCAACTATGAACACTGAGCCTGAAATACACTGCTGGAAGGGTGTATACAGGGGGTTTTGCAAAAAGTAGCTGCTCCAGAAATAATGTGAGATAAAAATCTTTCACAAAATCAGTACAGTAACAGAAAAGGAAAAGCAATAAAACCTGCAAAATCAGCCACACTTTTGCTTTATGATTTCCCTATGAGTTCATTCAATTTGAATATGCAGTGCACCTGTCATTACCTTACAGTATTTGTGGAGGAACAAAATTAAAGCTCAAGAGCCTGGACAGAATTTCTCCCAGCAAGATCTAGAGGTGCTTTTTGTCTCAATTAATGTATTTTTAAAATTTTTCCTCCTCCTTTCACCTAGTTCACCATAAAGCTGCTAATTTCTGTACAAGTATCTCCTCCCCTCTTTAGCGGATGTTTGCCTGCATGGCAGACAAGGTTCATGCAGTCACAACTGTCCCCACTTTTAACTATCTCAGCTAGGAAGGATTCATTCCATTTCTTGGGCAAGTTTTCTTACATCACTGAGCTTTATAAAACAAAGCAGCAATGCCAGCAGTACCTCACCTTGTCAAAATGTAGTTCTTTACATGCTCACACAAACCATGGTCCACCTGCCACTGTGGCACTGGTTCACTGAAAAAAACTCCAAACAAATCCTCTGAATTTAGGTGGAGTTCAGCCAAAGTGCTGCTTCCAAGCATGATTTTATCTATACTATTTTCCCAGTTAAATAAAAATGTAGTCCTCTCTTCAAGAAAATAGAAAAATACTCCCAACACAAACACCCTTGGAATAAAGATCTAACAATCATTCTAAAGGCCTACAGGAAGCCACAGGGTCACAATCAAAGTAACTATTATGCCTGGCATGAAAATGTAATATAAAATATATCTTACCATGAAAATATTTACTCTGGTGTAAAATACAGACTGCAATTTAGAACTACTTACTATCTCTATACTACCAAGTCATCCAATTTGTAAAAATTCATAGGCTTCATAGGGTTCAAATCTGTTAGACTTTACAAATTATTGTACTGGTTTTGAGTCAATTGAACCTGGCAAAGCTCGTGATCTCAATAAATTTCACTGGGTCACCTCTAAGCATACATAATATCATCACACCACCTATCCATTCCTTTAACAAGGTGCACGAAGTCATTCTCAATCAGAGAATAAATAAGAACAGATTAAATATTTACATTAATTGCTCAGATGATGTGATAAAATGGAAATTTGATTTAAGGTAAAAGACTTGCACAACCACAAATATTGACATTATTCCATTTAATTCACTACAAATGTAATATCTGGCAAAAAACTGGTCTGTCTTGGAAAGGTCTGTCAAAAAACAAAATTTCAAGACACCAAGTAAACCTTGCAAGGCAAAAAATTATTTTAGTACCATCGTCTGGAAAGACAGACAGTCTACACTGCAACCCTGAATATGTCCTGGTGTTTCAGATGAACAGATGAGCCAGCAGGAAAAATGTTCACATCACAACACACACTTTCCCATACAACAGAGCCACAAAAGCATCCTGCTCATATAGATTAACCCAACTGTCCTGTCTCTGTATTAGTGTTTTAGTTTATACAATGGGTGCACTTATTTAAAGTTTCCAACCACATTTTGGTACAAACCATGCAGCAGAGTGCACAACCCAAGTACCCTCTGCAGGAAACTGAAGATGTGCCCTCAGAACATACCTGATGCACTCCCAGCAGTATGGGACACTCAGGCCACTGCTCTCTGAGAGCCAATCTGAAACATCTCCACTTCTCCTTCTAGGATTGTCTGAACCCTTGTTACAAACTGTGTTGCTTAAAACCTGCCCTACTGCACTGCTTTGCTAAGATACACGAAGCCAAGAACAGCCACATCCTCAGCAAGTGTAACGGGCAAAGCACAACAGACTTCAGTGAAGATTTCCCACCTCATACTTCCTGAAGATTAGGTCCTTGGCCAATATCATTCACCCCTCTTCAGTTTGAAATTACTTTATATTTGGCTTTAATATTGTATGGGTTGCTCTGTTCTTATGATCAAGTGCTAGACCTACTCTTCTCTTCAGCCTCTCCCTCTCCTTCAGCGTCAGGGTGTCAGCCTTGGCAATCACAGGGACAATGTTGACTTTTCCATGAAGAGCCTTCATGAATTCTACATCTAATGGCTTCAGTCTGCCAACAAGCAGGGGAAAAAAAAAAAGATTTAAAATAGGCACATGGTCTTGTATAGCTTGTTTGGTTAAGAGACCAAATCTATTAAAAATTATTTATTCCAAGTGTCCACATAAACAGTATTTTCATAATAAATTAAGCCATTAAGTTTAATGCTCTTGTTCATCAACTTGATTGTGCAAAGTTTAAATTGCAATTAACATTGTCACTATATAATGAAGCGGATATTAAAAGCATTTATGTTCCTGGGTGATAAACAATGCAGTACTGACTGCTTTGAAACAATATTAAATGCAAAAGGGGACAAAGTAAAGGCAAGCACTAATCTCCAAAGACTGTTTTAATTGCACTGGCTAACTGACAGGTTGGTAACTCAATTAACATAACTGTTAAGCTACCAGTTCAAGTAATGAAGACTTATGAAATGCTATGAAGGTACAACACCCAAAAATACAAAAGCTTGAGCTTTTTCTTACCCATGCCCAAAAGGAGAGATGAAGTAGAAGCAGCAGTGGACTCTGTTGTCTATAATGTGGCGCCTGTTCAGACCACTCTCATCATGTAGGTATCGCTCAAACTGGTTGTCAATGTAGTGGATAATTGTTTTGAAGCTGTGGTATGGGAGGGGGAGAAAGACAGGCATCTTACATCAGCTTTAAATAATAAGGAAAGAATCATGAAAAGATAAGAGAACAGAAGGAAAAAAATTTATTTAAAACATTATCGTTACAAAAAATTCAACTTCCTACCATTTTATCTAGTACTGAGGAAAAATATTTTGATAATGCAAAAGGGTGTTTTCATAACAACCACCAAGTGTCAACTTATACCTAGAGCCAACTCCAAGTGTTACTCTGTTCACTGGATAAAAAGTTTAAGTGCAAGCTCAGGAAAAAAAAAAAAACACTCAGTGCCGAGAAAACACAGGAACAGAAGATTGAGGATTTTTCTGCCTTTATTTCTGGGGGTAGGGGCTGAAGATTTGTTTTCAAACCAGTTGACAAATGACATATCCCAGATATCCTCTTGATTTACAGCCTTGACCCTACAGCCAGGTTTCTATAGTTATGAAAATTGTGGTATTCTAGTCTGTTTGAATTAAGTACAAATACATTTGCAAGCCATGCACTCAAGCATCACATGATTTATTAAGTTATTTCTGTTACCTTACACAGTTCTTTTTGGTTGGCAAAGAAAAATAATTCCTACTTAGTTCAAGGCAATTTAAAATATTCCCTACAAAGAAGTAAATGAGGAGAAAATCTGATCACATAGATTAATCAGACAGAGAGCAGTGACTAGAGAGAGAGAAAAAAACACAATGCATAATTAAGAAGGTCATTTCAAGCTATTCCAGGGTCTGCAGACACCTGCAAACACCATTAATATAAAAGAACACTTTATATTACGTACTGCAAAGGAAGGGAAATGAGTAGCTGACGTAGATAAGGTTAGGCAGATGATTGTGTATCATGAACATGTCTTAAATTACTCAAGAAAAAACTAAGCAGAAAGCTTAACTTGAGAAATAGGAATATTCATATTTCTGTTGCTGAGAAAGCACAAACTTGATGAGATACACTTAAGGAGGAGACAGAGCTGATAACAGAAAAGGAAATTAATAATTGGAAAATGAACACAGAATGCTGGCAACCTCTGCCATAGGCAGCAGCGTTTGACCCAGGGCTGCATGGCTGCAAAGGAGATAATAAATGAAGGTAACAAGAAAGATGGAAGAGATCCTGAAGGGAACTGGCTTCTCCAAAGCTAAGTAAGTTTTTGGACTGAGAAGGAATAAATCCACAGTAGAATATACATACACACATTTATACCATTGCAAGTTTCGGCTGTTCTAAGTCATATTACAGAAGACAACAAAGGAAAAAACGGAATTTACTGGGTTTTGACCTTAGTGCTACTCATTAGGAAACAGAATCTTAATACCTAAACATGCAGAAATACATCAATATGGTTTTTGTTCCTGTTCATTTTTGATACTTCTCTTAGCTGGTAAAAGGTAACAAGACTGAAGACAAATACTAGGACAGAAACCAAACACTAACAATGGCAAAGAACTATCACACATTTCTCTGGCAATGTAATTAGTTTACGTGCAGTTTTCTAGGTCTAACAGCTACAATTTTCCCTATAAATATGGTGTTAGTGTCCTGTACCTCCTGACTTCCGGGAAACACCTGGCTTACACCACAGTGCTGTCATTACTTAGCAGATAGCACATCCTGTATTGTAACAGCAAATAACACAAAAGCTGCATTTAAACCCACTGGGGGAAAATGAACAATATTATCAAGCTGCCAAAACCCACAAAACATAACCCCAGCCAGTTAAAAAAAAAAACCAAAAAAAAAAATTAGCAGCAGCCAAAGAGCAGACAGCAGCTATCAAAGAATGACCTGGGCCACCACAAGCAAGATGAAATAAAGTGTGATCAGCAATATCCAACAAGTTTACCTGTAGTCTGTTTTTGTCAACCACTTTTTTGAGGCCAGATATCAAAGCAAATCTAAGCATCAAGCAATTTTTTTCCTCCCCTGATCAGATTCCCTCTCTTCTCATGAAAGTTGTTATTTTAAGGACATGCTTCTCTCATGATCCCAATGTACTTATTTACACATGGAAAGAAGCCGAATGCGTCAAACCTCCCACCATAAAGAATTCTGCTGTTCTCCAAACACACCCTTAAATTGATGCCATGAGCAATACTAGGTGTGGGTCTGATTCTAGAATACAGAACTCCAGCCAGCACTAAAGCTTCAAGCAGAATCTTAAAAAAATCACCATGGTTAACTGTGGTTCACCTCTGCCTTTCCTTCCATATTGCTTTAAGTGCAGTAGCATCCAGAAATCAAAAATTACTTCAGAAAATGTGTTGCTCTAAACCTATAACAAATAATTTCGCAACCCAACACTGCTGTTTTTCCAATCCAGTAGACCCCCTGGACACATTCCTAGCAGCACAAAATCCTTTTTCTTTTACACAAAATACTCAAAAATTTACCTCGGCTCCCATCCATGAAAGTCAAACTAAAATTTAGTCCTTTCATCAAGGCACAGAGACTAAAAGCCATTAGGGAACTGCTCAGGAGAAAGATATTTTAAAAACTCCCAGTGGTTGCTGTCTCCTAGAGACACCATGCCAGTTTGATTTACCTGTTTTCAAAAATAGCCTTAGTAAAATTTGTCACCTTGAAAAACAAATAGCCTGCACAACTTGCAGCCTTCGCAAAAAAAGGTGTACCACGAACGCAGTAAATGCTCCTGAACACAAACATAAGTTCAAGTTCAAGAACATGAACTTGTTCTTTCCTCTGAACTACCAAGGAAGGAAGGTGGTTGCACTGGGTTAGTGCTCACTACAGTTCAAAACAAAGACTCTGTCCATCCAAGTCTCTGAGACATCCTGTAAAGATTAACAGACTTTGTCAAAAAGACACTTGCCATAGCTGAAAGGCTTTTCATGTGACATAAGCAGACTAAAGAAACACCATTAACTGCATCTTTTTGTTTTGTAGGATGCAAGTACTATTTGTTCCTGTAGTGTATTTGATGCTTCAGACTTGTCACAATTACGTATAAACTGTTCTACTCAAGCCTGAATTACCACTGAATGATTCTATTCAGAAAACCTCCAAAAAGAAAGGGGAAAATCTGAACACGTAGGTCTCTAAGAAACATCTGAGCAGAATAAACAAAGGCCATTAGAACACAATCAACAGGAAGAGCTCTCTATAATACAATGCACAGGCTGCAGAGCTCTCAGCTCCAGCGGAAGGAAGCTCTAGTCAACAGTGCACAAAATAAGCAAGACCATGATGCAGCCCAGAAAGATGTCTTTGAGCTATTCCAAAAGTTCAATTTTTTTCAACTTACTAAAGTAGGAAAAGTGAGAGGAAAACAAAAATCTCACTAGAGCTTTTTTTCAGACTTTCATTTAGTGTATTACAGAACTTCACTGCCTTCGCTTTTGCTATGTTCCTACACCTATACCATAGAAAGAAGAGAAAAACTGTCTGACAGTGTCTGACAGACATTGCAGATACATCATTCTGTCAATGAAAGACTGCAAAACATTCTATTAGCATTATATATGTCTATTTTATCTGCTATTTGTCTCTTTCCTGGCCTTTAACTTATAGTGAAGGACTCAAATAAACCTGTATTAGCTTTATGCTCTTTCTCTGCACAGTGATCCTTGTTTGCCTTGGGATTACCACCACCACCTCAAATAAAGTGTCAACAAAATTAACAATTAAGTAAAATAAATGTTGCTAGCACTTCTTAAAAGACAACTGAGTGAAAATCCAAAGTTTTTATCCACTGAAACTAGAAGCATCCCAGTAAGGATATCTCATCTTTATTTGAAAAAACTCATCAGCTTTTCACAGTTAAAGAAAATTGCCTGAATGTGATTATTTGGAAATTACATTCATGAACTTAGTAATTCTAACTATGTTACAATTATTTTCTAGCTGCTTTATAAATGTATTTCTTCATAATCATTATACTGAAGCAATTGTGTATATTTTTCAATGTATCTGCTGACAATTACTTCATCCATTAAAGATTGTTGGTGATATTTAGGCCAGAGAGAGCCAAGTGGTAATTTCATCATAAAATACACCAGTTCTACCCAAATTGCTGGTAGTACATGTAGAGGACAGAGAATGAAAAGAACTGTCTTAAAAACATGGAAACTGGACAGCCCAGAGACACAGAAAGTAAAAGACAAAAAGTTTCCCCCCACCAGAATTTTGTCCTATTGGAGTGGCCATAGAGGCAAAAAGCTGACTGCAGTGCTCAGAGAAATGTTTTGAAGGAGAGGCTGTTAATTTTGAGGCAGAGTCATAGACACAGCCTACAAAACTTTTAAAAACATCAAAAGTGGTTAGAAAATTGAAACTGGAAGTTGTAGAAAGTACCAGACACACTAGACCAGTGTTTGTGTAAGACACAGACTTTATTAACAAAGCAGCATTTACACACATACCAGTCCTGGCTGTTAATGGCATCTCCATATCCTGGTGTGTCAACTACAGTTAAACGCAGCTTCACCCCTCGCTCCTCTATCTCTACTGTAGAAGCTTCGATTTGAACTGTCCTCTCTATTTTCTCTAAAATAAAGGAACATTGGGATTGTTATTTGTCTATTGATTCCTGCAAAGACCCCCACAGGAGAGAGAAATAGAGGAGGAACTGCAAGCTCAAGTGTGCTGTAACCTACATGACATAAAATATTTTATCAAAATACACAAAGTAGTAAGCAGAATTTAACATCATGTTTGTGTAAGTAAACAAGAAACAATGAACTAAAACATAGGTTTACTTATGACAATATGCAAAAATAAAATCATAACACTCAAAAGCACAATAGATTCTTTATCAAAAAGTTATTTACACCTCTAAACAGGATTTAAGGCACTACAGACAAAAAGCAGTGAGAAGAAATGGGGATTAGAGCAAAACCACATTTAGGTATATTGATACCTAAAAGGTGCGAGAGGTGTTTTTCTAATAGAATTGATAGAGAAACAAAAGCTGTTTTTGGAAGGAAAACTAAGTAAGAAAATGACAGCTCAACAAAACATAATTTAGAAAATTTAAGTACAGCATGACAAAGTGGAGTAATGGGTGAAGAACAAAGCAATATTAACTGAAAGAACATGAAATTTTATAGGGTGGAATGTGCTGGAGGAACTGCAAAACCACATTTACCTGCAGCTCCAGGAATATAACGTTCTGGATAAAGATCAGTCAGGAACAGACTGTTAATTAAAGTGGATTTTCCTAAGCCAGACTCACCTACAAACAAAATAATTCAGGTTATTAAGCATATATACTTTTTACTCCAAGATTTTTAAAGCACCTTGTATTTCTCCAAGCCCACATTATGGAGGAAAAATAATTTGTTCATCAGGATCCACCCTAGCTTTTGATATCAAAACATCAAAGGTTCAGCTAAGCACTTTGAAAACACCGGAAAAACAAGCCTACAGTGTTTTCATAAATGTTACATGAAAATTATAAGTTTACTGTAACCGATGTCACAATAAAAGCTGAAAGGTCATACAGCACTTGGACTATAGATCTAGAGAGGGTAATTACAGCTTTTATCATTTAGACTTATCAAATCGAGAGCTGTAACTCTCCTGCTGAAAATTTCTGAGAGTTTGAAGGTTTTCCTAAGTTAGAAATTGAACCTGGAACACTGCTGGGAAGATAAATGAGTAAAGCAATCCCAAACTAATAGTCAAGTTCTGTATTCTTACAGTTAAGCTCGTATAGGTTCTATGAAACTGAAAATCATAAAGCAAATTATTCAAAATTCACCTGAGAAGTAATAGAATTATGAAACTTCAAATGATACAAATCTTGTCCTACATCTAAGTAATGGAGTTATACATGTAAATTTAACTACTAAATTTGACTTTCAAAAAATCACTTGTTTCCTAACTCAAGGAATCAAGGGAGTCAGCATTTGGACCAGCTGGCTGTATTATTTTAGACGCTACAAACCTGATCTTAGAGATGAAAAAGTTATCTGTATTTCTCATCACAAACTACAAGACACAAGAACTCTTCAATTATCACAAATTACCTATTTATCTCACAAACACTGCTGAACACTGTCACGAAGTAATCCCAAATGGTACCACAGAGCCCATTTTCACTTTTCACTAACTGCTACAAAAGGGTAACAGTACTGTGGACTCCCTTTGCATATGCACACCATCAAACACCATTTAATGTAAACTAAATTCAACACATCACTTGGAAGATGTGTGCCTACAGGACTCTCCATCAAAGAGACTCAGAGGTGCTCATTGACAGAACAGGCAAATTACAGGTTTATCTCTGACACCAGAGTGAGTCAGTACAGAATAGCAGAAAATACAATAGCAGCATCACCGTTTCAACAGCAAGATATTCACCACATGCATTCATGCTTTCAGTGGGGAAACAAGTAAAAGAAAGATTAAACAACTACCCCGTCATCTGACGATGAATCAAGAATGCAAAAATGTCCTGTTGGCTCCAAGTCATCATCTTTAATCACTATAAATACTCCCTCCTACTAAACATGACAAAATAGTAACAGACATAATTAGAAAGTGTATAGAGGTTCAAAGCTTTTTCAACTGTGTAACAGTCCATTGCTAAGTAGAAGATGTATACATTTATGTGAAAGAAATGTTGCTGTTGTTGTTGTATAACAGTCAAAAATACTGAAAGAACTCACCAACCACCATGAGTGTGAATTCAAAGCCCTTCTTCACAGATTTCCTGTGAACCTGGTTGGGCAGATTAGCAAATCCCACATAGCCTGCCGAGTCGGAAAACTGACAAGAAAACAAAGGTTGAATATAATAAATGAAATCTCTTTCCCCCTAAAAGCTGAAAAAGAGCTTACTTGATTCTACACAATAAAGTGTAGGGGTATATAAAGCACAAGGAAGAACAGAGAATGAAACAATTTTTGCTGCAATAGCAAGGCAGACCTTGAAAAGGCTCATTTCCCAGGCAGGCTGATATAAATAAAAATCAGATAATTACCTCGAGCTAAACAAACAAGTCTCCCCTTGCATAAAACAAAAATAAAAATATGCAAGCTTGCAAGAACACACTGTTATTAATCTTAAGAAATAAATACAGCTCAAAATAAAAAATTCTGTTCAAGTTTGGTGTCTGCTGCTACTATCTTCCATAAAAATAATGCATACACTTACAGGTAAAAAACAAGAACATTGGACTAATGGGAGGATTACTGAGATACAATCACACAGAGATATATCTTTTGCTAGTTAAGTTGTTCACCTATCTTTACAATCTCTAACTTCTAACACAAAAGCAGGAAAAAGAAACATGTCTGAAAAACTTATCAAAGAGATTTTGGCTATAAACAGGGCAGTCTGCTCCACCATCTGCTACCCATTGACTGAAAACCTAATAGGAGCCTAAATAAGAACTCCAGCCACCTGATTTAGGGACCTATGGGCCACCTGGAACCAGATGTCTTCTTCACAGATGAGTTTATGATGAGAACAGGTTTTTTATAATGCCATACACTTCAGTGGTGTGGGAGGACACAAGGGAAATTACTTAAAAGGTATTTATTTATTTGCTAACAATCCTTTAAAGCCCATCCAGGTGGGCAGAAACACTAGAAATTAAGGTTTGTTATATGAAATTTCCTAGGTGAAGGTACCATTTTAACTTTGTAAGCAGAGACTGAATGTCTGGTGAACACCAGCAAGTCTATCACTAGGATCACATATAATCTCTGCTTCTACTAAGCAGTTCCTTTTAAGAAACACATCTGAAGCAATAAGGTATTATTTATTCACCATTTTAGCACTTCAGTAAAACTGCAAACATTTTCAGAAGTTCAACAGATTCTAGACAAAATTTTGGCTACACAGCCATCTCTTTACCTTCACTTTTTCACCTGACTGAGACATGTTTCTTCACTTCAAGTTTCAGACACTAGAAGAAAAAAAGCCATAGCGCATATTAGCTGACTTGAAAATTACATTATTTTCAATTTTGAACTGATCAATTGCATGATTTTATTCTAGTAGAATCTAGTAGAATGAAATGTCACATACTTAAGGATTACCAGAACAAACAAAACATAATCAAAATATCTTCCTTCTGAAATAAATCACAAGAGTACTTAACATAAATACTTAAAATTTTCAAAACAGAAATATTTCTTTAAAACTGCAAAATATTAAAATCTACTATCATAACAAACTTTCACCCATCCTGCCTTTATAAAAGGATAGTTCACAGATAGGCGAATGTAACGCAAATGTTGTCCAAACACTACATTTGAGAATTTTTACCACTCCAAAAATTCTCATGAGAACAGGACACCTACATGATTCCCAGGTAAAGGTCAGAACATAACATTATTTTCAGTGACTCAAAAGTGCTATTGATGATTAGGACAGTACACTTGGCTAACCCATGCTGGACACAAAAATTCATGCCAGTGTGAAGGACTATCAAAAGAGATTCGTTCTTTAGTTTCAGACACCCAGAACAGCTGGACTTTGGCAAGCCCTTATCTCTTTACTCAAGGATGTTAGCTCTGTTATAGATTAGTTATCAGGGCAATAGCAAGGCCCTTTCATTTAGAGCAGCCCCAGAGCAGGGACAGGAAACGCAGAAGCGGCAGGAGCACTTCACAGCTTGGTTTGTTGACAATGCAGCTCTTGGCCTGGGAAAGCAGGGAAGTGACCTATGCAGGCACCTGTGTGTTCAGACTTTCCTGTTGGGTAGCACGAGTCATTTTAGCAGGATACAGTCCAGTTTCTGACACTGGCAGCTTGACAGTCAAATCCTGGCAGAGATACACCAAGCTCTGGACTGAAGGAAAAGTCCAAGTTAGCGTAATTGCCGCTTAGAGTTTGAAAGAAAACAGATCTTCAGGTCCCATGGTATTTCATTTGCCCTGCAGCAGGCATTTAAAGTCTGGGCAGCTGTGCAAGTACCAGCTACCCTATAAGCAAGGAAAGTTGTTTTTTTCCTCCTCCAACTACTTTTCCTCCATACCCAGCTCATTTGATTACTAATGAAAGCCCAATGCATTGTCGCCTGGAAAATAGGGAGGTCCTGATTCTAATCATCTTCTGTCAGCCTCTAATTGTGTATTCCTCAAAAACATACTGGAAAACACCCCTTGAGAATGGTTTTGAAAATCAGAGCTTATTTTCCTTTGACCAGTATGCAAAAGCTCATTCCAGCCTCCATTGTCACACATCTTAATGACACACAGAATCGCACCGACAGAAGTAACTCATTGCTCTGTTGACATCTTGTTTCTAAGTTTGGAAACCTCTTTTGTCACCTTGTCAATAAAATTAGTAACATAGTTCAAGAGTTTAGAAAAGCTCATAGTTACTGAGACCCAATGTAGATATACCTGACCCATTTTTCACAGTAATGCTGAGGAGAAGTCAACTAGGCCCACTGTCCATAGATAAGACAGATGAGGAAATTATTCAGATTTCAATACGTATGGCAAATTCCCTACTTCTACTTTAAACTGACCGTATAGTCTCATCCATTGCAGCATTAATCAAGTTATTTGATTGAAAAGCAGAAGAGTAAAAATTGTTGCCAACTGATTATGACACACTCAGCTTCAAAATTAGTCTGCCATCTCATAAAGAGCACTTTTCCATAAAATCCTCTGTTCTACAAATACAGCTTTTACAAAACCTGTTTCCTACAAGGCAAACCACATCACCTTGTGTGTCTGACCAAAAAGTTGCTGTAGGCAAAGCAACAGTCCAGCTGCTCTGATCACATCATGACTGCAGCTCACACTTCCAGTTAGTAATTTCCCAATGTCTTTTGTTAGACTAGAAATGTGCTAGCTAAAGTTACCTCAACAACAACAAAAAAGCCCCTAGAAACACCTGCTGTTCTACAACACTTAAGGCACCGGGGTTCCTTTTGGGAGCTCAGTTGCTCAGCCTTGACATTTTGCAATTCCTAATGCTGCCCTCATGAGGTTTCCTCGAAAATTATTCCACCAAACAACTTCCCCAGACGACCACGTGCTACCTTCCCGAAGCTCTACCAGACAGTACAAATCAAAACCTCGGAATTAACAAAATGCCATGGGTTAAATCTTCTTACAGCACCAAAAACCACAACACTCTCAGCACTGCTCACAAGCGAGAGCTTGGCACTGCACCAGTCCCCGCTGCGCGCCAGTGACCACAGAAACCCACAGCTCTGTCTGCACACAGCTGACTCAAACACCAAAACAATGTAAAGCTGAGTCTCTGATAACACCCTGAGTAGTTCCCACACCTGGAAATTGTAACATTTAATTTCCTATCAATTGTCCAGAACAAAATGTATAAAAAAGCCTCACAATAAGGCAAACCACAGAAAGAGCTGTATCTGTTTTCTTTAGATTTTTACTCTTTCAATCAGCATGAGATAAGCAAAACAGCACATACAAAACAGTTCAAGGAGAAAGGAACAGGTAAGATCCATTTGCAACAACTTGCAAAACCAGTGAAACTTTATCTGTAAATAATGCTGGGCCCTACTTAGCAGGCCTAGCAGAAAAAAATGGACACTGTGCTACAGCATAGGAATGTCCAAATCTGGTTTTGAACAGTGGACAACATAATGAAGTTTCATTTTGGATCTAAACAAATTCCTATCCTGAACTATATGACGTTGGCAAAGTAAAGGAGCAAAGTGCCACTGAGTTAGTTCAGCTGCAACATGCCATCCCACCATCCTCTGCTAAGAGCAGTATTCTGCTGAGAGAGAAAGAGAGGGGAAGGAAAATGGGTCATTTCCTTTGTTCCTGTCAGGATGCAAGAAGTAAACTGTGAGGAACAGGCAGACTGGGAGCTTCTTAATAGGAACCAGCACAAAGAAAGCACTACCGAACATGTACAAAGAGCATGTCCATATAAGGATATCAAACAACATTTTCAGATAATCACTTCAGCATGACCTTACAGCCATGTCTACAAGCAGAACAGCCCTTCTGATTTCTCAAATGAGGCTTCTTTCTTTCCATCACAGGCTATACAACTCAGATACTTTTTTGGTAATACTTAATAGCCACAAACAGGAGTTAAGATTTAAACAGGTTTCCCATTGCTGGAAATGGTCTCAACAACATCAGCATTCTGAAGTCACTTTTCAGACTGAAAGCAGACAGAAACACCAGGATATGTCAGTAAAACAGCAGTATTTGTGGTATCTCACTAAAAGAACTACAATACCCGAGGAAGAAATGTCTAATACTGAGTCACATCAATAGTAATAGAAAAAACTGCACAATTCTGTGAATCATTGAGATCTAACAAGTGTGTCCAGCACAGCCTGTTCTGTGTGCCATGCTTTGTTCCTGGCATCCCTCACCTCCACTGTGGGAAACCCCCTCTCCTCGCTCCCTCTACATCAACAATCCCAAGTGATTTCATTTTTCCTCATTAGAAATAGATACTATCTGTTGAAGGAATGCTTTTTTATGCACTAACAACTCTGCTTTACTCTTATTCAGGAAAATTACTGTATCACTTCCACCAAACACAGAATTTACAGAAAATGCAATAACCCAGCAGTGACAGACCACACTAAGTGTGAGCCACTGCTCTGGCTTGGAACTGATGTTCAGAGCTTATAAGTTCTGCAGACTTCCTTCTGGTATTGTATTTGAAAAATACCAGATATATTAATAACATTAATAATAATATAATACCAATTCTGGTAATGCATTTGAACCAAGGAAACTGTACAGGGATTAGTACTGGGAATGCATCAAGATTTGGAACATGCCTGTGACTCAACAGCACACATATGCACAGCAAAAGGAACAAGGACTAAGCAAGAGTTCAACCACCTGTATGAGCACTATTCTTAAAAGGGCAAGAAAAAGCAACACACGAACCTAAAGCTCTAATCCTAAATATTTTATTTAAAGTTCAATTTCAACGCTAACATATGACTCTAAACAACTTCCTTTTGTACTGTTTTTTCAATGAATACAGTCACTTGAAACGCACAAAGGAGACAGTGATAGTGTTCTTGTAAATGATCAATTTTAAGGATGATGTTGTTTCTATGCAAGCAGCTTTTGACAGTAATTTTGCCGAGTTACGGTGTCAAAAAGCACTGTTAAATGGACCTATATTGTGAAAAACAAGGGCTTTTTCAAATTAAAAAGATAAACGTATCAGCCGCGACCACTCATCAGGAAATAAATACTCAGCTCTGCCTCACACCCACAGAGCTTAAATATAATGATGTACACATTGCCAACGGACAGCAAACTGGTAACTTTGGATTTAAATAATTTCCAAGTCATGCTTAAGTCTCACGATACCATGAAGTCTGTGACCTACACGTGAACAATAATTAAAGAAAAAAAAACAGTAAAGCACGGGGTCGGTCTGTTGCCAAAGCAGGTACACGTCGCTCTGCGCATCCCCCGCCGCATCCCCGGCTCCCGGCAGCCGCAATCCCATGGTGGGTGCCGCAATTCTGAAAGCATCCGAGGAATGCCTAGTGGAGACAGCACTTCCTGCTCCATCCTCTCCTCGCATCTCCGGCTACCCCAGCACCGCGGCCTTCTGCACATCCCAAATTAATCCTTGCCTTGCTTTAAAAACAAATCAAGGTGTGCACGAAACGACCCGACCGCGGCGCTTCCGCCCCGGTGCACTTCTCCCGTCCCCACACACCGGCTACACAAACCCTCCGCAAGCGGAGGCGGGACGCAGGGCCGAGGCCGTGCCCTGCTCGGGGGAGCCCCTGGAGCGCTGAGGGGGCGGAGGCGCCGCCGCCGCGGGGGACGCGGCCCCTTCCCGGCGCTCACCTGAGGCCGCGGCCGCTCCCGCCGCCAGGCCGCGATCCGCCGCTCCGCCCCAAAGCCCTCCTGCATCCCAGCAGCCACCGCGGCACAGCGCCCGCCTACCCCGCGCCACTCTATGGTGCGGGCCCTGCCGGGGACAGCAGCGAGAGGCGGCTCCGGGAGCAGCGAGAGGAGGGACAGAGCGTCCCCCGCCCGCCCCGCCGGGCGCGGCCACGGCTGCCCGAGAGCCAGGGCCACCGCCAAACCGTGTTCAGAAGTGCCACATCTACACGGAATGGTTTGGTTTCTGTTTTCTACCCAAACATCGTTGACTTTTGGGATTCCTCCACTTACAGCGGGTTTTAGCAATACTTCTCTGTGGAAAACCTGGCTGGTGTGATGGCCGGGGGGAAATGGAGCTTAAACTTTATGCTGTTTGACTGTAATGCAGTATGTAACAGCAGCATGGTTGGATTGCAGATGCTCATTCACACATGAAGCAAATTCCTCTCCCGAACATTGTACAAAAACTCCAAGTTTTACTTGCACTGTTCTCTCCCCTCACGCCTTTCCCTCTGGCTCTGTGAGGGCCTTGGGCGCTGTCACCGCTGAAGGGCCGAGTGGGATTCTGCAAGTTCTCTGAGGTATCAGGGACTCCAGCAGGCAAACCTGGAGTGTAAATGATACCTACAGTTAAATTACAGAAACAGATCACTTTTATCATAGGGAAACAGTTACATAGTCCAAACTCTAAATGCAACACTGTCAAAACTAAAACCCATATTAACAGAAGTACCAGAAAGGCTTTTTCCAACCTTCCAGCTGCAAGAACTGTGTTCAGGAAAATTCCTAGACATCCATCCACACATTTTGACAGGGTAGCTTGTACATGTGATATAGCAGCAAATCTTTTGACTTAAAATTCAGAATACCAAGAAACACATTTCTGTTACATCTCTATTTTCCCATCCATTACGCAAACAGGGTTGGAGCTCACAACAGGAAAATGTGGAAATTAAACAAATGCTGATGAAGGCAGACTGGCATTATTTGCAATTCACATTGTGCTTGTATTATCAACTGAGCACTGATGGGATCTGAGTAAGAACAAGATAAAAGTCAGTGAAAGCACAAACAAGTTCCATATCCTAGGAAAAAATGTGATGTTATAACTCAGAGTTCTTATACACACTTCCTTCCTGGAGGAGTTAAAAGATGGCATTTCAGTCTTCCTTGGAAAATAAGGTTTTATTTTAAATTAAAGTATTCCATGGATTTCTGTATAGGTCTTTTGTACTGTCACTAGAGGAACAACAACAAAACTGTGGCAAAAATTTAGTTCTTTCTAAATTAGAAAGCTGTGATGGACACACGATTTTGCACACCTGGTCTGCTATTACAAACAACTGCTTAGTATTTGAAGGAATTGTAAGAAATTGGCACAGACAATGCTGAACTACAGAGTGCCATCAGCACCAAGACAAGTAGAAGTTAGTGCTTTCTCATGACTGTCACTCCTTTGGCAGGATTTAGTGCAAGAGGTGAAAGAGTCTCCAGAAATTTCAAACCCTTCACTATTGAGGCATACCAATAATTCTCCCAAGTCATGGCTGAATCAGATCGCTGACCAATTGTCACACAAAATGTTCAGGGAAGCCACAGTCCTCCCAAAGAAGTCTCATGACGCCAGAAAGTGACATAAGAAAGGGCACCTGGGGTAAAAGCAGAAGTCAGTCCTAGCCAGTGCCCTGCCCCTGCAGTGCCCAGGAGCAGATGCTTAGGAAAAGATAAAAGTAGCACCGTGCCTGTGTATCCTCCCAGCTTCCGGCAATCTGGAGCTCAGCAGCTTCCTGAGCCAGAAGTTTTATCTTGATAGTTCTTTCTTCCATGAATTTTTCTTCTTGCTTTTTGAAGCTATCCCAACTTCTGGCATTAAAGAGCATCCTGTGACAATGAGTGTTACAGTGCATTACTCACTTGATGAAAATGTACTTTTGTTACTTTTGAAACCTGTTATGAGACTAGTTATGAAACTGCAGTTCACAGGAATGCCAGGCGGCAGAACTGGAGCTGTTTGGGGTGTGTGACTGAGAAATGCTGCACTGCAGACACCTACAGCAAATGCAGCCCCCCAAACACATGCTGCATGTTTTTTATTTCTCACAGCAATATTAGCAGAGTTACAAACAGAAGAAGTGCTTGTACTGAAGAACACTAGTTAAATAGTCTATAAATACTCATGCTGTGAACAGTCTGACTGTGAATCACTCATTCCCACAATTATTATTTTTGAAAGAATTTTGTTTCATTTTCCCCTTGGAATTTCCAATGCTTTTTCTTAAAGTTCCTGATACATCAGGGTTTACACTATCGAAAGCACGAAAGTCCTTCCTTGAATTCAAATCTCAGCTTTGTATAGTCACATCTTAGTAAGTCAGAAATACCTCATACATTCAGAAAATACATTATGTCTTTTGTTCCAGTTCTTACCAGAGAGAATGGTGATACTGATTTTAATGAAATAAATACAGCCATAAACTGAAACTTGAATTGAATTTTAATAGATAGACCAACTCCACATTCCTTGGTATTACTTTCCTTAAGATATGCTGCTTAAAATGGTCTTTTTTTTTTTTTTTTTTTAATTGTGAGATCCCTTCTAACTCAATTTTCTTTCAGTGCAGTCTTTTCCTCACATAGATGAATGTTTGGGTTTGAGCCTAAAATTCTGTGTGATTGCTGTAATGGCTGCACTATAAAAGCAATTCATGGAGATATTGACTCACTGCTGTAAGACACTGAGCATCTTGAACCCTCCCAGTCCTCTCTGGAGATAAAATTGCCCAAGGGCTGATTAAACAACTTAATGATATATATCAATCCTTTTCATTTCCCTAAGATTTCAGCTTGTGTTAGATTCAAAGGATTTGTGTATGCTTTTCCAAGTTACAGTACATGATCTCAGGTCCAAACCTTTTAGGAATAAATCTGCTGCACACTGTGGGTGACATCCTCTTTTAAAGGATTACCAGAGAAAAAAGTACTTTGAACACAAATAGTGGGAATGCAGATAAAGTAATTTAGATATTCCCTGGGTTAATTGGTAGGATTTGGGTGTGCTGAAAGACAGAAATTTAAGGGAGGAGTTCTCATTGATTTGATCAAAATACTCTTTTGCATAGGGCTTTATCTACGGAATAACAGGAGAACCATTTTAACATCTCAAATTCCCTCAATTTTGCAGACATGCTGCATCAGGAGTCAGAGCTGTCGGATCCATGGAAAGGTGGTTTCACTGATGAGCCCTTCTGAGACCTGCAGCTTGGAGCTGGAGTCCAGGCAGGGTATGAACAGGAAGCCGCTATCTGTGCAGGCACCAGGATTTACTGACACAAGCTACTTTACAAGAAAATCTTCAACAGATAAGTATTTTCCCTTGCTGCAAAAAACGCCCAAGCCTCATTTTCAGTGACACTCTACAGGAAATGAAGATTGTATTTGATTTATAGTAGTCTCAGAGGAACAGAAGTGTTTCCTTTGCATTTACAAGCACATACGAGCCCTTTTCAAGATGCTACTTGTGGCAGTGAAGAAGCAACAAGAAAAGCCTACAAATGTTCTCCAGCATAAGAGACATTTTGCATCTTTTCACCAATAACAGCAATCATTTCCTCTTACTGGAAACAAAGTTCCCTTTTAAGAAGGAAATCAGGATTGACCGAACAAATGTGCACTCTTCCCAAAAGCAGAGCTTGTCTGAGGGCTGCACTGCCAAGAAGAGGTGTCTCAAACCTCCCACATCTTCTAAGCAGTGCACATTTCTTGACACACAAGATAAATGTAGTATATTTCCCATCACTAACCCTGAATAGTTTTCAGTAACTTCATGGTCGTGTCGTTATTAATTACTTTCAACATCTGCAATATATATTTAAAACAATGACATTTGTCCTTGCTGACACTGCTCTTTACAAACTGACATCTCATGTGATTTCCCAAGAATTACATGGGAAAGAGATCTACCAGGATCCTGGTACACCACAATCTCTGGAAGGAGGCTAACTCTGGAAGAGGATAAAATTAAACTACAGTTGTCCTGAAGGAAACGTGGTGTAGAATGGACCATTAGGCATGAAACAATGTGTATTTCCTATAGCTTCCTCCCCATCCTGCCTATCCAAGCTTTAATATGTTATGTTCTCAAGATCTATCCGTAGTATTAAAGAGAAGTATTTGAAGTGGCATGGCCTAAGCATATATTCAGTGTGATCTTCTGATGAATGGCATGATCAAACTCACCTACATGACATTCTAAACTTTGGGAAAGGGCCTTCATTGCCCTTAACTCCCCTGGAACACAATTAACACAGGGTTATGGCTGTCCAGTGATACCACAATGTTCTCTGCAAAGCTAAATCCAGAAAGCAAGGTGCTGAAGGGTTGGGTGCACACCAACCAGTGCAGCTCAGCTGCTCCTGACTATGGTGACTGGAAATATTCTCAGCAGAGCGTGCTTTAACAGAGAGACATGAAGATAAATTCCTACACTGAGAAGTTTCAAGTGCTGCTCCAGAAGTTTATATGCAAAGCAATTCAAGAGGGGGGATGTGGAACTTGGTTCTAATGATGGTTTACCACTAATGTTTTCCTTATTCAGTGAGGAAAGCAGCTGTAACAGTGTCTCAGCATTCCCACCATGTGTAGCCTTGGCTGCACTCAGGCAGAGGGTGTGTGAAAAGAGCAGAGACTGATATAGGGCTAGGGCCACTGTGTCTGGAAATAATGGCCACAGCAGCAAATATGTGAAGACTGGAAGCACATTTATAACTTCTTTCAGTGTTTTTTCCAGCTACAAATATCCATTTCCTTCCTTTCTTTTACCTGAGTCTAGTCATATCAGCACTGAGAGGGAACAGGGCATCCATTTCTTAATCCTGATGGGCAGCAGCAACACTTGTACTAAAAAAAGTGTTGGATTCTACATCATTAGCACCAGTCACTGAGAACACTACTTGTTCTTGCAAAATTCTGATCTGGTTTTCTCTTTGCTTAAAAGATGATCTAAGAGAAGAAGTGACAATTTTGTGTTAACCACTTCAGCATTTTTCCAAAATAAATGATCCTGAAATAAATCCTACAGTGAAATTTAGCATTCCGTTTTGTAATAACCTGCTCATTTGAGAAGAACTCATTTCCTATGTGACAGTCTTCTGATATGTCACACTGAAGACTCACTGATCCTGCTGACAAGAATTTTCTGGAGCCCTATCCTAGAATGGAATCTCTTCTGCTGGGAAAAGAATTGCATTTTAAATAAATAGTTCTTAAAGAAAGAAGTAATCTTGACTGAGAAACCCCAGGCTTTCCAAATAAAGAACAGCCTTTGCTCAACCCCTCTGTGTTTGTAGATCTCCCTGCCTTTATTTCAGCACTAATTAGAATACAAAATATGGCACAAAATCTATCGCTAATAGGATTCCTAATTCTTCAACTTTGCTTATGTCTGACCCAAAAGTTATGGTAAGCTGTCTCGAGATCATTGGGATTTTAATTAATCTTTTGACTCATACTCCATCTTATTCACATAAACAATACGAGATTTGTGCATAAGATTGATCCCAAATGTCATTTCCCCCTCTGTCTTCCAAATGCTTAATATTTTAGGGATTAGAAAGAGCAGAAACACTTAGGTAAGGGACACTCCACAAATTATAAACCAAGCGTGCTCTGCACACTACATTTCAGGTCCCCAAGACAAATCTATCCAAACACTGCTGGTAGGAGACCTCAGGGCTGAGCAAAACCGTGGCAAGGCTGGAGGGCTGGGCACAGCAGCTTTGTGCCATGGGACAGGGTTCATACACCAGGACAAGCAATGCTGGTGAGAGCCTGGACCCCCCATTAACAGCCCTCCCAGTAACTCTGTGTCTGGTGTTTGTCCTGATTGTCAGGAAAAGAGCAAAAACACAATCACCTCTAATCCCAAAGCCCCTCTTGCTATAGTATGGCTCCTGTGCAATTGTTCTCAGCTTGAATACCACTTCCGCCCATTTTCACAGGCTGTAAAGCCCCCCTATGTATCCCCTTAGAATAATTTAGTTAATACATAGCTGATGCAGAAATAGATGTAATGACAGGAATGATCATTTGTAAGAGAGCTACTTTGCTGGAAGAACATTGTGCCTTTGAGTTTAAAGGAATCCAGACTTTTCCAGCAAGGGTTTTACTTACAAGGAGGAATTTTGTTTACTTAACACTCCAAATGAAACATCATGCTGATTTGTACTTCCTTTTCAGAAAGTAGAACCTTTTCATTTCTGGGCATTTAATTTCCAGTGTTTTGACATTAACACCATCAGAAACCACAACGTGCTGAAGCTGCTGGTGTCCTCAGGCCCCCAGTAGCTGTGTCAGTGAAGGTAGCAGTAAGTCATGAAAGCAAACTTTTAGGCACTTCACACCAGTGGTCTCATTGAAGGTAGTCCGTGCAACAAACTTAGGATCAGGCAACAGAGTAATTAAAAATGGAGGTTGTTGCCACTAACCGGGATAAAAGGTAATATCTGGCGTAATGAAAAGAAACAGACAAAAGTAAAATACCAGGAATGGAAATGCCTCTAAGCAGAAAGGTTCAGTTGCCCTGTGATTATTAAGCATATATTTCCCCAGAGAAATAATTGCCTTGGATTAAGTGATTTGTAGGAATCTGTTGCTGGGTTACAGGTAGCAAGGGAAGGTGGGGTGAGGGTCGCAGAGGTAAAACAAGCCATGGGCTGGTTTCCCTTCTCAGCCCAAAGAACCAGGCAGCTGCGCCAGCCCCGTGAGTGCCTCCCAGCCAGCACAGGAGCACACACAGGCCATGTATCGGAGGAAACTCAGAGTTCCGTGCTCCAGGGCAAGTGGCAAGGGTGGGGCTTTCCTGTGCTTATGGGCTAAGATAACTGGCATTTCTCCCCCCTTTCTTAATTGTTCTTCTGTGCTGTTTTCTATATAATCATTATTATCATCATAAATACAGATGTTACTCAGTTTCAGCCTGGGCTCTGGGTTTCCTCCTGTCCACCTCTGAGATATCTCTGTCTCTGTGAATGGTTTTTTTGCACATTCTCCTCTCTCTGACACCAGGGACTCTTCTGAGTGATTGTAAGCAGCCCCAGTTTGACAAACTGCACAGCCCCAGTCACACATTCCTCCTGGACTTGCACACTGGAATTTGCAGTTTTGAATATTTGAAGTAAACTGTATGTATTTTATATCCAACTGGAAGAGGAGATAAACCCTCTGAACTCAGTTTACAAGGCAGTTTTGGTAAGGAAGACATTTTCCATGCTAGTGTTGTTTATAGCTCCTCAGGCAGAGATAATCAAATGGCTGTAGTCATCCTGTGTCAGCATGTCCAACTCCATGACGGTCCACAAGCTCCTGATGTTCTTGTATTTCTTTTTTTGGGAGTCTTGCGGCTATTTGGGTGCTTTGTGGCTTTGTGGTCTTCTGGTTGTTAAAAAAAGGAAGTGAAAGGCCATATTCAGTGTGCTGTGACCTTGTTGTCATCCTCTTGTTACTACATTGGGGTCCTCTGCTGAAGTCACCTGTCAGGATTTGCTCAGGGCATTGCTCCTTGTTACCTCAGCAGTCACATCCTCAGCTGTCAATTCATGTGATTCCTTTAACCTTGGCTGATTCTTTCTTCTGCTCCTTCTGCCTCACATGTTCACTTTTCCATTCATGCTGCATTCATATCAGTCTTAAGATTTGGATCACAAACCTCCGCATGCCACAATACCTGCTGTGCATTTTTGTACACCAGAGAAAACTGCTTACAAAGGGGCAGGAAATGTGTTCTTTTCAACTCTGATCTCCTCTACACTGGAAGGACACTCTGGGCTAACTGCAACTAAATCTAGTCAAACAAATTCAAAAGTCGTCTATAACCCTGAAACCTATTGCAGTCAAAACAAGCCTTTCTCGGGACACCCAGTGCTGCTGGTGAGGTCTGTTCTCTTTCTGCAGCTGCTGTAACTGCAGCATTCACACCACAAACACTCCTTGCCTCTGCCAGCCTTGGGGGGCTGAGATCTGCTGCTGACTGCAGGGGCTGAACCAAGGCTATTTTGCAAGAACAATCCAGGATACCAATGGTCCATGAAGAGACTGTAGCAAGTACAATGTCTGCCCGGCCTGATGATAAAACCTCTTGTAAATACAGCGTTTTTGACACGGGAGTTCAGCTCATTAACATACCACAAATACTCAAATGTACTTGAACAATTAAAACAGTAAAGTTTGGAATCTTCGCGAAAACATGCTTAAATTGTAGCTTTGCTCTTGGCTCTGGGATCAGAGCAAAGAGAGTTTCATGCCTGGGGTAAGCTAAGAGCAGTTATTCTTCCTGGACCAGTCTAAGAATCTGTCTAGTGGTACTGACAGGCGACATGCAGATCCCATATCCAAGGCTCTTCTATTTTCTGGGTGGTGCCTAAGCGTTTGATGCTGTTTTTTTAACATTTGCCTGACACAGCGTGCAAGACAGAGCTGTGCCTGTCCATCAATGCTTAGACTTCTGAAAAACGATCAATTAGACTCCGATAACAAGGACTTCCACACTTCTGGGTGCCTGTATCGGCAAGACCTCTCCTAAGATCTGGCTGCGGACTTTATCAGTAAATAGGAAATACACAGATAACGGCACTAAAAGGAATTTGAGCAGCCGAAATCCGAGACGAGATGCCTCCCGCCCCACGCTTAGCTGGGAACGGGCTGTGACCTTGCCTGCGAGCTGCTCCCGGAGCAGAGTGCCGGGGAGAGCAGAGCGAAGTTTCCTGGCTCCGGTGGGACCCCGCGAGCAGGAGGGAGGATCGGACACCCGCCCCCGGCCCCGGCCCGCGGCGGGCGGTGCTGCTGCCCGGCAGTGCCGGGCCGGGCCGGGCGGGACGGGGGCGGAGGGCGGGCGCCCCGCGGCTCCTCATATAGCCCTGCCCGCGGCCGCGGCGCGCACAGCCGGCTCGCAGCCGCCCAGCAGCGCAGCACACCCGCCGCGCCTGCCTTCCTGCGGAGCCCGTGGGACAGCGGTGGCAGCAGCATGACTTCGGCTGCGGTGGAAGTTTTGGGGCTGGGACTGGGCATCCTGGGCTGGGTGGGGGTGATCCTGGCCTGCGGGTTGCCCATGTGGCAAGTGTCGGCCTTCATCGACGTGAACATCGTGGTGGCGCAGACCATCTGGGAAGGGCTGTGGATGAACTGCGTGGTGCAGAGCACGGGGCAGATGCAGTGCAAGGTGTACGACTCCATCCTGGCGCTGCCGCCCGAGGTGCAGGCGGGCCGGGCGCTCACGGTCATCGTGGCACTGCTGGGGCTGGTGGCGCTCATGGTGACCGTGGTGGGCGCGCAGTGCACCAACTGCATCCGGCCCGGGAAGATGAAATCCCGCATCGTGATCGCCGGCGGGGCCATCTACATCCTCTGCGGGATCCTGGTCCTCATTCCGCTCTGCTGGTTCGCCAACATCGTCATCAGCGACTTCTACGACCCCACCGTGCCGTCGTCCAAGAAGCGGGAGATGGGGGCTGCGCTCTACATCGGCTGGGCGGCCACGGCCCTGCTGCTCTTCGGGGGCTGCCTCATCTGCTGCTGCTCCTGCTCCCAGCGCGACGAGACCTCCTTCCCCGTCAAGTACTCGGCGCCGCGGCGGCCCACGTCCAACGGCGAGTACGACAAGAAGAACTACGTCTGAGCGGGGCTGGCCCGCTCCGCGGCCCCGCGGGGCACGGACAGACGGCTGCGGCCCGGGAGCATCTGCGGGGAGCTCCAGCGCTCCCCTGCCTGGAGGCTTTTCTTAACGGGGACCCCCGTGAAGCGGCGGCCCTAGGCAGGGCAGCGCCCCGCTGCCCTCCAGCCCGGCTCCCCGGCGGGTCCGGCCGCTCCGCTGCGGGCAGCGCCGCGCTCGGCGCCGCCGGCTCCCGGTACTGACCGACCGCGCTGCCGACCGAGCAAAGCCCTCCGCGGCCGCCCAGAGCAGGCGAACCAGCGCGTCCCCGGCCCGGGGCGGCCGGGGAACCGAGGAGCCCGGGCGAGTCACGGCGGCCTTTACCGGGACGCCCCGTCTGGGCTTCGCCGCCGCTCCCGCCGCAGGGCCCGGCCCTTCCCCGGCGTTACCGGGACACTTGTGAGTACTTTACCGCCCGCTGTCGCTGCCGGTGCCTCGGGGCACCGCCTGGCTGCTCGGACCTGGCGTCGGGTGCGCACCGAAGCCGAGGAGCAACTTCCCATCTTCGTTCTCTCTCCCAAAAGGCTGCATCTGGCAGTTCCTGCTCGGACTGATATGGTGGGGGGGTTGATCTATTTGGGAAATTAAAATAGGGATCCTGTCCAAAACATGATACTAACCTTGGTCCTTAATCCCACAAGCAGTAACTGTTGGAGAAATTTATTTTATTTTCTTCAGTTGTTTCAGTCCCTCAGTGAAGTGTATTGGTCTGTGTGTATTTGAAACCTTGAAAGAGACTTCAGGTAGTTGCTGTAATTAAGTGGAGTACAAATCAGATAACACTAGGTTGTCTTTTGAGGTTCTTCATCTCTTCTTCTTCAGCTTATGCTCTGTTTTTACTTGAATATGAACTCATTGCCAGAATTATTCGAGGACTAGATTAAAAAATCTAGGAGATCACTATATATCCTGCCTCCAGCGGGGCCTCTGCTCCTCTCATCTGCACTACACGAGACTGGAAACATAAAAGTTGTCCCAGATACTGATGGCTGGGGGGAATGATGTCTTTGTGGCCTTCTTGCCAAGCTCTGCTTGCTGCCAGTTTTGAAATGTGTGTTCAGTGTGCACTTGGTTGGCTCTCCACCATAGTTTTGTTAACACATGCTTTCTTTCATTTACCAAATCAAGCAAAAAATTGCTAGATGAATTTTACCGAAAATATCTTGACTGGGACTTTATGCCAGGTGATCAGTTGTGAAGTCATGACTCACACAACTCCCAGCTCCTCTGCATTGCCCTAGTAACACTCTGCAGACTGGAAGGAAGATGGTTTGCTCAACATAACCAATTTTCCTGAGGTCAAACAGCTCCTGAAGTTAACCACAGTCTGACATATTAGCTTACACTTTTTCATTTTACACTGCAGAGACAAACTTTGTTAAGGGAGGGGCTTAAGGGGATGGTGTGATACTCCTCCAATCTAATTACTTGTAAATCCACACAGGATTATGCTACTGACTGTGGCAGCATCTGCATTGCCATAAGGAGATTTCTGCCAAGAGTTAGGGGGGAAATGTGCTGTTTATACTCCTCAGAGAACAACACTACGACCTCATAGGTCCTCACAGTCACATAGCAATACAGTGCACACCTGACCTGAGCATTATCACTTACAGCTATCTGATAACACCAAACTTATTGACAAACCATAACTGTGGGTCTGACAGATTTACATGGGCTCTGTTCTTGCCTTGCTTAGAAAACTTAAAACCCTGGAGGTATTAGCAATTCAAAAAGTGGAATAAGAGACTAAAGCCTTGCCCCTGCAAATTTTGATGTTGAATATTGAGCACATGATTTATCCTTTTGAAGGTAACTGCTTTTGTTCTTTATACACAAAAATAGCAGGGTCTGAGCTCATCAAAGAATACAAAAGCAGAGCAATGTCTACAACTACTTCTGCTCTATAAAGAGGTGCAGTTCTAATGCTGTCTCAATTTAAATAAAAGCTGTAATATTGTTTTTATGATGTGATATGTAGTTTTGGTACAAGACTGAAATATTATGTATTTCATCATTGCAACTTTTTAAAAAAGAGTGTAACCTTGTAAACTGTAAATGCATTTAAATGCTTATATTTTGCAAGAAATCTACCAAAGTTGGCTTGTTATATGGTTTGGTGCCTTTATTTGTTTCATGACTACTTTACTTTAAATTGTAACATCCAACTGTATTTGTCACTCATCCTCACTCAGCTCTCTGGGGTCTAGCAAATGAGTCCACAGATACTAGCCCAAATCCTGGACTTCTCTCTCTTTTGTCTCATGTTAAAGAACTAAATCCCACTGACAAAGATGTCTGCATGTCTCTCAACAGTAGAGCCTTCAGAGGTGCTGCAGAATTTGGGGTCTGACCAAAAGATGAAATCTTTCTGGATAATGCATCACTAACATTTCAAGTCAAAACTGGTGTCTTTGGGAGAGGGAGGGAAACCTACGCCTTAGAAGGGAATTTTAACAAGCCAAATTTTTTGTATCAAGGCAGGGCTGGATCCTCTTATAACCAAAACCTGAAAAAATTACACAAAGACCTCTTGGAAGAAGTCAGTGCTAACTGCATGTGCTACTAAACACAGCATCATCCTACCAAAACCATAACTTGTGGCTGAGATCAGTGGGGCAGCACTCAACAAGACTTGCAGGGAGTGGGGCCCATTTTTAAAAATATTTTTATATTCCAGTATCCTTAGTTGTTGCTGTGCTTTAAAAGATAACCTGAGAGAATGCTGTTACTGAGATCACTGGCTTCAGGGTAAAAGTCTAAGTTGGTTTTTGTTATGATTTGTTTTCTAAGAACAAAGATCTAGTCCTGAACTTAAAACCTTGGAAGTGCTCAGGATCAGGCCTGAACCTCATCCCAATGAAAAATCTATAGCACTTGTTTATTATTTTTATTTTGTATTTATGATTTCACATAAAAATAAAAACATGTAAACCTATTCCTGAACAGGGTCACTGTGTTTTGTGAAAGCCACTGGATTGTTTGGGCTCAGGAAGGTGGAATGTGATATTGGTGCTTAGAGGGAAATTACCTGGGCTACCTTTGGGGAGGAGAGCTGGCTCACCTCTGGGGAAAAAGGAAGGAAGGGCTGCTCCCTTGCAGAGCAGAGCAGAGCAGGCAGCATCTCAGCTCTCCACTGAAGCCTCAGACAAAAGAGAGCAAGTAGCAGCAGTTGGTCTTGTGATGTGAGCACATTAGGAAGTGGAGTGTGAGTCCCAGCTATTTTGGGAACAGCTCTAAGCATGAAGCTTTTAAAGCTTTCAATTTCTACACATTTAAACTAAAAGGAAAAAAATCCTGCAGCTTGGATCAGCCCCAACCTGACCTGATACCCTAATTCTTTCTGCCAACTATTTCTTTTTTTTCAAAAGTGTATTCAAGCTGGGGAAAAACATTTTCACAGATGCAGCAGAACAGAATCTAAAAAAAAGAAAACCCAAAACCAATAAAGACTGGTAAAGTAAACTATACAGCCTAATTGCTGGAGGAGAAATTTGCCTAAGTTATATGATTGCCAGGGAAGACATTAAATATTTTGCAGATTTTTTGACGAGATTTTCAAGCTTTGTTCTAACAAACTGTTGCTTTAAAAATGAAGAAAAAACATCTTCAAAGCCTTCATTTTGCAGCATACTTGCCAGCTCAGTTGAGATTAACAAAAGCTCCTTGCCACCCTCCCATTGCTATGCACATGCTGAGTTGGAAAAAGGGTGTCTGTCGGCTTGGCCTTTGTCCTGCTAAACGAACCATTTCATAGTTATGAATCTGAAAGTAACCTGCAGTTCATACCCTCCAAATCTGGTTAGATCCTGTCTGTGCAAAGAAGGGAAATGCACCAGGCAGAGGGAAAAGGAAGCTCAATCAGTCACGTTTGCTGCAGGATGTTTAAGGAAATATTTCCTTTTCCTGTACAAAGATGTTTGTTGGGCATCTGCTCTTTGAAACATACAAAACATTTTACTCTTGAAGTGAGAAAGCAGTGTAACTTCAGATTTTTATTTAAGATCTATTCTCTGATCAAATACTATGCAAGGAATTTGTTCTTTTTCCTTGGCCATCTTTCAAACCCCAAATGCAGGTCTCCTCCAACACATCCATGTATCTGTAATGCTAGAAGATAGTCCTGCCTGTTAGGAGCCACATGTAAGTGCCATATTCATGCATATATTGAACACTATATTAATGCAGTATTCAGCATCAGATGGTACCCACAATGCATCCCTTTTTGTGTGTGCACTGAAGAAGAAAATCATTAATTAAGTACACGTGTTTGAGGATTTGCTTTTATAAGTCTGCTTGGTAAAACATGACAAATATTCCTGCTGTATAAGATTAATTGGGTGAGAGCAGGTGAATTCTCTTTTCAGGTCAAATACTGCATTTGTTTTACTTGCAGCCCAATTGTGATAAGACAAATCATTGTAAAAACAAAGCCTCAAGAGGTTCTTATATTTATATTTTGGACGTGACTGGGTTCTATAACTTTTATTTCGATCAGATAATTTTTTGTGTCTGTGTGCGTGTGACTGACTGCTCCAGACTGTTCCTTGCTGACTCTACAGTAATAAGCTCTCTGTCTAGAAACCTCCTACCTACTACAACCCTTAGTTAGAAGAAAAGAACTCAACCACTGCGTCACTGATAAAACCTCCCACTGCTACAGTGAAGGCTTTGCAGTTGCTTGGATACACAAGACTTGCTTCACCTTTTTCTTGAACACAGATTAAGACATCATGAAGCAATTCAGCAGTGTGATTTGTCTGTGGCATTTGGGGGTTTTGTTTACAACACTGAACTTCCCCCTCCTTCCAAAGCTCACCATGTGGATTCAACCCAAAGTGGTACAGAGGAAGGTAAGGAGTACTAGGACTCAGCATGGAAACACAAGTGTTTCACACAGTGCTGAAGGCATCTGCCCAGGGCTTGTGCCAGCCTTCTCATCATGCTTGAGCCCAGCTGCACCCTGGCCACTCATCTACTGCCCTGAGGAAGAGCTTTGCCTCTTTGAAACTGGCACATGTGGTTTGGGTAAGCTCAGGATAATGGGGGACCAAACCACACAAACTTTACCATTTAAAATGTGAAAATACTCATCAGCATCAGAGTCTGTCTTAAAAGTGATACAGGAAACTGAATATATGAATGAGTCTGGATGTCAGCCATCCTGACAAGAATTAAGTGGTGCATTAACTGAACTTCTGGCTTTAGCTTTTTGATTTGAGAACAATAGAATCATATAGCATGATTAAAGCAAAAGAAGAATGAGCCTTGAGACAACTATCCAGCTGTTTTGGTCTCAGGCTACAAAATGAAAAAAGAAAGGGAAACACATCTCACTCCACAGGCCACAGCCTTCTCAATGAGACACACAGATCTCATTACATCAATAATGGAGAATAAACAACAAGACCACCTCCAATACCCAGTACAGAAGGACCTTGACTATCTAGAAAACCAAGCAGAAAATAGAATATTTTACTCTGATCCTCCTTAGAGCATCTTGAATGGCAAAAGCCACTCACATTGACTAAAGCCCTGGCAACAGCTGGCAGGGTATTCATAGCAGGTACAAGGTGTTCCTGAAGCCCAGCTGATATGTCATCCACACAAGTTACTTCTTCTTTTGGAAAAAATAGCCTTAGTTTGGGCATGATGAAGTGCCTCAGTGCTATCATAGAGCAACAGCAGTGGATCCATTCCTCTCTACACCCCAGCTCCAAACCCAGGATGTTCCCTTCTGGTAGATCCTCCAGGCTTTACCAGAAAGGAAGAGGGTTTGCATGGCCCAGGGAGGTGCTCTGGTGTACACAAACAAAACAGATAAGATGAAGTCTGTTCATGTTTATTTACAGTGGAGAACAAAAGTAAATGTTTAAAATAGCTGATTTTTCCAGGCAAACAACAGATAACCCTCTCAAAATGACTCTGATCACTGAGCAAGCTGTGAACTCTGTGCCAGTTGTATCATCCTGTGCATCTATCCTGCAAGGAGGTAAGTTACATATGTGCACATTTTAGGTCTTCAGCACCAGCTATGCCAGCTGTGGAAGATTTTTAGATTTTTTAAGATAAGCAGACAATTTCTACGGGTTGAACAAATGCACCAAAAGCTAGGAAATGCACAAAACCAGATCCCACAACAATTTTAATCTGGTAGCAAAAATACTTTGCTGTGTTAAATGGATGTTGGGTTTCAGCTGTTTATGTTCCTAAAGTTTCAGTGAAGCAGGTTAGCTGACAGAGCTCTGAGTGACATTCCTCTTGATTCCGTGCCAGGTACTCTGACAATTAATCTAACCACATGAGGGTAACTCTGGGCTCTGTTCCCACTCTCAAACACATTCTGAGCTGAATCGATTCCCCTCTGTCACACTCATACAGAACTCATTAGCATTAACTGTGTTTGTTATCAGAACACTTCCACAGAAGGTTAAACCTAGAGAGAATTGAGGCTCAGGTACAAAAGATCACTCAGGAAAGAAAAATAGGCACTGCTTGACAAGGACATATGTGAAATCTCAAAATTATAGGATTCAATTTCAATATACTTTCACATATTTGAAAGATTGGGACAAAAAACAACAATCACCAATTCTTATTAGCTCTAACAAGTGCCTAGCACGGCAGAATTCTTGCACTATGTATATTTTTAGATTACTCTTTGAGTTATAATGCTCTGTCCTTACTGTGTATCTTTTGTTAGAATTAGGATATCTGCTGCAGCAGCCTGGATAACCTTTAGCCTGAGCTACAAAACCTTTAACATTTTCCAATTATAACAGCAATCTTTCATTCTTTAATACAAATAAACCCAAGTGTTATCTCCACACAGAAGACTCACATGAATACCCAATGACTACAGAATGATTTCACCATTTTTTTTCCTCTATAATTTCCTGGTATTATTTCATTGGAACTGACTGCCAAGATCCAAGCAACATAATACATTTCACTGTTTACATCTACTTTATTTTTGTTATACTGTTGACATTTCAAAATGTTGACATGCAAAGCAAGTTTTAAAAATTTAACATCTACTTGAAATCCATTATGTCCTTGAACCCTTAAATTATTTTTAGGCTGTCCCGTTTTCTCCTGATTTTCTTGTCTTGACCAGCTGAGATTATCTATGCACCCAAATACCTGTCAATTTTATAAAATCTTAACTCCTACAGCTTGTGCCATGAAAGAGGAGTTTCAGTTTTCAGAAAGGTGTAAGACAGTAATGTCCATTTTCAGACATGTGGAACTAGTGTCCCCATAAATATAATCTTTGTCTACTGTAAAAGTGTGATTGGGCAGCAGTTTGGAGAGAGTTCCATTGAGTGGGAATGCCATTAAGAAGAAACTAAACAAAGACATCATTAAAGCAGTTATTCTGCAACTATAGATAGATGATATTCCCAGAAGCCAGTATCATACTGAGTCTCCAGGGGTAAAATGCTGTTGTTTGGATAATATTAAAAGAGACTTCTTGTCTACCTGGGGTTATTAATGACCACAACTATTTAAGACATCCATATCATCATTATAGTGTCCCTCCTAAAAGGAAAGCTATTATCCATGGCATCCTGCCCAGATTCCTGCAGAGCTGATTACATTCTTTAGAACCTGTACTTTCAGTTCAGTACAGCAATCCTGACTTCATACCTGGATGCTGTATGGGCTCATTTCACACTCTGAAGCTGTTACTGACATCTGTCCTAAAAGCTGATCATTGGTGGTGGGAAGAGCAATCCCTTTTTCTCCTGACACTCCCACAAAGTTGGAGATTTTTTTGCTTTCTGATGGCAAAATGTATTCACAGCCTTGCAGAAATGGCCTTTGGCAGATTGCAGTGCAAGTATTGAACTCCACTGGTGTGTAAAAACAAGCCCACTTCAAAGACAGGGTGGGAGGAGGCACTAAATTGCAAGACTAAGTTTTTTCCCCTTAATAGAGTTACTGAAATCTGAGTCAAGTTGAACAAGAAATTGAGAATTTCAGTTTTAGCACCTGTTGCTACACAGGAATTCGGACTGTGGAGGAAAGGGCAAACTGCAATCCTTCTCCTGAACCAAAAGGTCTTAGGTCTGTCCTGGCAGGCAGGCAGGATGCAGGAGCTCTTTAACTGCTGTGAAACTTCACTTTGTGACCTTGCAAGGAAGTTTGAATCAAACAGAAGGGTCTTGACTCAGAGGAGGAAAAAGGAAAGACATAACTTAGTGCTTTATAATGAGCAAAGTGGGGTAAGACCCCACACTGCTGTAGGCACCAAGCTGAGTGTCTGAGGTGACAGTGAAAGCACAGCCACTGCACACTGATAAACAGCTAACAGGAATGAGAGCCTGGAAATGGAAATGAACATACCCAGGGCAGAAGCAAAAACTAAAGAGCTCAATTAACTTAAACTGCAATTAACTTTGTTTCAGATTGTCCCCAAGTTGGAAGTACAACAGGAAAGGATTTTTTTTAACAGAGTAGAAAATAGTACACATAACACCTGTGTAGGTAAGGTGGATAATGCTCTGGACAGTGAGAGGGTTTAAAGTTTTTTTGTTCTAAAAAAAAGGATGGAACTAATAAGAGTGATTAGACACTGGATAAAAATCAGCACAAGTGACTAAATATAAAGGCCTGAGATAAGACTAGATACTACTTAGCTAATAACTAATTAATCTGTCACAGTAAAGTCCTTTTGGGTCTCCATGTCCATTTGCATGAGGTGCTCTCTAACATCCATCCTGATGAAGGAAGAAGGTGAGGCAAAAAGGAAATACAAAGTTTAATGAAAGAAAAGACCACAAAAATGTGCTGAATAACAAAAAAATGAGGAGTCATCACATTTCTTTCCTAAGGGCTGTAATCAGGGAGGAGGAGGAAGGGTAGCAGTGATTCTTAAATAGTTTCTGCCAAGTCTGTGCAGTACTCTTGGAGCCATACACTGTATTTGTATCTTTGAAAGGCTCAGAGAAGATACCTTTTCTGGAAGGAATCATTTATTGGTTACTTGAAGATAATGGAACAGATGAGTAAGCAGATATATACATACATGGAGACTTGTCAGAATGGGATATTGGCCCAGAACAAAAACAATATCACATTTACAGCCAAAATTCCCCATAAGAATTGAGATAGTTCAGAGTTTATTAGACAATCCAAGTTAAAATAAAAAGAAGACAAGTTAGTAAGACAACAATGCTGGCTTTAGCTTCTAACCATTCCAAAAAGGTATTTATCTTCCAAAGAGATCTTGTCTCCTATCACGTACTTGTGGAATGAGATGAGGGTTTTCAGACTGGGTAGGTGACCTCTGTGCAGCTGTGCTACATTTCATTCTCCCTTTTGTTGCACAGACAGTTTAGTGGGACACACTCCTGTATCCTATTCCCTTTCCCTCGTTATTCACAGCAGCAGCTTTCACTTAGCATTTCTAATAGCGCCATGTAGTGCTGTCGTTTCAGGAAATGCCTGGCTGTATTCACTGCTAAATCAAGCAGGAGTCGTGCTGGCAATTCAAGGAACACCTCATCAGAGGGAAAAAAGCAATTGCTGCTGAGCTATTGTTTTCCATTTCATTTCACACACTCAAAGAGCTGTAGTGACCACCCAGTGGGTGCCCTGAAATACAGATTCCAAGACACCTTCCTGAGCTAGAAAGGCAAACCGGATTTACTGCTTACCCTCTATTGTTACTCAGTCTCTCTTTTCCTCTTGGTTCTTTATTTTCTATTTTTGTACTTCACCCTGTCATTTTCAGTCCTTTTCACATCCCCTTCTCAGTTTTGTATGCAACTGTTGGAAAGCTCTGTCCCTTTGACACTGTGTGCCATGCTCAGGGACTTTTCTAAGGGGATACTCTACAACAGGAGCCAGCAATTCAGTATGAGTCAGAAAAATGAGTCAGAATTGAGTAGCTTTTGCAAGGAAAAGTCTCATAAAAAGGATATGTTCATTATGTTATTGTTTTAATTACTCTGTCCTTAACACTGATATCAGCTAATCTATTTACATGGCTACACAGCAAGTGGAACCAGCTGAAACAACAATACTCTTCCCCTTCTTCATGTTCATGAAACAGCACACACTGTATTTGCAATGCAGGTAACCAAATCCAACACCCATGTATGCTGTTTTTGTGGGTGTGAGCAAACTGCAGCCCAATAACAGGATAAAGAAACCTAAACACTGGAGGGAGATTCAGTCCTTTGGTAGGAAGAATTGGAGGCACTTTTGCTTAACGTTAGAGGCAGATAACACAGCGGCAGAAAAAGCTCACAAGGAGAGAAAACAGGCAGGCAGAGAGGGAAAAACTGCAGGGTGGTTTGACTTTTCCTGAGAATGTTTTAGGGGGACAGTATCTCCCTCCCTAGAACAGACATGTCTGGGAAATTCCACAAGTGTTTTACAATATGTGCATACAGGTCTCTAAAGGATTGTGCTTAATTTTTCAAAATGTAACTTTTACACAGTCCAGAAATGGTGCTGTCTGATAGCACACACTTGCAGAGCCATTAACTCTGGAGGGTAATGCATTTTACTGACAAGAGCTATAAATAATGAAGGGCATACCAGGTTTTATATTTTTAAAATAGAAAATGTTTTCAGCCATGAAGATTTTGGCAAGTGAGAAAGCTTGAGATGACAGACAACATCTTAAACTTCCCAAGGAAAATACCACAGTGTTGGGTGGTAATCTGGTCTGGCACTAGTTACCTGAACTCTCAATTATGAAAGAATTGGATTTCTAGAAATCTGGATATATTTGAAAACTCAATATTGATTTAACCTAGTAAGCAATGACTGTGTAATTGAGGCAAACATGGACAGTGTAAAATAAACACTAAACAAGCCCTGGCTCTGTTTAGAAGGCAATTAATTGAACAGTGTGGCACATACCAAGTGGCACCATGAAACACCACAATTCTCAGCTAAATGATCAGGTTGCAGAATTATATTACAGCACTAGTTCTGCAGCTGCTGAGATCTTGTTTCCATAGCAGGGCAACAGCTTTTCAATTCTGAGATCCTGTAAAAAAAAGCTCCCACATGAGTGATTAGCTGGACACCACTGAAGACCCTTTTGAGTTTCTTTGAACTTGGCAGTTACAACTGGAAAAACCCAGAACTGTTTGGAGAGCATCTCTTTTAAAAAAAAAAAAAAAAAAATAATTAATTTTAACAGCTTCCATATGATGTAACAAAGCCATTTCCAGTTAAAAGAGACTTCTCTGAAGGAAGCACAGCAGCCTTAGGAAAAGATTTATAATGCTAACTTCTTTTAAAGGTGAATGTAATCCTGTACAATAGGAAGGGGACATTTTGGTCAGTGCATGGTCTCAGAAGAGGAACTTAGCCAGGTCCCAAGAAGGTACTCTCAGACCTCAGAGCATGCTGTATTCTTGCCATTTGAGTCCTGAATTTCTACACTGACCATGCCAGCGTTCAAGGAAAACAACGTTTTATGTGCCCCTTCCTTTTAGGCTACTAGATCCAGTTAAAATTTCAGATCAGATAGTAGACCATTATTAATGGAATATTTATTTTGAGAGCCCCTTGGTGACTCCTTTCAGCAAATAAAAACATAGTAAGAGCTGACTGTCCCGGTGGATTCTTTCCAATTCAATGGCAGGTACCTCTGATTTTCCACTGACATGCTGCAAATGAATGATTAAATGAAAGTAAATTCCACTGAGCTAAATAGTGGAAAGAGACACCAACACCACAGGGACTGGAAATACAGACAAGCTGCAGCAATAAGAGGTGACTCTAAGTACTATAAAAGACAGGATCCATTTGTTGTCAGGGACTATTATATCTTTTGCAAGGACCAGAAAGGAATAATCTCAATTAAAACTGGTTTTGAAAAGAAAACGAAGGACCCAGAATGTCATGGTACTTTTCTAACACAGGCAACCTAGTCATTAATGTGAAGGAATACCCAAGAAATCATCTACAGTTCTTAAGCAAGTGGCAAAGACTTCAGAGAAGGATGTTGAACTAAGGAATAGAAAAATCCCCAGATCTCTTAATGAAATAAACTCAGATCCAGCACTGGAAGGAACTCTGTTGTGATACAGCTTGTGTATACGTTTTATTTAGTTTAGTTCATGAGGTATGATTAGGCTTGCCTATAAATTCCTATGGGATTGGTTCTAATTCTGATTTAAGAATGGCTTGTGAGCTTTCAGCTCATTGAGAGTAGCATGCATCAGCAACTCTGCTAAATGCTTGTTGTGATACCAAATTACCAGACAAGTCTTTATCTCTGGTTATTGAGATCTTAGTGTATTGTCCAGATACACACCATGAGAGCAGACAGCAAGTCAAGATAACACATGCCAGGATAACAACCCAGCAGCCACAACTGCCTCGAGGGGGCAGAGGAAGTCAAAGTTATTCTGTCACACTGCAGCAGTGACTGGGAAACCCACATTCTCTGCTCTGTCAGACCCAGGGATGTCATGAGTTTAGGTACCATGAAGTTAGGGATTTCAGGCCTATTTTCAACATGTTTGATCCTTTGTGTTTCTTCTCTAATTCTGCTTCTGAAACACAAAAATGAAAACTCAAATGCTCCAAAAGAATGGTGCCAGTCTGAAATAAAAAGCTCACACAATTTTCTTTCCCTAGTGAATGTTCTGCAATATTTCCTGCTAAGTGTGTGTTTATAACCCAAATGCTTGTACATAAAGGTGGCATTTTTGAGCTCCACCCTGGGCAGCATATTTTTCAGTTCTTGAATCTGCTCCAAGGGAACTTTTAGTACCACCTTGAAGCCAACAATGGTACGTGAGCACCAAGAGGGATTTCAATTTCTCCATTTAAAGAAACAAACATCTCACTGCTTTCTTTCCCTCAAGCCGGACTTATTTACAAAGGAACTTTCAGAGGAATGTTTTCAAGAATATTCCTTCCATGAGGGAATCAAAATCATCAAAACCATTGATTAACAGATGTACACAAAAAAAATCAACAAATGATGCTGTTTATTGCCGTGAGAACAGCCCTGGTGTTTTATGCTTTGATTCCTTCTCAGTTGTGATTATCCCTTTCCCTTTTAATAACTACTGCTCTGTATTGCTCCCCTCTTTACAAGTTAGCACACCCTGAGAGGCCAATTCAACTCAACAAAACCATCTTCAAAGAACTCCTGTACAAAAGAGACTGATTTTAAAACTTCCTCTACTGGACTTTACAAGTGGGGTACTCCAGACTAGTGATTAGAGTGATGTAAAGTTTTATTTCTCTTGTATTTCTGGACAGGTGAGCACTGGAAATGTTGTCCTGAAAACAGGAGTGGAAAAAGTCAAACTGAAGCATAAAAGATGGTCAAACATGACAATTCTAAGGTACTTTGCCTACCTGAGTTTTCTAGAGTACATGAGATTTAAGTAAACAATCAAACAGCTCTCCTGCAAACCATTAAGCAGTTGAAGACTGCAATGGTTCTCTCAGATCCTGTCAGGCTTACAAGTGATTGCTATCTACTAATATAAACTCAAATTGCTGATAGAGCAGCTAAAACCATCAGATCTGAAATACCTCTGATTTATTGCTTCTGCCATAAAAGCAGAGCAGTAGGCTCTAAGAAAGCAGTCACAGGGAATAGTGGGAAGAAGTAGCAGATACTACAGCTAAATTTGATATGGATTATGAACTAGAGCTCCTGGTGTTATAGTATCAACTCTATTTTCATCTAAGTACCAAAGCATAAAAGACAGTCTGATGATAAACATACATACTCCTGTAGATCAGGGCAAAACCCCCTAATATCTCCCAATATTCAACCCAGGAATATTTTCTGTCCTTTATTAAAAAAGGTTTTACAATAGCAAGTAAAAATAATGAATATTTGCAAAATAATTTGCTTAGAAATAATTGTAGTGATTTTAACTTCCATTAATAAGAGCAATCAGTGCTATTACACTGTTCCATAGGGTTGTAGTTTTTCATACAATATCTAGCTGCATATCTACTCCCCACAAAACACTGCACAAGCTAGAATTTTGCAAGGATCTGGGAGGAAGTGAATCCAGATTCCCAGATAACCACTGACAGTGACCAAACACACAGAAACCACACCTGGCTCAGGGTGGCCTTGAGCACAAGGACTGGGACAGCACTTGTTTGTATCTGGCAGTAAGCATCAAATGCAACTGCTTTGTTTCTCTACCCTTCCCTAGCACCTGCTTCTGACATTAGAGAGGCCAAGAACTGACCAAAGCCCACTGGCCTCCCCCTGTGGCTGTTACTGCCACAGTCAAGCTGGCACAGACCGTGTAGGTCTGTCATACAAGGAAGCTGTAACATTCCTTCATTTTCTTTTTTTCTCCTGAAGAGAAATAGGAAAATAGGTAAGAATTCTTACCTACTATGCTACTTTGACAAGCACTAGTCTGTGAGGTCACCATAATTCTGTTGTGGAAGGGTATTCACTTCAATTCCAATCAAATCAGGTCCTTACTCCTCACTACAATTTCAATTCCTTTTTAATTTATCACCCCATAAAGAAAACAGCCATGAATCACTGAGCAGGAATGGCATAAATCAGCTTGTTCAGCTGCTTCAGCACTTTGGTATTTAAGGATTTTCATAATTTTATTTTGTTAAGAAAAACTAAAACATGTTAAAGGATTTGTTTCATACTCCTATTGTTCTCAGATTAGCAGCAGCAGAAATATTTAAAGAACTGATTAAGAGGCTGCTATTACAGCAAGCAAACACATTGGAAGAGTTACTGCAGTTTCAATGGAAAAACCAAAACCAAGAGGCAGCATTGCTTTATCTTAGGAAGCACAATTCGTCCCAGCTTGGCACAGGGATTTTATTCGGATAAGGTGATAACATTAAAAAAAAAATTTAAAAACCCAAACAAACTTTTTTTTGGAATAAAAAATAGATAGTTTAATTAGGTTTCTGTTGGCTACATTTAAATCACATTTAATATTAAATTAATCTCTATTAAAATATGTACAAAGAATGATGTAATTACACATAACCTCTATGTATTCATTATAATACATGAAAACATTGAAGTCACAGTGAATTCAAGCAAACAGTTCAATTAGAAGAGCACTCCACATGTACCCATATACACAGCCACCAATGCCCAGCAGGGTAATGAGCCATTTCATATGACCAAAGGAAATCTGCTATGGAACAGGATAAGCTAATCTGTCAATATTTATAGTGCTACAGTCTACACAGAACTATCATAGTATTTCAGCCTCTTTCCAGGAAAATTATTCTCAGAGTCAAGCTACAAGTGACAATACAGTATCAAAATGCATGACTAAAAAGGCTTTATTGACACTGGCATTCCCTGGATTCTTCATTTGGTATTTGGCAGTTACTCATTATTTGGATTTTAAAAACCCTAAAATCTTAAAACTCCTCTCACAAAATAAGTCTTTCAATTAAACGACAAGACTTAAATCTGGTAATACTAAAAAACATTTTCAACATTCTAGAGCTTCAAGAAGAGTTTCAAATAGTTTGTTTAAAAAAAGAAAAAGCATTCCAGACAATTTTAAAATTACAATTGAACAGAAATATAAATATGGAACTTAAAAACCTGTTTTTTGCTATCAGTCAACAACTGAACATCCCAATAATAAGTCTACTAATAAAAGCAGATTTGATAAATAGAAATCCAATGTACAAATACCAGGTGACAGCTTTTGCCATTACCAGAGTGAGATGTTTAGAAAAAGAAGTGTTCAATATCTCTGTACTGAGATCAAAATCCTTTTGACCTCCCAAAAGGCACAAAAACACTAGTCCAGGCCTGTAGCAGTACCTAAGACACACCAAAACTGCAGCACCATGAACTTTGGAACATCCAAAATAATTTCAGAGGTTCTCATCCTCAGCTTCCAGCACAAGGAGCCAAAAGGCACCACTGCATAACAAGAGCAGAAGACAAAACAATCAGTAGTCAAAGTGTAAAGAACGAAAGAAATGGATATAGAAATCCTGTAAGCCATGCATGCCTCTGCTGTCTAACAAGCAGCTTTGAACTAGTCTGTAGTTACTTCACAACTGAAAATAAGGTCTTACATCCCCATCTCTATTCCAGGGAAAAACTACACACCAGCCTAGGCTACAACCCTAACACTGGGAAGGAAAAATGCAAATTCTGCATTAACATCAAAGCCAGTGGCACTGCTGTGGCCAAAATTCCATCCTGAGCTCAAAGAAGCCATCAGAATTAAATGTAACAGAGGATCAGCTAGAATTAGCTAATATTGCCATTTCTCTCAGAACACAAACAGATGCTCCTTTTCCACCTTAAGTTAAAAAGCCATAAGAAGTTAGGAACAATGACAGAGAAGCTCATGGATGATGAAAAATAAATCTCTTAAGGAGGAAAACATTTTGCTTGCACATTTTCTGCCTCCTCCCCCAAAAGAAAACAATCGTCTTTGTAAGAAATTCTTAGCTTCAATTTATATTTTCACTAAAAATTGCCACATTTGTAAAAAATATTCTACAGATAGTAGCAGGTTACTTCATTTATAATAATTTTAAAATTAATCCTTACAGTGTCTTACCTTTAGGACAAGAGAGAAATGAGTGCATCCAGAAATTTACTCCGATCTTCAGTTTTCAATTCAATTACTAAAATATGAAATATTTTATTACAGGATGCAAATAACTGAAAGATATACCAGATGTCACACTTGAAGAATAATAAGCCTGAGTATACCAATTTATATTCTTACTCAGCTTTAAGAAGGAGAAGCTTTTTGGAAAAAATGCAAAGGACATGGTTTATCTTGCGCTTAAATCTTAGCAAACTAATTTCTAGGTGTTCACCACACAACAGAGCAGGCACTTCTTAAGTCTATTTCTTTGTGTGTTCAACATATATAGACAAATAGATGTTAAAATAGCCTGCCTTTTTTTTAAGCACATGCACAATAGGCTGATTTCACTGCTTAAGTATCTAATCAATACCACGCTTGGCTTGGCTGCTAAGTTTAAAGCCTTCACACAGAACATAGTGAAGTGCACATGTGCAAACCGCTAGCGCATGCAAAATGCAGGCGGTCCCAAAAAGCCGAGCAGGCTGGTTTGTGGTTTCTGAGGCCGGGCCGAGCCTCCCGGCTGTGCTCGCACACAGACCCCGCCGAGGAGCCGGCACCGCCCCCTGCGGGCCCCGCTACTCACTCGACAGCTCGAAGTGGTTGTGCAGCGTCCGCGAGTTGGTGCTCTCCGCAGCCTTCTCGAAGGCTCGTCCAAAAAAGCTGAGGCAGGAGCAGAATTACCAATGAGAGTCACAGGAAAGGATGTTTACTAAGGTAAAAGCAAGGAACTTTTTCCTGGCTGAGAGGTGGAAATGGCTTCCAGATGTTTTTACAGGCGCCATGTATTCAACACACGCCTCACTTATTCATATGTGCAAAAATCTTTACACTGGAGGCTTTTAGAAATGAAGTCATGGGCCATATAGTGAACTATTTCCCTCTTTTAAGAGGGAAGGAAAAGAAAAAACCTTGCAAGGAAGGTCTTGAAGGTCTGTATCCTTTCTCAAAGTACCTCATGCATACTGTATGCAGAAGGTGTGTTTTTGAGAAGGATACAATTCAAGTCAACATAATCAGTGTTAAATAGTTACAGGAAAGATATTTGCTTCAGAGACAAGTTTAGAACTTGTAAACACTTTGCTTACTTTTTTTTGTCTGAGCTTTCTGTCTCTGGAGGAATCCCCACCATGATCACAGTTCCCTGCTCAACATCCATGGGCGCAGCCATGACCAGGGGCAGCAGCTTACAACGCTTGTTTTTTGTCTGGAAGGCAGAAAGCCTCTTATCACACAACACTCAGAAAACAATTTAATATAAGTTCTCCATATGAGATAGCATTACAAATAGCCACCTAGGGATACAGATACTCTGCAGTTCAAAAGAGGGTGGTTTCTTTATAGAATTTCTTAATCCACTTGGTCTTTACAGTAAAAGTCACTTCAAGGGTTAATAGAAATTTCACTGATGTACTCCCTCAAAACTTACAAAATTACACCAATGTTTAGATTGTAATTATCCTAGTAACAAAAATTCAGTGTCTCCAAATAGGTATCTTCCCAGAGCAGCATTCAGAACTATGCTAAAATCATCAAATCAATCAGCAGAAAAATATTATTATTAGCTTCCTATAATGCTTTTAATAATCAGCTGCAAGTATCTGACAGAACAATAAGCACTACACCAGCCAGAAGTTTGTGAGTCAAATGCTTTTGATTTACTTACAGAGCAAACGAATGATTTCAGTAAGTATTTACTAAGCAGACATAGAGATACTGGTTTGGAAAACAGTTTCACATCTGGTGTGCCCTAGGAAAGAAAAAAATATTTCAATTGTAGCCCAGGATGATTCTTACACTTACTTAGTTTTGTTATCTACTGACAATTTGATAATTTTTTATTATGTACTGACTTTGTGTGGCTCAAAGAACACTAACAAGAACCATTACAATACAGGAGGCTGAGCTCACCCAGCTTTGCAGTGAAGCCTTTTCCCCTTTGTGAGGGCTGATTCTGCCTTTGAGCAAAGTTCAGAGCCATGTCAATACTGACCCATCAGAGGACAGCACAGTACAGGTTCTGTACAGGTTCTTTCTTAGAGTAATTCTTGCTGTGCCAAGCATGTAGGGCAACTGTTATTCAAGGATGATACAGTCAAAAAAGAGAGTAAAATGAGAACTCAAACACAAGTCTGACCTCCATGAGGGAGCAATAGAGAAATGGCCCCTGAGAAATTACAAGGTTGGTGCAAATACAGCTGGCCACTGTCTGCTGAATGGCACGTAACTGCTTTTTGGCTAGATCCAGTCCTTGGTGCAGCTTGTCCAGGTTACCCCTGCAACAAAAAGAATAAAAATAGACTTTCTTAGCAAACTAAAGTTTTTCACATAAAAATTTTATCTAAACACGATTCACAGGGATATTTTTTCTCCAACACCTATGAAGAGACAATTTATATTTTAGATATATAATCCCAATACATTTCCCTAAATAAAACTGCAAAATACTGAAGAGGCATATTTTCAGTACCTGGAGAGACTGTCCAAAGCCTTAATGAAATTAGTTGTTTCATGCCCCTCTTTCTCTATGTTCTCCATGAGAGAAGTTGTTGCATAAACTATGTCACTTGCTGAAAACTTGTTCTTAAAGCCAAAGTGAATGCTGAAAGTCTGAACTCGTAAATCTTTCATTCTGCAAAATGAAATAAAGCCAGAAAAGTTTATTAACATTATCAACATCAAACAGCTGTCTCCCAGTACGTTCATCTTAAGAACACGAAGAAAAATCTTATCCTAACATTTGCAACAAATCTAGTGTTACTTTGTCAATCTAAGAATCATATTTCTAAAAACAAGATATTAGATCATACTCATACAAAAATATTTGAACTTAATTGAAAAGTATTTTCAGATAAAACCTTTATATTTAAAACAATTTACCCAAATTTGTTTGCAGATTCTTCAATCATCTCTCGAAGATTTTCTTTCAAAGACACGTCCATGGAATTAAACTTCTGTTTCACTTGCTTCAAGGGTAAACTAAGAACAGAAGGAAAAAATTCATTGACAGAATGAATTGACAGGTATGCCAGAAGAAACAAGTATTTTGCCTTTTTCTCATAGGACTTTTAAAATTATTAGATAATTTAACAAGGTTAACTCTGACTAAATTGTATGCATTTGTTTTTTCAGTTATTGAAAAGTGGATGCAAGGAAGCAGAGGTTACTTTAGTGAGCTGCCATTCTATAAAGGCATACAGCAAGTGTTCCTTGTAAACCAATACACAAGTTGTGTAACTCAGACACTGCCACCTATTCAGAGCCCCACAACCATATTTAAAAACCAACAGCTTGAGTACTTGCAAGCTATAGTCTAAATATTTTCCTGTAAGTCATTGAAAAAATGATCCAAATTTTTATAACTTACCCCATGTCAGCCAAAAACTCCTGGAGCCTCTTCTGCCCTTGTACAGACCAAAGCTTGAGGCTGGCAGAGGTGTAGGAGGTGTTACAGAGACTTTCATAGAGAGACCAGTGCTGGTACAGTGCGAGGCGTAGGCTGAGCAGGAGTTATGGCAAATAATTGCAAACACAAATATCCTCTGACCCCACAAACTCCACAAGTAGGAAAGGATTCAGCTGCCCTTACATATTGCATGTCTGTGCTTGTAACTTGTAACCAGTTCTGGAAGGTTAAGCTGAACTGAAGCCCCTCAAGCTGCTGAAAGTGGGATTTATGCACAACAAAATATTCAGATTTCCCTTTATTTTATTTCTATTCTCAGCAGAGATGGCGTTGGGATTTTTTTTCCCTAGATAAAAACAGCAGAGGGGCTCACTAGAGGGGTAAGTGTGCATTTTCCCCAGACCTTCTTTAAGGATACTCATATTCAAATGCAATTCTCATGCAGTCAATGGACAGAGAATTCTCCTCATCCTCGTTGCGGTGGTTGTGGCGAGACACGTGGCGCTGCAGGATTCCAATGTCAGTCACGTACTTCATTCTGGAACAAAAACAAGATTGTCACTTCACTTTCTGCCTGGTGTTTTTGATTACAAGAAAGAAGAAATGCTTCCTAAAGTCAGCAGCATGAAAACTATAGATACATTTTTAAACCCTCCCAACTCAGTACATAACGTTTTTTCAATATTCATCCTTTTACCGAGGCAATTAAAACAACCAAAAACCCCCAAAAACAAAATAAAAAACAAACAAAAATGCCACCAAAAAACAACAAAAAAAACGACAACAAAAAAATAGACTGACCTATTAAATCAGTTACTTGTTACATTTATCTCTTTTAAAATGTCCATGTATTAGTAAAAATATAACACCAGAATTAAAAATCAACACATGTAATGCCAGAATTCTGATCATATCTAGTAGGAAATAACAAAAAAGAGGAGAAAATATCTAAAACTTGTTAACTAAAACTGTATCAAGTTCATGTTTAGGTAAACTACCATTAAACACAATTTCCTCCCAGGTCAGAAGTGATTGACTTATAATTTTGTGAAAAACAAAATTAGCTGAAAAAATCTAAATGATAAAAAATATTTTTTAAATATATATATTCCTATTTTGGAAAGCAACAGATATTCAGGCATTAATATATTTAATATCACTTTTAATTACTCATATCTGTTATAATAATACCCTTATGTTTCCAGATCTCTACTAAAACCAAAATTTTAAAAGAGAGACAAACAAATAAGAAAGAATAATAATACAAAAGATAAATTTTAAAAAATATATAATTCTTACTGAGTGATTTTATCTTGGACCCATTGATCTGTTAGGCCAACAATAGCCCACCTAAAATATTTTTGGAAAAAAAGAAATAGAAAAAAAAGTTAAACCAACAAATGTTCCACCAGAATATATTATATTTAACTGTCTAAGTAAGAGAACATATCAGAAACATTGTTTACCGACAGTACAGAGAAGTTAATAACAAAGTTATCTACTATTATTCCCTCTTTTGCAGACATACACATGTAGTACCATTCTCCCTTTTCCCATGCAAAATCTGTTGTTGTTTTAAATTAATTAACACAGATGCATCCTCTACTTGAAGACAAGTATCCACTCCCAAAAAAACTGCCATCTCATAGTGAAACCAAATAATTTTGGTATATCCTTCCTGTCTTTGTGACAGGTTTAAGTTTCCAATCTCTAAAAATGATGATGGAAACCTACCACAACATGTCATTCAAGTCCTTAGACATTATCCATGCCAGATCAAACATCACCATTGCAGACTACAAGAGGGAGAAGCAAAAAGACAAATGAACACAAGACACAGTTCACTAAACAAATAGAACAGTTCAATCTGCCAAGTACCAGCGCATGTTACTGAAGCCCTAGAAATCACCCTGGAGTCTGACAGTCTGCCAGCTTCTTCCTAAGCTATTAAGTAGAAAGAAAAATATTCTAGAGAGCTCTGTAAACCTGCATTATATACAAAGCAAACACTTAATGAAATATAAATAATCAGAGAGGCCAAATGACAGAAAGAACAGTTTGATGTCCTAAGTGCTATGTTTGGGATGTCCTGACACTTGGAAAGAAACAACTTCTCTGCCTGCTTGTCTTTTTGTGACAGTATTTTGCAAACACATAGATAACCTTGCAAAGATCTAAAAAAAAAAAAGCCATAAAATATTAAATTAAGCTAAACAACTTGTATAAATATGATGCAGTTTATATATATAACAATAAGATATAAAAATAGGGAGATGCAATAATAGTATTATATTGAATAGTATTATTAGATAATTATATAATTGCAACAGATAATTATAACATTGGATATTGTCTAATTACCTTTATACAGTCACCTTGAAGTTTATGGCAAACAGAGTTTATACTTACTGAAGTCCCATGGTATTCATATTGTTCGTAATCAAAAAGAATTTCTCGTCTAAAATAAGAAAAAACCCACATTTGACTAAGTGGTGAAGTGGCCATTGGAGCCAATTAAAAAGAAAAGCCAGAAATTTTGATTAATATTTAAATTTTATTTTAGCAATCAAAAATATTAAACTTGGGCTAGAAATTGTTCCTCTGCAAAGCAATTACACTTTAGTAACAACATGGAAACCACACTGAAGTGTACTCATAAAGCAAAATAAAAATTTTTACATCACTATTCCTCAAATCACATTTTATCTGATTTGTTTTTGCTCATTCCTACTGACTACAGTGGGATTGTAAAAGTAGAAAACAGAAGGACAAATTTCATCCCAAGATAGACAAGATAAGAATATTACAGCTACTTGAAGTGACTCAATGCACCTATTGGTACTCAATTTTTAAATTACTGTTTACAAGTTCATCTATTTAAACATTTTATTTTACATACTAAATATCTCAACTTTCTAAACACAATCATAACTAAAGCATCTTGCAAATCACAGCTTGGTATCCTGTGTTTGTATTCTCAATACAATTTTAATCAAAGAATGTAAGAAAAAGATAGAAGCAACATAAGAAAAACCCATTTACACACCTGCGAGCTTCCCATTCCCGCCTCTGTCGCCTTTTCATCGTCCTCTCTATTACCTCCTGTAAATTAATTTCCAGGATGTTAAAGAGCTAAAAAAAAAAAAATCTAATATATTAGCATCTAGATACCTCCATTACTAAACCTTAATTTATAATTGTAATTAAAGTTTTCATTTCAAATATTTCTTTTTCTTAAAAAAAAAATTGCTATTAACATCTAATTAGAAAAGTTTTATCAAAAGTATTTTGAGTGAATACACATAAGATCTTTGTGAAATATTTAACAGATCTGAGGAAAGCTTTTGTGTATTTGTAATTTTCCTTTGAATTGGCTAGCTTCTTTAGCTAAGATAGTGCCCTTTTTATATTACTAGGGAAAAAATGTACAATGCTAATGGGAAGAAAACAAAGATAACATGACATGTATATTTAATCTAAGGAGGTCTTTATTTTTAGTTGTCCCTTAATGTTGCTGGTCTCAGGCCTTTGCTTGCTTCTGTAGTAGAAATAAAAAAAATATGCTACAAGTAATGTGGTAAATTTAATTTCATGTGCACACTTAATATACTTTTGTTAGTTTACTGCTACAAGCACAGACAAAATGCATTGCTAAACTATTTGTGAGCTTATATCTTCTCAAACACTTTTTTTTGTAAAAGGAGTTAATATCTAAAGAAGTTCTATCGTTAGACTGCCAAGTCCACAGCAATATCAGGGGATAGATCACTCCAATTTACTGATTATACAAAGAATTATGCATAAGTTAAAATATGTTCTTTTTTATTTGGAGAAATTTTTTCTGTGTAGTTCAGATAAATAAATATTTTGTTTATGTGAAACTACCTGTTGTAGTAGATGACTTTTAAATCTCACCCTTGGATTTATGGCCTAAAGAAACAAGTTTTTAAACTCAAATATGATTATGATGCAAAATACATGTAATAGCAGTGTTATTTTTCCTCCTTTCACAACACAGCAGTGAAACAAACCTCCTCAAAACGTCTGCGCTTCTCTGAGGGTTCTGAGCCATCACTTTCATCCTCTGAGTCCTCTTCTTCATCCTCCTCATCTCTGAAGATGTCATCGTAAGCAGGAACATCGAGATCGTCGTCTTGCTTCACCAACAGCTTAACCTAGCAAGAAGAAAACTGTATTTTAGAGTAAGTATCTTATTTAGTGAGCAAAATGCACTCTTAGTAAGCAAAAGAAACTAAAAATGCATCTAGGCTGTATTAATTCTTGGCATAACAAAACATTGGTTTTTAGTACAAATACTGTACTAATTTATAGAAAATAAGAGTAAAAATCCATCCTTTGTTAGAGCATTACTGAAAGAATAATCATATTAATGCTTATTAAAATAAAATAATTTGTGCTTAATACTTTAAATTCTAGGTGCTGCTAGATGCTGAGAGATAATACATGTGTAACATTCTGGAGGATGTTTATACTCTGATTTATGGCAGTTTGATTTACAGCAACAAGATTAACAGGTGCTTCCTACTGACAACCACCACATTGCTAACATTAGAGATTTTACTACTGGAAAAAGGATTTTTTCTGGTCATGTACATGACTACTGCAAATATTTGTTTATTAATGCTGCTTTCTGACCTACAAGCTAATGTTCTAACCTGTTTTGCAAACACAGACAATTACTACTCTGCTCATTACCACACTGTGGGGAGGTGTTTATTATCAAAGATAAGTTTTTACCTGTGTGTCATTGTAAACATTCACTACGTTGATTGGCCTGTGACTGTCACATACAAAAAAAAAAGTGTCTTCTTCAGGCTGCAAGATTTCCAAGAGGTCAACATTGGCACCACAATTAATAAGAACAAAGTATTTGAACTGAAAAAAAAAGCAGAAAAAAAAAAAGGAAGTGTGTTACTTAAATTGCCAGGACACAGGAAAACTGAAACATGTTTACAAAACCTCCAAAGCACTCATCACTGCCAAAACCTGTGTTTACTTTCTGATATTTGAAGTCTCTGAGGCAGATTTTTTTTTTTAAGGGACACACACAATTCAGAGATGTTGGACATCCAATACCAGCACCTTCAGATCTCAAAATGTGTGCAAACTTCATTTGACTCTATGAGCATTACAGCACATTTGTTGGAGGTGATGTTAAAAATTTGACAAGTTTATTACTGGTATGTCAAAACATAACCACAGTTTTGAAGTAACCACTAATAATAATGAGCTTAAATGTTGACATTTTAAATTGTGGAAGGGAAGAAGTTTATCTTTTTTAAAGATGAGCTACAGCTTAAAAATAACCCAGTATTTTTTCACCTGATCTTTATGCTCCAGAAAGGCAGTTTCAAGTTCTTGCCACCCAGCCACTGGCACGAGTGTGTATTGCACGTGGTCACATTGAAACAAAGCCTGCAGGGAAGCAACAGCTGTTAGCAAAGGGGAGGGGAAACAGCCTCTCCTGCAATGCTACACCAGGCTATGATTCTATTCCATACAAATCCTTAAAATAAAGACATCCCAAGTGACAAACCTACTTGAATTCTGACACTATGACTCACCAGTTTTCAGTGCCAAAACTCACGGAAACAAATGTTACAAAAGCAGATTAAACCCTCCTCCTTTCCCTAGTTGACACTCATTTATAGGATCCCAGAGCATACATATTTCCTCATAAATTTCATATTTTTTCATAATGTCAGCCTGCAATAATAATGAACCAAGACTTACTTGGAGTATTTTACAAGCACATAATGCATCAACATCTGAAGCAACAAGAAGAAGAACTCGCTGTAAAAATAACAAAATAATAGCATTAATATAGGCACCAAATAGAGTGTACTGGTGCATTAAATACATAGAACACTGAAACACCAGAAATTCAGATAGAAATCATCATAAGCATAAAACAGGACTGCTTCTGAATGGACATTGCAACCAAAATTACCAGTTTGGATATCTGTCAATATGAAAAACAAGCAACTCCACACACGCAAAACACATCAGTTCCTTTAGGGACATGTAATTACTCAGACTCATCTACTCCTCTGAACCTCACATACTTTTGAAGCTTCACACCTAGTCAAGACTACAACTGTTTCCATTGTGTTTAGAACGGCCTTCGTTTTCAGCACATATCTGCAACAGCTTTGACTAAAGAAAATCTGCAGCAAAAGAAAGAATAAGCAAGGCAACTCAGGAAAGAAATTATTTCACCTAAATCAAAGTTGGCTGGTATTTTTTTTTTGGGAGGGGAGGGGAGAAGAAGAAAGGGTTGGTTGGTTTGGTTTTTGTTCGTTTGTTTTGTGAGAGTGTTTTTGGTCTTGAGGGAAGAAGGTTTTGAGATTTTACTCAAAGCTGGACAAATTAAGATTAAACCTTTCATTTGCACAGCCCATAATATCATTTCACTGGTAGAAATGCCAAAAGACAGTCCAACAAAAGCTTCACCCCCTTACAGTACACAACCACAGGGAACGGAGTCAAGCAAACCCTGGGTTAAAGGTAGCAGACAGACGTGCTACAAGAAAGACTGCAAGAAAAACATTAAAGATGACAGAAAAGAGTATTTTGTGTCTGGACAAATAACACCAAAATGGTTAGAAAGATATTTTTAAATATCGTTGAGAAATGTCGTGGTTAAGCATGAGATCCAGAACACACAAAAACACTTCTGCGGAAGGAGATAAACAGTAAGTGAAATCCCGGGCGAAACCTCATCGCGCTGACGCTGCTCCGTCCCGGGTTTCCGTGGGTACGAAAGGGGAAAAACACCAGGAAAGGGATTTTTACAATCTGGGTGACCGCCGGAGCCGACGCCCTCAGCGCGGCCGCCTTCCCGCTGGTCCCTACCGCCGACCCCCGCCCCGCAGCCCCGGCCAGCACCGCCCCAGAGCACCGGAGCGCCTCAGGCACCGCCGGCAGAGCCGAGGACGCCCCGCACGAGCCCTGCGCAGTGAGGCGGCGGGAACCGCGGCAGCCCCGAGGAGGGAGAGCCGTGAGGGGAGAGAGCCCTGGGGGAGGCCACCCCGCCGCCGGTCACGGCTCGCTGCCCGCACCTGGGTGACGATCAGGTCGTAGAACTCTCGGCGGCAGTCGGAGACGAACATGGCGGGAACGGGCGGGCGGCGGGAATGGGCAGCAGCCGAAGGCCGCGCCTGCTCGAACTGGGCGCCAAAGCTGTGCGGTGTCCCATTGGTCCGCGCCTCACGGAGCGCTGGCCAATAGGAATGCGTCCACCCCTACACTGCAGCGCGAGCTGCCCAATCCCTTCCGGGCTCTCGCCAATGGCATGGGGAGAAGGCGGTGACGATTCGCGCTGCTGGCCAATCCCGAGAGGGTCTCGGCCGGAAGCACCCTGCTGGGTCTTGTCCCCGCGCCTGCCATCTTTGCTACGGGCAGATTGTTTGCTTTTCCATTAAACGAGTCCGGCGAATGAGCAGCATGGCCGCATTACCACCCTGTGACCGAAAAGAAGCCGAGCGGGAAGAAGGGGTTCCCGGTGATGGCCGCCTTGGAGGGCGCGAGGACCTGTCTTCCGCCCTCACCCGCAATGGCCGCCCGAGCGGCCGGCGCCGTGCGGCACGCTGGGAGGGGCGGGGCCGAGGGTGGGCCCGGCACAGCCCGTGAGGCGAACGAGAGGCCCTGGCCCTGGCCCGGCCCGGCGCGGCCCGGCGGCCCCGAGGGAGCTCCCGCCGCCGTCGCCGCCATGGTGAGGCCGGGGGGCGGTGGGGGAGAGACCGTGTCACGGCGGCGACACTTCAGGAGCCCTCAGTAGGCGCTGTGACACTTTGTCTGCTGTAGATACTGATGATTGTGTTCTTTTCTGTCTCTTGTTTTTTTCCCTTTAGTTCTCTTTTAATATGTTTGACCACCCCATCCCCCGGGTGTTCCAGAACCGTTTTTCAACCCAGTACCGCTGCTTCTCGGTATCCATGCTTGCCGGACCTAATGACAGGTCAGATGTGGAGAAAGGCGGGAAGAGTATGTGCATGTTTTATTTTGACTAATAAACTGTTGGAAGAGTGTTTCTGAATAGTGTCAAGTAATGGAGCTTTTGGCCAAAACAGCCGGGACGTTGAAAACATGGTGACGGAGTGCTGAGCACCCTGGGTGGGGCTTTGAGGAAGGAGGAGGGGTCATCTTCCATTGCATTGCATCGGTAATTAAAGATGTTTACCAAGTGAGTTGGGGTTTATGAACGTTTGAAGGAGACAGCCTTCTTCTATAAAGTTTCTTGTTACAATGTTGTATCTAATGTGAGCTATGGAAGTTTATGATTAAGGAGTTTCTCCCCCCACCGTATTGTACTTCATTTAATTTGTATAAAGAAAATAATGGATTGGCCAACTTCAGGCTGTCAGACTAATGCTATGTTGTTTTGAGTTGGTATGGATTGAAGAGCACCTGTAAGCCCAAACAAATAAAATTAGCTTTGAGAAAATTTTTCTTTATTAGTAATATTGTAAAACCTTGTCTTCTCTTTTATTTTTTCCTGTGTATAATTCTGAAATCTCCACAGAGCAGAGATATTTGTCATGACTGATTCTATTGATCTCTCTGTCTAAAAATGAATTTGCAGATTTTAGAATCTGCCCTTTTTAAAAATGATATTTTAGAGAAAGGATGGATAAAATTGTGTGTTATATACTCTCATACAGATGTACTTTTCCTAATTTTACATTCTTATTCATTTCTGCAGTTATTATGCCACCATCGGCTTTGGATCAACTCAGTAAGTGAATACTTTATTCTGGAATAACAACATTAGAAACAGGAGCAAATATATAGGCAAATACTACAGTATTTTAGTTATCTATTTAAGTCTTAAATAGACACTGTGAGAGTAATTAGCTTCAAAAATGTATTTTGAAGGTATTTCTGTCAGAATTAATGGAGCTTGTCTGCCGTCAAGTACAGACACCTGAAGTTTTGGGCTCCCTGAGCATTTAAAGTTCTGAGTGCAATGCCAGCACTGTATTTGTGTATCTGCTTTCTTTGTAGTTTTGAGCAGTTGAAATAATGGTGTCAGGGGAATCCTCTCCTATGGTCTGGCCCATTCTTTTGGTGATGTTTGATCTCTGAAAGCTTCAGGAATGTGCTAGGGGCCTTTAAGAAAGTAAACTTTTTTCTGCTTTCTCACCAGGCCGCCTTAATATTACTTATCCCATGCTGTTCAAGCTGACCAACAAAAACTCAGACCGAATGACGCACTGTGGAGTGCTCGAGTTTGTGGCTGATGAGGGCATCTGTTACCTTCCACACTGGGTGAGTTGCCTCATGCTGGACTGTCAGAACCTGAAAAGTAGGATTAGCAAGTTGCCAAGTTTAATATTAAGCAGGTGGAACGTTTCCTGACAGTGCCTGTGTCTGCTGGTCATGTTCCTACAACAGCCTTCACTTCTGGCTCAGGCTTCCCTCTGCAGAAGTTTAACTCAGCAAAGCAGAATGCTTTTAACTGTGCCTGACTGTTCTTCTTGAAATTGCATGTACATAAGAACTGATATACACAGGAGAGGGATATGAAAACATCAGACACATTGATAGGGCTTTGTGTGTTTGTTTCCATTCTTGCAGATGATGCAGAATTTGCTGCTGGAAGAAGGAGGCCTGGTGCAAGTGGAGAGTGTGAATCTGCAAGTTGCTACTTACTCAAAATTTCAGCCACAGAGTCCAGATTTTCTTGACATCACCAATCCCAAAGCTGTGTATCCTTCCTATCAATTATGGAATAAAGGGAAAAAATTGTCTTCCAGATTGGAATGATCAAACAGAGCTTGCTTTTCAGATATGGCTCATACTCTTCCAGTAGTACATGGCCACTGCTGCTCCTTTTGGAAACAAAAGGGATGGAGAGCTGATATATAGAGATGTGGTCAACTGTTGGTACAAGTGTGGTCTGAAGAAGGAGTCTTGGCTTAAAACCCAATGAGTTTTGAGTGTCCCTTTGAGTACATTCTAATGCTTAGTAAAATCCTACCTGCAGTACTGATGACTTTTAAACCATGTTTGAGAAACTAAGGATTAGTGATCTTCAGTATGGTAACTTCAAGGCTTTGATGTTTCACTGAAAACAACTATTTCTTCTTAACGTACTCCAAAGACTGGAAAATGCATTGAGAAACTTTGCCTGTCTAACAACTGGGGATGTTATTGCCATCAACTACAATGAAAAGGTACAGTTTAGGGTTGAGTGTTATAGATTAGGTTCAGTTATGGGATGTTAGTACCAAAACAATCAACCCAGAGCTGTGTAGTGTTTTGGAGAATAATCCCACATGGCAGATTTCACAGTTGGTTTTCTATTGGAGGGAAAAAGGAGTCAGCTAAGTCTTTTTCTGAGCTGCTGTTTAAACTTCTTTAGACTCACAGGAAAATAAATATTTGTGCTGCTGAAAGTTTTACAAGTCAGTGGAAAGAATTTATCCTAAATTCAGAATTTATTTTCAAAAATTCAGATTATAGTAAGTGCATCAAGGTACCGTAATGGGTTCTCTGGCTTAAGTTAAAAACTTTTGCTTTAAAGTTCTGTAGAGACCTTGTAGTATGTAGTCCTCAACCTAGTTTCCTTCAAGTTGTCTGGAGGGAAGGGTTTAGATATGCTTTTCTTACACAATTTTAAAATATCTGTGACTGTTTCAGATCTATGAGCTTCGGGTAATGGAGACCAAACCAGATAAGGCTGTGTCCATCATAGAGTGTGATATGAACGTAAGTTAAAGCTGATTGGGAAAGTCTGCCCTAACTGTGTCCTTCCAAGAGGAGAGGGCACTTGTGGAGTGACAGCTCTGCACACCCAGCCCAGCTGATGCTGCAAGAAAGGTTCAATCCATGGGGTAGGGAAGGTGACTCATTTGGGAGCACTCATGTGGCTTTGTAACCCTGTCTCTGATCCTGATTAGCACTTCATGTATCATCAGGTGACTGCAGTGCCTAGAATTTAATGTTTAGTTTTCAGCATATTTTATCTGAGTTTTATTTATTAGTCTTGTCTTGACTCATATTCCAGTGATATTGTGGAGCTGTTTTACTGCTCTGTTTCCATTACATGATAAGGTTCATTCCTAGAAGGCTTGGTCTTTTTTTTAGTTTTGAGCTAAAATGTTTAACAAGCAAACTTTGGTTCTTTTTAGATCAAGTGAAGTGATAATAGTTTGTGGAGTTTTGAGGAATAGTAGTATAAAGCTTATAATTTAAAGAAAAATATTAATCATGGGGTTTTTCATGCTTTTTGTGTAAATAGGTGGATTTTGATGCTCCTTTGGGATACAAAGAACCAGAAAGAAGTGCACAACATGAAGAGAGCACAGTAGGTTAAGCTTTTGTTCTTCCAAAATGCATTCCCTAGAAGTCGGCATTGATTGTGAGGGGAGCAGTGAGGGCCAACATATTTTTTTTTTTATTTAAACAACTTCTTAGGAGTAAATTTTACTTACCAGAAGTTTTTGCATGTATTACTTAGGAGACTGTTGTTCACCAACTCTTGTTTTGGGAAAGGGATTGTTCTGAAGTTTTGTTTGGTCAGAAATACTTGGATCTGTTTTCATGTCATGTGCATGTCAGAACAGGAACAAAATTAATTGTTTTTCACCTTGCAGGATGTGGAAACAGACCACGGTGGGTATGTGAGCGACATAGGATTTCGTGTAAGTCCCCTATTTCTGCTGGTTTCTGAATGGTGTAAAATGGTGAGAGAAGGTTGTTCTGAACAACTGCAAAATATTAGTACCTATTCTTAGAGATGCTTGTTATTCAACTGGCAAGTGCCTGTGAATGTTTTGTGTGATCACAGCCAGGAACAGCATGACTTGCTCTCTGCAAAGGGCAGATAGAAGGCTGAAACAGACCCCTATACCCACAATTCATCAGCTTCTATGTACCAAAAAGAAGCATGCTAAATTAAATACCTAAATAAAAATTGGTGTAAGATTTTATGAATATAATGTTCTTGTGCAGTTTGCTTTCAAATGTCAGGAGTTAAATTAAAACTTGTTATGTATCTGCAGGCGTTCTCTGGATCTGGGAACAGATTGGATGGCAAGAAGAAAGGTGTGGAGCCCAGTCCTTCACCAATTAAACCTGGAGACATCCGAAGGTATGTCTGTATATTCAGATCATCATATGAGTCAGCAAGTGAAGGATCAGTGTTTGAACAGAGTTTAAGCTTTTTTCCCTGCAAGATAAACAAACTAATTTCCTCATGAGTTTGCCTGTGGAAAATAGGTAGTCTTTCTTATCCACAGGCTAGTGGAAACATACCTGTGGCCAAGCTTCCACAGTAACTCCAGTATTTGGTTATTTACTTCTGCAATCTGTGCCTACCTTCAAAAATAATTCAGTGGTTTAACTCTGGAATTATTTAGAAATGAAAATGTGCAGTCAGTGTTAGTATTACACTGACAGATACATAATAGGTGCCTCTGTGATCAATTCAATGGTAGGTATAAAACTTATTAAATAATACTTTTATTCTTCTTTTCCAGAGGAATTCCCAACTATGACTTCAAGATCGGTAGAATCACATTCATTAGGAACTCACGTCCACTGGTCAAGAAAGTGGAAGAGGTAAATAAAGTTGAATCCTCCTCAGTTTTGCACAGAATTAGAACATTAGAACTAAGATCCAAGTTTGTGGCCCGTCTCTCTTTGCCCTTGATTTTTTTACTTCCTTTAAATGCTTTTTTAGCATGATTCCTTTAAAAAGTGGTAGTAGTTTAGAATGGTTTGAGTTAGATGAAGCAACCTCTGATATCCTTGTTACTGATGGAAAAAGATTGGCCTGGTGTCAGTTGCCAGTTGGCTGAAAGGTCACCAAAATGGTGCTATTTTATTTTCAGGAAGAAAGTGTTTTTTATCTAGGTTAAGAATGTGAAATGTTACAGTCAGTGGCTGCTCTGATGGAGTATTCTTGCTAACAATCATTCAGCTTTCATCACACACAGGCAGTGGGCAAAGAGGTAAAACCTTTTTTCTCTTTTTCTTTTTTCCAGGATGAATCTGGAAGCCGGTTTATTGCCTTTTCAGGGGAAGGCCAGTCCCTGCGTAAAAAAGGAAGAAAGCCCTAAGTTGTGGTACCTTCAGCTAGTTAGGGGGAAAATAAAGTAACAGTTGCAGCATCTTGGATCTTAGTAATTGCAATTGAGAGATTGTTTAGCAGCACAGGAACAACACTTAATAGATGTTTTGGTTTCGATTTGGAGCTGGAGTTGTCAGATTGTCTTAAGTTCTGGGAATTTGGAAGAAGCTTTTTGTATGTGTTGTAAAGAGGGGAACATAGATCTGTGATAAACCTGAGAAGCAAAACTAACAAGCTCTAACTTACTAGGGGTCCGATTCTTAGCCTACATCCTCCCCTCATTTCCTGAGTGATGATGATCTCATGTTGCTCTGTGCTTGGTATTTTCCTCCCTTTATATATATTTTGCCACAATTTCAGATCAGCTTTTTGGTGTGGTGCAAATGAAGGGTGACTTTGGTGTTTAGGATTTTAGTGCAGGGAGTCTCTTTGAGCTTAGCTTCAGGTGTTGGGTTATTAATCATTCTAAGCAAACCCCCCTCTAATTGCTTTTTATATTTATAATTAATAACATGCCTTTTAATAGTTCAGATACTATAAAGTAGTAAAGCATTCTCTTGGCTCATGTAGGGAAGGGAGGGACTGCCCGGTGCACTTTGGAACGATGCGAGTGTATCCTGTGCGCCCTCTGGCCTGCCGGCGAGCGTACCCGGGTGCAACCCTGCGCCCTCCTGAGAGCCCAAGTAAAAGTTCTGGTTCCCAGCTGCGTCCTGTGTGGTGATTTTGGGCAGAGCGAGGGGCGAGGCTGCCGCCCGTCCCAGCGCCTCCTGCCGGCTCGGGCGCTGCGCTGGTCACGTGCCGGGGGCCGCGCGGCCATTGGCTGCCGGGCCCGGGGCGGGTTTGTACCGCCCCTCGCCATTGGCCGCGTCCGCGGGTGCCGCCGTAAGGGCGGCGGCCATTGGCGGCGGCGCGGCATGGCGGGCACGGGCGGCTCCTGGCGGGTGAGCGGCGCGGGGCCGGGGGCGCCGGGGCCGGGACCGGGCGGGCGGCGGGACGCAGCTCAGTCCGGTCGTGTCCGTCCGCAGCCTCCGCGGTCGTGCGAGGACTACTGGGGGGAGTGGAAGCATTGCCGCGGGCTGCTCCACGCCTTCCACCACTACTACGCGCACGGGGAGCTGCCGGATTGCGGCCGCTGGCGGGAGGACTACGAGGCCTGCCGCGCCTGGGAGAGGGACCGCGCCGCCGCCGCGCAGGTACCGCCCCGCTCCCGCCCCGCCTGCCCGGGGCTCTCTAGGCCGGGGCTGCTGGGACAGAAGCCCCGCAGCCGCGGGGCTGGGGAGGGTTTGGAAAAGCAGGCTCCGGCTCGAAGCGGAGGATTGTCCAAAACCCAGTGAAGGATCCAGGGAATATTTTCAGTTCGCAGCTTTAAAAGCTCTTGATTTCGGTTACTCTGATACTTCCTTCCTGATAGGAGAAGCCGCCACGTTACAGGAAAAGGCATTCCTGGGGTGTGCAGGAATGGGGCTCCATCCCGCGGACACCGGAGGACACGAGCCCTGCAGCATTAACCCCTCCCTCCCCAGCCAGGACAGCTCCTGCCGGGGAGGATTCCACAGCAGTGGGAGTTTCCTTTGTGACTTAGGAGCCAGAGGCAAAATATAAATATGACTTAGTTAAAAACTTGCATTCTGGCTTACTTAGATAACATTTAGCACTTCTGTTTAAGCACGATATATTTTTATTTCTTCTTTTATCTTAAATATTCACAGCAGGAAATCAGCTCTGTATGACTGGAACATCCAACACCATTATGGTAATATTATTTTTCCTGTATTTCAGGAAGCTTTGTGCAAGAGTGAAAGAGCTCGAGTTATGGAAAAACAGAAATATGCTCCAGTGTGGAAGCTCAGGAAGAGCCCACCACCTGACTGGTATCTACCACTTGACAATGACAAATCCAATTAACAAGACTGTTTTCTTTGTTTGGTCAGTAATGTAATAGACAATTCAGAATTATGCTGTCTTTTTTTTTTTCCTTCCACATCATCTCAAAGTTATACAACTGCAGCTCTGCCCTGCAATACTTTAGCACTCACTCAAAAATACTGAAATTTTATTTAAACACAGAGTATTTTTAAAGGGAAATTTGAGGCACTTAATTTGTGGTCTTTTAGTGCTGTCTTACACTTCAGGATTTCATCTCAGCAGGCACCTTCCAAATTAATGCATACATGCTCTAGCTCTGAGGGCCTCTTGCCTTACTAGCTAGCATTGAGCACTTTTGGAACAAGGTACCCACCCCAGGCCTGCAAGATGGGGGAAAAAAACCCCAAGCTGGCACTCTTCCTTGCCAGCTCAGGACAATCCCAAACACTGGCATTTAAAAGACATTTCCGAGAATCAGGACTGTGGTAGTTAAGAGCTTCTCACCTGGGGGCTGCACACCTGAAACTGCCCCTTTATAGAACTGCTCTCACTGTTCTTGCGTGGTGGTGTGTGTTGTGGCAGTATTCAAAACTACTAAAAAATAAAGGTTTAAACAAATGTAGAGAGAGATCTGGTTTGTATTAGGGCACACCCACGGAAACTTAAGTTATAACAGTTACATGGCAATATAAGAAAATAAAAAAAAAAAAAGGCTTTGCCACTATGTAAGGTCATGTAGCTCTGCTAGGTGTATTATTACCTGGATAGTCATTAAAACACAGAGACACTTCATTTATTTTTTTACAGTCACATCCTGCAGTGTTGTAATCTGCAGGAAAAAATCATTTGTTCCAATCTTTCTCCCTTCAGTCTGAGCACCTCCTGGCAGCTGAGGCAGGAGCCCCTCCGTCACTGCGTGTACACCTTGGTGATGTCAATGCACTTCCCTTCGGGGGGATCATAGCCAGGAAGGGGAGGGGTGTAAGTGGGTCCGTCCCTCTGGAAGGGGAACAGCCCCTCGTCCCGGCGGATTGCTGCCTGGTACAGCTCCTCCGATTCCAGGCGCAGCTCCCGCAGCGCCTCCTGCTGAGATTCCACAAGGCCCTTAATCGCTTTCTTTTCTGCCTCGTCTTGTTTCTGCTTGAACAAACACCACTTCTTCAAAAGTAAAACTCTTCTTTCAGACTCTTCAGGAGAAAGAGCGGGAAGACTTCGCACCCTGATGAAGAGAAGATAACACTGTAATAGAGAAATAGCCTGACTCCAAAGACAAACTAAGAAAAACAAAATGTCTAAACCAAAAATCCCACCACCAGGCAAAAAACCCCCACCAAACCCAGAGAACACATTGAATTCGCTAATAATTTAGTCAGTTTGTGAGGTAAGTCTTCCAGTCAGTCTAATAGGAAATGCACTGTTTTTCATTATTTTTAGCAAGAACAAATAATGTTCCCTTTCCACGTTTTTGTCCCCATGGAAGTGGGTAAGGCTTTGTACCCAGGCTGGCACTATGTTGCAGGTTGTGCAGAGAAAGAAATTCACTGAGTACAGGTGCATGGTAAAAGACAGACCTACTGACCTGTTGCTCTCTGAGTACTTAAGTGGTGTTATGAAATCCTCAATTGGAATCAGTTCTGGGGCAGCTTTTTCCAACTTTTTAAGCTTTTTCTTCATACGTTCTTTCTGTGCTTGCTCTTTCTTCACATCCACCTTCTTTTTCTTCTTTGGTTGTGCTCTACAAGAGAAATAGTAAATGCAAAAAGATATTTTGTCCTTTAATTAAACAATAGCAACTTTCACTTCCTTTTCCATTGCTTAATTTGGTCCCCAACACAAGTTCCAGCCATTAGCTTTATTCACATAAAGTAATTTACAGAAGCCAGGGCCATGGCTGCTAAAATTCTCTGCAGAGAGAATTGTAACTGCCTGGGAAAAGCAATTTGGTGCTGAACATCAGAATGACCTAAGGAAGTTCCACAAAAATTGAATTAGAATTGTTTTAAACTGGCTCAGAGTGCAGCATAGCGGGTTTATCATAAAGATGCTTGCATTGGAAAGGACCTTAAACCTCGTGTGGTTTTAATCCCCCTGCCATGAGCAGGGAAGCCTTTCACAAGACCAGGTTGCTCCAAGCCCCATCTAGCCTGGCCTTGAATTCCTGTCATTTCACATTAAAGAAGACTGCAAGTGGTTTTATACATGCTTCTAAAATTTCTGCTTTTGGAGCCAAGTTCAGGCTGTAGATGTTGCTTCTCCATGAAGATCCAAGATAGCATTGCACAGTCCACAAACACAAATTGACCCTCATTCCTGCCTGGCAGACTGAACAAACAACATTTATGGTGTGAAACAGTTCCTCTCCAACAGTACCTAAGTACTACCTGGGTATTTTAAATCAAGCTGCATCAAAACAAACCCAGATACTGAAATGTGGCACAGAAATACATGTGGGCTGCCTCTGCTTTCACAGCAAAGTGTTTCTGGTTCAGCCAGGCTTTCATTGGTGTTGCCCAGCAGGGAGTTCTGGAGCAATTCATAAATCCCAACATTTCCAGCTGCGTTCTGTGGTTGTGCTACTCACAAGTACAAAGTGACAATTGTATTACCTCTGAACTCCCCACAAAAGGCCAACAGTTCTTAGCTGGTTTAGCATATGGAGACTTAAACATGTGCAGTTAAAGGTTAAATTTGGACTTGGGAAAATCTGTGTTCCCCCAGTGGATGAGAACACTTCTTAAGAGAACTCCAAGAAAGCTGCACTCACCTCACAGGGAGGGATGTCCTGAACTCCAGCAATGAGCTCTGCCAGTGACTCTCTCGGAGCGGGACCCTCTGGGGCAGCCAGGAACTACCGGAGGAAAAGCAACATAAAGCATGAAGAGAAACTGACTCTGGTGTCACTGATTCTGCACAAAAGCTATTTGTTATTCATATATTACAGTGATAAGTTTTGAACCATCTTTGGCCACTTCACTCATGGTAGGATACAGCATTTGCCCACAGGATACCGAAGGGTGAAACATTTGGATGGGTTATAGCAGTTTTATTTTGAAGCTCTGAGAATGACCCCTTTGAGGAACTGGTATGGGAGAGGTCAGACCGCCGCCGTTCAGATTAGGAGAGCGATGCCGACTGTCGTATCTTGGCGGGTGTCACGAGGGGACGAACCGGCCCAAGTGCCAAGGCACCGACTTCTCCAGGTGCGGGGGCCCAGTCCGCCGCGGGAGCCCGGGCGGAGCCCAGACCGAGGAACGGCCGGGAGCGGGCTGGGCAGGCACCGTGGCTAAGAGGCGCTTTCCGGGCTCCCCCCCCGCGGTCTTGGGGCAGGGCGGCCGCAAGCCCAGTCCCGGATTGCGGCTCCAGCCCTACCTGAGCCGGACCCCGCGGAGCCCCGCGCCGCCGCCGCTGCCGCCGCCCCCACATGGCCCCGCGTGCGCCGCGCCCCCGCCGGCCGCGCTCCGGCCCCGAGTCCCGCGTTCCGGCGCACAAACGTTCCGGCGGGCACCCTGCGCGGAGCTCCCGGCCGGCGGCACTGCAACGCTCCGCCCAGCAGGGGGCGCCCGCCCGCACCGTAGGGGGCGGAGCCTGGCGGGGGAACGGAGTGGTCGGGGGCGCTGTTTCCCGCCGGGCCGGTTAGGTGGTTGCCAGGCGCCGAGTTCCGGCGGTGCCGGATCGCCGGCGGCGCCGGGCGGGGGATGCAGCGGGGCGGCGGCGGCACCGGGACATGGAGCGGCGCTGAGGCGGCTCGGGCCGGCCGGGGGCGCGGGCACTGCGGCGCCGGGCGCGGGCCATGGTGGCCGGCGGCCGCTGAGCGCCGCGGCCGCGGAGGCAGCCCGGGCGGAGCCGCCCTGGGGTCCCGAGGGCGGAGGCCGGCGGGGGCCCCGGGCGGGGAACAATGAAGCTGCTGAAGCCGACCTGGGTCAACCACAATGGTGAGGGCCGGCCGGGCAGCAGGTGCCGCGGGCCGGCGGGGCAGCAGGTGCCGCGGGCCGGCCGGGCAGGTGCGGCGGGGGAACGGGCGTGCGGCACACGCGGGGGCGCGGGGCGGGCGGAGCCTCGGGCCGCTGCCGGGCGCTCCCCGGGCGGCCGCGGGTGCCCGAGCCCCGCCGCTCCGGGAACGGCGGGTGCGGGCGGGGGCAGCGGCAGCAACAAGTCCGCACCCCCGCTGTCCCGGCGGACGGCAGCGGAGCCCGGTCTCTGGAGCCGGGCGGTTCCCCAGGGCGGCGTGGAGAGAGCTCGTCCCCCAGGAGGGGCCGTGCCGCGGCAACCCCTGGGACGCGGCCCGCCTGGGGTGTGTTCGCTGCGGGCAGCCGGGCACTGCATGGGGGGCTGCAGGCTCTGAGGGAGCGCTGAGCTGCTTCTGCCGGCGGGGCACGGCCGCGGGGCCACTTCGTGCTGGTGAAAGTGCGGAGCGATAGTTTGAATCGAGTGTAGCCCCTGCGGAAGAGAGGAGGAGTTCTTGTGCAGAGGTTGAGATGCTCCTCAGGATGAGTGTCCAGCGGGTATGGGTGGGTATCCAGCGCACTGCGCTGACCACCTGGGTCTCACGTTGCTGAGACAAGTACAGTATAAAACGTCCTCTAATGCACTGAGCTGTGCTGTCGTTCTCCATGGAGGGAAAAGTTTCTTCCAACAGTTCTTTCAAAACAGCTCTCTGAATTTATATAGTGTCCTGTCCACCAGTCCTCTGGTTAGGTTGAAGAGATGTGTGAGCTAAAACAGCTTAGAATGAAGTGTTGATATTGACAGAAAGCTCTGTACTTTCCTTATGTGGCAAATACAGGACATCATCAGTGTTTATGTTATATTTACACTGCTTAGGATGAATTTCCAGATTAATACCTGGTACTGTTCATGGTGAAGCAGTGAGAAGAAATCTAACATAAAGAGCTCACTTCTGTTTATGCAAGTTTTGCCCCCAGATTTGTGGGTGCAGCTTTATTTCAACTGCAAATTTTGCACTCTGTCAATGTATAAATGTCATTAGCTGGGCTCATGTAGCTGATTGGTATCTAGACTAAAACTAAGACCAAGTTATTCAAGCTGGAAAAGCGTGGTTTGACTTAAAAACCCCAGGTACAACTTTACAGCTGCCTTTCTCTGTGTGTGGTGTTCTTTGTGTTTATGCTGCAAATTTTGATAGCAGCTTAAGCCTTGAGTTGCCATTCATGTGCATCTTTACTTGGCCTGCTCTCCAGGGACTCTGTAGGCAGCAGATGGACTCAACTTTATAACCAAAGGTTGTAGTGAACTAAAAAAATGTGGAAGTGCTTTATTTGAGATGTTTTTTTTGCATTTCTGCTTGGTTACTCTAAACAAATGCAGCATTTACATCTTAATCTCTGGCTGCCTGTGGTTAGACTATCCTGTGCTTCTGCTTATCTTCAGTGGGAGCACAGGAGCACATATTTAGGCTGAATAAAAACTTTCAGCCTAAGCCCTTGGAGATCAGAGATTAGATCTGATCACAGTGATTAGATCTGTGATCTGATCTTTCCTTGCTTCTTTAATGAGTGCACCTTTTTGTGTAGGTATGTATTTGAAATCTGTAGCAATTTAGAACACATGCAACCATCTGCAGCAATTTAGAACACAGCCTTCAGGCCAGCAGGCCTTCATTTATAGAGCCCTGTGATACTTTACATGGTGGATAATGCACTACACAGGGCCTTGATAGTCCTGAATTTTACTCCCATTTCTGCCACTGACCTTTTGGGATGAGTTTGGCCAAGGCCATCATAATGTTGCCACCTGCAAAACAGACATTTGCCACCAGCTCCATTTGTGAGGTGCTGTTAGGGCTGCAGAGGTGTGCAGGATGTGTGACAGTCACACATTCCTGTCCTTGGGGCAGGGAGTGCAGGATAGGAACCGGTGAGTTTAGTCAGCCTCTCTAACGTACCCGGGTTCCGGATCCTCCAGGCATCGCTGCGTGTGAGGAGTCTCCATCACTCCTAATGGGTCTCCCTCTTGGCTCTGGAACCTCTCCAGGAACAGGGTGAAGAGAATTTACACTGTGTGTGCTGGAGACTCTGTGATAATTCTTATTCCTTTGATTTCTGCACAGGCACACGAGGCTGCCTCACTGTTCTGGTTTGTGAGTGAGTCCTGAGAGCAGGGCTGGCTCTTCAACACACCAGATCCAGCTACTGTCCTTCCAGCCTTTTCCTCTTCCCACTCACTTTTGGGGGTTTTGTTTTACTGAGTGGACTAGAATGATGCTTCCAGGCATACATTCTCCAGGAGCTAATAGACACTAGAAGTGAGTGTTGTAGCCAGGAAATCCAGCACACCTGAGAATTGTGTGTTGCACAGCCGAGATGCTGCACGTTCCAGTAAAAGCACTCCAGCACGTTTTGGCTCTACAGGTTTTTGCCTTGGGGTTCTTAATGTCACTTTTTCTCAGTGCTTATTGGAATTATTTCTTGCTCAGATGCATTTTCTATAAGCTTTTCACACACTTAATGTGAGTTTATTAGATTTTGCATGAAATCCTTGTTATTGTTGTGTTCTTCTCTTCCATGTGTCTTTGCCTTAGAGCAAGGAAGAATATTCAAAAGTGCAGTCTAATGATGGGGGTGGGAACAGATTCCTGTAAGCTACAAGTGGTGTGATTGGCTTCTCCTTCCCAGTGTGGCATTCAGTAGCTCTGTACAGATGCATCATGCATCCAGCAGCTGCCTGTACACACTCAGCACTCAGGGTTTTGAGAGCCCAGGTGCTTAAAGACACTCATGCAGGCAAACACTGATCCCTGTGGGAAAGGAAGTCCCTTGCTGTTCCAAGAAACCCTTGCAAGTCCCAAGGTGCTGCTCATGTATGACAGCTTGTGGAAACTGGAGTCTGCTGTTGTTTAAATTTAGGCATGGAGTTTATCTCTCCAAGCTGTAATGGTGGAATGTAAATATTTGAATTGATTTGTGAGTCACATAGAATGTTATATATTAGGTGGGCTGGAAGCAAATTTAATAGAAATTCATTCATTTTGAGGTAGAAATTCACCTAAAACTGTTATATTTATAACAGTTATATTTAACTGATTATTGTATAAAGTTAAACAACAATCAAAAATTATGCAATATTTAAAATTGCTTTTATTCTTCACTGGTGTATTTTTTTTAAAAATGGGACCTTCTCCTTGGATTTCAATTATCTTACTTAGATCTTTTTGTTCCACTTTGTTCCGCTTGTTTCATTATCAGTATTTCTTTAAGTACATAATCTATATTTGGGTTCTTTAAACAAATATGCCCACAGGACATCTGGTATATCATAAGGTGTTCTGTTTTTAATGAACCTGGTTTGCCTCCTTCTGCAATGTGATTCTGGGAGCTTCAATAATTTAAGCTTATCCTTTTTTAGAAATTATTGCAAGAGGTCAGAATGTCTTAAAACACTGTGTTAGATTTTAGTGTTGCTGCTTAAATATCACATTTTGTTTTGGTGCATCATTACTGTTGGGAAACTCAACACATCTCCAATTAGGAGCATGGGAAGGCTTCAGTCACTTTGAAGCAGAGACCTTGTGCCTTTTGGCTTGTTTCAACAGGAACTAACAACATAATCTAATAAAGACATGAACCCAGGGAAGAAGGTGATTGCTATCAAATAATGGTTTCTTCTTCATTATTTTGAGAAATTGAAGGAAGCAAAGAAAAACCCAGTCTCTATCTCAATTTGTAAACCACAAGTAGTATGGAACAGGTCCTATAGCTTTAACCTGTTAGAGTAATCCAGCACTGTAGATGGCATTTTCTTGATAGTGGTACCTTGGCAATGACTTTGTCATGCTGAATTTCGGTCCTGCAACCACTTCATCTGTTCTAATTTTTTTAATTTTATTTTATTTTTAAAGTTAGTAATTGGACAGTGGGTACTGGGCAGATCATTGTGTATCATTAGTTACCTGTGGAGTAAGATCCCTTCCTGGATCGCAGTTGAGCCACGTAGGAAACTTTGTTGTCCAGGGTTTCATTTATTACTGCTGCCTTTCCTGGGTGCAAAGTCCATGCCCTCTTTAAACTTCAGGTATGAAATAGTGCCCTGTGACCTGACAGCTTTAACTGAGGTATTACCTACTTTTGGAAGGTAAAATAACTGTTTGTTTCTTGTCTGTGATTCTCTAAATATTCATCTTAGCCCCAAATGTTGCATTTGAGTTAATAGAATTAAAGTGAGAATCAGGCACAACCAGCTGAAGAAAAACCACAGCTTATGTGTGTCTCAGCTCAAGTGTGCTATGTGGTCTGAAGGACTTGAAAGGAATGTAAGTTGAGTGCCATCTTTCTGTGCTTAAGGTCTTTATTTGTCTGCCTGTAAAAATTTTAAGGGAAATCACATGGCAGAGTTGCAATATAAATCCAAATAAAACAAACCTTAAAACAAGTCAACATAAAGGATACAAGAGTCAAAAGGAAGCCGAATGTGTATCCCTCAAAAAGTAAGAAATAGTGGATATTTGGGTGAGGATTTTATAAAGAGTTTAGTGTCAAGGATTTCAGTTGCTACAGTTGCATGTAAAACTTGCTGTTGGATAAAATCTCCAGGTTTTATCATTTATGTCTTAGCATATCATGAAGGTACAGTGCAAGACTGACACACATGGGAAATTTATCAAGTCATCTTGATGTGTCAATACTGATACTTTTGGCTGTTTGATACCTATATGTGATCTTGCTTGCAGAGGCATTCCAGTTTGAAAGGGTTGGAAGTGCAGCCAGAAATTCTTTGGATGTGGAAATCGCATGCGTGTTCTTTCAAATAATCCTTAATGGTAGCTCTTGGAGCATCATTGAAGGGCAGGAAGTTTGCTGCTCCCCTCTTCCTTTTCCTCTGCAAAGGTTCAAACAACTGTGAACATATGGAGAATGAATATGAGCCAGTGGTTGGAGCAGAACAGGTTGGAAGTGAGGGCTTTCTGGTTCCCCAGCTATGTTATTTGTTACAGAGTTTACATTCTAGTAAAATTATTAGCTTTCTTCTGACAGATGTGGCATATGGAGAATTGAAGAATTTAAGAATAATACTATTATGGTTTGTCCTCCTCTTTCTATATGGAAGCCATAAAATCAGAACTAGTTTTTGGGTAGAATTACATTAACAGAATTGAAATTTGAGATGGGTAATTGTGTGACCAACAGATGCAGCCTGAGACTGGGAAGGATTTAAAAAAAACAAAAACAGAAACCAAAAGAATACTTGCTTCAGGTCGTCAGCTAATGAGCTGTAGAAACCTGGAAGAAGATCCATACTCAAATACAGTTTTGCCCTGTTGGCACTTGCTTTGTGATATGACTTTGCTTTGAGGTATTTGGCATATCCTGCTGGATTAAGTGTCCCTGGTTATCGCTGGGTTTTGTGGCATGATAACTTCCATATATTAACAGGCTGCCATTTCTGTCAGCAGACTGCTCTCAGCTCTTGTAGTCAGCTGTAATTCTTATAATTTGAATCTTTAGGAGAAGAAAGTCACTTGCCAGCCAGAAGAGTTATGGTGGTTCTGGCATTACCACATTTTGTGGAATGTAAATCAATTCAGTATGTTGCTGCTTGTTCTCTAATTCCAGGAAAGCCAATATTTTCAGTGGACATTCACCCAGATGGGACCAAGTTTGCAACAGGGGGACAAGGTAAGTCTGTGTACTGGTAGAAGGAAGAATTTTTAATAGTAATAATAATAATAATAATAATAATAATAATAATAATAATAATAATAATCTTGTGCTTTCACAGCACTTGAATTGGTTTGGCCCTTTTAAAAAGACATCACTTTTATCTCTAGGAAACAGATAATTATGTAAGCTATTAAAATATATTGGGAAGTGCTGCTGCTCCTGCAGAAGGCAGGGTTACAAATTCTCATGTCCTCATCCTCTTGGATGTCATTGAGATAGTAGCTGCTATCAGTGATTGAGTCGTGACCATATGAGCCAAATTTCCTTTTAATTTGAAGAGGAGCTGGATGTGCAGTTGAGCTTTTTCAGTTGCTAAATAGAAGAGCTATTGGGACAGAAAAATCCAATTATATAAATAGAATAGCTTAAGAAATATATGCAAAAATATTATTTGATGCACAATAGTGAATAATTTAGGTTGGCTACAATAATTGCAATTTAGTATTTGAATGTGTGTCTTTTTACTTTTAAAATACAATATTATTACAAGTAGTTGTCTTTATAATTGGTGTCAGTTATGTACAGTATGACTTTTGTACAAGGCTGTATAAATTTATTTTTAATAGCTTCAAGAAATATAAAGCACTTCTGAATTAGTCTAATTATTTCAAAGCAACATTTGTATTCAGATGTTTCCAAAGTCCCCACTGCAGTAATGCCTACATTTTCACATCTGCTCTGGAACTGAGATTCATTTGAAAAGCTTTTTTGCATGTATTTAGAAGACAGGGCTTTTTGGTCTCTTACAGGTCAGGATTCTGGCAAAGTTGTGATCTGGAATATGGCTCCTGTCCTGAAAGAGGAAGATGAAAAGAATGAAAATATCCCCAAGATGCTTTGTCAGATGGACAATCACTTAGGTAACAAAGTTGGTTGGTTGGGTTTTTTCGTTACTGGCTGTTGGTAATTTGCAAAGCTTAAGACTTACATGTCTGTAATGCAAAAATCATTCCTGCCCAGTGGTGAAGAATCAATAAAACACAGCAGAGTGGTCTCATACTTTGGCTGTATACTTTTCAAGATATTCAGCAGAAAATGTTGTTAAAATGTGAGGAAATGTGTAGAGGACTATAGATATCTTTGGAAATCTCCTCCCTATAAGCTTTTTTCAGCTGTGGCCATAAGGTATTTGATAATGGACATTCTGAGAAACTGGGGAGCTCTGAAGGAAGGACAGGAGAAGAATTAAGTGTAAAAGATACATCATATGGAGTATATTGGTTATAAATTATTACGTTTATTACATTATAAATCATTGCATTTGGAATTAGTAGGGTCACCTGACAAGTTGTCCTTTCTTTTCTTCAAAATACACCTTTCCTTTTTTGCCCTCTTAATCACACTTTATTTACCAGAAAAAGTTTCCTTCATTAGAGGAATATTAATTTTTCTTCCTTCAAGCCTCTGTTGGTGAAGCTTTTTTAGATAAGGAAAAGGGGTTTTTTAAGTAAGAAATTCCTCAACTGCTACTGAAAGATAAGTACCAATTCATTTATCTAAAGCAGACAGAATAACTGCTTTGAGTGGAAAAAGCTCACTTAAATCCTAAATGTCTCCTGTCAAGTTTTGCTTGTTATAAATCCTGTCTGCAGTCCAGAACCACTTACTCATATATTTCATCTTGGAAACTTTCTTGTCTGCGTTTCAGCTTGTGTGAACTGTGTGCGATGGTCGAACAATGGCGTGTACTTGGCCTCGGGGGGCGATGACAAGCTGATTATGGTGTGGAAACGAGCTGCGTAAGCATGTTTCTTCCTTCAGCTTTGTGTTCCATTTCAAGTGGGTTACCTGTGACATCTTAGTGCTTCCTCCCTGTGCTGGCCTTTGGTAAGCTCAGTGCTCCACCTGGTGTGTAAGGAGCCAAAAGCTGGGACAGCAAACACTGGTGTTGGAGATGTGCCTGCTCTCCTTGTGGCTGGAGGGTGTCTGCCTGGGCAGTCTCTCTCCTCTGGAGAAGCTGAGACATTTCCTTCTGTCCTTTAAGAAAGCTTCTTGAAGAGTCACCTTAAGTGTTACCATTATATGCTGTCTCTAGAAATTCTACATTTTATTGAAGCTAACTTTTTAATAACTGGAATTACTCTCTCTAAAAACATGCTTTTTCTTCCCTTCTGTATTGTAGGAGTATCTGACTATAAAATAATGTCTTTTGTAGCTGGTTTTCTTTTAAAAAAGTGAAGAGCTTGTGGTGGTTCTTTTTATAACTGTTTCAATTTTGATTAGGTACATTGGACCTAGCACTGTGTTTGGTTCTAGTAGCAAACTTACTAATGTTGAGCAGTGGAGGTGTGTGTCAATTCTCAGAAGTCATTCAGGGGGTAAGTTTAAATGTGTTGAATGAACATAATTTGCATGTATTTAGAAAAAATTGCTTTTCAGCATCATGTTTTCTTGTTTGAAATATGTATATTTGCTGTCAAGTCAGTAATTAATTTTAAGAGCAACGATAGAAATTTTTAAAAATATAATTTTTAATGAAATGCAGTTTTCATAGAAGTAACTTTGGGCAAGTGTGGTTGTAGGAGAAAAATTAACAACTAAGAAATATATTTTTCTATTTTCTAGCTTAAAAATGAATCTGAATAAAGGAAGCTAAACTGTATTTTTCATTAAATATTCACACTAGCATAATCTGATCAGCAAAAGACCATGTTTTTGTAAACCAAAGAATATCAGTGTTTATTTAGGAGAAAAATATGTAAAGAGCAATGCAAAAGTTGAATAAATAAATAATTTCAAATGCATTTTGCATCTGCTGATATAAGCTGTGATTAAAATCAAGATGGAAATCACTTTGGTCACTCCATGTGTGTTTGTAACAAAGTGAGTGCATTTTAGTAGCTTCTGTTACTTTTTCATTCAAAACAAGATAAAGTTCTTTGTGTAGACATTAGTACTTCCTACAATCACTAAACATTGCATTCTTTCCCTTTTGGTTTTTTTTTCTTGATCCCCATTGAACCTTGGTAGTTGGGGAGATTCACTCCCAATGAGTGTTGCTTTCTTACCTTCCACTTCAGTGAGGTGGTCATCATTTCTCAGTGACAGCAAAATATTGCTACAGAAGAACACAAGTTCTTTGTAAAAAGGCTTTTTGATTTTCTGATTACCATCAATCTCTTAAACAGAAACTTCCTTTTCCCAAACAGATGTGATGGATGTAGCATGGTCTCCACATGATGCCTGGCTGGCATCCTGTAGTGTTGATAACACTGTTGTCATCTGGAATGCTGTCAAATTCCCAGGTGAGAGCTCTGAAGATGTGCCAGTATGGAAAACTTTGTGACAGTCTTGCCTTCTTGGGTGTATTTCACCAACTCTCCAAATCTTGAGGGGGGCATGGGTTGTCTGTCTTTTGAGGTGACACACCTGCAGTCTGGCAGGTCAGACCTTCCAGGTTTGGATGGCAGTGAGCAGGGGATTCCACACTGCTGAAGACAACAGCTGCCTTCATGTTGTGCTGCTGATTTTCCATGAAAGTAATGATTGAATGTGTTTATTTACATGCCATTTATTTTAAGCTGGCTTCCAATACTGATACCAGAGTTTTTCAGCTTTGAAGCTAATTGTGCACCCTCTCAGACTCTCCTCCCACAGGCTGATAAGCAAAAGTGTGACTGAAAGTAGGTTACCAGGTCTGCCAGCCTTGTGTGTGTGTTGAGTCACAACTTTGACTTGGTTCACACTTGCTGCACAAAGCTGGATTAGTTGTGATAATCTTTGGGTGTGGAGGGAAGGGTGAATGTTTAACTGAAATTCCAGTTCAAGTGCTGCTTTCCACAGATTCAGAGTGCTGCTCTGAAGCACTGGGACTCTGCTGCTCTTCCTGCTCTGACCTGCCTTCTAGTTTTGCACCTCTTATTCTGGCCAGAATTCTCCCTATCACTTTTTTTATGTCAGTTTTTTCTTAAGTATAGGTTCCAATTTGGTTGATATGTTGTTTTACACTAAAGAATGTCGTACTTAATACTCTGTTTCAAAAAGATGATGTAAATTTTCTCAACACTCTGCCCTAAAGGAGATAGCAGTAACTATTCTCTATTCTCAATTTTTGTGTGCACAGAAATTCTTGCCACTTTGAAGGGGCATTCTGGCTTGGTGAAAGGGCTGACCTGGGATCCTGTTGGAAAATACATTGCCTCTCAGGCTGATGATCGAAGTTTAAAGGTGTGGCGGACCATGGACTGGCAGCTGGAAACCAGCATCACAAAACCCTTTGATGAGGTACTTCAGAATGTGTGACTGCTCAAAGTGAATTCCCTTAGAATTAATGAAAACTAGGAGAATAACTGATTCTGCACAAACATGAATTAATTGAACAGTGCTGAATCAAAGGAAGCTCTCAGCAGCTTCAAAAGAGGGGAAAAAAGAATTACTTTCTCATAAAAATATGATTGACTAGAGACTCTTATTGCCATTTGTTATTGTGGATGTCAAAGGTTTACATGGGTTATGTGAACAATTAAGTAAATTTCTGGAAATGCAGTGGTTATTTTGGGGAAATGTTGGCACACTGATCACAATAGCCTGACATTCTTCCCTATGCATATTCTATTGGCCACTGTCAAAAATGAGGTATGTACTTAGGAGGGATCTTTGGTTTGGCATCATAGGGCTGTTAGGTGATGACATTGATGAAGAGATCAAGTTTTGGGGACAGGAGCTGGTGCTTGGTGAATGGAGTGTTCTGCAGTGATCTAAGGGTATTTTGATTAGTGCAGTTGCTCTTTGTAATAGACCTTGTCTGCTTCAATTCGTGTGGGAGCTGATGTGGCAAGCTGAAGTCTCATCATTAGTGGTTGCTGTGTTGCAGCCCTGTTACTAACTAGGACTGTGACAGATACAAGGAAACATTTATGTTGCTTTTAAAAAAGTTCTGAGTTCCTTTTCCCCCTTTTGATAGGGTTTCTTAAATTACACTACATTACCTGCATAAACATGGCCAAATGCTGAGAATTGTGTGTGAGGTCATTCTTTTATATTCACAGGAAACTTACTTTGTAATCATATTCCCTACATCTGAAATTTAAATAGTTTGTATTACAACCCCTTTGTTTGCCAAACACGTTTAAAGCCCTGGTATGGTTTTTTTGTCAGTGTGGAGGGACGACTCATGTGTTGCGCCTTAGCTGGTCACCTGATGGTCACTATCTTGTTTCTGCTCATGCCATGAATAATTCTGGACCCACTGCTCAGATCATTGAGAGGGATGGATGGAAAACCAACATGGATTTTGTAGGGCATCGGAAGGCAGTTACAGTAGTGGTGAGTGAGTGATAGTAATTTATCCCTGAAGTTAAAACTTGTACCTGATAATATTATGTATAAATGTATAGAGGTGAAGATGAGTCTCAAGATCAGTAAAGCAAATGCATCATGATGATTAAAAAAAGTCAACTTTACATGTTGGGAGCAACCAGGTTGCTCTTGTGATAAGAGAACTGGATGTAGATGAATGAGACAAGGGGGAATACACAAGCATGTTAGGAATGTCAAACATCAGCTTTGTTGGCTTGATTAAAATGATTTAGGTTTTTAGTGGGTTTCTGATCCCTAGTAAAATTAATATTTTTGCCTTTCCTATGAAGGCATTCAGCCTCTGCAGCTTTTGTCAGTGCTCTTATAGAGTCTGGTTCAGGACTTTATTTCTACAAAATGTTGCTTTTTCACTCTTAAGTGGAAAATTTGCTTTGAAAGCAGATTTCCTGCTAAACTGTAATTACTATGATAAAATTTGGGTATCTCATTTGTTCAGAAATTCAATCCAAAAATCTTCAAAAAGAAACAAAAGAATGGGAGCTCCACCAAGTCAAGTTGTCCCTACTGCTGTTGTGCTGTCGGTAGCAAAGATCGATCTCTTTCTGTCTGGGTAAGTGGTTTCTTTGCTGCCTTTGAACTAATGTTGGGGGTTTAGCACAAAGGTCTCGTGTATAGCATTAGGTCTTATATTTAGTTTCATGTTTAGGGTGTTTTTTGTCTCTGTTGTTATAGGTTTAGCTGGGGGGGAAGGAAGTGGATTGGTATTAGTTCATTTCTCTAAAGGCAAGAGCAGTTAGAAGTCAGTGGTGGAGTGTGCCCTGCTAAGGGGGAGCAGCTGTTAGGGGATAAAACTTTTTGCCACAGTTAATAAATGCAACCTTATTTTCTTCTTTTTACTTGTCTTCTGTCTTTGTAAAGGAAAGAGATGTGAAACTGAATGAGCTTTTTAAGTATTCTTTCAAGTTTTTAGTATCTAGTTTGGGTTTTACTTTAAAATCTACACTTAAATTTTTATTCTGGCTATGAGAAGAGTAGGTATTTTCACATTTTTAAATGCAACTGGAAAGCACAGGGAATCAATTTAACTGATTTGTAAAGCTTTGGGATAAGAATTTGTGCCAGAACACACCAATTGTTAACTGCAATCTACTATTTATAGATTCCAGTGTAATATTTATCCCTCAATCTCTGGATGCATAACTAAATCTGTTTCTGGTAATGGCTACTAGAGCATAACCATATCAAAGTATCACTCAGTTTATCTTACTTTCTATTTATATTATGAAGATTTCATTTGGAGTGGCTGATGAGGTTACAGAAGGTAGTACAGAGACACAAAGTTATAGATTGTCTTTGCTCTGAGGAGCTTAATAAACATGTATAGAGCACAGACCTATGGAAGCATAAATAACTACTGAAGATGACAGTGACACTGCATATGTGAACCTGTGAGCATAAAACTTCCTTAGCCATATGAACCTCTGCTTCATTTCAGTTGTACTGTACACTAGAGATATTAAGTCCATTGGTTTGATATTTAAAGAGCTTAGAATGTCTAATTTAGAGCAGATTATTGGAATTTTCATATTCAGTTCTTTATTATTAAGCTGATTCTTAAGTGCAGAGGAATCCTCTTTAAGAGTAATTGTGAGTCAAATTCCCTTTGCTCTTGATAGGTTTCACCTTTTCAGACAAGTAGTTCTAGTGAGGACATGGAAATGTAATCTGTTTTCTGTCTTCTTGTGCTGGCAGTTTGCAGCATCGTTATCTCAGTACAGCTTAGAATAGAAGCAGTCTTCTGCATCTGTGGAATTGCTTTTGGAGTGGCAGAGAGGGTTTTATGACTCTGGTGTAAGGGCAAAGTTGATTGAGAAATTCAGTCTGTGTTTCAGAAAGGAGAATTGAATGTCAGCTGTTCTCCAGATTCTGTCCCAGCAGTGGAACAGGTGACTTGGTGCTTCAGATGCACCACCAGGCATGCAGCTGTTTCCTGGCCAGGTCTTGTTTGGTGCAAGTTGTGAGGCTCTGGGAGAGTGTTAATGTGGTACTATCTGTGATAGTGTAGAACTTGTACCTTTCTGAATGGTGTTTCTTGTTTTCTTAAGCTCACGTGTCTGAAGCGACCTTTAGTTGTCATACATGAGCTGTTTGACAAGTCAATCATGGACATCTCCTGGTAAGTTGATTTCTGCTGTTTGTTATGGAAGCCAAAGCATTGTTATCAACTTTAGGTGTACTTATTAGCCTTAAATGCTTCAAACCAATACAGATTGTGGTTGTTGGAACACAAGTAATAGTAATGTATTTAGAACAAGGCACAGTAAAATAGCTGTGGAATGAGTTCCTACTTGTTATGTTTCTCTTTCATAGGTTGTCTTAATTCTTCTCTGTCACTTTCCTCACTTCTAAAATTCTCCCTTAATAGTTACAACTATTTCTTGGTGGATTTATACTGTGAACTTTAAAGCTTACAATTGTGTGACTTCTTGGTTTCTATGTGTCATGTGACTTTTGCCATGAAGCTCAGTGCACCACAATAAAAAGTTTTCAAATCCAAACCATTTTTCTTTCATTAACAGATTAAGGCTAGAAAGTCAGCAAGTAGAATATTTCATGAGAAGTGCTGCTATTGTTACAGTACAATAGCTTTGAATAGTTTAGTTTTCCTGTAGTGTTTTTTATTTCTCCAACTGCAATTTGCACATTTTTCATGGCATGAAGTCACTGGGAATAATAGCTGGTTAACATTTGCAGTTTCTGAGGAAATGGTTTTGTGGGATATTTGAGAGACAAAGGATCATCAGGCAGCTTGATATTTTATATCCTGTTTACAAATTGAAACGGATGGCTAAAATGTCAATAATATGGAGTGTTCCCAGAAATGTGCTCCGTTCTGAAAACAGACTAAGTAAATTCTGAGAAACTTGATACTATTGTATAAGTTCTGTTTTAGAATTTTAGACTTGGATTCATCAACATAATATCTGTGAATGATTGTTTTCACTGAACAATTGCTTGGATTTAGAGGTGAATAGGAGTTCAGCAATTTTCTCTGCTAAGCAAACAGAAAACTCTCAACTTGATTTTACTATTTTCTAACTTGGAGTACTGTTGGTGTACCTTGCCTGTTTCATGGTGCTGAGGCTGATTTCTCTGGATGTGATGCTATCAGGGCACCAGCTACCACAAAATTAGGGGTTTCCAAATGCCTATAGCTATAATACTTATAATAGATTTTTAATAAATTGGTTAGGACTTCAGAGTTGTGCCAGCTTTCCTTTCCTCTTCCCTTCTGTGTAACAATTAATCTGTAAGCCACTGTGTTGCTGTCTCTGTGAGCTCTGTACTTGAAAGTGGCTGGGGTAGAAGTCAGAATTCATCAAGTGTTTTTTCAAATGTGCAACAGGTTACATATCCAAGATTATAATTCTATTAGAATAGAAGGTATAGTTTCTTCTCTCTTTTTGCTGAGAAAACCTGACCTTCAGAAGAGGGTTACTATGTATCCCCACAAATAATCACATGTGAAGTTTGCTTAAAAAAATAATGAATGATAATAAAATCAAACCTGTGTTCTTGCCTAGTGCCAAGATTTTTGGCCTGCTTGTCAGCTGAGGGCCCCTTTCCTCACCCACTTCCATTAGCACAGAAAAGGAAAGTTTTCATGGTGCTGCTCATGCATGGGCAGGTGTATTGTCCCAGTGCCACCATCCTTGTGCAGTCTGCAAAGTAGCATTGGCTCAGGGACTCTGCTGCCTGTCATCCTGTCTCCTCACTGTCCCATTTCTTTGGTTCTGTTAGTTAGTGCTGTGATAATAAATCTTAAGTTGAAAATTTTATTGAACAATCCATCAGATTGCTGCTTTTCATGAATGAAAGAGATTAAAAACAAAGTCGGACCATTATTTCCCTCAGGACCCTTAATGGACTTGGTATCCTGGTGTGCTCCATGGATGGATCAGTGGCATTTTTGGATTTTTCCCAGGATGAACTTGGGGATCCACTCAGCGAAGAGGAAAAGGTACAGTAAGCACTCAGAGAACCTTTGTTCATATTTCAGTGATGTATTGATTCAATTAAAATACTGAGCTGTTTATAGAAGTATGTAATAACTGATTTCTGTATTATAGAAAATGTGTTGCTCTTGTCTGCTCTACAAATAATTTTAAAAGAGTAGTCAGGAAGTGAATTTGTGGTATTAGTTTCTGTTCTGGAAGGAAAGAATTTGGAGAACGTCCACTTGCTTACATATCATTATACATATGAAGTAATTATTTGGCTAAGGAAACAAGAAGTGGGTGCTTCAAAACACTATGAAATTTCTCTTTCACTTGCATATATGAAAGTTTTTTAAAACTGATTGCTCTTGGCTGTTTTTCCTCTCATTGCTATTAGCAACTAGAGCTTTGAAGTTTTTTTATTTTACATATTGATTTAGTGTTAGTTGAAAACAAAGAAAAAAGCCTGGTGTATAAATGATACAGGGGGCATTTTATAGATTCCATTAGATTTGTGTGATTCCCTCGTATTATAATCAGTGATGTCATGGTAGCACTTGTAGTCACTCACATTTTCAACACCCATAGAGCAACATTCACCAGTCCACCTATGGCAAAAGCCTGGCTATCATGACTGAAGCTCAGTTGTCCACCACCATTATTGAGAATCCAGAGATGCTCAAGTACCAACAGAGACAGCAGCAGCAGGGGGATCAGAAGAACTCATCAGTTCGGGAAGGCTCTGGGAATGCCACAGCTCCCAAGGTGGCAAGCATGGTTAATGGGGAGAGTCTGGAGGACATTAGAAAGGTAGGTGTTCTTGGGCACTGTGAAATACCACTGTCACTAAATACCAAACTGTTAGGAAAGAACCAGTTTCTGTGCCCTGATTTGTGTTGAATGGCACCTTTCAGCCTGTGTATGGCCCAGCTGATCAACTTAGTGGGTCATTTACTGAGACTTGTTGAAAACTTAAATTGTTTAAGCAGAAGTAAGGCTATGTGGATATTTCTGTGATGTGTGCAAAATTATTGGTGTGCAGAAAAGGAACCTAGAGTAACTAATGACAGAGAAGCTGTAGAACTGTTTCAGTTTCTCAATTACAGAGGTTGAAAGTGTTATTTAATTCTGTCCTAAACATAGAACACAACTTTCTGTTAAAGATTCGATATGCACAATGTTTTAGACTTGATTCTAAAATGGAGGGCAGATAACATTCTCCACAAATACCTTTTCTACAGATGGATAGATTGAAAATTGGAAGTGTTTGTGTTTATGGGAAAAAGTCTTCACTAACAGATTTTTAATTGAGACACCTCTTCTAATATATCTCTTTTTTCAGTTTGTAAAGAAAATTAAAATAACATTTCTCATTTATCAGAAATTATGATAAAATGTATTTCCCAACAGAATCTTTTAAAAAAACAAGTTGAAACACGAACAGCAGATGGTCGGAGAAGGATCACACCTCTCTGCATAGCTCAACTGGACACTGGGTATGTTTGAAAGCAATCTTTAAAATCCTTCTTTACCTTCTTATCTTTTTTGTTTGTTTTTTTCCTGGTCCAAATTTGGCATTCCGACTTAGGGCACTGTAAAGCACTTACTGGAAATAAGTGTGTATTCTTAGGAAACACAGCTTCAGCCAGTGTTCTTTGGGCATAAGATCTCACTTCTAATAGATCAGGCTAATTCTCATTATTTACTGTTATAGATGAACAATGCTTTTATGTATTGTTGATTTATATGTATATTAATACCAGCTTTAATATCCTTTGGACATGAGAAATTACTCTGGAAAAGTACTGAGGATTTATTTAGTTTATGTATATGTATCCACATGTGGAAAAAGGAAGAATGGAATAAATATTTTAGCTCAAATTACTATTTTTGAATTATCTTTAAAGTGGTTTTGACAAATTTATTTGTTGTTTGTCTTTTTGTTCAGGGATTTTTCTACAGCATTTTTCAATAGCATCCCAATATCTGGAACTCTGTCTGGCTCAATGATGTCTTCTCAAAGTAACCAGCAGCTCATGTCACTAGATTCTAACGCAGCAAATTCCCTTAATACATCAAAGCCTTCTGTAGAGCCAACAGCAGCCAGTATAAAACCAACAGATGATGCAGCCAATAAAGATGGGTCAGTATTTGCTGTTTTGTTTTTCACTTACATGAATTTATTTAGTTTTTAATTCTTGTTTATACTTTTATAATGAAGAAATTATTAAAGTGGTTTCCTTACTGCAAAACCCCAATAATCTAACCTTCCTGAAAATGTTGAGATTGTATTAGTGTTTGGTTATTTTAATTATTGATAAATCAGGAAGGAATAAATCCATGTGTGTAGTTCTGGCAGTGGATTTCAGTGCAATGAAGTAAACAGCTGATTGGCAATGCTTTAACTAAATGACTTGCTTATGGGTTGATGGGTTGCTATTAATAAACAATAGAAGGTGTTCCAGTAGTGTTAGTAATGAAACCTAATTTATATCACATTCTGACCTGTGTCCTCTCTTCAGTCATGATGATCCTTCTTTCCTGTATAACAACCCCATCAGGGCACAGTGACATTGACTTGTCAGTGCACATGTCCTGATGGACCAGTGTTCAAATTAATTACAGAACAACTGAATTTCAGAATTTCAAATTAATTACAGAACAATTTGCTTTTCCCTCAGTGGTAGCACTGACTGACTTCTTCTCAGCATTTGTAGTAGCATAGTGTCATGGAAACCTCTACTTCTCCATCAAATTCGATTGAAATTGACTGCAGATTAAAAAATGAGCAGGTGGACTTTGAGAAATGATTGACAGATGAAACTATTAAGTATCCTTTTCTTTGTAAATTGTATTTCTAGCAGCTTTTTAGTACAAGCATCAGTTATTTTAGAGCCATTAATTCTCTGAATTCATTCTCTGAATGAATTGAAAAATCTCTAAAGTAAACAGCTATTGAAATAATAGATCCCTGGAATGCTTTAGTGTGGGGAAAACACATTCCTTTGCCCTAGAGTTATGCTTGGAAAGGCCTAATAATCAGGTTGGATTTTTCAACAACAAAATCTAAACCTGGCATGTTTTGTCCCAAATTGTTAGATTGATAAATAGTGAAATATAATATTGTAATGGAAATATTTGGTAACCTGAACAAGGAGTAAAAGCAGGAACCCCTGTGATAATTTTAAAAAGTGATCCTTTTCCAATAAGTACCAGCTGAAAGTATAATTTCTGTCCTGAATTTAAAGTGCACAGTAAATGAATTTGATCTTTTAATCCAGATATGCAGCCACATGAAGCTCTGAGATGTATCACAGACAGCTTTTGAGAGTAGGCAAAGTTTACAAAACACTGATGCATGAAAGAATGGAAAAAGAATATCATAACTGATGATGTACTTGAGTGAAAGGTCTTCAACATGGTTTCTAGCCAGTATCATGAATGCTAGTTTTAAGAGCAGTGCACCTTACCAGTCTAAATTTTTCAATCCTTCTTTTGCTGTGTCTTTATTGACAGTGTAAATGCTACCTCTGCCTCAGCTACTCCTTCTGCATCATCTTCCTCTGTGTTGACAACTCCATCCAAGATTGAACCCATGAAAGCATTTGATTCTCGGTTCACAGAACGATCCAAAGCCACCTCAGGGACTGCTGTTGTAACAAACACAAATCAGACTGTTGTGGACAGGTAAGACATAGCCTGGGGAGGGAGGAAGGTAATAGTGTAGAGTTGAAACACTGATTCTCTGTGGTGGAGATGTCACACTGCTGGCACTCTGGAAGTTGTCTTGGGTTTCTTCCAGTACTGGAAGGAAGGGGGCAGCTACACATAGGTGAATTTCGTGCTGATGTTAACCCTTTGTACATTTGTCATTGGCATTTTGGTATCAAGCAGATTCTCCAAGATATTCCAAGTTACAACTGTTGTTGTAAGGGGCTGTGTGTGCACATGCCTGTGTGACTGAGTGCAGCTGGACTTCTTGGAAGACAAAACCAGCCAAAAATAGCCAGCCTGCATCTCTGTACAAGAGAGATTTACTTCAAGATAAACTGACATGACATAAATTACATGTCTACAAATGACCTCTCATCATCATAGCTGCAGTTATATTTCAATTTTATGCCTTGAAGGCTTGCAGACAAGATTCTCTGATTTTAAAGGGTTTTGACTCTGGATCCATGTTATTGAAAAAAAAGTTTTGTTTTGTGACATAGTGTTACGGGATAAGTATTTTGTTTCACCAAAATAAATGATGAAAAAAATAGCAATCTTGATTAAAAAGTATGTAGTTCCCCAGTTATTATCAGTAAAACATGTTTTTGTACATCAGTATTTTTATGTCAAAGAGCTTTACCATGTGATGCAGAAGCAAGATGTATTAAATTACTCTCATAATTGCTTCTAACGTGTCAGTGAAATATGGATAAAAGGATATTGTTTGGCATAATTCAGATGCCAGAGGAAAAAGGTTTGGATTATGCAAGGTATTTCTCTGAAGCCAAGTAGTTAAGGAGTAAGTGGCAAAACAGTATGAGTTAATAACCAGCTATTGAAGGTAAGGAGGGTTAAATGACCTATTTTAGAGTATAATGGTTAACAAGAGAGTTTACAGGGATTATACTTTGTATTGGTTATATTATATTTGGTTATAAAGGTACATGGACCTGCTGGAACTAGTCCAGAGGAGGCCACAAAGATGATGGGAGGGCTGGAGCACTTCTGCTGTGAAGACAGGCTGAGAGAGCTGGGGCTGTACAGCCTGGGGAAGAGAAGGCTCTAGAGTGACCTTATTGCAGCCTTCCAGTGCCTAAAGGGGCTGCAAAAGAACTGGAGAGGGAATTTTCACAGGGCCATGTAGTGACAGGACAAGGGAGAATGGCCTCAAACTGAAAGAGGGCAGGTTTAGATGAGATATTAGTAAAAAATCCCTCACTGTGAGGGTGATAGACACTGGAACAGGTTGCCCAGAGAACATGTTGGTGTCTCATGCCTGGAAGTGTTTCAAGGCCAAGTGGGATGGGGCTTGGAGCAATCTGGCCTAGATTCCTAGAATCAGGAAGGTGTCCCTGCCCATGGCATGGGGCTGGGATCAGATGGTCTTTAAGGTCTCTTCCAACTCCACCATTCTGTGATTCCATAGTTACATCTCCTGAAATGGAAGCTGGAGCTGAAGTCATGTCTGGTTTGCAGATACACATTTTGCAGTAGTCAGAACTGAACAGAACAACTTCTGGGGATAGACAACAAAATGCCCCAAGTTCTACATGAATAAGCAGAAAAGTCTAATGTTCACTGAAGGAGAAAAGATGAACTACTCTTGCATCTTTGAGTGCTGAATTATTTGTATCAGCTCAGGGAAAGAGATCTGATGGTAATTGGAGCTGAATGCTAAAATAAGGTTGCTATTTCCAGCTTTATCTCATGGCTAACTGCTGGTCTGATTAATTTCTTTTAAAGGGGAGAATATGTCTGATTGGTTTACATAAATATTGCACATTGTACTTTTGGAGAGGGCTTGCCATATCTCTTCAGCTTCTTCCTTCTGCCTTTGTGTGTTTTGAAATACACTCAAAGAGGGCTAAGAAATGTCACCTTATCTGCAAGAAGGCAATGTGTAGGATACATGGCAACTTTTGGAATCAGCTTTTTTTTTACAGACTTTTTTTTTACAGACTGAAGGATCAGAATTTAATTAAAGACAATAAGCCCAAGGATATTCTGGAGAGCAGCAGTGACAGTGAAGAGAAGATTCCAGCTGTTAAACCACTCAGTGTACCCAAAAGGAAACTGGAACTTGAGGGAGAAACAGTAGAAAAGAAGAAAAAAGGAAGGCCTCGGAAAGACTCCAGACTTGTACCAGTAACTTTAACTGTTCAGGTGAAATATATAAGATTCATTGTAGCTTTCAAAGTTCATTTAAGGAAGTCAGTCCCATGTTGACTTGTTCCATTGACTCAGGGAAACACAAGTAGTATCAGTCCTTCAGAATTTTTAGCCATGCCCCTTCCATGCCTTTAAACTTATTGGTTTTAGAATTTAAGCTTAGAAAAAGCAGGTGCATGTGGTGTGGCAAATGTGTTTATCTTTTATATAGATATGTAGCTACTTACTGAAGTAATGCTAGCCTGCCAAATGACTGTATGAAATAAGATGAAATGCTGACAGTTTTTGGTGGTGTATGATGGAGAGTGGTCCAAGAACAAGAAAGTGACTTGGATATGGTGACTTAAATAGATACAAATTTCCACAGAACCCTAAAGTAGTTGCATTAGAGTTTCCATCATTTTAGGGCATATAGATACCTGTGTTTTCAGTATCTAGAGCTTAGATTTTCCATGTAATACATCAGAATTTTTGTGAATTATTTGCAGTTGAAAATAGGGGTGTTTTCAAAAAAAAAAAAAAAAGACCACTTCAAGTTTTTGTTTTTCTTTGATTCTTAGAAGCTATATTTTAAAACTTGTATTCATACACCTAATTGGAGCAAGACTAACATTTGCAATTGGCATTATTTGGAATTTTAAGAAAATTCTTTTTCAAATCATTCTATTCAGTAGAATATATTTGATTTTCACTATTTTTAATAGAAAAATGTAACTATTTCTGCAATTTTTTTACAGTCCCCAGCTACACTGGCCTCTGAGAAGGATGCTGCTTGCATCTCTGCACCAGCATTAGCACTTAAACTGCCAACCCCAATCCCACAGAAATCGTTTACTTTGCAAGTAAGTGGACTATAAGGAAAAAAGCTTAGTATTTTAAAAACAAACAAAAAAACCCCTGCTTTCTTTTAAATATCCTAAGGTTGTTCACATCCTTTGATGAGTTAACGTTTGAATGTATTTGTTCAAGCAAGCAAGATGGTAACATTTTAGCTTCTAAGAATATGTCTGTATGAGTAAAGATAATGGCAAATCAGCTAAAAATAGGACACTTCTGACCCAGCTAAACTCCAAAGAGGAGTGAGTACCTCTGGTTCATCAGTCCTTCCTCCTGGCTGGCCAAAGTGTATGGTGGAGATGAGAGTCTCTGGGGGGAGTGGATGCTGCACTGTTCTTGCAGTGGTGTTGGGAGTACTGAGGAATAAACCCAGAGCTTTTCTGAGAGCTCTCTGGAGGTCCTCTGCATCTGAACAGGCTGGCAAATAGTAATGTTTTAGGTATTTATTCAAGAGTTTTTAGGTGTGTTCAGGCTGTGGTAGTCTGGTTCCAATTGCAAGACTGTGGGGAGACTGGGCACATACAGACTTGATCTGGTGCCCATAATTAGGAAGCAGAGACAGACTAGCTCAGCCTTTCCTTATGTTTGTGCTTCAAATACAAAGAAATTATTTGTGTTTTAGGCAAGGCTGATTTTCAGAAGTCTGCTTCTTTTCAAGTGCCATGGCATATTTTGAAACCACATTAAACAGAGAATGCCATACTTAAATCTGTTTTTAAAGACAGCATTGTTTTGGTTCTGATAGTAGTTGCTGCTTTTTTGAGTAGTTTTTTTTCCTTTTCCAAAAATTATTTTATTTTTTGTGTTTCAGGTATGTTCAGATCCATCAATGTACCTTGAAGTGGAGAATGAAATGACTACAGTGGGGGGCTCAAAGTTGAGCAGGTTAAAGTGTAATCGAGAAGGAAAGGAATGGGAGACAGTTCTCACCAGTCGAATCCTCGCTGCAGCAGGGAGCTGGTAAGAGAGTATCTTTTGGAAGAAGGGGATCCTGAAGGCCAGAAAACATTTTCAGATGTACAAAAGTACAGTTTAAAGTTATTTTTCATAATAAATATTTATGGGTCAAATCTACACCGCTCTTAGTCTCAGGTTTTGCTTCAAGTATTAACTCTATGCAGTCTTAAAACATCACAATTCACATTAGCCAGTTACAATTATTTTCCTGTATTTTTACATTTCTGCTTTAAATTTCTTCATTGAAGTTGACTAAATCACAAGTAAAAGGTTTTAACTACTAAAGAATGAAAAATTTGAAATGGCATGTTTGGTCATGTCAAAGTATTTTCCTGAGTCTTTTGCTATTTTTTATCTTAATTTTTCTCAATTTTGCCTAGTTCCAACTTCAGAATTTAAACTCAAAGTGTATTTCTGAAGCCTGAGCCCTATCTAGGTCTGAAAAAAGAAGCAGCAGATTTTAAAGCTAAGTTCAAGTACAAGCTTGAGGGAGTGCTTCTGTATAACCAAAAGCTCTACTATATTTCCAGCTATGCTCCTTGGTCTGTTTAGTTTATGACTTTTCTTCTTGGTATTGAAAATTTTTTCTTAAAGCTGCAATAGTTACTTTTTGGGGAATTTACCTGAGTTGTATGACAGCTTAAGAAATCAGCCTGTTTTTCTGCTACTTGCATTTGACAATGCACAAATGTTTCTTGGTTTGTTTTCTTTTCCCAGTGAGATTGTAACTGTGGCCTGTGAGAAACGAACATTGTCAGTATTTTCAGCTTGTGGTCGTCGCCTTCTTCCTCCTATAATATTGAATACACCCATTTCCACCCTGCATTGCACAGGTTCTTGCATCATGGCTCTCACCACTGCTGCTACGCTCTCTGTTTGGTAAGGGCTGTGTTGGCTGCAGCAGCTGGCTCAGGCCATGTTCATAGGTACCTTCAGCTGTGTCACTGCACTGCTGCTGAGACAGGAGCTTAAACTACATCAGGTCTGAACACAAGTCCACTTTTGAATAGAATATGCAGAGTTAACTGGGCAGGGCTCTTTCTGTTTCAGTAGAATCCTGTTTCTGTTTTAGGACAGCCCAGAATATTGAACTTCATTCTGGAATGAAGATAAAATATCTGCTGGAAGTCACTAGTTTAAGTGTTTGTGATGTATGTGGAATGGAATAGGGTATGGTGGGGAAGAGAAGTATGGGTACTCCCATCTTCCTTCACACTTAACTGATGAAGCACACGAGTTTCAGAGTTAAAGTACTCCTGCCATTTTCAAGATGCCAAGATAAAAACACTGGTAACTTGTTTACAGTTGTTGAATTCAATCTAATGTCTCAGGCAAGTCAGAGCTCCTAAAGGAGTTATTTGGATCCTCACTGTTTGCTTTGTTGTAATGAGGTTTCCTGATAAAGAGCCATAAAAAGTATTCTCTGCTATTAACTTCTGTCTTGCCACAAGGGGTTTGAGTTTGCCAAAATAATTTTGTCAAAGCAATGAAGAAAATGCCAAAACAAAAAAACCCTAAACAAGCTCCCAACCCTCCACAATGTCATGAATAATGAAGAAGTGCATTTGTTAAAAGATTCTGGAGTTTTCAGTTGTTTGTTTACTGCAGACTTGTCCTTTTGTCGTTTTCAGGGATGTTCACAAGCAGACAGCCATTGTTAGAGATGAGTCTTTGCAAACAATATTTTCAGGTAATAAAAATGTCCTTTAATTACCAACATTGAGCCGACCTGTACTATTTAGTGCCATTTATGAATATGCTGAAATTTTATGAAACCTGAAAATCCTAAACAAATAATTTCCCTTCATTATTGTGTGATAAAGGGAAGTTCTTGAAATAACAGTGATGACAATATCAGTGAGTAGCAATCTTGTGTGAGATTGTGTAGCTTATAGTCTGCCTTGCTTCTGAATGTAGAAATTCAGTGTTGTGAAGATCACAAAATAAATACTTGATGTAAATCTACAATTACAGCAATTTCTCTGTGTAATTTGCATGTTTATTGTCTCAGCGATGAACAACAACTGATTCATTACTTAAAAATCTTTAGTATCAATCACTGCAATATCTGGCACAACACAAATCATCAAAAAAGCAGTGTCTCAGAGTTCATTAGCTCCTGTTTTAGCTTTATTCCATACAGTACTAATCCAAATAGCTAGCAAGCAGTTGTATTAGCAGTTTGCAAATTAGAAGTTACATGGACTTGGATTTGGAATATGCTGGGAAATGAGACTCCAGCCATCCCACTTACACTGTGCTCTTAGAGAGCACTTTTCTAAATATGGTGGGGTTTATAATTTTAACTTAATGGGAAAAAGAAAGCTAGAGGCATTTTGAGTTACAAAAGACATGGCAGAATTGCTGAAGATTTTCCCTAGGTAAGGAGAATGTTCCTGATTAAGCCCATGTTCTGTATAAATTGCAGCATCAAGACTAATAATGTGTTTTGCAAAATTGATGTTAATGCTACTGCACTGAGCCTGGTTCTTGCCATCATTAGCTTGTCTTGACCTTCCTATCAGTGCTTAAGAGCAACATTGAACCTTTTTATATTGATTGCTGTAACTGATAATTAATGGTGGATACAATTTTTTGCCATCATGAGTCTTAGGCAAGACTCCAAAAGATACTTTGGTCTGATTTGACTTGTAGGAAGTGATGCAACTGTCTCTCAGATCTTGCTGACTCAGCATGGAATTCCTGTCATGAGCATGTCTGATGGGAAGGCATACTGCTTTAATCCTTCTCTTTCTACATGGTAAGTCATGGATTATTTCCTGCTTTTCCAACTCAGAGGAACTGACATGTTCTGATTAACTGGGAAGAAATCGTTCTACCTCAGAGTCATGGGAGAGTCATTCCTAAACACAAGAAAAGGCTACACAAGAGTCTGTGTCTTGTTGAGGATCAAATAGCCTTTCCCCATGGAAAGGCATAAGAAGAAAAAAAAAATCTTGTAATCCTAATATAATTGCTGTAATTAGTGTAATGAACCTGCTGGATGAAAGGGCTTATTGTTTTAACTCCTCTTTAGAATAATTGTTGTTATTCAACTACTCTAAGCAAATCCTCTGGAAAAGGAAAAATACCTTATTTGTTCTTTTTATTAAGGGAGTAAGGAGCAGGGGACAGGCTCTCAGCTATAATTCTGAATTTGCTGCCATTTCTTAGTTTGTGCAACAGCTTGGGAAATATATAAAAGAGCAATGCCCTTAGTCATCATACAAATTTAAACATGATAAAGCAGCAAAAGAGTATTTTAAATATTTGTACCATTTTACTCCTGTGCTGTCTGAAGTCTAAACTTAGCATTGTTTTGAGCCACTTTTTCCTGGCATCTGAAGCCAGGAAAGATGATATCCTTAGGTGTGGGAAATGGCAGCTGTGATGTCAGCTCCCTCCATATGAAGGGATAGCTGTAATTATGGAAAAGATTGTCAATATGTGTGTGTCTGGTGGTGGGAGGAGATCTGACATAAGGTAAAATCAAGTTCTTAGTGAGTTCTTAGCAGTGTTCACTCCAGGCATCATTCTGGGTCATAGCTTCTTATTAGATTGTAAAATGGCAAGGAGAAAGTTAATTTCCTTCCAAACTAATGGTAAATTATATAATGTAATTAATATTTTTAACTTTGGGGGTAGGAGAGACGTGGCACTAGCAGAATTTGGACATGTAGTGGGAATAATCAGAGTGCCTGGAATTCCTGAGCCGCTTCAGTGATATTTTTTTGGTTAACTGTGGAAACACAAATCAGAGGAGAGCTGGATCTGCTGACATTGCTGTTTGCACTCCTCAGACTTGTTATTTGGTTGTTTGCTTTTTTTCCAGGAATCTTGTTTCTGACAAACAGGACTCTCTAGCACAATGTGCAGACTTCAGGACTAGTTTGCCCTCCCAGGAAGCCATGCTGTGTTCTGGGCCCTTGGCTGTAATCCAGGGACGCACATCCAAGTAGGCGCGCGCCGCCCTCGTGCCAGCAGCATCTTTGGGTTTTGTCATGTTCTGTATTCACGTGCCTGGATCACTGAGTTACTTCTTGAAATGCCAGTGGCTCTGAAATGATCAGTAGTTCATACAATGTTTTTTTTAATCCTTTGCATGTTCATAGTCTGTATCTTAATGTTATGAGATTGGGGAGCAGGAAAACTTGCTCTAAATATAATTATTTTAAGGCTCCTCTGTTGGATGAGTAAGGTATTGGACAATTCTGTTATGCTTTTATTAACTAAAAACTACATTTTTCACATTTTGTATTTTAATTTTTAGTTTACCAGCTTTCTGGAGTAGGCCTACAATTTTTGAGTTAGTTCAGTTGGCCTCAAAGAATCTATTTAATGAAGTCTTTGAGAAGGTTGAGATATTAGTCATCTAGTGAGTATTTTTAACATGTGAAAATGTCACCAAGGAATAGTGTGAACCAGAGCAGATTCCTGTAGGTAGCTTAATAGCTTAATCACTTGGATTTGAATTAGATTTCCCAGGCAATTTCTTTGCTGTTTCTGCCCTTCACATCCAAGTTTAATTTTTTTCTGGAGAGAAACTGTTGTAGAGTTGTATGACTTTATTGCTGTTCTCTTGAGGGGAAGGGGAATTTGTTGTGAAAAACATTTGAAATATAAACAAACAACACTCTCTTTCTGAGAGAGAGAATAACAGAATGAAAAATTACCTTTTGAAAAAAATTGTAGTAACTAGTTATTTTTTTTCAAATTAGCTTTCTTATGACAGTGTGCTTATATGCAAGAAATCCTTTAAATGCTTTAACTTTATAACTTGTGTGGCTCTGAAAGATCAGTGCAGTATAGCTAGTGCTACAAAAAGATGTATTCCTTAAACTTGTGTCTGATTTTATGGCATGTTAATCTTTTTGGTTTTGCAGTTCAGGAAGGCAAGCTGCAAGATTGTTCTCCATGCCTCATTTAGTGCAACAAGAAACAACACTTGCATACCTGGAGAACCAGATAGCAGCAGCACTTATCTTACAATCCAGTCACGAATATCACCACTGGCTCCTTATCTATGCACGGTACCTAGTTAATGAAGGTGAGTCTGCCAGGCTCTGGTACTTCTCTGCAGCTCTTATGGGCTTTTAAGAAACACTCTGTTCATGTCATGTGTATCTAGGAGTGCCCTTAGTGTCCTCCTTTCAGCACTTGGCTTCTGGACTCGGAGTTTGCTTAAAACCAAAACATATTGCATTTGCTTCTGCAGTGCTCAGTCCTCAGGAGTCCTGTTTTGACAGTGACTGGGAACAGACTGTGGTGTGGGGGAGCAGTGCCATCTGCAGACTCCAGTAATGGCAGCTGCACTGTAAAAACACCCAGTGGTCTCTCAGGCACATCCTGGGTATTGTCTAGCAGCAGCTACAGATGTTTCAGGGAAACCGGCAGCACCTTGTAAAATGCATAACCCTCCTCAGCCAGCTGACAATTGCTGCCTGATGTGAGATGCAGGGGTTGCTCAGTCTCTGACACTTCGTACCCAAGCACATAAAATTGCAGAGAATTTGCTTGTATTGCTTGCACTTTATTCTTTTTTTGCCTTCTAAAATTTCAGCTGTACTGGTGAATTCCACATGTTAAATTCTGTGAGAAAAGAAACGCACAAGAAAGGTTCCTTGTGTCTGTTTTGTATTTGAATACACTTTATGCTATTATGTTAAATAAGGTTAACCAATTGACTTCATACTTTTTGGATTCTAAAGATCCCTGTTGTATGTCTGCCTGTCTACATTCATAATTTAGTAGTTCCCTTTGTATTAATTCAGCCTTACTCCTCACTTTGCATAATCATTCTGCACAGAGGGAAATGAAATGGTTTGTGTTACACCACCTAATAGGTGTTGGCAGAATTAAAATCAAACTCATGAATTCTTGCCTTTTGACCCTTACCTTATTTAACAAGAGAACTTGTTGAACTGCATGTGGTTCTCTCTGTCCTTCCTCAGTTGAAATTAAAATACTCATCTTGGGTCATATGTTAAAGAGATAGTTGTACTTTTAAAAGCCTTCACTGAGAACCTGTGCTGCATGCACTGGGTTCCTCTCGCACCTCCAAATGTTGCTGCCATGGATGGATGTCACAAAAACTGGTGCTTTGCCAGATGTGTATTGCTGAACTTTGAAAATTGCACATCCTATTATTGACCCTTTATTCTTAGGATTATTTCAACATCTACTGGATTCTAATCCATTAAAATACTTGATCTATTTTATGTTAATTGGCAAGTTAATATTGAATAGACTTTGTTTCTTGCAAGGGAATTCCCCCCTCTGATTTTTGGGTAAATAAAGGTGGCCCGGAAACTGTGTGTGGTTTTATTAAAGGTGTTTTGGTTTTTTAAAAGCTGGTATGTTTGTGTGGGAGGAGAGAGTCAGGTTGAGATCAGGGCAGCTCTTAAAACAAGCTGAAGTAATTACTGCAGACTTCAGGTTTTTCTCTCTGATGTAGATCATCTTTTGTAGTGGGTTTGGTTTTGAGAACCTTAAATAAGACCCTTCAGAGCTCTAAAAATCATCTTACATTTCCAAGGAATTGCTGTAGGAGTATAACTTTCCAGTAATCAGTGTTTTGGGTTTTATTTTATTCCAGATATTTGTAACTCTTTCCTGAATGTTGTCTGCTACATTCAGGAGTGGTTATATGTAGTGAAATGCTGTCAAATGTGATTTTATTTCTGACTATCCCCAGGGTTTGAATATCGTTTGCGAGAATTATGCAAGGATTTACTGGGTCCAGTTCATTACTCAGCTGGAAGTCAGTGGGAATCAACAGTTATGGTAAGTCCTGATAATGGTTTAATGAAGAACAAGGAAGAGTTTCCCATAAAAATTATGGGTCATTATCCCTTTCCATACTCTGCTGTGATCACATAAGCAGGCTTTCTCCCATGGCACTGAAACTTATTCCATATGTAACCACAGGCAAATGCTTGTTGCCCCAGTGTCAGCTCTGGTGCTGCCTTGAGTATCACACAGATGAGGGAGAGTTGCATGTTCAGCTCTTCACATTGTTCAGAGAGCAGCTTTTAAACAGGGACATGCCAAAGACATGTCTTCCCTCTCAGAACACAGCCTGGAGTCTAGAACTGCAGAGGCTGCTCCAGCTTCATGAGTGTGTAAATGTAAAGACAGTTTTTATTCTGGGAGTCATGGAAGCAGAGTGAGAACATAAAATACACAACTCTCTCTAGACAGGAAAAAGGGCATGAACCTTAGACAGCTCGATGGAACATGTTAATGATAACAAATAATAGATTCTGAGGATGCTTTTGTGTTTTCTGTGCAGGGTTTACGAAAGAGAGAACTATTGAAAGAGCTTCTTCCTGTTATTGGACAGAACCTCCGCTTCCAGAGGCTTTTCACAGAGTATCAAGAGCAGCTGGACATCTTGAGAGACAAATAGCATGTCCCCAGATTTTCCCTGTGGGGCCTGGTCTGAGAGAAACTGCTGAACAGCATTAGCCAGAGACAAAAGAGGAGCGAGAGCCCGGGCAGTGGGGACACTCCTGAAGAGGGGCTGTGCCGCAGAGGTCCCAGCAGATTCCAGGAAATGATGAGTGGAGGAACTCGACAGTTTCCCAAGTGAAACTTGACCATTGAAGCTGTGACCTCTGTTTCTATGGAAAGTCATGGATATGTACTTCAGGGGGATCCTTTTGGATCTGGATCTCATTTAATATTAAAACTAGCTGAGAACTGTTTGTGCGGTTTCTTGGATGTCCTGTGAAAAGCACAGTACTTCAGAGTACACTGAACAGCATATTTAACCCTGTTTAGGGTTTTTTGCCTGAGGATTTATTGAGGCTCAACACTATATTAAATTAGATGAATGAGCCAGGTAAAAAGAAATTTCATAAATATTAAGGTATTATGCAGCCAATAGACTCTTTCCTGTGAATATAATAATAATAAGAGGCTGTTCTAACACATGGACTATTTTTGTACTAGAATTTGCTAACTTGTAATATGGAATTTTATTTGGTCAATAATCAGGCTATCACTACAAAGTCATCTTGTAGGAGTTTAATTACAAAGGCTATGTTTCAAAGTAATTCTACCAAATTAACATGTCATCATCAGGTTTTTAATTTTTCAATGTTTGTAAAAGGCATTTTGGGGGAAGGGGGAGGGATACAATGGGGTGGCTCTTTTTGTAAGTACAAAATAAAAGAACATTGCATTGGTTTAAAAAAAAACAAAAAGCAAAAACATGGTCTTGAATTATTACAAAGAGCACAGGCATCTCCAGGAATGTCAACACAGGCTGAATCACGGTAATGTGTCCAGAAATAAATAATTCTGTCTGGATGATCTTTCCTCTGAAAGTGTGATCAGACAAGTGCTGGTGATGTCTGTGGACAGCTACAGCGTTTGCCCCTGGAGCCCAACTCTGCAGAGGGAGCAGGAGCTGTGTGGGAATGCTCATCATCTCAGACAGAGCCAAACAGGCTCGTCTCACACTGACCAGAGTGCCTGCCCTGCAGCAAGGAAGCAGCTTTCAGTGCAGTTATGGCCCTGTTCCTTATTGAGTGCCTTTGGAATTCCACTGAAAACAAATCGTTTTCCCAGAGTGTACTTGGTGCAGGGAATGGATCAAGTGAAGGTGTTGGTTCTTTGCAGGCCCTGCTGTTTGGATGGGCCTCGATGTCTTGCTTTGTGTTTATGAATAAAAGAATCAAAATGATTAAGTGTACTTATACCCTTGTAAAAGGGCAGTTTATCCCCTTAACATCTACTAAACAATATCCTTCACCCTAAGCCAGGACAAGGAGTAGCTGGTCAAAGAGTCTGATAGTGAGAACCAGTTGTAATGTTGTAAATAATTGATATGCTGTTGCTAATTAGACTACACTCGTGGGAACAAGTATTGTGTTCCTCAGAGGAGAGCTGTAACATAGAATCATGGACTTTCAGAAATCGTTTAGTATAACCCCCTGCAAGCAGAGCAGGTTGTGCTCACCTTGTCCTCAGGGATCGTGCCAAGGACCAGCTGGCGGGATTAAAGCAGGAGCTGAGCACCATCTTCTGGTCCAGAGCCTATTGCAGTCACTGGGAGTCTGGCTGTCCACTTCCATGGATGGCATCCAGGGGCTCTGTGCAGGCAGCTGCCAGGGTGATGGTTTAACAAGAAAAAAGGAGCATGAATGGATTTGGAGGTGTTTGATAAGTGAAAGCTCCAGGACGACTGGCTAAAGAAAAGGGATCTGAACTCTGATCATCCTCTGTTCAGCCTTGTAGTGAAGGCTCTTTAAGGGGATTTAAAGCTAATTATCTAAGGGACAGTAAAATCTTTGTCGTTTAGTCTTTGAAGAGACCCTGAAATACTTTTTGTGAAGAGCTGTATCCATATTAAGACTCCAAGTAGGTTTTTCTATCCAATTTTTCTTGGGAGCTTGTGTCACTGCCCAACAGACCAGGAATACAAAGATTTTCAATTCCAGGTAAGAAAACATGTGTTAGTGAAGCAGAAGCCCTGGAAGGCTGCTCTGAGGTCCCACCGACCTTCTCGAGGCCGAACCTGCCCGGCTTTCCCGGCCGGCTTCCCCGGCCGGGCGCGGGCCCGGAACGCGCCTGCCGCCGCCGCTGTTTCCGCGCCGGGGCCGTTTCCCGGCGCACCCGGCGGAAAGCGCGATCGGGCCTGAGGCGCGGCCGGGCCGAGCGGGCCGAGCCGCCGCCATGGGCAAGCGGCAGCACCAGAAGGACAAAATGTGAGCGGGGGCGCGGGGTGGGGAGCCGGGCTGTGCGGGGCCGTGTCTGTGCTGTGCCTCAGTGACCCCCCTGTCTCGCAGGTACATCACGTGCGCCGAGTACACGCAGTTCTACGGCGGCAAGAAAGCAGGTAAGGGGGGACGGGCCCCTGCCTCAGATCCCCGGGGCAGCGGGTGCTGGGCCCCGACCCCCGGCTGGGCCTGAGCCCGTGGTGCTGCTCGGAAATGCCGAGTTTGTGGCCAGAGGAGCGTCCCCGCCCTCCGCCGGGTCTGTGCCCGCTGCTGGGGCTGAGCCTGAGCGTGAATTATCACATTTAAACTCAGCGCTGTCCATCTGTCAGAGCTCTGCTTACATCTTTTTCCGGCCGTGTAATTTCAGTTCAGGAATTTTAGTTACAGTTTCGCAGGCTTTAGGGTATTTATCCTTGTCATCAGTAAATTGCCATCGTTTATATAGCAATATGTAACTTTCAAATGTTTCTTTGTTACCTAGAATGCATGAATTTATTCAAATCTGTTGTGTGGGTTTTCTTTTTCCATAAACAGACCTTCCACGAACCAATTTTAGACGTTTATCGTTTGATCACTGCAGGTAAGACAACAAATTTATATTATCATTATTTAGTGGCACATCTTTGTATCAGGCTGTTGACACTGAACTAAACCCACATTCTTCTGAGGCAGATACTTTCATTGACTTGTGTCTGCTGTGGCAGTAGCGTGGCAAGAAAAAGTTGAATAAGAACTGAAACAGAGTCTGCATGACCCGTGCAGTGTCTGCAGAGGTTGGAGGTGATGGCTGAAAGGATACACAAGTGATGAAATAATGCAGAACAATTACTGTGTACATCCCAGTCTTTCAGATCTGTGTCATCCCTAACTGGGGATGCTGAATGTGATTGCCAGTTACATCGTGATTTTCAGCTGCTTTTGCTAACAAGATTGTGTTCTCTTTTTTCTAGTTTGTCTCTGCAGCCATTTGAATACCCAGTTTGCACACCAGATGGGACAGTCTTTGACATCCTGTAAGTTCCTGCCTGTACTTAGCTTGATTTTTGTGTTGTTGAGCTGGTTATGGCTGTGTGACCATCATTTGGTCTTAGCAAGTTGGCAAAAACAGTCATGACCATCAGTAGAGGTTTCTGATGGTGCTTGTCAAGAATTACTTTATCCCTTCTCTTTTCAGGAGCATTGTACCTTGGATAAAGAAATACGGAACCAATCCAATCACGGGAGAAGTAAGTAATGATGGGTGGACTCACATCGTGTCTTTGCTTTCTTTATGTTCAGTTTTTTATTTAATGTGTTAGAGAAACAAAAATGCCTTAGTGAAAGCAAAAGAAGTTGAATGGGAATGCAGTTTTGAAGATGTGTGGAAGAGAGGAGAGGATTACCTCTATTTATTTTTTGTAATCTGATTATAAATAGAGCAGAGGTGAGTAGTTCAGTTATATGAACTCCCAAGGTATCTTGCCTACCTTCCAGCTGTGGCATAATGAACATCTGTACAGATGGAAATACAAACTTGTTAGTGCTTGTGCTGCCCAGAAAGTCTGACTGGTCATTGATGGAAAAGGCTCTGCTGCCTCATACAAGCACAATTCTGGTCCCTCCAGAGCAAGGGGCTGGCACCTCTCCATCTGCAGTGTTTCCTAATCCAAAGGATATTTGGCATCATGCAGATTAAGGAGGTTAATAGATGATATTATGAATGGTAAACTTACACTACAAAATCTTTTGAGTTATCCTGACAGTATATTTCAGAAAGCTTCTGTCATGGTGGTTCACTGTGAGAGAAATCTTTGTGGGTTTCTCCCCCCTTTTTCTGCATAAACGATAATTATGAAGGGATTACTTTCTGTAGCAGCATGAACTTGTAAAACACTGAATAAACGTGAAGTACAAGAAATATTTCCCTGTTGGAATTATTTTGTTTTCTGATGTGTTAAAGTGTATTGTTTATGAGGGCATAGAGGAAAATTTAAGCAGAAGCTGTCGCTTGAGTGACTGAGATTGGTCTTTTCCTTCGCGTGTGCAGTTACTTTTCCAGGCACTGGGTGGCAGCCATTGCCCAGGATTGGCGAGGTTTGCCACTGGCTCTGGGCTGTGAGATTCCTTCTGAAATATCTGGTTTTGATTAAAGATTTTCCTGTCAGACAGATATGAGGTAAAGCTAATTACAGATGCAACATTCCAAACTCTAAACATCAACAACCTGGCTGTTTTTTTCCTGCAGGTGTGTTTGTGCAATGGTGAGATGATTGAAGGTCTTTCTTCACATGTGAAGAGGCCAGTGTGTTGTTGAGAAGGAATGAAATTACAGCTATTTCATTTGTTTTCACTAGCCTCTCAACACCTTGCTCTCAGCATTGGTTGAGAGTTTTGGGGTGTTACCAGATCAATTTTTTTCACTCAGCAGCTCATTGCAGACTGTGAACCATGATGTGGTTTAAAATTGCTTCGAGTAAGTGCTAAGCAAGAAGTGTAACGTGCCTGATTGTGTTGTGTAATGGAGAGAGAGGGAAACTGTGCAGAATATACTTGATGAGCCATAAGTGCTTAAATGAAGTCAGGCCTTGATACCTGTTAGTTTTCCAGACTTGTGCTTTTGTAGTTGATCTTCCAGCTCTCCTCAATGTGCATCCTCCCCTTTTCCTCTGTATCACTGTCTGGGGATCCCTTTCTTCCCCCTCTTGTTCTGTGGTGGACTGGTGCTGTACAGCTCTCTCCTCCACAGGACCAAGGTGTTCCAGAGCAATTGGAAGAAAAAGAAGAATACCACACAGCCCTGCTGAATCCAGCCCTGTGGAGCTCTAAGTTGATGAGTGGGGTTGAAAGAAGGATTGTAATTTAGACTTTGTTCCCAGAGGGGTAGCTCAGGTTTTTGGAAGAGGAGGGTGACAGGAATGGGATAGGAGTGCTGGGATGAAGCAGGGTAGGTGGCAGAGGGAGTCAGTGAGTTGAGCTTGTGCATCTCTGGAGAGTTCTGTCCTCTGTTGAATCTGTCACTGTATATGCACCCTCTCTTCCCTGTGCAGTTTGTTCATGGAAACTAGAAAGTATCTTTTGTAATGAATTGGTGACTTAGAGAAACTCAGGACTGTGGGTTTATTTAGAAAGGAATTGAGCCAGATTAGCTGCAATGCCATGTTGTGTAGACTAACTTATGGAGTTACTTTGTGCAGGTTGGTGATGAGCCTCTAGAGAATTTTTCCATTTGTTTGTCTTGAAGTGAAAAATAGTATTGAAACCCTTTGTGGCTTGTACTTCTCTAATTGTGGTTTGCTACAGGACAGGTGCTCTGGAGAAGTCAATAGACCCATTGGGGTGTTAATGGTGCACTCTTGGCACTCAAGAGTGCCAGACTAGTTCTGTCTAGCTGTCTTATTTCTGAAGTGGACCCCTCAGTGGACAACTGGAGAGCCTTGCAGTCATTAATACATTTATCTTTGCTGTCCTCCAGGGGGTAGGACTGTGCTAGTCTTCTATTAATTGGATGTCTGTGAAGTGATCTACAAGGGACTACTCTGACTCTTCTGAATCCTAAACTACAGGACTAGTCTTTGTTTTAAAGGAAATACTGCAGTCATTGTTGACCTTTGTTTAGAATTTATCATGAGCTATTCTAGAAAGTAACTTTAGATTTATTCTCCCACCCCCTTTTTAACAGTGCATTGTGGTAAAAAATGCTTGTTTTACTGCTACACCAATAATTTTGGAAGAAGCAGTGAATTTCTTGCAGCTGAACTAGAGTCTGTCAGTTGGCATTGTCTCACTTACTTTTTTTGTCAGCTTTGTCAGGACATTGCCCTGGCTTATCCTTATGCTAAAATTGCATAAAATAAAGTAGAAAGTGATAGTTAGCTCATTCCTTTTTACTGACAACAGCACTTTGGCTTCTTGGGCTTGCAGAGAGTTGCAGGCTTGCCAGGACATTTCATGTAGTGACGTTCTGACAGCCTGACCAGCATGCCCACACGAGGCAGCCAGCTGGGCTCAGGATACCTGTTTCAAGGAGTGAGATTGGCCAGAGCATGTCTGCTTGGTTGGAATCTCAAATATGAGCAGATGATAGATCAGCGTGCCTTTTGACAGGAATTTGAAGGAAATTGGTTTTCTTTGTTGCATGGATATGTTCTATGTGGGCTGAGCTGTTTTTCCTCCTGTGCATTGTAATGTGTCTGATGTCAATACCTATTTTTTCCACTCTGGTTCAGTGACATTCTGACTGTGTGTGGGCAGGCCAGATTGTTGTGGCTGTACTTTCAGCCCTTATCAAGGCTCTGTAACCTTGGGCAAATATCTCTGTTCCCTTGTCTCAGAAGTAGCTACTGTCTTTGTCCCTGGTTCCCCCTTTTCTGTGGGAATTTAATTCTTTTGGACACTGGGAAGCCAGTTAATTTGATTCAGTCCAGTTAATTTAGCCTGGCCTATGAGTCAGGTTAGGAGACCTAAAGGTGCCATGCAGTGGATTTGTGAGACTGGGAGTCACATTTCTGATCTGAATGAGGCAGAACAGAATTTGTGCTGTGCCCTGTCTCGGGCAAGGTTTGGATCCAGATCTGCAGGCCAGAGGGGGCATTTTCTTAAGCATCACAAGGTTTTAGCTTCTCACTATATTAAGAAGGAAGTTGTTTAAGAAATCTGAGGGGTTTTTACAGGTTTTGCTTGGTCTGCCTCTGAAGATAACCTTAAAGAGGAGTCTGATGCATATGATGAAGTAATAGAAGGCAGAGCCACTGACACTGACTCCAACTTTGGAGTCAGAAGGCTAAAAATCCCTGTGAAGGCTAAAATTCCCAGTGATACATCTGCCTTTTAAAAAGAGGGAGCTGGACACAAAGCTTTTCTCTGTGTACAATATAAATATTTTCTGTTTTTCTCCCACACTCTTTAATGCTGTATTTACCAAATAAAGCTGACTTGAGGTGAAATTATGACTAACATGATCAAATAATTGTGGCAGTACAGGTGCCTGGCTCCTGTAGTAAGCCTGTCTGATCCAGGCTTTGGAAGCACCAGAGAGCTTGTACCTGAAATGCCCTGCAGCAATGACAGCCTGCAATGGACATCTCCTCCCTCCAACACTGCTCACTAGAAATGTAAACAGTGTCCTTTTTTTCAATCATTTGTTTGAAGTAAGGTTGGTAAGATGATGGTTGCTGTAATAATTACAGGCACTTTCAAAATCTTTAACTTCTTACCCACTTAAGAAAAAAAATGCAACTAAATCTCTTATTTCAAAACTTGGAAAATCATTCTCAAATACATTCCTTAAATATCTTCCGAATGCTGGTGGGTATTGTTACTTCATTTTGTTGTTGAAATCATGATTTCAGTTTGGTCAAGTAGATTTCAGTGAGTCTCATAGGTCCCATAGAAATCAGTTGCTGGTTTTGTAGTGAAGCTTGCTGACCTGCTTTAATGAAGAGGATATGAAGAAGATTACTTCTTTTACTGTTAATTTATTAATCCCACTTTAAAAATGAACAAACAACCTTACAATGCTTTTTTTTAATGCACTAAAAAGTCTTTGGCTATCTAAGTAAGGGAAATCCTGTCTGAAAAGGATGCAGAAATTGCAGCAAAGGTGAAGCTTCCTTAAAAGTGTTTTTACCATGTTTGTGTTTTGGAAGCATAGAAATAGAAAACATTGACAATTGTTTCTTCACCTGGGAAGTGAACATAATGAGAAACAGGGTTTAGGTATTTTTTTCTACTTTTGCAATATTCTGAATAAAGAAACTGTAGTGAGTGAGCAATGTGAGAAATACCAAGTAGGAACAGGTGTTAAAGTACAGTTTAAGTTCCAGCCAGGACTTTATGGTTCACTACAAATTGCTTTCCACCTCTGTCACACAATCAGTGCAGGGTCCCCGTGTTTCAGGAATGGATTCCTGAAAGTGGGTTGGATGAGCTTCACACATTACTGAGTCAGAGGTGTCAAGATCACAGTCACAGACAAAACTCATCCAGCCCTGAGTCAAGTGGAGCAAATCTCAGGCCTGAACTGGGAGGAGAATGAGTTCCAATTTCCTGTGACCCTTACTGGCTAAATCAACAGTGGCAATGGCTTTTAAATCAGCTCATATGGTCTGTGAAGTAATTTACTGCAGATTGCTGCTTTAATTGTGTTGTTCCAGGTGTGTTTCTAGATAATGAGCAGCAAATAATGGATGTCATTAGACAAAACCCTGTGGTTTGAAGGTGCCCTCTTTCAGGGCAGTGTAGCAGGGTACACTGTCAGGAAAATGCAATAGCCATAGATAATGTTCAGTGGGATGCATTTCCAGAGTGTTTGTTGAGACCTTTCTGTAACCTGGTGGTAATGTTGCCCCACAATTCTGATGATCATCTCAAAAATGGCACATTGAAGCAGGAGTCAGATTTTCCTTGTGCTTTTTCATCTTTTTGTCATGAGAAGTTTTCTTCGCTTGCTGTTTCCAAAGAGATTGTGCTTACTTTGAGCATTTTTGTCTTTTGTCTGGATACAAAATACCAGTAGGAAAATGCTGTGGAGACATTTACAGGCAGGCTATGTCCAAATAAGTTTCCATATCTAGAGTGTTGAGTCTGTCTAATTAAGAGCTAAATAGTTTGACCAGTTGAGATGATTTTCATTATGTAGAATTTAGGAGTGAGTCATATCCCTCTCACATTGTTTTTTTCCTCAACATCAGAGCACAGCACCTGAAATCCAAGTAGTCTGCTGTGTTTCCTCCTTGGGGCTTTGGAAATGAGTGTTCATTTAGGTGGATCAGTAACTTCAGGTCTCATTTGGATGTAATATGAGTGATGTATAAATGAGAATTTTAATTTTTCTCTAGAGAACTCCTTTCACGTACATGTCAGAAGAAGTCGGCACATCTTCAGCTTTGAAATTCAAAGTATAATAATTTGTCTGATGCAACTCAAGTTTGCAGATATTGCATGAGTTTAAATGTCAATTGCCCCCTTTTTTCCCCTTTTGTTAAACTTGCCATATTTTTCCTATATATTTAAAGTGAGGATTTTTTTCTTGTTTATTTGTAAGAAAAGTTTCAGTGTGGGGTGGGAATACAGTTTTGTTCTGGGTGAGTAATAGCTTATTACAGAGGCAAGAACAAAGCTTACAGAAATAAAGCCAAGGGAAGCTGTGTTGTTGAAAAATGATTCAGACAAATACTCTTGGTTTTTGTGTGTTGCAGAAAGAGGATTGAAGTGATCAGGAACAGAGAACTGGAAGACTGTCTGAAGTCTTTGGCTCTCTCAGTCTGCTTTGCAAACTGCGTGCTCTGTCTCGAACCAGTGTTTGCTTTCTGCCTGCTATGGCTGCTGAGAGCTTCTGCTGATGGTGCTTTATCTGATACAGATCTTCTGTAAATTTTCAGTTTGACCAACTTAGTCTCGTTTATATTGGAGCCAAAATTGTGCTTCTCTCTGTTAGTGTTTATAGCTGTGTATTTGGCACGGAGGAATTTAATGTTTTCTTGACATTTTATTGTGGAGACTTGTATTTTCTTCTCAGATGTTCTTCATTCCTTTAAGTTCTCCATACCCTACATGGTCACAGTTCTCCTGCACATCTGTTAACTTTTAATTTATCTTCTTTGAACAGAGTTGATCTTAATCATACACAGTAAATGCTGTGTGAATGGCTGGTACAGTGGTGGGAATATTGTCTAATCTCTTTCTGAAATACTTTGATAACATTTGGTATATTACACATGATAGTGTAAAACCAAAAAAAAACATTTCAGTGTATGAGTTGGGACAGGAAGGGTGCTTTGAGAAAATGAGAATTTGTTGCATTTTCTTTTGGTAGGCTGTGTCATTTCAGAGGCAGGTACTTATTTATAAGTTAAAGTTCGCCAGGATAAGCAGTAGTTCTTCATTGTCTCTTTTTTTCATTGTTTCCAGTTCAATGTTGCTGCCTGTGTTTCTGTGGGCAGTAGCAGCTTTTCAGACACGGGTTGCTTACAGCTGTTATCATTAAGCATCTCTCTCCAGGTGCAGTTTTGTCTGGGGCAGCAGACACAGGCTGCTGCTCAAATGCCCAGAATCCACTTTGAACGAGATGAACTCTTCAATATGCAGCAACTGAGCCGTGTCGTCTTACCTCATTGGCCTCAGAAATTATTAGCTTTTAGTCAACAGTCTAAATGAGTTAATATTTGACTAGTGACCATAAATTTTCAAGGCCCCTGGATAAAAACACATGAGGACATGATTTCTGCCCTGAGGAATGGCTGGGAAGTCATGTGTCATAACAAAATGGTCATAAAACACAGGGGTGTTCAAGGGGATGAAAATCCCACCAGATTGTATCCTGATAGATAACTCCTTCTTTTGATGGGTTTTCTGAAAATTTCCCTCTCTCCTTTGTTGCTGACAAGCATGAATAGTTGGTTATTTTCCAGAGTTGGTTGTGTCTTTTACAGCAGTGTATCCAGCACTACTAAGAGTTAGCCTTTATCTATCCTATAAAGGGGATTTATTTTTCAATTCCCTGTATCTTTGGGAAACAGTGAGGGCAAAGAAGATGAGATTTGGTTCTACTTACTGTTCAAGTGCTTTATCAAAAAAAGACATTTAAAACCCTCCAGTGTCATGAGTCACTGGCCAAGCTGCTGTTCCTCCTTCACACCTTGCTGACTGTGGTGGTGGTGGGCAGTGTTTGATCCAGTAACCCACGTCTTTGCACAGGCAGATAAACGTGTCTACCATTATTTCTAATGCATTATGTCCCTTACAGCAAAAAAGTATTTACATCTAGGTTTTACAGACTGAACAGATGGTCTCTTCTTTTCCTTTTCTGTGTTTTGGTGTAAGTGTGCACATTGGATGGGATTTTGTGACTGTGACACTTGAAAAACTAGCAGCTGTGAAGTGCTCTAGCCTTAAATGAGATGCAGCATGAGGTTTCCCAGAGATCTTTACTTGCCTGTTTTTCACTAAAATTGGAGACTAGATTTTTGGTGCTTCTGCAAAGCTTTATTTTCCTTGAACTGTACTGTATTTGTCTGTGGGTCTCTGAATTGGTAGACTTTTGACTGCATTAAGACTGCAGGTTTGATATTGCCATGCAGCTACATTGTCTTTTTCTCATGGTAATTTCTGTTAATGTGCTCTTTGATAGGGCAGCATTATTGCTGGTATCTGTGAAGTGTGTGTGTTATCAAGCATGTCTTTATGGTTCTCTGGACAAGGCTTTGGTGACCATATGGTGTCAGTTTAATTAACTTTTAAATATGTAGATACAGTGCTCTAGAAGTGTGTAATGTAGGATCTTCTGTGTCCATTTCCATTCTAGCTCAGCAGTACATGAAAACTGCAGTTAAACAGCAGCTTCATCCAAGAATATGAATTGAGGGTATCTTTTTAGCTTTAGGTAGGCAGCTGTGATAAATACTGAGCATTTTTGTTGTTGAATTAAACACAAAAATGATACCTTGATTGTGAGACTGTTCTGGCCTCTTGGCTGCTGAGCCCAAATTTTTCATGGAGTTTAAACTATATATAGATGGCTTACCTTGTTAAAACAGTGCTGCTGTTTCCAATTGAAAACCTTAATGTATAAACTTAAGGATTTCCAATGCCCTTTATCATCATTAAATCCATTTACAAAATCTGAAGTAAGTAGCATTATACATGGAGTTATTCCACTACTATTCATTGAACTCATGTCCCCATTTTTTGGGAAGATTTTATAGCAAGGAAAATTGTAAGAGGGCTTCTTAAAATGGGAGGTTGTATGTAAAGTCTCATCTTTAAAGGAACCAATGAATGTAATACAAAATTCATTTGCTGTTGCTAAGCTAAGTTTGGTACTTGGTAGGCAACACTGCATTTCAGTATTAGTATTTGTTCTGGCTTTCTCTTCTGCTTGAGGTAATTGTGTTTCTTGTTTTGGTGGGATGTAAAACCATCAAATAGCCATGCCAGCTCTGAATGACTTTGACCTCATGTTATCAGCCAGTTCAGATGTGACATGTTAATTTTTCCCCGTGTAGTGCATTGGTCCTGGCTGGACCCCAGGCACTACCAAAGCCCCCCTCTCACTGCCCTCCACAACTGGACAGGGGAGAGGAAATGTCACTGGGGGTTCATGGGTTGACGTAGGAGCCAGGAGAGATTTTCTTCTTAGATATGTTATCCCAGATGCCTTACCACCACTTCTGATGGGCCCAGCCTTGGTCAGCAGCATGTCCATCCTGGAGCCAGCTAGACACAGCAGAAGCTTCCAGCAGCTTCTCACAGAAGCCACCCCTGTAGCCCCCCATGACCAAAACCTGGCCACACAATCCCAATACCAGCTTTCCTGGATTTTTGTGTGTTCCTGACAGAGGCTATTCAGTGTGTCTGATCAGGGGGTCCAGTCCCCAAGTGCTAAACATTGGAACACTTACTCAGGTGCTGTTGGTAGGGTGGTACCCTGTCTTTACTAAACACAGCTCTCGCTGCACGTCACCAACGCTGCCCATGTGTGGGTAGAGAATCAGTGGAGCCCTTTTTGATTGCTTTTCAGGCTGGTGCATACCCAACAGGGTCAGAGCCTTATTAACAAGAAGAACATGCAGCCACAGACCAAAGAGATTCAGAGAGTGTAACTAATTGATGCGTGGGGATTGTAGGTCATATCTGCATGAGACACCCAGCGATGACAGAGAATGATTTAATTCAAAACAATCGGCGTGTTCCGTCCGCGAGCTGCCACAGTGCCCCACTAACCTCGGCAGCGTCAGCACCTCTGTCTGGGCATCAGTGCAGGATGCTGCCCTTTGGGATCCCGCAGGAGCCAGTGCTGCCAGCTGACAGATGAGAGTGCATGGAGCAGTGGGGCTGCTCGCTGCCGCAGGAAAGTAGGTCATGGCCAAAAGTAGCCTTGGCTGCCTTTGTGGAAGTGTGCCTGCGAGAGAGGAGTCAGCTGAGAACAGAGCTCGCACGGTTTTGCGTTTGTTTTTTTTTTAGCCCTTCTTTGCTGTGGAGCAGCTGGCACTACGTGCCATGAAATGCGTCTGCTTTCCAGTATTTCTGCAGAAAATATTTTTAGAAGGGAATATGCAGCTCTTATTTCTGCTTAAGGGAAGTGGCAGATGCTTGTGGCCTTTTCATTGTCATTAGGAATTTAGAATTTAATTAGATCAAGTGTTTTTAATAAACACTTTTTTTTCCTCTTGCTTTCTTAACTGGAGCGCGGCTGAAACTGGATGATGGGTGTGTGTCAGGGAAACAGGTTGAAAATGGTTTTGAACTTGAGTTATGTATGCAATATTTGTTCTCTCTTAAACATTATTAATAATAAAAAATACATGAAAACAAGTACTTTAGCTCATTTTAGGATTCATTCACTCCTGCTGTCTCCCTGTGAAGATCGGTGCCTGTTTGTGGCACAATGGTCATTTCCATGGCAACAAACCGTATGATGGTGCTTGGAAAGCTTTGACTTTTGATGGAGAGTAAATAAAAGGAGATTCACCCAAATGCTAGATAATCCTATTTTTGTGTGAAATGAAGAACTTGACTAGGAAGAAATTGTATTATAGAGTTTGCCTGTATCATGTCCTTTTACACTTTCCTGGATAATGTGTAGGTGTTTCAAAACTGAACTTCTGGAAGTCCTGGTTGTGGACTCCCTTGTCTGTGGCTGCTCTGTGTGCAGTTGCCAGATATTGTAGCCTGGTCTTGAGCATTGAGCAATCCTTTGTAGCACATCATCATCTGGTTTTGCTGTTCTGAGGCTCCAAGGATTTCCTTTGACAAAACACTAAATCCTCCTCTTGCCTTGCCATGCAAGCTGAAGCACAGAGCTGCTCCAAAGGACATGAGTTAACATACCAAGGTCACTTCTTCAAGAGAGGCCTGATAAAAGGCCAGCCTGTGGCAATAAAAGTTTGTAATATTCAGACAGCACTTCACTACAGAGTTCTCACTCCTGGCAGTCTTCAACTCCTGCATGACAGTCACTGTTTTTTTATTTACTGTTGACATAAGACTGTGTGAGTGCTGGTCTCTGTGGGGAGCAGATCCAGCACGAGCAGCTGGTGCATCATGAGTAACTGAGGCTGAAAAAAAAACTTTTTCCATAATATGGAAAGGTATGACCTGAAATACCATACTATTTCCCTGGGTGCAGAGTGAGAGTCCGAGGACTTGGCAGCACTTCTAACAATACATCATAGGTTGACAGATGAAACAGTGCACTGCAGCTTTTGCTACCTTTAAAGTCTGCACAGCAGTTTAGTCTGTCTTTTCTGAGAAATTTCTGTTAAGGTATAAATCTGAATCTTTAATCATGCTAAACTGTTTCTTACAGAACTGTTTCCATTTTTCTTTAAAGATGCTCATGTATTTTGGGCATAGCTCAGGTCTGCCAGGAGGATAATTTCAGGACCTTTTGTGAAATATCAGTGTTTCCAGTGGTTGTATTTCTGAAGAAGCTTTTTCTGAAACATAATTTTTGGGCTGTTGCACAACATGTGCACAGATGGATGCTGCTTTGTGTTAATAGTTGTTTAGGTTGAACATATCTGTCCAGGATCAGATGTTCATTTTGGCAAATCTGCAATTCTGCTACTACTTCTTTGCTAATTTGTTCTTATAAGAAGATAAATAAATAAATAAAGCTCTGCATTCACTTAGTCATTTCAGAAGCTGCCACTGCCTTTGCTGTCCTTCCTTTTACCCCAGCAGTGGGCAGACACTGGAGTGTTTTGGGTGGTTTTTTTGAGAATCCACTTAAGGAAAAGCAGCAGTACTGGTCTTCTGTCACATAACTAAGTACAACCGAAACTGGCTTCTTTTTTCCCTTCCCATCTTATTCCCACTAGCTCTCATTGCTCTTCCTGCTAATAAATTAAAGAGATGATTACCTTTCTGGCAGCAAGTGAGCCTGCCAGTTGGTTGAGAGCAATTTGAGAAGCACCTTCCTATAAACAAATGAGTCCAGCTGTTATAACATGTTCTCTGTAAACCAAGAATATGAATTTTGATTAGGCACAGAAAGCCCACTAACTTAGTTTCACACTTTTTCTTTATTGCTCTTTGCCATAATGATTGAAGAGCAGTGTTCCACTCGTAGCTGTTCATAAAGAGCTGTCTGGGTTGTAAAAACCCCCCTAATCTCTTCAGGTGCTTGTTTTGAGAAGAGAACCGTTGTTTCTTTTAAAAGACCTGTGCTGTGTGTGCTTTTAAGGATCCATTTGCAGTGAAACTGGCTCTGACAGCTGATACAATCAAAAACTTGTTTTTAGAAGTCTCAGATCCTGACTCAGCGTTACAGTTTGTTGGGCTGGACTTTTGTCTCCAGCTGGGTGCCACAGTAAAGCACTACCTGTCCATCCTGGTGGGCTGTGCTGGTGAGGGCATCCAGGTGGTGATGTGCCCTGTCTTGCCAGTGATGTACCCAAATCACACACTGACCCCATGGAATGGCTGGGGGCCTGGCATGTTACTGAAGGCTCACTGTTGTTTTGGGTGTGTTTGCAGCTTCCATGTCTTAGGGAAGGCTGCAGGACAGGAGCAGCCTGATTGTCCAGAAATGTTTGTAAGCCAAACAGCTCTTCACTTCCCATTTAAAAAACCCTTCCAGAGTGAGAGCAGCAGAAAAATACTATAGACATGGTTTTGAAGTGTGGGAGAGCAGGAGTAACTGAGTTTGCAGTGTCTTCTCTAGAGCTGGAGAACATTATCCCAGCCTTGGCTGTCACCTCAGTTCCCTGTTTAGTGGAATTGTTACCTGGGGTCAAGTGGCTGAAAATCCCTCCTAGGACTTCCTTTGTGACCCCAAGTGCCTCTCCAGAGAACTTGTGCCTCTGTTTCTCTTTATTATTGCTGACTGTCATGTGAGCTGTGCTGCACATTTCCTGAGTAAAAGGAAAATTACAGTTATTTCAGAGAAGGCATCGAGCTTGATTGCCAAAATGGTTTACTGGCTTTATGACTTTCATCAGAGGTCCCTGCTGAATTGCCCTTTCTGATCAGCAGCAATGATCTTTGCCTCTTAGCTTTTCATGCAAACTCCCCTTTCAGTCTGTGCAGGGAGTTGTGCAACTCCTTGAGCTGAATCCCCATGGTTAGCACTGTACTGTGTCAAATTCAGCCCTGTAAACAAACCTATCCCAGTTCTCAGGCTCCCTGAGCCTTGCTTTTGTGGGCTGTGACTTGAATTCCCAGGGTTCTGATGATTCAGACAACTTGCAATATATTATTAATAAATTATGTACTATTGAAATCCTAACAGTTATGTTACAGTTTCCTTTTATTTCCATGGTTACATTCTGATGTGATTAATCTTTTTAATGGTTTATTTTCTTTAGAAACTAGATGCCAAATCACTTATAAAGCTGAATTTTGCTAAAAACAGTGAAGGTAAGTGCAGTCATTTTCTGTGGTGGTGTTTTGTTGGGTTTTTTTCCCTTAATGAGTGCTTTAATAAATTCTGGTTTGTCTTACTCATTGTGAACTTAAGTAGTTTGTGTTCTCTATCATGGTTTCTATTTTTTGAGTAGAATAATTGCTTCTTGTGAGTGATATGTTTACCTTCAAAGTTCCATTTCTGTTTTTCTTTACACTGGGGAGCTGTAAATTATTCAGCAATTTCACTTTACTATAGCTGCTACTGCACTAAGGTACTATTTACTTTAAGGAAAGAATCAGGAAAAGTGAAATTTCTGTAATGTTACCTTATTTCCAACTTGCCTGTGGCAGTATTTGCTGTTCACTTGGTTTTGAACAGCTTTTTGTTTATAAAAAGGATTAGACTTAAATGAACACGTGGGATTTTATGAATAGAAGCACACAAGACATCTGTCTCAAGTTTTATTTCTGCAAGATATAAAATCAGCCTCCTAAGAGAGCATGGTAGGAACAAAACAGAGGAGTGGAGATGAATTCATCTTCTACAAAGCAGATAATGATTTCTTTGAAATGAAAATGGCTAAGATTAGGTGGGAATAAAATTCTGGAGTGTCTGTCTCCTTATCTTACCAAAATCTATGGATTACAAGCTCTTTTCTGTAGCTGATGGATTTCTTCTGCACCTTGTGTTCCATCTGTCAAGAGCAGGGTGTTAAAAATTGATCAATAGTCAGCGTGGCCAAGGCTTTTGAAAGATACCACGGCATTGTGCTTTCCCTAAAGAAGTCTAGCTCATAATGCTGGGATGGAATGACAACAACCATAGAGTCTTAGAAGCTTTCTCCTTAAAAAGGTGCATTCTGTGTCATTAACAAATCAAGGGAAAATGCAACAAAAGACAAAAAATAAATGTTGTAATTCTGTCTGTCAGCAAACTTTTCTCTAAATCATAATGTGGTATGGTTTCTATGTATATAGAGTCTTCTCTGTTCACACAGAAATATGATACAAAAGGTCTTTGGGCATTGCAGTTTCTCACATTCAGTCACCTATGAGTTGAGTACCTTCTGTCCAGATCAACGTGTGTGCCCTCAGCAGTTTTGCTTTTCCTAGGACTGAGAATTTGGTGACTTGTTCTTTTTTATGAAACTGGAACAAGGCCTCACATTTTGCCAGTGTGTTTCTGTATCCATCAGCTGGGTCCTACCCTGATGCCACTTGCAAAAATCCCTTTCTAAACTTCTTGAGTTTCAGTCCCTTGTGGCAATGGCATTAACAAGTGTCCTCAGCTCTGGTTTGTGCAGAGGGGCAGAGCTGCCTCTGGTGGCACAGTGAGGGGTCAGTCTCTGCAGGACTTTGCCTCCCTGTCCCTGCACATGCTGTGAGCAGCCTATTCTGGCCTCCCTGCTGGTTTTGATTTTCCAGTGGTAATTAGGAAAAAAAGAATCAAATAGACCCAACTTATTTCAAAAATCTCCCCCAAACCCCCAGGTCTAGCAAACTGATAAAGTATTAATAACTTTCTTCTAATTGCTTTCTGCTGAGATTATCCAGATATTTTTCTTTTTCCTCCTAGATTGCCTCCCATCAGTTTGCTTGCTGTTGACTTGTTTAATATTTATGCTGACCCTCCTGGGAAAATTCACAGCTTGATTAGAGCAGAAGCTGGGTTCCTTATTGAGTAACGTGTTCAGATTTAATGGCATTCTGCATGCCACATTTGAATACAAAATGCTCCCCTCTGCTTAAAGCACAACAGCTGTGGTGAACTTTTCTGTAGGCTATAAGCTAAACTTTTATTCCTGGGAACAAGAGTGATACAGAGCACTGAGCATGTTACAAGGTACAGGATCATGTTATCAATAGATCTTTGGTTACAACAGTAACAGTTATATTGTGGTATTTCATACATATCAAGCAAGTTGGACAAAGTTCTGTGCTAGGGAATTGAAGGCAATAGATTTCAAAACTGCATTTTTCTTGTTTGTTTTACAGCTGTCTTATCTGTTACTTTTCCTAGCACTTTTTCTGTCACTGGAGAATCAAAACGTTATTAAAACTCCATTAAATACACATTGAAGTTACTCTTTATATTAGAAATTAATGTAAATATCATCCACAGAGATCAGAGAAATTAGGTATTTCAAAACAGTTACAGGTCTCCATGTGAAATTTATACTTTTTTTCCTCTCTCAGGCAAGTACCACTGTCCAGTGCTGTTTACTGTATTTACAAATAACTCCCATATTGTGGCCATCAAAACTACTGGAAATGTGTTTGCCTATGAGGTAGGTTCTCTGCTGTGTTTCATTATTAATATTTTATACTTGATGCATTTCAGTCAAAATCACAAAATGTTTTAGAAAGACAGGTAAATTTTATTCTTGTTTTGCAGCCAGGGAAATTAGAGGACAGGAGATGAACTGACTTCACAAATTCTTGTGCAACTTTAGCCTTCAAAATAGGAACAACTTTAGAATATGAATTAAATAGGATTTCTAAAACTTTTTCTTAAGTTATTCTGCATGTACTGAGTCTTGTGTTTCAAAATTAGTAACTTGTATATGCTTCTCAGTTCAATTAATAGGCAAATTTTCTGTTGTCCTTTCTGGTACAGTGTCATCACAAAAACACAAATTGCCTCATTTCTATTTGCATCAGTGAATAAAAAAGAGCATTTTAGCTGGAGCTGGGGAAATAGGAGGAAGAATGCCTTAATGGACACTTAAACTGCATTTTTATTCATGTTTTGTGAACATTTATGTAAACCCAAGTGGAATTTTAATTGTGACTTCCTTGCATAGTCCTTGCTGTAAAAGCAAGGTTTATTTATTTTTTCAGTAAGAAATAAATTCTTCAATTAATGAATCCATATGCAGTGTTGTAAAAAGACATAGCTATGGAATAGAGACTGCAAAATTCCTCTTTAAAAAACAACCCAGCAAACCACACAAAACTGTCAGGTTTCGTAGGGATGAGAAACAAAAGCTTCTCATTTGTTAAAACCCACAATGAAAATATTGCCAGTTGAGAATGAGGGTGAAATTGTTTTCTTTATGATTTGGTCTTCAAGATTTTATTGGTATCACATATTTACTTGTAATATTTACACGCAAGAATCAGATTTTTGCTCTCTGTGTCTTTTGCCTGGCTGTTAGGCAGTTGAGCAGCTGAACATAAAACCAAAGAGCTTCAAGGATCTCCTGACAGATGAGCCCTTCACTCGGCAGGACATTGTCACGCTGCAGGTGAACTTTTCTCTCTCTTACACCTGACACCATACAGGCTTTTCTTTTGCAGAGGCTGAGATGCTGCTGTGTGCACTGTTCTAGCAGGAAACTGAGCAGAGTTTCCCTCTGTATTTTCTTTGTTATCCAAATAAGCCACAGAGATTCACATGCTGTGGATGAGTAGAAGCATGGTGTGTGGTATCAAAAGAGACAATTTAGAATGTAAAGTATTTAAACTTTTAGGAACTTGGCATGTTACATTAAGACTGAAGTGGATTGTCCATCTTACTTATTCAAAGATGTATAAAAGAGTCAAAGATTCAGAAAAGTGTTTTCCATGGAACGTTTCTCTAAATGTAGAGTAAGGCAGCAAACCAGAGAATTTTCTCTAATTGCTTGTTTAGAATGTTTTGCTTCTTAACAAGATACCAGTGTTGGTTCTTAGCTGATTTTAAGAAAATTCAAACCTAAATTAAAATAATTTTATAGTGTAAAAGATAGTTATTTACAGATGAAGTTTAGTATCAAAAGATCTAAAACTTTCATTTAAAAGTTGGTACTTTTAAGCTTGCATGATTGCAAAATAGGGGAAAAAAGATTTCTGGATCTTTATTATTGAAATCATGAATTAGTATGCACCTCATGAACACTTAATTACCACTAGCCTTGACCAACACAGTCTAATTCAAATAGAAAAATATTTTTCATTTATATCTAAATTTAAATAAAGTGTACTCTTCTTCCTTTCTCCCCAGTGCCCAGCAGCATGTTTTCAGATATTTTTCCTCTATTCCTTTAGGATTGTTAGTGTTCAAGCTAATGCAACAAAGTAAAATATTTTTATTCAAATAGATGCAAAAATAAGATTTTTTTCTGATTGAAAGCTCCCAACAGAATGTTATTTCTGTGTAACTGCATGGTTGCTAATGAATTTGGAAAAGTAAAAAAAGTCAAATGTCTAAAAATGTGTCTGTGCACCCTTATGGAAAACCAAAAAAAAAAAATTATTTTGAGCAAACAATTGAAATGTGCAGTTGCTAAAAAAATATTTTGATATGTTTTATAGGGTTGGAATTGAATGTATCTATAAAGAATGTGTTCCTGTTACTTGCCTAGCTTTGATTTTTCACAGCTGCTCTAGTCCTCTAAATCTCAAAATGCAGCATCTAAAAATTTAGTCATTCTCTATGTGAATTTTTGCCAATTATTTTTCATCTTCTTTCTTGACATGTTGTGTTTCTGTCTTGCTTGAAGGAATATGAAACCAAGTAGATTCTGATAGTTGTGTAGTCCAAGGTCATGGTCACACATTCCCTGCACCTCTCCCACCCCCATTTAGGGTGGTGTTCATAATGTGTGAGTAGATTTGATGCTGTTAACAGTCCATTGTAAATTGGTATTAACTTCTGCAGTGCACAGTCCTGTGCTACACTCTTAAATAAGTTTAGAAATAGCAAGGACACCCCCATCTTGGGATTGGACTGCAAGAGATTTGAGCATCCAAATGCTGATTACCAGATAAAGTTTGACCTTTTACCAGATCAGTTTTTAAATATTTTTTTCAGAATTATTTTTAGCAATCTAAAATGGCTTCAGGCTGTTGAAGGAGTAAGAGCCATTTACTGCACTGCACACCACCCACTGCAAACTTGTATGTAGAACTTGATTTCTCCTATTCAAATTCTGCCCTACCCTGACTTGCTTTGTTGAGGCCAGGATTCAACCTGAAGTGGCATGACCAGCCTGGGTATTAGAATTGCTCAAGTAGATGTGGTAGAGAAATGTGTTGTTATTTTCTTGCAGCATTTTCTTCATATAAATTATTGAAAGACAGACTGATGTCTCCTCTACAAGCTCTCTTGTTGACAACACTGCAGGCAGCATGGTGGCTTCAGGCTTCACACTGCCAAGCTCCACCACCTGTGGCTCTGTTTCTTAGCCAGAGTTCATGACTGCAATCTGTTGTTTCAGAGCCCTACCCCAGTTTCTCCTTCTCTGAAAAACCTTTCAGTTCTGTGTTGAAATTTATCATTTTGTTGTTTTCTCATTCCTCCATGTAAATTGAGTTCTGTGGTATCCAGGAGAGCTGGAATTGAGACTGAGTTGGTATCACTGACCCTGCTGTTTGGCAGAAGAGTAGATATAAAGGAAGTTGCTATAAAAAACACTATTTGCTTTGCAAATAACAGCTGAATAGGGCTGTCTGTAATAGCTGTGTTTAGCAATAGAAAACAGCATTTCCGGAGGTTGACTCTGGATGTCCTGGGAAACAGATGGGGTACCTGTGTTTGTTAGTGAAATACAATGTGGTAAGTGGAAAATACGAATTATATATGTTTACAGATTATTTGTATGATCACATTTTTCCTTACTGATACCTAAAGGACAGTCCTACATCTGCTTGGATTTTACCAGAATAGTAATTGACCTCAAACTTGGTTTCTCTCTCTTAATATGTATAATTAAAAACAAAACAAGAAAGATTTGCTCTTTTCAGAGAAGCCAGACTTGCATAATATGGTTTTCCTGTTCTTGGTGCTAAACATTATTCAAACACGAGTCATAATCCACCCTGATATCTTTTCTGCTAAGCACCATCTCATCTGGTTGCTTTGAATTTAGTAGCAGTTATTTATGTGCTATTTACTTGTTAAAAAGGACAACTTGGTTTTTTTATTTGAAACTAAAAAAAGCAGAATCACAACTTTAGTTGTTAATAATACTGTCTTAGGTCTATGGTGTGCTTCTCTTCGTAAAGGAATCTGCAGTACTTCCTACACATAGTCCATATACAGAAATTGCTTTTTCCCCCGTTGAAATGCAAATCTCCTGGGGTGGAGCATGGCAGTTTTTCATCAGCATATGGCCATATTATCCAGCCAGTCAGGGCAGGAGGTAAAGAGTAATACCATATCCTGGTGTGCAAGATACATTAGCAGTACTGGAATGGAGTTATTCAGGCAGAAGAAGTCATGGCTTCTAGTTTAGGATTTTGCTGATGATGACAGAAATGCACATGACATTATTCCATATGATACCTTTCCTAGATACAGCACTCCTAGTATGACTGGGTTCTTAGACTGTAGCTCTTTACACTTAAGTTTAAATTTCCCTGTTTTAGCTTTGTGATCTTGCTACAAACTTGTCAAGCTTTCCATCTTCTGCAGTACTGGTCTTACATTTTTCCAAGTTTCTCTCTCCTTATCGTTATTTTGGATAAATTTTCTCCCAGCTGTACTGGTTCACGTCTCTTTTAAATGGAATTTGCTGTTCTATGTTGTCTGTGTTTCTCGTAACTTTAAACCCTCTTGCATTATTTATCTTGATGATGATCAGCTCAGCCTAACTCAGCATCCCTTGAAAATGTCATTAATGTGTTCCCAGCTGACAGACAACTCAAGAACTGTAAGATTAATTAGTTACATATAATGGGTAAGGCAGGATGTAAAGCACTTGGAGATCTGTGAGGACAGGGTGTGTCTAATAGAAAAGCTGATACTGTTAACACTTGTTTGCCATTCTGGTACACTGCTGTTCATCATTTCACTTTGCAATTGGTTTCAAGGTAGGATTGAGCACAGCTTTTGAAATAATAGTGCATTAGACCTCAATTCAGATTGAGATAGTTCCTCCAGTCCTATTTTTTTACAGGTTTTCAGCTAGTATTCATTCTGAATGTTTAACCTAATTTAAGATTATCTTCCAAGTAAATTTTTGGAGGATTGACTGCTAGATCTCAATGTCCTCTGTCAAATCTTTATGGCAGAATCTGGTAGAAGTTATTATTGATTAATGTGAATGTAAATTCCATGTGTGTTTCAGTCCTATACTATGTAAATTATTCTTCATGTAATGATGTGGAGCTTAATGGCAAGCACATAAATACCTGTCATCTGAATTTCCCTGTGTAAGACCAGGCAGGCTGAAGCAAGTGCCTGCCCCAGCTCAAGGTGGAGAGGAACAGGGTCAGGTAGTGCTTTGCTGGACATAGTGGTGGACTTCCCATGCCAGCAAGTGTGAGAGGTCCTGAGGAGAGCAAAGTAAGAATGCTGAAATACTCAGCTTTCAGATCCCATTCAATAGGAAGTGTTCAGAGGTGTGAAGAGCAATTTCCCCTTTAGCACCCTGTCAATTTGTCATCCTCCAATATGGCTCTGTTCACAAACAAGAGACAAACTTAAGTTTGTGAGGATACAGCAGAAATTATTCCTGCTCTGGAAACTCTTCAAAGCTATTGCTGAGCTGTGTGCTGGCAGGGGATTTAATGAGAAATGTGGCTGTGCTCAGTGGCAGTGCTGCAGGTGAGGCAGAGGCACATGTGGGGGTTCCTCCTTGCCTAAGGAATTGCAATAAAGCCCCTGCCCTGCTGTGCCAGGGGTAGCAGGCACAGTGCTCTGGTGGCAGCCTGCAGGGAGCCTTCCCTGGTAGATGCAGGCTAAAAAATGGATCTTCTTTGAACGGCAGAAATGGAGGGGGGAAAAGAAGAAAACACCAAGTCTGGGTAAATGCTAACATTAGGTTTGCTGCTATTAAAGGGAAAAAAAAGCCTCAGACTGTTATGTGCTTCCTTATGTCAGTTTTATTGTTTCTATATAACCCAATCAGCTGTGGACAAGACATGGCTCCCAACAAGCTCTTAAACACCACTGACATTTGTGGCAGGAAACACAGCTAATGAGCAGAGCTGGAGGTAGCTGAGCTGCACACTGTTAATTGATATTTCACTCCTCAGCTATTCCTCATTTGCTCTTTGTGTGACAGAAGGTCAGAGCAGATTTCCTCACGGTTGTGGGTGAGGTCTCTGCGAGGGAGAATCCTGCACCAATGGACGTGCAGAGAAGCAGGTGAAGAACTGGGACATGGTGAGCATATGAGGCTGGCAGTCCTGAGGATAATTAGGGATGCAGTATGGCCACAAATGGTAAGAGGGAAATCAGGACTCAAAGAAATCACACAGTCTAAACCTGCTGGTTTTAACCTGCTTTTTGAGGGCTTGTATGTGGTGCATAAGATTAACAGAGTTCAAGCTGTTTCCCTAAGTAGATAAAACCAGAAAATTACAGGAAAAAAACAAGTGGAATAAAACTTGAGATTAACTGTTTTCAGAGCTCAGCTTTCAGGAAAATATTAAATATGAGATTTTTAATAGTGATGATGATTAGCAACCCTTTGAAGTCTTTATCTGTGCTAGTAATTTGCTAAACTAAAGTTTATGGTTTGTAACCTTAACAAGAAAAGCCCTGAGACTGCCAGCCATGGTGTTTTGAATACGTATTTTTAAACATGCCAAGACAAACAAAAGTAGGCCATGGTTCATCTTCCTTTCTGGTTTCTGTGCACTTACACTGAATTTATTTCTTAGGTCTTTGGGCTCCAGGCCTTAATCTTAACAGCATTGGAAACATCCCTATGAGTTCAGCCTTTCTCTGACCAGGAGAGGCAATTAATTCATTAGAGCTTGAGGCTTTGACAATGTGAGTGTGTCTGTCTGCCCATCCCTGTGGCATCTTGTTCAGACTGCTCTGATTCTGTGCCCAGTAACTGTCATGGGTGCAATGAGAGGAGCTTGGCAGGCTACTTATTAGTGTTTAGACAGTTTTCTTCTTGAAGTGATATGTCTGAAGACTGTGCAAACTCACAAAATTTCCATAGCCTTACCTTTAAAAATTGTATCTCCTGTTGTAGGACTCAGTACCACCAGTAAGGAAATGGTTTGTGTCTTCTGTAGCACAGGCTGGACTGGTCAGGTGTGTTTCTGCTCTGGGGGCAGGTATAAGCAAGTGGCATCTTGTGTTTGACTTAGTATTCACTGCAGTACTTTCACAGTATGCTAATTCTGATTGACACTAATTCTAATCAAACTAATTCTAATCAAACTTCTCTTAGTATATCAAGATGTTGTGTTTTAGAGGGAGGAATAAACATGTCCTAGGTGTCCTGAACAAGATGATACTCAAATTTCAATTTGAGGAGCCATTTTTGAGGGGCTATTCCACTGACAGAGAGAAATCTCTTTTGAGGTAGGAGTGTTGTGGGTTGTCTCCCTTCTCAAAGTGTGGTGAGACTCTTGGTTTTCAGATTCAGAAATACAAGGGACAGCACTGTAAACCAAACCTTTGTCAAGGTTTCCATTGGAACACATGGCTCACGTGGATGTGATGGAGGGACCTTGTACAGGGGACCTGGGTCACAGTTTTGGGGTTTGGAGTTCAGATCTCCCAGAGGGCAGATGGACAGCTGCTCTGCAAGGAGAAGGAGCTGTCCTTCATATGATAATGGATGCACTGCCAAAGCAGGGGCTGGTGATTTGTAGAGCCCTGAGAAAACCCCTGCAAGGAAGGAGACTGTAAACATTTTGCTGGAATTGCTCAATGCCTGTGATTAGGCTGGTTAAGCCACATAGATGTTTGAATGAACTGTGGCTGTTAAACTGTGAGAACTAATCTGATTTGTGGTACCCTGAACACAAGCCCCTGGGTTTTGTAAGGCACTGGCAGTTGTGATGTCCTTTACTTATTTTTAAACAATCAATAAATCAATCAATGAAGAAGCTTTTTTTAGAGGACCATCATGAAGGTGTTTTCTGTTCATTTATACTGCTGCCTTCCCTCCAGTCCGTGAAAAATTGGTTTCAGGATTCAGTCTTGCCCTTCAGCTTTGCCATGAACTGCAGACATGGATTGCTGTAAATCCATTTATCTCTATTAATATTAATACACAGATTTTTTTCCCTTTCCTGAAAGGGTAAGCAATTCTTCCTTCCTTCCTTCACCTTTTCAGGTAGGACATTTTTGTGCAGATTGCTGTTTTGGAAAGCTGCAGCTCATGATTGCTGCAGAGTATTTGGGAGTGAAAAAGGCTTGTGGAAACACACAAAGTTCTTTCTCCTCCCTTTCTCCATTCATCTTGTTGACTGTCAGAAAGCAAGGCTCAAAACCATCTCTATTCACATATATAAATATGTATGTAAGGTAATAAATAATAAATACAGCTGAGTGCTGGTGTCAGAGGAAACAAAAATGGCTAAAAAAAAGGATCAGAATTTCCTATTTTTAGTAGTTTTATTTAAAGATGGTTTCTAAAGCATAATCTTAAGGATGTAATTTTTTGGGGCAGTTTTTTTGTCTCAGTGAGGATCTGTTGGAGGGGTATGGTGGGACAGGAAACAACAGAAAATTGTTATCTGGTGATTAGGAAAGGGGGCAGCAGAAAGCCAGGAGGTCACATTAAGGTGCAGAATCACACAGCTTGATTTCATACATGTGTTTTGGTTTTACTACCAGCAATAAACTAAAAATGCACTCTCTGGTGGAAGCATACAATTTCAGGGATGAATGAAAGGCCTAATTGGATCATTTTATAAATTATGGAGCTAGCAGTTCTGCTTGTATTAAGCATTACTTCTGGCAGAGATGAAATTGTCAAACTTTCTATCAACCATAGTGGTCTGAGAAGCTCTGTTAAATTTTTTAGGATAATATATTTAATACTGTTCATGTTAGGTCATAGTTTTTTGCATATGTTGCATGATTTTTATCCTGAACTAGAAACTACTGCATATTATTTTGTTAGTTTGATATTTTGAAGTTTGAATTGTTTTCTGTAAGATAGACTTTCCATTAGTGACTGGGTGTCCTGGGCTGGTGTTTTGACCTTTTTGTGCTGCAGAGGAGCTTGAGGAGAAAACCTTGAAGTCACTGTAAGGAGAGGATTAAAGATTGTTTAATAATAGTATAAAGTAACCTAGATCACCAGTAGGCATTCCTTGTTTCACTCTCTCTAAGGAAAGGTCAGAGTTCTGCAGAAAGTTGCCTAGAGATAGCATAAAGAATCACAGTTAATGGACTGTGTGCTTTTGCTGTTTTCCTTCAGTGGTCACTAAATTGAATTTTCATAGTAGCTTTTTTCTTTTCATTTTTAAACATAATTCTGTAAGCACTAGCAAAAAAAAAAGAAAAAACAACTGTCAAAACAGTTCTTACTGCAGAGACTTGCTCTGAGGTTTTATTTGTAATTTGAAATGCATTGCAAAAGTTCACAGAGCATGTGCAAATCAGACCTAGGATTATAAATAGCAGAGATAGCTGATATGCTTTTGCATGGATCTTAGACCAAAGCTCAGAAGAAAGGAAAGAACCAGGGGATTGTATTGTTCTTGCCTCTCTAGGGTAGGAGGACTCGGCTGAGTTCTGGTAGTAGCATTTGTAGGTGATATATGTGTAATGTTATGTTTGGAACTGAATTGCAGATCCCTGAAGAGTCTGCTGTGAACAGACTCGTTGCTGATGTTTGTTGGGGTTGATTCCTTTATATTTTTTTCATCTTTCTGTGGTTTGAGGAGTATGGAAGTTATTCTGTCTCTCCCTATTTATTTATTACAGTGTCTGCCCTTTGGTCTAGTCTATTGCTTGGAATATGGGCTTACCAAGGTCTCTGATAGTAGTTTTTTAAATTATTGTTATTATTTTCAGGATCCAACAAACCTGGATAAGTTCAATGTCTCAAACTTCTTTCATGTTAAGAACAACATAAAAGTAATTGATCCAGGTAAGGATGAATTGAAGCTAGGCTGAGAAAACACTAACCCAGACATGCAAAATCTGAAGATGATGTTGTGGAATTGATTCTGTTTTCTGGAAGGACATCTCTCAGTGCATAGCTTATTATGTTCATATCTGGTTTTTGGGGTTTTTTTAATCTACTGTTGGGCAAGCAAGCATCTCTTTCTTTTTACCCAATAAGCGAGTGAGTATTATCTCAGATATGGAGTATCTAATATCCAGCAAACAATAAGCATGCCAAGACAGAGACCAAGTGAAACTTGTAAAAAGTAAATATTAAATTAAAATATTAGCTAAATCAAATTCCACCGTCCAGTTCAGAGCAACCTCCTCCTCCTACTGTCACATCTGGTCCTGGGATTTTTGTATCACAGGCGTGGCCATTCAGTAAGGAGATGAAGGACAGAAGTTTATATTGTACCCAACTGTATTTTGTCTTTATTGTTCTATAAAAGTTTTACAAGACTTGAATGGATTCAGATAATTTCTAGTGGTTTCAAATAAATTTTCATGATAGTTGGCCTGACTTTTTTTTTCTTGTCCATCATATTGACATTTATTGTGCTATGTTTTGGGTGACACTATCATTAGTGTTATGCACTGCTATTTGTCCTATGTCTGGAGGAATATATATAGTTGCTAGATCTTTTTATTTTAAAAAAGTAGCATTAATATCTGGGAAAATTTTGTGTAATCAGTTATGTACTAAACTGAAGGAGAACAAAATACAATGTTTCTTTTAATTCTGAGTGATTTAACTTTGTCTTACCTAGATGAAGAAAAAGCAAAATCAGATCCATCTTACTACTTGAAAAATACAAATACAGAGACCCGAGAGACTTTACTGGAGCTTTATAAGGAATTCAAAGGCGATGATATTTTAGCAGCTACTATGAAGGCTCCTGAAAAGAAGAAAGTGGATAAGCTGAATGCAGTAAGTTGATTTAATTTGTAGTTTGGTACTGATTGACTTCTTCACAAATGGTAATAGTTGTTTTTCTTCTTAGAGGCCTATTGCTGTATAAACAAACAATGCTCCTTCTGTTTTCTCTCACACAGAAATTTGTCATAGATGAAAATATGAGAATCATATCAGGATTCCTTAGACATGCATAGTATGTGTCAGTGAGTTTCTATTTGTTAAATCATTGCAAATGAACATAAACATTTGAGAACTGAATCACAATAGGAGGGAAGAATCCTTATGATGTGGTTATGTATGTGTTGGCAGAACCTCTTTCCCAGGTTGGAATCTCTCACTTTGAGTTTGTTTATCATTGCTTCCTGCAATTATTGGCAGAGAGAGCACACCTTAAGGGTAGTGCAAGTGAATCATTTCTGGTGTGGACAAATACATAAATCATCCACAGCTGCTCCTTCATTTTCTTTTTCCACTGGAATACAGGGTTTAGTGGAATATTTTAAAGGATGTTCTTCCAGGTGAATGTTTATGGTTGGCAAGAGAAACAAGTCATCTGCATCTAGATTTCCTACATCAAAGACTGTTTGAAATGGGCAAGAGAGAGTATTCTTCTGTCCTTTAATAATTCTGGGATGTGAGTGTCTACTTGCTTTTGATTACACTTACATGAAAACTAACAGCAGTGCAGCATACAGCTTTTAATGAGAGGGCTTAGAGACAGATTAGGGAGTGTATGTTAGTAGGATCACAAATGCCCCTTTTTTGGGACATTGTAGTGTTAAAATTAAAAAAAGAAAAAAGAAAAAAGAGGGCAGAGGTAAGGATGAGCTCTACACATATTGGGAAGTTGGATTTTCAGCTTATGACATGGATGGGCATAGCTGTAAACTTGCTTAGGATGCAGTGAAACCTTAGGGAATGAGCAATGACCTGGCTGGACTCTTTACAGGCATTTCCCTGGAACTGCTAAACATGTCTCTGGGTTTATTAGATCTTTGTAATTTACTACAAAATCCGTGTGTGACGTTAACATTTCCCTTCTGCAGAATTACAGAGCTCAAAATAGACCTTGGGAACCATGGGACGGTGCCTCTGCACACAGCAGGGCCAGCTGTGGCAGGGGCTGATTTGCTCTCCCCTGCAGTATCTCTGTGATTCACTGGATTTTCCTTCCACTCAGCAGTACTGGAGACTTCTACAGATATCTTGGCAGAAATATTCCTTGCCTATCTTTACCCCTGGACATACAAATAAATTCTGATAATAGAATCTTTGCATAGTGATGTATTAAACTGGAGTGGAAGCGTTAAGCCCCTTTGGCTCAGCACATGAGCTGCCTTAACTACAGTTTCATCAGAGCAAATGTGGGCAACAGATGGAGAATTATCACTGCACTGGGTATTTATTTCTTTCAGTAGAAGCTAGAGCAGGAAATCTGCCTTCAGAAAGATGGCATTTGTGTGTTTCTAATGCTTATATAGTATCTTTGGTAGATAAATTCTAAGATCTTGCTTTTTCCTCTGCAAACAGGCTCACTATTCCACTGGAGCTGTAAGTGCTTCCTTCACCTCCACTGCAATGGTGCCTGAAACTACCCACGAAGCAGGTACCAGAACTACCTACCTACAAACTATTTATTTTTCTAAGTTTCAGAGTGGGCTCCTTAGCACACATACATTTATGAGGGCTGAAGGAATGCAGTGGTAGTTGATCAGTGCCATGAAAATGTATTCCCTGACCAGATATATCCTTATTTTCCAGTGAGGTTGTTCTGAAAATACTGGAGCAATTATGATCAAGCTTTGTCTTTGAATGACAGTTACTTCTTCTGAACCAAACTTAATGAGACATTTTCTGTGCTCAGGGATGATAAATTGACATATCCCATTTTCTAAGTTAGGAATGAAATATAATCTCTCCTCAGATACCATACGAAACCTTGCCCACCTTTTTGGCCCCAATATTAGAACAACAGCAAATTTTGTAATGGTAACTTTTGGTTTACTGCTTTTCACATGATAATGCATTTTAATACCAAAAAAAATTCCTTTTATTCTCTAGCCTAAACACATATGTATAAGATTTATTTCGTTTGGATATTGATTACATAGCTGAGTCAGTACTTCCAGTTGAGAAAGTGGCACTAAAATTTAGATTGCACATACTTAGGCAAAGATTAAACACATTGCTAAAACTATATTTACCCAATTCGGTTCCTTTACTTGGTAAGTTACAGTGATTTGAAAGTGGCTGAGTACAGAAAATATTTGACTAACTGGACATTTTGAGAAATGGGAATGGAAACATCATAGATTGATCCTTTGGTTTAACTCACCAGTAATGTCTCCAGTAACAGCTTCAGTTGTTTTCAGAGCTGGGTAGGTCTCTGTATGTCAGCAGTCTGTGGTTGACTGATGACTACCTGCCTGGCTTCCAGGATTGACAAGAAGCAATTTGGGTTCAAAGTAGCATTTGTGGTTGGTAGACATTGCTTGAAAATTATAGTTTGTAATACTGAATGCTTCTGGGATTTAAAATATACATTATTTGGTTGGTTCTCAAAGAGTTGGTGGTTTACTATAATGGAAAGTGTTTTGCACAGAGATTAATGCAAGGTTATCATAGATGAATTGCAGAGTAGGATCCCTCAAGACCCAGTCCCACAGGAGAAGAGGTCAGACAGTAGGTTCTATGAATTGTTTACTGATGATTTCTAAAGATCAATGAGCAAGCTTACAGAGATTAATTACTGTCTTTTGCTTTGTTGCAGCTGCTATTGAAGAAGATGTTGTGAGATACCAATATGTGAAGAAGAAGGGATATGTGCGACTTCACACTAATAAAGGAGACCTAAACTTGGAGCTGCACTGTGACATGGTACTGTGCCCCATAAGATGTATTTCTGTAGATAGCAACCAGAATTGGAGCTGGCAATGGAAATGTTTTTATATATATATATATATATATATATATTAATAATTAACTGTATATATTTACACTATATGTGTAAATGTTCTCTGTGAGTAGTCCCATCATTTTAGTGGACTGCCTGCCTACAATATGCCAAGGTACATGTTCAGAGCTTCAAAGGGTCAGGATTAATGACCCAAACAATGACCAGGATGGAAGAGAGCAAAGAGAAGGCAGAGCACAGTAAGGAGGGAATAATCAAGGTTACACAGCAGCTTACTGACAGAACCAGGGAAAGAACCTCACTGAAACCAAGAGCAGTCTGTCAGTCTGAGTCCATGTAGTTAAGATCTCCAGAAATGGTTAGATTTCTTTCTAAAGCCTAATCTTTATAGAGCAAACCTAAATGAAAACCTTTGAATATGTTTTTACTTCCTGTTGTCCCAGTTCTTAAACTTCAAGTTTTCAAACACCTTCCCTTTGCTATTAAGAGAAGTTGATTTTTAAAAAAACTGACAGAGTTTTTTATAGCCTATACAGTCTGATTCTGGGGGAAATCAGTGGCTCTTAAAATAATAAACATGGCAAGACTTCTGATAGATGAATGAGTTGTGGCGACAGTGATGTCTCAGACGTCACTGCTTGGGTAGTGTGTTTGCTTGTTTATTTGTACAGCCACTTCTATAAAAGGAAAGAAGTTTTCAAACCTTCGATGGTTTCTTGAGATTTTTGTCTCAGGATATTATAGGCCTGAAAGTTGGTATTTTAAGAAGGTGAAGGATGTGAATAGGGGTTTAAATGGTAAAACTTCTGTTTCTTTTGAGCCTCACAAAGCTTAAGGGCAGTAGTGCTGGGTAGGAGCTGGGGTGCCTGGTGTGAAATCCAGATGTACTGGAAGAATGCATCCATTTTTGCATGCAAGGAAGAAAAAGGAGCAAACAGCATGAGCCTTCTGGCTTTCCCTTCTCTTCCTTTCTCTCACATGAGTAAGAAGCAAGATATGTGTAAACATCTCAAGCTGATCTCTGCAAACAGCATGAGAATCTCCACAGCAGTGTATGGTGTTAGTAATTCTGTAGGTCTCTGTCATCCCTACAGGTGTTTTCCATGCTCTGAAATAGTAACACTGTAATAAGGCAAAAAGCAGAGGATGTGAGTACAGCAATATTTAGGGGAAGTGGCAGAACGAGCAGATTGCATTGAATCATTTGTTTTGCCATATGTTCTCAAACTGGCTCCTGGCTAAAGCAGGCTGACTGCAGCTATTCTTATCAGCATGGGCTTTTTGGCCACATGTGTGACCAGTGTCACTCAGTCCTGAGGACCCAGGCTCAATTGCTCATTACAAACTTCCTATATGATATCTGTTGTGTTTCCTCTTTTTCCAGATGAATTCCTATTCATCCACCTTTCACACCCACAGTCTCCTCATGCACACCCTGGAAGTGTGCTCTGTTTTACACAACCAGACATGCTCCAGCCATGGCCTCCAGCCATCTGTGCCTTCGTGTTGATTAAATCTGTGTGAATTTAGCAGACCTTTGGCACTGCAGAGGGGAAAAAGACATATATTTAGAATAAATAGGAAAAACGTGCTGCTGTAGGGAGGTTTTCACAGCATCCACATTAGGTCATCATCCTAGGTCTGTGAAATCAGTTCTTTCTGGGAGGCACTTGTTTTTATCCCTTTACTAAATAAGGAGTTTGTGCTTCTAACTTTGGTTTTCCTGAGTCACACTGAGGTCAGCTCAGTGCAGACAGACAAACATCCTACAAACATACTGCACATACATAGGTCACAAACATACATACAAATCAGCTACAGTGAATCTCTTGAGACTGCAAAGATCCAGGTAGAAAATGGGAAAATGACAAAATCTGAGCACTGTTAAACACTTCCAGTTCACCCTACTTGTGAATATGCATGGCAATAGTCTTAATTAATCATATGCCAAATTTTTATCAGTTCTTCTGCCTTATCCAGTGCACAGGCTGGACCAGTCCTGGGAGCTAATTGGAGCTAATTTATATAAAGAATTTGGATTTCCTGTCAAAGTGTATTGTGTGGGTAAGGTCCTTGAATGCAGTCAGGGGGAACAGAAAACTGTACCATAATGCTCACTCAAATTAAACTGCACAGGGTTTTTTTAATTGCTGAAGGATATCCTGTGCTCTGGTCATTTTGGAAGCCACCCTGGCAGTGATCATAATTTCACAGTACTGCAAATATATGATTGTGAAATGTTTAAGGAAGCTTGAGGATGAAGTTGCTGTATAAATATGACAGATAAATACCTGTGTCTGGTGGTAGGACTTGCAACATTTAAATTACATTTTAAAATAGTCTTATGGTTTAGATTTCAATATGTACTTTGAGGTGAAGTCTCCTCACTAAAATAGAGAGCAGTAAGTGACATACTTGCTCTCTTAGATGGTATGTGTACTGAGTCTCCAGTTGGATTTTCATACTTCTTGTCTGTATTTAAGCAAAATATTCTTCTTGTTGTGCTGTCAGCACTCAGCACTGCTTCTGAAATCTGCCCAGTATCTGTTGCCTTCAATACTCTCCTTGGGTACTCACTCCCTGTCCCTTCACAGCTCTGCTGCCTCATTTCTTTCCTATTTTTGTGGGCTATTTGCCAGTGTGGATTGTTTGTAGTTCAGTCTATATGTACATGTGGAAACCTTTGTTTAAAAGTAAATATAGGGTTCTTCATATACTAGTACTTTAAGGTGCCAGTCAGTAAGATTGATAGTGATGAAATTCTTCCTAGCACCAAAAACCTAATCAAGAAATGTTTTGTATTGATCCAGGGCAGGAAATCAGTGTTGCAGTGTGATTGAAGTCATCAGTTTCTTTGTGGCAAGATTCAGAAAGAGCATGAAATAGGACTATAATCCAGATATTTTCAGTGTTTGAAATCACTTGTTCAGAGCACCAGAAAACTTCACTCAGGTTCCAGAAGGATGGTGTGTGGTTGCAATCATTGACCTGAAAAAAGGCAATAAAAAGGCTTTGGAAGATAAGCTGGATTTTTTCCCACCCTTTTGAATTTTTGCCTCACATGAGCAAAGGTACTGTTCTCTCTTGGGATCATAGCAGTGTGCTGCTGCCTTTTTTTTGTCATTTGTTTTTCTCTCAATCCTCCTATTCAGATACAGTATGTTCCTCCTGATGGGGACTAATCAGATGGCCATTTGTAGGGACATTTTCCAGGAAGCTGAGTTCAGCTGTGCATAAGCAACATTTGTTGTATATACTAATTGGATAAAAATTTACAAAAATTCTACTTGCCAGAAGTAATTCTGGCAAGTACAGAAGATTTAACATCCAACAAGTGTTATTCTTTCAATTCTAGTTCTATGCATGTCACATAAATTCTGAAAAAATAACTGATGAAAGGCAATGAATATCACTGAATTTATTGTATTTTATTTTATTTTGTATGTGATATATGTGATTTTTTTCTAATCTCCCCAAGTTCTTTTAGTTGCTCTAATCAGGATGCTGCTGGGAACAACTGCATATTATCCATGTGTATTCTGCTGTATTAGTGACTATAGTGATGGAGTTTTACCTTGTAGGTGGTGTAGTATATATTTTAAAAAATATATATCTACATAATATAAATAAATCTGTAAATGTAATGCTCCAGAAGACCCTTTCAAAATGATGAACACGTGGTTTGATGTTCCATCTCCCTTGTCTGCTGGATGAGTCCTCTGCATGCAGGTGGTCACTGGGGAGATGATCTGGTGGTTCAGCACATGCCAGGAGCTATAATCAGATACTAATCTGTAACTGCCATGGCAGGTTTTATAAATTCACTTGTCTCTCTCAGGTTTAAGGGCAAGATGGCAAAACAAATTAAAGTGTGAGATGGATTTCAAAGCTCCATGACACTCCACAAATGCTTTTTGAGGTTTTAGGGCCTGGCAAACTTTGCTTAACGATGATGTTTTGGCATAGCTTTCCAAAGAAGCTGTTTCTCTACGGACATAGATGTCTTAATCTTTTTAGGCCCTCTGACCTGTTAAATATGCCTGTGATCTATAAATGTGTAATCCATCCCCTATTCTTTGAAATCATCTCTCCTTTTGTGTGAGGGACTGTTCTGAAGATCAGAAGCCTGTAAACTTCTTATCCATTTCCAGTGGCAAAGAAGTGAGTTGCTGAAGAAATCCTTTGACCTCCTGGCATGATGAGGTTCTCCAGTCTTCCTGAATCTCTCATTTTCTTTCTGATTTAAACCTCCATTCTGCTTGCTTTCTATCATTGGCACTGTCTGGGAAATAACTGGCTGATGTTTTGTTTTACTAGTACCTGTTCATTTTGTGATAGGATTGGAGAGATGAAATACAGTGGTCTTGGAATTGTTGTAATGGCTTATTTCATATTTTTTCATCAAAATAGGCCAATTATAGGAAGAGCTGCAACTCTCAACTTTGAAAGTTCTTGTCAACAGAAACTAAGAACAAACAAAGCTTTGTTTTTCCAATAGAAGAGCTTAATATGTTTTAAAAAATGTTTGTTAGAGAGGATGTTGTTACTTCTTGGTGTGTTTTTTCCTCCAAGTGGTACAATAACAGACAGATCTATTGCTCTTTGGGGCTGAGAGTAGGATGGCTCTGCACAGCCATCTTGATGAGCAGGTCACTTCTAGGTTTTCTAAGTGATTGGAAGCTGATATCTTAATAGTTTTAACTTTGGAGGCATAACACCCTGTCCTGGTTTGATGCCAGTCAGCAACTAAGCCCCACACAGCCACTCACCCACTCCACCACCAATGGGATGGGGGAGAGGATCAGAAAAGGGGAAAACTTGTGGGCTGAGGTAAAGGCAGTTTAACAAGTAAAGCAAGAGCTGCACACACAAGCAGAGCAAAATAAGGAATTAATTCCTTATTCCTTATCCTTCCCAAGGGCAGGCAGGTGTTCAGCCATCCCCAGGAAAACTGGGCTCCATCATCATTACATTTACTTGGGAAGACAAACATCATCCTTTTGAATGTCCCCCTTCCTCCTTATTCCCACAGCTTTACATGCTGAGCCACCTCCCCATGAACCTGTCCCTGCTGTCCTGGGTTGTCTGTGTGCTTTCCTGGCAGCCACTGGCACTGAGTAATTGGTGGAAGGGCATTTTGCACATTTGGACCCTTTCTGCCTTCCCAGCTGCCCTGGCAAGCTGGATCTGGGAAGGGAATTGATTGTTGTTGGATTGTGCCCCTTGATTTCTGACATTTGCAGGCATGAGGAGCAGACATCCCATACCAGCTGTGTCTGTCACTTAGTGATCCCAAACCTGAGGGTGAGGTGGGTGGTTTGGAGTAGCACAGCTGCTGCTCTTCATCTTTCTCTGACGTGTTTCTTGTTTGTACCTTGGCTGCTCCGATGAGAGCAGGGTGACCTTGGGAGGTTGACAGCTACCAGAGCTTCTCTGTCTAGCGTGGAAATTGTTACAGGTTGCATCTTCTGAAAAGGTGGAATTTATGTGCAGGCAGTTGCAGATTGATGAAATGCCAGGGAGCTGCCGTGGGACCTGCGTTATTCCAAGTTTTAAGCTGCTGGAGGTTGCTTGAGCAATTAAAGTTGCATCCTCAGTTAGACTGTACCCACTTGTGCTCTCCTGCTTACCAGTCCATCATCCTCAGCACCCAGCCCTGCACTGTGCTGACAAGCTCCTTAACCCTTGTGGGATGACAAATTTGGAAGGAGCAGTGAGAGGGGGAAAGGATTGTTTTCTTTTCTACCACTCGAGTAAATGAGTAACTGTGGCTGACTCTGCCTCTACTAGTTCTCTGGAGAGCTAGTAGTTAACACTGACAAATTGCATGACTGAATTAGATGCCTTGTTTCTTTTGAGTTGTGCTCAGCTAAACTGATTGATTGTCCCTGTGTTTGCAAAAATGTGAGAAGTAAAACTGAAGTGTGTCATCTTTTTACAGGCATCTTGTCTAAGCTGAGCATCTTGCTTAGACTTCAAAAAAGTTTTCTGTAACATTGTGAACGTCAGTATTGTGGAAGAAATGCCTTTTAAAAGTGAAATTTAGCTATCTGCTGAAGTCTTTGCTAAATAGCTGATTAAATTACAGTGAGTTTCTGCGTAATGAAAATGCATTAATTCTGCTCTTTGTTCTAAGCAAACTTGGAGGCTTTGAGGTAGCAAAATAGGCAAATGTTTGCTATCAAGTCAGCAATCTATTTCCCAGGGCATAGTTAGCTTGTTCTGATGCTTTTTTATTATCAGTAGGAGTCTGGCTGAGTGTTTTACCCCACAGTGCCCCAATGCTTTTATGTCTCCCAGTGCTCACTGTCTGGAACTGTGCTCTTCTGATCACAGATTGCCTGAACACGTTTGCTGTTGGTATAACCAGACTGAGAATTGTGTCCCTTAGATGAACTGGCTTTCTTGAACTGAACCACCATAGGCAGCTGTTGTTTGCCACCATCACCTGTCAGTGGCTCAGTCCCTCTCTCACACTGGGGAGCTGTTAGCAGGAAAGTGGAGCTGGCAGGGAGTGGTGTTTAGGTCTGGAGTAAACGTTTCTCCTGCAGGAAATGTCATGGGCTTCCCACGGTGAAATTCTTCCCATGCTCTTGCAATGGGCTTTGTGGAGTTTTGGGTTTTCTTGTCCTTCTTGCTGTGAAACAAATGGAATGTGCTCATAGTTCATTGGTGCAAAGCAAAACAGGGTGGTTTAAATGGCCTTCCAGAACAGTATTGGACACTGAAACATTTACATGTTTCTTTCCGTGGCTTGGAGGAGGAAACAGACACTTGCACCTGATAGATGGTTAATCCTGAAATTGTACCATTACATTTAGCTCTGAGTAAGGCCCCAAAAGGCCACACTTTTATTGTTGAGTTGTCTTTTGTGTGATGGATAGGCTTAGTACTACAGATTGAAAGGTAGGGGGAAAACTGAGTTTAAACCTTACCAAATCACCTCTTTATGGGCTCACGCATTAGAAGAGTTGCTGAATGAACAATTACAAGGTTGAAAATGCTCTATGTAAAAGTACATAAATGGATGAAAGCAAAACAAAATCCACCTGTCATTTTAAAGGGGATCTATGTTAAGAAAATGGAAAGCTTCGTTTGAAGCTTTAGGAATTTCCATTGCTAGTTCATGCCTCTTAGTAGCAGAATTCTGGCATTTGTGTGATAAGATGAAGGTTGTAGAATGCAATTTTAATTTGAGAGGAATGAGCTTTTCATTATTTCTTACTTTGAAACATAGGGTTAATGAGCATATAGCAAGGCTCTGTAGTTTAGTGCCACTACTACAGTTCATCCAATTTAGAGAGAAAAAAAGAAATAAAAGGGAAGTGGAATTAGCACAAGAAAATTATACAGATGTGCGAATGACAGCTTCTGAATGCTTAGTGTGAAATTTCCCTTCAAGGTTCGTGCACATCCTCAAGGGATGGAGCATTTTGAAATGATTAGCTCTTCACATAGTAAAGCCTTTTTCCTTGCAGTCATGGCAACAACTCAGGAGCTCTCCCCTCTTTTCCCATCTCCTGCACCTTGGCAACAGGAGTGCTGCAGGTTTTTCATCCTCTCCTGTTTGGCTCTTCGCTGCCCAGTACAGATTCTGAGTTAAGGGAACTTTTGCAAATGTAATGACCCGTTGTAACTAATGAGAAAGAACAGCTGCAGACTGGGAAATCAGATAGGGACCTGGCTTGGTTGGTCCCACCCTTCAGGTTTAGGGATGCAGCAGGAGAGATGAATTTTACCTGGCTTGGAGCCACCCTTGCTGGCAAAATGGAAACTGAAATTGGCTCGGATAAAATCTGCATTTATCCTAGGAGTTTGTAGTAAGCAGTCAGGGTTTTTTTTCTGTTTTGCTTTGGTTTTCTAAATTGTATATTCCTTTCTTCGGTGTTCTCCCAGTTTCATGATTTCACAGTCTCCTGTCACTGCTATTTTTGCAGGGTCATTCTTTGTAGCAGCCTCTTTAACTCTGAAATTTGTCTGTGCATAGTAACTGGTAGAGTGCTGGTGTTTCCATGCTGCTAAGTGTGTTAGCTAAATGGAGACACAAATCTAATTAGAAGACCATTGGGCTGTGGCCCCATTAAATATGTATATCTTTGAGCCAAGCAAAGCATTTGTTGCATCTTCTGGGATAAGTACTCTTCTAGATTCCTGTCTTAAAGCATTTATTAAAATTTTACTGCTTGTCTTGGGTGTGAATTTTCAGCAGTTGAAAGACAGTTATCTGGCATCTACAGAATAAATAGGGAGCACAGTTGGAGCAGGTGACTCATTTTTGGTATAAATAAAATTTTTCTTCTTACTATTTGTCATTTGGAAAGAGAAGTGTCTTTAGCTGAAGGACATCATAGACATTGCATTCACTTACATGGTTCCAACGTGACCTAAGAAAAGGAGTTTTTCTCAGGGCTTTCCTACACCACTCTTTGGTCAGAAAAGACTTCCACAGTTTTTAAATTTTCCTTTTTTGGGCTGTCACAGAATAAAATAGTTTAAGTCATTTCCTGCTTAATGTGAAAGGGATAAAGAGGGAAAAATTAGCTGTTGCTGTTGAGGCCCTTTAAGGCAAAACCAGCCAGAACTAAACAGAGAGCCTGGAGCACACAGTCAGTGGTGAGAGAACAAGAAACCTTCTGCATTTCCAGGTGCCTTGGCCATCCCCTCCTCCTTCAGAAATGGTGTGAGGCAAGTGGTGTGCAGGAAGTTTCTGGAGAAGGAGAAAGCTTTGCATTTAGAGACTGGGAGTCTGACATCTGCTACGAGATCTTACATCAAATAGCAAAGTCAGGTTTGTTTATGTGTATTTATATGTCATCAGTCTTTGTAGTTGGAACAAAGACTTCAAAGACTGGCCTTGTTTGTATGGTCAGTGCAGAACACAACTTAATTACTGAGGATCTGCACCTTCTCCATAATCCTCAAGCCTTTTTCTCCTGCTTTGGACAGGATGTTGCTTTAAAAAATCCCTGAAATGTGCTTGGCAGTGTGAGATTTGGCAAGAACATTAACTGCTTTGAATAAATCAGATAATCTGAGCCAGATATTCTAGATCTACAGCATGAGTGAAACTGGGGTTTATTACTGATTGAATGCAAACCTTATTTGTGTCTACTAAAAAGCACTATAAAAGGTAGTGGTAATGTTGCTAAGGAACTGTTTACCTGCCAAATGTATCTCTGTGATGCATGAGGGGACCATGGGAACCAATTTGGTGGCAATTATTTAAAGAAAACCTTGCAGTGAAATGACTATTGCATGTATACTAAATATTCTCAAGTTGTATTTGAAAAGCTTATTTCTGGGAAAGGGTATAATAGCTAGAAATCCATTTAGAGAGAAGGGTCAGCACAGGTCCTGCATAAAAAAATACATTACTAGAGCCAGTTTTTTGATGTATATTTAAGAAATCATGTTTTGGGAATCTGTTTTGGGTTATCAGCTTTGTGCAAATTTAAAATTATTTGCTGTCCATTCCTAGGGGACTCAGTCTTTTTCCTGGTTTCATTTTTTGTAAAAAATTAATTACAGGTTGCTGTATTCCCCTTCGAGAACTTATTAACTGTGTCTCCCTCTCCAAAGAGTGCTTGGCTCTCATGAGATAAAGTGCCTTAGGCTAAAAGCTGCTGATTCTATTTCTGATTCATAAAGAAATTATTTGTAAATAAACTAATTTTTATCATTACTGACACTTTCCACAAGTAATAGCTAATATCAAAACCCTAGGACCAAGGCTGTTATGATATTGTCTTATAAAAGAAGCGTGTGCTGCACAAGTGATTCCTCAGGGGTTGAATTTTACTAGAAAAATTCAGTACAAAGATTATTTTAAAGCATATATTTTGAATTCAAAGGAAAAAACATTTTCTCTAAACATTGAAACTGTCAGAAAACCTCCTGTTGCTTGATAGAATTTTTATGGAGTATAGTTACTTATGAGGTGCCCTCAGGATGCCACCAAAGTACATGTCTTGGTGACATTCTGCCATAAAGCCATTATGGTACCACTACCATTTAACTCAGTAATGAATTCTGTAGGATATCTGAAATAATGGCTGGCATAAGATTAACATTTGCTAATTTTTTCACTTGCAACCCAGCTGACAACTGTCATCCAAGTAGAATAATTAAGAAGGTGTCTATATAGAGAATGTATAATGACAGGTAAAGTTTGTTTGGAAAATTAAGAGACATTTCAGTGTAAATAAAGAGGGGTGAGAATGATTGTGTTTCAGATGAGAAAATTCAGCAAACTGAAGTTCTGTAGGATTCTGGATGAATACTTGTATGGACTGGCTTTTCAAGAGGTGGAGATTATTTCATCCTTAAATTATTATAATCAGGCTGGCCTTGCGTTTGTTTTTGTTTTTTTTTTTTTTTTTACTTTTATGTCACTTCAGGTTGCATGGCTCAGTCTCTGTCTCTCAGCAGCTCCCAGACCAAGAGTGATGTCACAGCAGTGCAAAGTGAATTGGTGCCTTTCACAAAGACAAGTCCTGTGTGTGCTCACTTGCAGCTCATGCTGGGGCTTTACTTGCCAGGATATTTTTAAGGCCTGTAAGAACTCAGTTAGATGTATTCTTTTGTAATACTGAAATAGATTTCTGCACATAATCCACACTGGGGCTGGAAAATATGTCCAAGTATAGAAAACAGGCTGTTTCTGTACTTGTGTTTGTATGTCTGAAGGTATTTTAGTATTGCAGAGAAGAGAATACATACAATTATAGCGGAAGGATGCTTAGGGGGAAAGTAAAGTTTTTCAGAAGGTACTGTTTGAATGTCATGGCTCATAAATTCACCAAATAACTTTAATTTGCATTGTTAAAGTGAATTAGAAGTTGGCAATATATTTAGCTTTTTTTTATTATTATTTATTTAGAATTTTGAAAACTATTTGGGTTTTTTTATTTTACCTGTGATCCAGTGACTTGGGTCAGTCTCACTGTTACTTTCAAGAGGTGAAGAGGACCAAATGCTACTTTCCCAGTTAGCTTCAATGTGCTCACTTTGAAATAGTGGAGCAGAGAAGTCAGGTTCTTTCTCACTCTGGTAAATTAACATTTTCAGTGCTAGAACCCCCCCTGTGGAACAGGATTGTGATGCAGTGCTGGAACTCAGTTGCTTGCAAGTCTCTGAGCTTACCTGTGTTCACCATCATGATGTCAACTGGGAACTCCCATTATCTGAGCTGATGTTCAGCACTTCTTTGTGCTAATTGGAAGGTCAGGGTTTAATTTATTTAACACAGTATGTCTCTCCAGTGTACCTTAAAAGAAGGTGTATTTCAGGCTTTTTCCTGGAGACAGAGCCTCCAAGCTCTCCAAGTCCTGCATGTTTGTTTCTATGTAAAAAGTGATTCTTGTAAACACTGTAATGATTGTTTAAAGGTTGTGCTTAATTAAAACTTCCCATTGTCTTTCAGACACCCCGAACATGTGAAAACTTTATCAAATTGTGCAAGAAGAACTATTACGATGGAACAATTTTTCACCGATCAATTCGTAATTTTGTGGTGAGTATAAAAAAACTCAAAATATCCCATATATTTACCTTATCTCAGCTTTAGGTTGTTCCATGCATGACAACTTGCAATGGATGTGTATTAAATATACCATCAGAATGAGGGCTGTCCTAACCTATGCCGTGTGTATTTATGGGTGTTACTAACAATTGTCTCTGACTAATGTTGTCACTCAGAACATCACTGCATTCAGCACCCAGACAAAGCCTTGAAGAGTCATTGCCTTGGCTCTTGTTATCTTCCCTAAGATGTGGGTGGGTGGTTAATGAACAGAAGGAGAGAGAGGGAAATGCTAATTTGGATAAGTAATACTATGGCCTGTTGAAATCCCATTCAGATGAAACTTTAGCGAGCATTTGAATTTCTGTTTCAGGTTGTGGCACTTGGATATTATCATCCTTTCCTAGTGTTCTCCAGCACTGGGGCCAGAGCACCTTGTGTTCCAGAACTGTGTCTTTGGTAGTCAGAGATCTTTATTTACACAGTTACAGTCCAGGCAGCTTAGGATATTGTAGCTGCCCTGTAACTTCCTTTCAGAAGAATTAACAACCTGATCCTGAAGGCAGAGCACATCTCAAAAGGAACATCACTGGATGTTTCTGTCCTGTCATCCTACAAAAAGCTTTTTTCTTTTGACAGCACTGTTTATCTCAGTTCATAGTTAAACTCACAACTAAAATTGTGCTTATGTGCTATGACTTTGAAACTAATTGTGTCATGCTCCCTCCACTGGCATTAAAACACTGAATATTATTTCTGTAGATCCTGCAAGTACAGCAATTATTGCACTGTTTTGTTACTGAAAGATTAGTTTCACATGAGGGTTTTTCCTACTGGAGGTAATGAGTGGAATACAGATTCAGATACAAAAATTATTCCATATTTCCCCTTTTCTTGCCTTCCCATGTGGAGGGTTGGTAGCAAAATGTAAAGCCATTTCAGTTCTAAAAGCAGTGCATCATTAGTTAAAAAAGCAGATTCTGATTCAGCATATAATAAAAACGATGATCTGGTTAACCCATTTGAGATTGGTTTTTTTCCCTATTTACCCATAAAAGAGCTATTATTTTTATAAAACTGCCATTCTGCTTATGGATAAGCAGTGTCAGGGATGACAGCCAGCTGATAAATAAGCTCCAAATAAGTAGTAATGGTTTCCTTGTTGCTGACTAGTCAACGTGACACAATATAGAAGGCAAAAAATTGAGCAGAATTGGCTTTTATGGTTTGTATTTAGTGTCTTTCCCACAGATGCATATGTAACACTGATTTAATTTTAATTCTGCAGATCCAAGGAGGTGATCCAACTGGAACAGGAACAGGTAAGGTTGAGTTTGAATCAAGTAAGTTGTTCTCACTTCATGGACTGTGTTGTTACATTTACTTCCAGACAATTTAAAATTAAAATTCTCTAAATGATGATATGTAGTACATTGTGTTTACTTTAGAACAGAGGTTTCATTGATATATTTTTATGACCATGTTGACTATGTTCAAAATTTCATCTGATATATTCTCAGTCTAAAACTTGGGCACTCTTCCATGAGGAAATTCTTGCGGTTTTTGCTTCCTTTTTCCTTCAGAAAATAAATAAATGAAAATTATAATGACTTTACAGCTGGTCTTCCAGGGCAAAGAACAAAGGAGGAAACACAGTCATGCAAAGTTACTTTCAAATTCAGTGTTAATGAAATACTTGAGACCTGCCTTGGAATTGGTGATTGGCCAGACACCATCTGTTCTCCCAGCTAGCTGACTTGTAAAGCCCAAGCTGCTCTTTTTCTAACTTTTAGGGATCACTGCTACAAAATTCTTTCTCCTGTTCTTTCTCCCTTGGTTGGAGAACAGTCATAGCAGGAATGGTCAGGAGGCAGAACAGCTGAAGGGTGTCAGAGCATTGACACCACAGGAGATAGGTCATGTAATACCTCTGGTCACTGCTATACATTTGCTCATTTTCCTCCTTCACCTTCTATCTGCCAGTTGTGGCTGTCACCAGCATTCCCAGCTCCTCACCTGCTTAAATACTTTGGCTCTACTTACTTTGTAAATTATGTTAGTGTGAATTGCCCAACAGCTTTTCTTGTAGTGTATGTGATAATCAATAGTTGCAGGATTTAAGACTAGTTAAAGGTTCAGTGTTTTCATGGCAAAAACCCATTAACAAGAATTGTTACCATCTATGCTTGGACTATCAAATGTGATTTGATTTTTTATACAGAAAATCTTGGTTCAAATCCCGAAAGATATAATTAGGAACATCTTTTGAAATGAGAAATTAAAGAGGTGTCAGGAAATGGGAGAGATTTAATAGGTTGACTCAGACACCTCTCACCCTTGCAGGGTGGAGTTCAGATCCTGCTGTGGAATGAAAATTACATTGCTGGTATCTTTGCTGTTTCTGTTTGTGCAATTGGCAGAAGTGCTGTAAGACAGCAGAGTTAACAGGGGCAGAGGACTGGCATCACTGCTGCACTGAAGGGCAAGGCTCAGCTCCACTGGCTTTACCAGTAGGAAATGAAATGCTAATAAGCACATAGGATGAAAATCCTCACTTAAAAAAAAGGAGTCTGATGACCTCTAGTATTTTCCATCTTGTTTTCCTCCTTGTCATTCTTAATTAAATATGAGTATATCGCAGACGAGATGTCTTGCAAATATCTGTCAGGACTATTAAAGTTCTAATGAAATGAACAGTGTGCACTCAAATAGACATGAGTCTTGCAGATTTTTAGAGACTGGCTGCAATTATTATAGAGTCCAAACTGTGCAAATTACTTCTTTGCACCTGAATGGCTTTTATTTTTTGAAGACAGTTGAATTTTATATGTCTTTACCTAATTGCTTGTTGAGTATGATAATATCACAAGCAAATCTAAATGCAGAGCCTAGTGGGCTGTAGATTGCTCTTGAACTGTCATGCCTTTGTGTTTAATACTTCAGTGAAGCTGCTTAGACAGTTCACAGAGTGCAAGTAGTCTGTCAGGATTTGTTCCTGACTACTGGATAGATCCAGGGCACTTGACTGTGAGGCAGAAATTCCACTTGTGTGTCTCGAGCTCTAAGAAGGTGGCCAGACCTGAGGCTTGATGTTCCCTTGGCAGCCAGAGGAGGGTTCAGCTCAGCAGCACTGCTCGAGCAGGGCAGATGGATTGATGCTCTCCTGGGCTCCCATGCTGTAAAAATGTTGGTCCATTGGTTTGTGCATTATTTATGTGATCACAGGCATTCACTTTAGGAAAGCTTTGGAGTAAAGCACTGGGATTCAGTACAAAGTACTTTTTTGCCTATGGCCTGTTTGTTATTTGCAGGATAAATTCCCTTTTTTTATTTCTTCTGCTGGAATGGATTTCAGTTGTTTTTTTTTTACTCACTGCATCTTAGAAGGAAAAAAAAAAATGCACCTTTGAAAGCTAAAAGAAGTCTGTAAGATTAAATGGGCTTTAGAAATAAATAACTTGACTTCTGTAATATCAGAGAAGCATATGAGAACAGAACAGGGCTTTCTTCCCAGACATTTCAATTGGCAATAGAGAGGACTATTTGGGGGTTACCCTTTAAATGTCAATATTATAAACTGTTTCTGTTGGAGCCTTTTGTAGGAAGACTTCAGAACAAAAAGAACATACTTTGTTTCCTCATCTACACAGAACCTTCTGCTTTAACTGATGATTTCTAGCTAAGAGATTTGGCCTTTTTGTTTGTTTTTAGAATTAAAATACCTTTTCTAAACTGATACATGGAAGATGCATTATGCCTCTATATTTTCTTCCTCTATTTATTTAATTATTCCTGTTCATTAGTTCAGGAACTAGAACAGACTTGTTAGAATATCTTCCCACCATTTGGTTTCTGTCATCTGACATTCATCCCATGTGTCAGGGTGTCAGGTTTATGGTTGCAGCCCCCAGATACTGAGATGATCACCCACTCTATTGCTAACTAAGCCCAGGACTGTTCATCTTCTGGGTGGATTTGGGCACAATTAGTACAACATGACAGAAAGTTACTTGTCATAGATACACAGACTGTAACTGTGCTTTGGCTCACCTGGATTAAGTGTGCTTTTGTTTTGGAAACAGCTCACAGAGGTAAATGCCAAGCTGGCTGTCACTGACCGTCCTCTCCCGTGGCTGCTCCAGCTGAACTGTTCTCTCTTGCTTTGTGGTTTGTTATTCAGCTCCCCAGTATGTCCTTTTAGAGTCTCTTTTGGACTGTCATAAATGTGACCCAGCAGGCACGTGAAAGGCAGCTAATTCCTGGTACTCAGCAGTTAACCTTGGAATGGAGAAGGGTGGAAATTAGCATTATGGCATCTGGGAGTTGAGATACCACCCTGGGAAGAGTAGGGAATAGAGCTTTACCTTAGCATAGCTGTCAGACCTGCACTGCCAGAGCAGTCAGATACTCAGTCCTGCAAGGCTGACACTGCTTCAGAGGACCAGACTCATTTTCCTACAGCCTTCACCTTAATGTTTCATAAGACTACTGGGAGAAATTTTATTGTGGTGCAGCAGCTTATTTCTTCTGTAACAAAATAACCACCCATAGAGGTAGTATTCAGAGCAATAAGCTGAGTCATGGTCATTCTTTGTAATGATTAATTATTTGAAAATGAATTTTAGATTTGTGATGTATCTCTTTTCCTGCTGTTCATAACAAGTAAGTGGTTGAACATTGTGAGTAATTCTAACTCACGGTCGTGCAAGTGGAGCAGCTGCTCTGTATTTTCAGTGTTCCAAATAATAGAAGAAAATTTGCATGTAGAAAAAATAGGTTTAATATCCTAACCCTTTTGTATGAAAAAGGGAAAACTATATGCAAAGTGTCCCATTTTCAAAGCAGCACAGGCTTTTTTCAGCTACTCTTTCTTGTAACCTGTTGGAAGGTCTCGTGAATCAGCCTGTGATTTATGAATCCAGGAGGGCACAAAGGAGGTACATTATAGCTATAAAAGTCCAGGATGAAATACCACCAATAGATGGGAATTACATTTTGTTTGGCAGCAAGAAGAGCTTCTCTGAAATGTCAGTAGCAAAGGACTCTGGACAAACCTGATCGATGCAATGTGATTTCCTAAGATGGAAATTCTTAAACTGAACCAGTTCTAGAGCCCCTTTTCTTGCATGATTGAAGCTCAGCAAAAGGACAAGAGGAAGACCTTTTTATCTAGAATATACTCCTTTTAATCTACAGCCCCTCTGCAAATCCACTCTTGGGTTTGTGGGGTTGAGTACCATGTCCTCTTATCTGAGAGAAGCACTTATTGCCTGAGCTAAGGCTTTCATATTTGCAAAATTGTTCCAGAATCTCACTTGGAAAGCTCTACAGAAGTGTCAGATGTTATTATGTACCTCGTTGTTCCAAATGACAAGAAGAAAATTACAGAAAGTAAGCCATCATTTTTGTGAATCAGAGCCCTCCTACTTCCTTACCACTGCTTAGCAATTTTTAAGCCAGAAAAAGGAAGGATTTATTTAAAATCACAACTGTCATGAATGATGATTCGCAGCCCACACCTGGCTTTTGGAATGCTGCATTTCTGAAATTTTAGATGCATCTCTCAGCTCTTTGCAAGAAAGTTGTACAAAAAAATTTTTATATGCTTTTAGTATGAACAAAGACTAGCAAAGAGTGATCTGGTTTAGTTCACAAGACAATCTGAAAATAGGGCTTTTTTCTATGTGATTGCTAATGTGTGATTGCTTCAGATGTCAGTTTAGATCTGCTCACCTGTTTACTATCAGCACAGGATGCAGATTCAAGACTGAATAACTAACCTTGTTTCAGTGCAAGCTAAATATATCTTGCCACAGGATTCTCTGGATAGCCACAGAAATTATTAATGTTCTTTTCTAAGAGCTGTGTGGTCTGTTTCATTTCATCTCTGTGTGAGAATGAGTTAAACACATGTTTAATTTAAGAGAATTTTTTTAAATGGAGAATGTGTGGAATTGTCTCCCAGCTTTCTGCAACTTTGAATCGTGTCTCTGAGTAAGCATTTGATTTTTATTTTACAGAAGTGTACAAAAAGTCTTTCTAGATCCTGAAGGCATTGACACTGTACAGGTTAAATGCTGTTGAATGGCAGTGTATTTCTGTGGCTGATCACAAGTACCTTTCCAGCTTTGTGCAAGCAGGAGATTCCCATGTGCAGGCTGTAATTATTCCCAGCACCAATCCAGCCAGTGGCAGTACGTGCTGGAGCCATGGCTGCTGCTATGTGAACTGATTTTTAGCACAGAAGCCCACAGAATTCTTTCCCAGCACTTTTGTAATAGGATCTCAGAAGCATTTGCAAGTCCAGTAGGCACACAGCTCCACTTGGACAGAAGATAAGCTGAGAGGAAGGTGAAGTGACAGGCAGTGCTGCCAGCCATGAATCCAACACCCAGAGTCAATTCTTGCTTTCCGTGGGCTTTGCTTGTAGGCTGGGACATCAGCACTGGGGTGAGGGGTTTGCATCATCATGACTCCAGATATAGCCAGCAGAGATCTGTGTGCACAGAGGAGGATTTGGGGAGTGTCAGGAGGAGCCTTCTTTGTGGCACATAACATGAAAAGGCTGGAGCCAGACACTGCCATGCTCCCACCTCCTCTGTGTGCATGCATTCTGCTTTCAGAAAATATACAGCCACACCTCCCAACTGTGCTGAGAATAAACACAGTAAAATCTGCTAGATACTTGCAAACACCTCATAATTATTAGTAGGTTTGGAACCTGTGAGTGGTTTTCCCAAGTTTACATTGAGCTCTGTTGTGGAGAGTAAAAGGTAAGAATGTAAAATCCCTGTTCCAGCTGAGCATTAGACACTGCTCTGACATGGCCCTAGACTGATGAGGGATCTGTACTTAATCTTCACAAAGAGAGTCATGCTGGGTTTCAGTAATTTAAAAAATGTATAGATGTAACTTGCCATCTTCTGTCTTGTTCTGTCTAGTCCTGCTTCAAGCAGATACTTGAAGCCTGGAACAATTCCAGAGGTTAGATGGAGTTTGATGAAAAGCATATTCAGGCTATTTTTAATTTAAGGAGAATATTTTGGGGTTTTCCTTGAAAAAGAAAAAAAAGTACTCCCTTTATTTTTTTTTTTTTTCTAAAAACAAACCAAAACAACAACAAAAACCCCCAAGCTCTGCTGAGTGCCTTTGCAGTGTCTCCACTGCCCTTTGCCAGTCTGTGCTGCCAGGTCTCCACAGACACTTCAGCTGTGTCCTTCACAGGATGCCTGGCCTTTTAGGCAAATGCTGCACAGGCCATTCCCTGTTCTGCTGCAGCTCCCAGGCAGACAGAATTAGCCTTGGAAACAGCTGTATGGCAGACAGGGCAGGGGCTGAAACTATCTGCTAAAATATTAGTGCTTATTTCCAGAGAACTGGAATGAACCAAACTTAGCTTTCATACACATGAGATTAATTCTGACCTGCAGTGCGTGATCCGAAATGAAATCATACAAAAATAAATATTCCAAAACCTAAAGATCATGGTTCATTGCTCCTGTCTGCAAGCTCTTGGGTCTGGTTGTTTGTTGTGCCAGAAAGAGAGAGTCTCTCTGTCATTCACAATTTTTCTCTTTCCTTTTGAATTATTTTTCTGACCAGTGAAGGCTTCAGGCTTGATTCCACTCTCTTTCAGCAGCTTGACTGTAATTCAGCATCAGCTGGCAGCACATGAAGGCTGTAGCAAGCTCACGGGTTTGGCCACTTGCTGCTGTGTCCCATCTCAACAGACTGTGCTCATGATCTGTACCCTCTGAAAACTTCAGACAGCACAAACTCCACTAGAGCTGCCTGCAACTGTACCATAGTCTGTCACCCACTACTAGAAAAGATTGGCATATGGGATCAAGCTGATGTAATTTAGCTGACCTGAAAATATTCAATAGCCAGAGATTGCTGAAGTAACCACTGCTGTACTCCTGATTACAGAAATGCCTGCAGGGTTTGTCCCCTTTTGCCACCTCTTGTCAAACTGCAGAGCAGGCAACACTCAACTCTATTAATAGGTCTTTTGAACATGATTAATTGGGTTTTTAAGTGGGTCAGCTTCTTCCAGAATTCTCACTTAGTTCCACTTGCAGCTGTCCATATGTGATGCTTTGTTTTCACAGTATCATCTGAAACTCTTTCCTCATTTAATGAAAACTTGTTATTTTTTGGGTAAGGTTTTCAGTAGGAGCCTGATTCATTCCTCAGTTTTATTTGCTGCTTCTGTGTGCAGCCATATCACCAAATTGCTTTCTGTGCTATGTGTGCACATGGCTATGGAGCACCACAGACCCCTCCCTGACCTGCTGTTTCTCCAGTGACACACTTACTCTGGTGGGCTCTTGAGCCAGTTCTGCAGATGGACAAGTCTTTCTCCTGTTTGAGTAGTTTTGTTTGTTTTATTTTTAATGCTGTCCTAAGGTGAAATATTTTTTCATGGTTTGTCAAACAAGATTATGGATTTGACTGTAAAACTATGACTCATCTCAGCCTTCATTTTTCTTATTAAGAATGATCCTGGAGGAAAGTGCAAATGAAAATGTCAGGTCTGTCATAAATAATGTAAAAATGACAGCCAGGAGGAGACCCTCTCTCTGTCCACAGTCGCAGAAAAGAAATCAGTTTTGGAGAACTGGGGCTGGAGTTTGTGCAATTTTATCATTCTTTTACCTTCACTGCATTTAAGTGTTCACATCATCCAGATATCTAATCCAAATATCTAAATTTTGCCTTTTAATTTGGAGCACCATAGGAGCACTATATATCGTCCTTCTTCATTGTTTAGTCTGGGATTAAGCATTTGAGCTTATAGCTCCTGTTCTTAGTTGATTCTATGAATGTTTTTCATCTCCCTGATATTTTATTTCCAGAAGCAGTGCTATATCCAGAGTGCAATTAAACTGGTAACTCTTTGCTCTGTGTTTTGTCATGAAGCCAATTTTAAAGATTTAGTGTCTCAAAAGAGAAAAATTATGATGGACGAGGAGGAAAAAATTAAATCCTTGACTGTTCTTCAGCACAGGATACATAAAGCTGTTGATAAAGTGTGGTCTGTTGCAGCTGATAGTGTGAGGGCACAGAAATGTGTTGCCAGTTGCAAACACCACGTTTCAAGGTCGTGCTCAAATACTGGCCTAGTGATAGGAGTGAGGTAGCAGTGTATTAACACAAAGTGACTGGAAGTGCTGGAAACCTTGAATTTAACGTCAGTGCCTGTTGCAAAACACAGTTGGAAACTAATGAAAACAAACATTATTCTTCTATCTTTTTTATTATTTTAAGGAGGAGAATCTTACTGGGGAAAACCTTTCAAAGATGAATTCAAGCCCAATTTGTCCCACACGGGACGTGGTGTTCTTAGTATGGCAAATTCGGGACCCAACACCAACAAATCACAGTTGTAAGTAGTCATTTGATTTTTTTTGTGCTTTATTGTTTCCCTCTGGACATCGTGTCTCATTCTGTTAAGAAGAAAAATGTCATTTTATAAGCTACTTTTTAAAGTTCAGTCAAGGTAAATATTCTGTTGAGTGGTGCATATTGCAATCAGGGCTACAGCTGCTCTTAGCCAATCTAAGAGCAAAGTGAAGCATGGCAAGAATATCTGTAAGTTTATTATATCAGCAATCATTTGTCTTTTTTGTTTTAATGATTTGAAGTTTTTGTTTGCTTTTGTCACTGTTCCTCCCCAGTGTTAACCCTATAATTATCATCATTCATCACACCTCTTCACTCTGTTTAAGTTTAGCTCCACATTCAACTTTTTGAAGGAGTTCAATGAAACATAAACTCTATGGGAATATTACTTCTTTCTAGTCACCTGATTTTAAATACATGAGAACAGTTCTGCTCTGTTGAAATGTGTAGACGTGGCAGAGTGTACAATCTGAGATTAACTTGGTTTCCAATGTACAAAAGCAGAATGAGGACTAAAATGAGGGAAAACTTAAAGATACTGAAGCTGTAATGGCCTTGTTCATGTGTAACATTAATACGAGTATTTGCCTGCAGTCCTTTAAAAATGTTCTGTGGCACTTTGAGCCAACTATTTATTGGTTGCTCTGTAAGTACTGCAATATAAAAAATTGCTCTTTTATTGGGAACCCCAGGAAAGAGTAAGAGTGTGTTGTGTGTATAGTACTGTGTCTTGGCATTGAGGAGGGAGGGAAGGGGTCTTGGTGTTCGTGATGTTGAGTGTTATGATGGTTTGTAAACTCTGCAGCAGTGTGCTTTGCTTTAATTAAACACAAGGGCTTGTCTCAGGGCCTCACATTCTTGGGCTTACTCACATTCTTAAGCCTAAGCACATGTGGGGCAGTTTGCTGGATCAAGTTGCTGTACAACTTATTTTGGATTTGAATGTTACTGCCAGCTCTCACGTGCTAAATTAGGGGAGAGTAGATGCTTCTCTGCTCTTTTTTTTTTTTTTTTAAGCGGATTCTAATAACAAGTTACAGAGACCATAAGTGATGTGCCATTTTGAGTCACATCATCTGCTGCTGTGAACGTGATTGTATATTCTCCTAAAATACACAAATGAAATACAAAATTCCTTTATATGTAAGCCCTTAAGAGAATCCAGCTGCCCATATTTGTAAAGTTTCCTATGCAGCACTTAGATAAATCTCCTCTAGCCTTAGGAACTCTGTGAATAGCACTCCCTATAGGTGACAGGCACTACAGGGCAGAGGGAGCTGGGTCCCCTCTGCAGGATGGTGCTTGAATAATGCTCAGGACTTCCCTGAGTTATGAGAAGTTATTAGCACAACTCCATCCTGAGTTATGCTAATTCTGTTGTCTTTAATTTAATTTTGACTGCAGTGACAGATGAGAAGCTTTCCTTGTATATTTGCTACTTCTCAGGGGTTTTTTATTACAGTGCTACATAACTGACCTGTGATGATTTTAAGTATTGGATATCCAGGAATAAAGTGGTATCCCATGTAGGAGTTTGCATTCTGCACAGCATCCCAATGCTTTCCTAGGGCAAGCTGCATCTTAATAGACTGTCTGGCACATCTTAATAGCTGCTCCTATTTCCAATCATATAACTTCCTGAGGCAGTTGCTTATATGGAAAAGTGCTTTTGGAATGCTTATATATTTTTAGCTGTCTCCTATGCAGTGTAGCAGATGGAGACAGGGAGGAGAGCCAGCACTGCATGTCCAGCCAAGACAGGCCATCGTGGTCTGCAGACCACAGTGTGGAAACCTTTGTCTCATACATTTGTAGCCCAGGACTTCCAAAGAAGCATCAGGCTTTAGAGAAAAGCTTTAGTAGTAAAGGTTGTTTTAGATTAGCATTTTAGTTCCCATGTTTAAGTTTAAAAGTACAGCCCCCAAAATTAAAAGTCCAGTTAATTACTTTTGACACTTCAGAAGTATTCTTCTGGGATATTTGAATCTGGAGCATGAGTGTGCTCTGTCCAGAGAAATGGATCACCAAAAGGCCAGTTTAAGGGAAAAGAAATGCCAAACATAAATACCCAGAAAACAGAAGTTTACACTGGCAGAGACTGTTGTGTCACATAACTTTATTTGTGGATACAAGCTGCCCATGGTGCACGAGAAATGTTCTTCCCGAGCAGGACTCACGTCTGCCTGCCCTGCATGAGCTAACAAGGGACTGCATGGCCAAGGAGGCAGATGCTCAGATTAATTTTGGACATGCTGCAAGGCCCCACTCTTGGAGTACTGTTTAAAAATGTTAGTGTGATGAAAAGTGAGAAGCCAAAACTCCAGAAATCCAGGACAGAACCCACAAAACTGAGGAATTAAAGGATGTTTGGTCCACAGGCCTTCCATAGAGGAGCCAGAGAGGGAGAGGGGCTTGGCTTCTCTCCAAAAGCTTTTGCAGACACTTTGTGTTTTTTAGCATTACTGCTGTTGTTGAGGGTCAGTGGGATAATGTGGTAACTATTATATTTTTATTCTCTCTAGCTTCATCACATTCCGCTCTTGTGCGTATCTGGACAAGAAGCACACAGTTTTTGGAAGGTAAGTGAAGGATATTTTGGGCAGCAGCATAGCAGACATTCTCCCTTCTGTGTCTGAAGCCTAAAGAGAAGAATCTAGTGACTCTTGTAATTGAGCTGGAGCAAAATCCCAGCTCACAATCCAGTTCTCCTGGTCGTGAATAGGTGGGCAACACTGCACCAATGCCAGTCAGCAGACCCTGCCTTTTTTTTTCCTCCTTCCATCACTGTAAATTGCTTCACTTCCCTTCTGTGGGTGGCCCTCCAGGAGTCATGAGCAGACTAATCATCATCATGTAATGAGCCATGTTAATATTTGTGCATATTAATTGCTAGGACACAAGAGATTAGCTCTTCAATACTCCTTTCATCCTCTTATGAGCCATCAGCTGAAAAATTAGTCATGACAGGACTGCTCTTCATCATGGCATAGAGCTTCTGCATAAATGAGGTCTTTTGGCCCTTCTTATTCTTTTCTATTTTGTTTTTCTTTTATTCCTGACAGTTATCACTGGTATAAAGTCTGTATATTTATGCACACATATATAAAGATACTACCAATGGCCAGAGAGCAAGATAACTTCAGTCCTTATAAAGAGGTCTCTTCTGAAAGTCTTTTCCAGTGAAGTCTTCACATGAGAAAGATTAAGGTATTAATTGAAGAAGCCATTTGTTATGGTTTGCTCTTTGCTTCCTCTCCTGCAGGTACTTGGTATTTATCAAGTCAAGCAGAGCTGTTCTCAGACATCCCTCATGCATGGCAGGAGTGGGAATGTTGCTAGCCTGCTGCATTTGGGAGCTCCTGAGAATCTTACAGTCTTTTTTACCTGTAGATTTGGGGTTTTATTCTTTTCATGGTTTTATTCACTTGGACGTCAGCAGTGGAAAATAGAACCATGTGCTGTTTACTTTGATTGAATGGCAGGCAATTGTGCTGTACAGAGAAAGTGATATATTTAATCCATCTTCCCTGCCTGCAAGTTTTTGAGGCAGAAACTGCTTCATTTTAATGGCACTTAAGTTTAGTGCTGTTAGTTCCAATACTGATTCTTCAATAATTGCACTCTTGGAAATGTATTTCTTTTTTCTTTCTCAGGTTTGTTGTAGAAAAATTCTAAGTTCCCTTGTCCTTTCATTAAAGCAGATAAATAAAGTAAATTCTAATACTTAAAGCTGAGAGTCAGTAGTTCTTGAAGGAGTTACCTTATCCTTATTTCACTTAAGCTTCAATTTGAGTCCACCTTGCAAAAACCCCTTCAAATCCCCTACAGTAATGCTGTTAACCAAAGCTTGCCACCTCATCAAATAATGTCTGTATTAGGACAGCTCAGCTGAAAATGTGCCTGGTCTTCAGTTCTGGGTGCAGCCTGGCCTCAGTGAGCATCCTGTGTAGCCCTCCAGCCCATCCCATGTTTGCTGTGTTTTACCAGAATTCACCAGGAAAGAATTTGGAGAGAAGCTAAGCTTTCTGTGGTGCAGGGAGGGTGCTCTCCAAAGCCTTTGCACTGTGCTGAATATCTCAAGTACCTTGTGAGCAAAATAGCTCAGATGGTGTTTCACACTGTATGTTGCCCTTTAGAGAGGAATTACTTAGTCCAGGTAAATCTGGTTAAGCATATATAGCAGAGATTTCTGCAGTTTTAGCAAAGACTGTCTTAATTTGTGAATTGTCATTTCTGTAGCAGAAATTTGAGTTTGGTGCCAGAGTGAAGAAGTGGTGCTGCTTATATTTTTAGCTGAAATACAATGGAAAAAGTTTATAAAAAGTCATGGTTTAGAATCCTTTGGCTTTCTGCATAGAAACTGAGTGACATCTTCATATGAACACAAAGCAGGGAAACTTTACTCAGATCTCTCCTGCATGTAAATGAAGATCAATTCAAATAAAGCAGAAATTAAGATGCTGGGATGTATATATCCCAGTCAGTCTGTATTAATCTACAAATTGAATTATTGAATAATTGAATTTGCCTACAAATTTAATAATAAAAGGTTGATGTATGTAGCTCTTAAGATCTGTATCTATGTATCTATTTATCTATATCCATCAGCTGTTTCTATCTCCATTGTTTTTAAAAGTCATAAAAGCCAGAAGATGACAGATGTTCTATCTCTACTCCAAGTTCAGTTTGCTATTTTAGATCTTGGCTGATTCCAGGATTTGGTGATGATATCTGAGCTGATTATAGCACAATAATATCTGGGAAGCATATCTAGGAATAACATCTAGGTTTAAGAGCAGAATGAACCCATGATATCAGGATTCTTTGTTTCCATCAATGTTTAATTGTATTGTTAACTGGATGCTTACTGACCTGTTGAGACTTTCATATGGATTTGAGGATTACTTATTTCAGTTAATATAAAAACCTAAATACTCTGATCTGAACTGTACTCTCATCTGCTCCTGTGTGACTCTGGTTCATTTTAGTGTCACACAGGTATTTTGGAGAGCACAGTTTGACCTGTTTATAATTTGTATAGAACTTTTAAGCATGCTTTCCTTACTCAGGAGAACAAAAAAGAGTGAAAGGGCAACCATTCCCTACTCCTTTCTTTAGTTCTTTGGTCCTGTGGGACCAAACATTGAAAAGTTTCTTTTCTGGAAATGCATCTTATTCATGTCCCTACTTGTCTGAAACACAGTTTTTTATGTAGGAGAATCTATTAATGGCCACCCCTGGGCAGTGGGTCAGGGTAGAGGTGATGTGTCTGCCTTGGTGCATTGGAATGTCCCTGTCCCAGGAGAAAGAGGTGGCTGGAGGACAGGGAAGGGCTCATCATGATTGTGCTGCTCACCATGGCAGTGATGAGGGTGCAGATACTGAAAAGAAAGGAGATAATCTGGCATGGCTGGGGGGCAAAAGCAGAGAATCAGAGAAGAATGCCTTCCCTTGGAGGTGTTGTGCAGGCTGCATGGATTTTCTGCTCCAACAGAGCTGCCTAGATTAAATTGGTAATTACCATTTCTAGTAATTACTATTTCTTCCGACTTAGAGAATGATGTAATTAACATGAAAACCAACTGGTGACTTTTGTGAGCTTTTAGCTTGCTGGTAAGAGGTTTAATTTAGAAACTGAGGTAATGTAAACCAACTGACATGCCTTTGCTCTGCACAGAGGGATTGAGAAGCATTTGCAGGGGGCTGCTGCCTGGGGAGGGTCCTGCCTGCTGCTGCTCCAGCTCTGTGCCTGGGGTCTCCCTCCTACCCATGCTCCAGGCAGGGCCTTGCCTGTGCTGTGACCTTCAGGAACTACAGGAACACTACAGCCAAAAGAGCAGATAGGCTCAGGTTCCTGTTTGGTGTGCTTTATGAAATTTAGGTGCAAGCATATCCCATCCAAGTTGTTATGTTTCCTGTTGCAATGGTTCACAGCTCCTGTTGATCAGAGACCTATTTAAGCAGAAATAGAAACATAATCTCTGCCCCTGAGATCTGTGTAAGTAGAAAAGAGATTGAATATAGATACAGGGAATTTGTGACAGTGACCCATTTCAACCTACCTTCCACCACCTTTGGAAAAAGAAAACCTCAGGAAAAAATTTAATTGCTTCATGGAAGATTTTTTGGGAGCCTGTTCCAAAGCTAAAGGCACACATTAAAAAGTGCATGTTTAAAATAGTAGTGGAAAGTGATCAACAGAAGGAGAAAAATGCTTTCAGAATTTTGGGTGAGATTTAGGACAAGGAGAGCATGGTGGGCTTGAAAATGAGGGCATGGTGCAGAGATGTGCATCATGATGTGATGTGATGTGATAAAATGAAGAGCAATAAAGGGAGCAGAGAAAAAGTGTTGTGGTCAGAGTGGGAAAGCTGGAAATGATCTGTGAAGCAGTTCTGTGTGTTTATTAGAGCATCACTTCTGTTTGTCAAGAGCTGAGAAAAGAAAGTGGCAACTGAGACAAGATGGTTTGAGAAACCTCAGGCTTGGTCAGACTGGAGGCATCAGTCAGTTGCTGACATGCACTCAGCTTATTCTTCTCTTTTCTTCCCTTCTCCCCTTGCCAGATGTTTTTCTGGAAGACAGTTCTTCTCTTGGATCAGTATCAGTCTATATTAAGTGTTCCTGAACCTGTTTAATGCTTTCTACTCCAATTCTGTAGACTGGGGCAATGAAAGTAACTCTTGTCCTCTGAAGTAATTAGCTACATAAGGCAACTACCAGGCATTATTCAGTTACTAGGTGCTGTTATATAACACAGTGTCTGTTTCCACTTGCAACATTCCCTGTATGATTTGAATCAGTGAATCCCAGTTATTTCTAAGCTGGAAAACTCATGTTCTTGTGACTTCTGAAGATCTGAAGATCAGAGAAATTGTGTGACAGCAGAAGAGCTGATTCTGTGTAGGGAGACTGACCTAATTTTGCACTGCAGCCTGCTCCCCAGACACCAGGATAGGAGCAAAGAGCAAGGTGGGGAAAGGAGCCAGGCCTCCCTGTGGAAGTCATGGCTGTGGTGTCCTGCAGCACACGAGCACTGGGCTGCTGGAGCTGCATGAGCACTGCTGTCATTTCCAAAACAGTTGTATGATCTCTGAAGAGGGACTTGTGCCAAGGCAGGGCAGTCCTTTCATACCAGGTTCATCTGTTGAGTCTAGTTTCAATAAGCTTTTTTCCAAGTTGTTTTATTTTTTCAGCACCCTTTATTACCATGTCTTGCCTGCTAGATTAAGCCCTTATCTAGCAGAGAGATGAAGATGTTTGGCTGCATCCTTGTTGCACATTTGAATCGCTCACTCCATTGCAGTTTGGGTGTATGCATAGAAAACATTTTGTCCTGAGTGTACATGTTTGTGCACATGGGTGTTGTTCTCTGTGTGTGTGTATATAAATGTATGTTCTCCTTTTATTAAAAATAACCTTTGGGGCAGAATGTGTTTACAAAAGAGCAGTTTTTCTTCCTGGTTTCTGTTTGTGGTTTAAAGCTTTTTTAAAAAATTTTTTTAAATCTAGACATTGTTCTTGTATCATCTTCTGACCAGGAAACTCTATCATGTTGGCCCACTGCCATCCCCAGTATTGCAGAAGGCTGAATTCCTATAATTCTTCCAAACAAAAGTATGAGAAATAGGTTCATGTGTGAATGTCTCTGGACATTCCCCTGCAGGGAAGATGCAGTTTTCTTTGGAGCAGCACTAATAATGTGTAGTGAGACCTTATCAGCATATTGCAAATGGACAGAGCCTGTCCATTTCACTTCTGCATCATGCAAAGGCATTGGCAGTGGTTATGAAGCAAGGTTATTAGTTCCTTAACAGGAAGTAAGATTTTAATAACACATCTAAATATGAAATGCAAAGATTTCCAGTGCTAACTTAGCCAGCTTTCAAGAAAACAGAATTGCATGAGTAAGGGCACGTTTTTGTTTTCATTCCTGTGCTAACAGAAAAAAAATCTTAAATGTACCTGCCTTGTCGTTCATGCTTAAATGTAATGCAACATTTATCAAGCTCCTCTAAAAATACAAGCTGTCTCAGGGTTGCTGAGCTAAATATATAGTTGAGATCATCATTTTTCTGTTCAACATCTCCTGGAAGCACACAGCAAACTCTCAGCTTCACTGTTCTGATGTGAGTGGTGTCTTAAAAAATGTCACCCTTTTCACTGTAGGGTGTCATCTGAACACCTTTGTAAACCTCAGTCAGTTTAGGACAAAGCATGTGTGACACCTTACAAAAGGAATAGAGCCAGAAGCAGTGGAAAAGGTTAAACTTGTTTATGCCCTTCTCCCTTCCCTTCCCTTCCCTTCCCTTCCCTTCCCTTCCCTTCCCTTCCCTTCCCTTCCCTTCCCTTCCCTTCCCTTCCCTTCCCTTCCCTTCCCTTCCTTCCCTTCCCTTCCCTTCCTTCCCTTCCTTCCCTTCCCTTCCCTTCCTTCCTTCCCTTCCCTTCCCTTCCCTGAAACTTCCCTGAAACTTCCTGAAACTTCCTGAAACTTCCCTTCCCTTCCCTTCCTTCCCTTCCTTCACTTCCCTTCCCTTCCCTGAAACTTCCCTTCCCTGAAACTTCCTTCCTTTCCTGAAACTTCCCTGAAACTTCCCTTCCTTCCCTGAAACTTCCTTCCCTTCCCTGAAACTTCCCTGCTGGCTCCCAACTTGGCACAAGTGACATCGCACGAGACCAGACAGCACAATGTGAACTGTCACTGTCTGTGTCACACGTTTAGCACATGTAAACAGTATAAAAGGGATGTGAGTCTAAATGTCTGGAATCTGCATTTTCTTTTACTGAAAATTATGTACAGATTTTCTTGAATAATGCTAAGTAGTGGCTCACTCTTAAGGGATTTTTAGAATGTTTTTATGTACTGATCTGATGGTCTTTTCTACATGTAACTTGTATAGGCTATTTTCTTGGCCCAAAATGTGTGTTGAATCCCAGAAGCTTCTCTGATGTGTTGGTTCCCTCATTCAGTGAGGAGCAGCTGCTGTGAGGGAAGCCAGTGCATGGGCTTTGACACATTATATCTCATCAAACTGATTTTAGTGCTGCAGTGTAACATCATGAGATTTGACAATAACAACATGTAATGTTTCAGGGGCCTGCGTGTACCTTGTCACTCTTAGATCAGAGGAAAGTTTGCAAAAGCCTTTACAGTTTGGAATATTCAATTTCTTTTCATCCAGCTCTGACTGCCAGCTTAATGTGTAGTTCAGTTTTTACTGGATGGGTGATGTTTGCAATCAGATCTTGTCCTTTTTGGATGTTAATTTTTAGTGATGAGATACCAGCCTCAGCCTGGCCTGACCCTGACAAAGCTCCCAAGTGCTCCCTGAACAAAAGAGACTCATAAATTATTTCCTGTCCCTCTGGTCACTGCTCTGTCCTCTGAGCTGGTGATTTGTATTCAAATTAGTTGTTGTTGTTTTGGTTTTTTTTAATCAGTATTGCAGCAGACAAAAGCAGACAAAATTATAAAGACAAAAGCATATATTGAGAGCTGACTGTGCTGACAGTGTAATACACAGAGATGCTCTGTGCAAAATGTTGGAGTATGCAAGGGAGAGAAAAGGAAGCAATTTTCCATTTGAGAGACAAGAAGTGAAGAAGAAAAGAAAATTACATGCTCTGCAGGCATAACAACTTTGTCTTCTTCCCCCTTAGCCCTTTACAGTCATGTCAAAATAGACTATTTAGGTCATTTCCTGATGACCTGTGAATGCCATGTCTATCACAGCCTTTCAAAATGTACAAGTGACAAAATATTACCAATAAAGTTTAATTAGCAGAGCAACTGAAGATCTGGTAGCATCAGTAAAATGCATTAGGGCTAATATTGTGGGAGGTCTAGCTACAGGCTAAGGGATTACTCAGCTGAGATTGCCAGTGCATAGCTGATCTGGCCATTTCAAATTATCAGAAACCTAATTAAATGAAAACATACAAGCAGATAATGAGTGAGCTGTTGGCTAGAAAATCCTCCGATATTAAATCAGAAGTTTCCTTTGGGGCAGTTAAAATACAGTGAATGTATCTCAGGCTGGGTGTTAATCACCAGTATTATAACTGAATCTGATATTGGCCTGGAGAGAGATTTTAAAATTGAGTTTCTGTTATGAACTTTCCAAAGTTCATACAGGGTCCTCATGCCCTTTGCAGCCTCCCCCAGTCTGCTCCTCCAGTCACAAATGACTGAGGCTGTTCTAGCCTGCATCCATGGGTTTTAATTGCACCTAAAAGTCACAGCCTGATTACAGCATATCAGCAGGCCCTTGGGGAATAAATTTTGGAGCAGCACTGAAATATGAGCAAGCACAGCTGTGCCAGGGCAGGTGTGAGAACACCCTGTCTATCTTGGTTCATCCTCTGTGGTGGGGTCTGTCCTTTTGGTTGTGCTTACAGCCTGTCCCAGCCCACGGGGTGGCACTGAGGGCACTGGGGAGTGCTGTAGGAAGTGTATTTCTCCATTGGATCAGCTGAGGCCATGGTGAGAGTCAGAGGCCTCTCCTGGTGCTGGCTGGGCAGACTCTGCCATGCTGGGACTGGACAGATGCCTTTGAGAGGGAAATACCCTGGTACGAGAGTAAAAGGTGTGTAAAGGTGGCTGTGTGTTTTGGTCAAGGCATTGCTTATTTCTTTGATATGAAAGCAGAGTTAGATGATAAAATGCTCCACATATTCTGTCAGTTTGGTATCCTTTTTCCCCACCAGCTTCATTTAATTTGATATTCCCCCGTTTTATCTGCCCATCCCTTGCCAGCCTACCCATGCTGGTGCTGCAGTCACAGTAACAATCAGGCTTCAAAACAGTTGCCCCCCAGTAGAGGCTGGGGGATTGCTGGCTCTTGGCTTGCCCTGTCCTATGGGCAGCCCTGGACTCCTCAGTGGCCAATTCCTGCCCCTGCTGCTGATCTCCTGGCCCCAATCTCCCCTGGCTCCTGGAGCAGTGTTTTTGAGAATTACAGCTGCTTCTCATTGTCCCACAGCTGTTAATATGGGCTGTATTTTTGGTTCCTGGCCATGTGGCTTGGCTCTATTAAAACAGATGTTGTCCAGTGACTGCCTGCTTTGCTAATGGATCTGGATCACTTGGCATCAACAGTCTGTCTCCCTCTTTATTTACTGCTCTTCTAAGAATAGCTGTTTTCAAATTTAATTGTGGATGATGAGGTGGATAAAAGTGTTAAATACCCTGGGACCAAAAGCTGATCCCAGCAGGACCCCTCTGAAAACATACTGACTCAGTGGTTCCTGTTTAAAATTAGATTTTGACACCTGTCAGCCAATTTTTTATTTTATGTGTACTGTATTCACTTTATATCATTCTGGTTCCTCAGTCAAAATATCAGCCGCCTTCCAGAAGTCTGTTCCATGGACACTGTTATCCCTGTTAACCACATCTGTTGTCTCAAAGATAGAAGGTTGTTTGACAGACACTGTTTTCCACAAAACCTTGTTGATTGCTGTTACTTATTTCCTTGCTTTCTTAATCATGTCCTGTCTCCGCTATTCCATTATTTTGCTGGGATAAATGACAGGATGACAGGATTATAATTATCTGGGTTTCCCCATTTATCCTTTCTAAATATGCTTTTCTAGAACATTCCCACCATTCCACACTTTTTTTGAAAATAAACATGCAACAGTCCAGAAAGCCTTCAGCCTTAAACATTTTCAAGCAAGTGTTTAGATATGTTGACTTGAAAAGTGAGATACCAGGTATCTAAGGCCCTCCTAGGTGAAAACTGCTTTGAGAAGTTTCCTGGCCTTACCCTGTGGTTGTGACTTGATGCTCTGCTGCCTTCCCAGAGCCCTCATGAGCTCACAGTCATTATGTTTTTTTCTGGTAGAATCCTGTGCTTTCAGTGTCAGTGGTGTTAGTGCAGACAGCTCTGCCAGGGCTCTCCTGTGCTGCTGCAGTTACTGTTCTCTTCCTGGTAAAACACTTAGGTCTCAGTTTGAAAACAAAGAAGGAGAAAAGACTTGTTCTTCCTCTGGCTAGTTTGTGTGGCTTCCAGGTTTTGGGCTTTGCTTTGCTTCTGTGTGTTGGACTTTTCCATGTTCTGTTTAATTTTAAATTCAAATCCCATATTGGAGGAAAAAAATTCTTACCTTCCATACTGAATGGCATTATCTTAGGTCTTTCAAACACAGTTGCTGATTCCCCTCTCCCCAGACATGATGATGTAAAAACCTGTTAGAGTAATGGGCATAAATGAGATAATAAAGGTAAGGGTGTAGGAAGATTTTGAGCATGTTGTGACAACTGGATAACATGTCCTTCCTCTTTTAGGGTGGTTGGTGGCTTTGAAACTCTGACTGCTATGGAGAATGTGGAAAGTGACCCAAAAACAGACCGTCCCAAGGTATGTGTGAAGCACTGGGGGCAGTGGCCTCAAATGGCAGTGTTGGTCACTCTGCTGGACACTTCTTGAAACCAAAATAGGGGGAGATGGCACAACTTAATCAGCAAATGGAATGACTGTTCTTCTCTTCTGCTTCCAGGAGGAAATAAGAATTGAGACAACAACTGTTTTCGTTGATCCCTATGAAGAGGCAGATGCACAGGTATTTTTTGAGAGGTGAAAGCTTTTCTGGGGAGAACTTTGCAACATAATGCCTTTTCTTTGCACATGGGCAGCCCCCTGGCCCATCTGGTTGCCAGCTAAGATTAAGCAGCTGCCATTCATTGTCTTTTTGCCAGGATGCCTGTCGCTCTTTCAGTGGAGAGTTACTCTTGTAACCCAGTCTGTCAGGATTGTGATGGTTTCCTTTCAAATGCCCCCAGTAGCTGTGGGTAGCTGCAGGTGAGGAGTCTTGCTATAATGCCTGCAGACAGCCTACTTGTAGTGGCCCTTGAGGGCTGTCTCCTAAAGCCTGCCCTGTAATCTCAGTGGTGCTGATTGCTGGTTTAGAATGCTTTAAAGCTTCAAAGAATTGTAGACATTTTCTCCTTATTCTTCACTCTTGCAACAGATTGCACCCTTTGCTTCCCACAGGTTGCTGCTGAAAGAGAGAAGTTCCAGCAGGAAGAAGAAGCAGCCAAAATAAAGGCTGAAGTGGTCCCACCAAAGAAAGAGGTTCAGACTCCTAAAACTTACCGGCAGGGGATTGGAAAATACATCAACATGGCTGCAGCGTGAGTTCTCTGTCCTTCTGATTTTTGCTAAATATTTTAGCTGTCTTTCCTGCTGGATGCTGCCCTGTCCAGTGCCATTGCTCAGATACTTGGTTTGGGCCAGCAAAGACACCCTCATGTAGTCATAACAGTCAAGAGTTTACTTCACTTCTGTTGTTTTTTCAAGGTCACACATTAACTGAGCTTCTCTTTTAGCCCTTGAACATGACCAAGTTGGTCTTTAAAAGCATTTGCTGACTTTAGAACTGTAGATATATTTCCAGAACTCAGAATTCTTTGGGGAACTGTACTGTGTCACTTCCTACACCATCTTTTATCCTCTTCCTTTTCTGCAGCTATTTCTGAAGGCCACAGTCCCACAGATGTTGCTCTTTTAGCAACTTCTGCCCTGCACAAAGTAGCTGCCCTGGGCCCCTGTCAGTTTGCTGCTCTGGTTCCCTATTCAGCCACACAAACAGGCTGTACCAGCACAGTTGAAATGGCTGGAAAGGCTTGCTGTGGGAGCACAGGGCAGCTGGGTAGCTCCAGGGTACCTGGCTGGTTGGACAGGCTTATCCTAAAGCAGCCTCTCCCAGACACCCTTTGTACCCCAGTCAGGATTTGCAGCACTGCTTTCTTTCCTAAGGACAGCACAGAATCCTGGCTGAGCAGCAGCTTAGCATGTGTTTTGGAAAAATTAAAATAAATGCCTTCCACTTGATTTTTAGCAGACTTCACTAAAAGTATTTGCAAAAATGCTGTTGTCTGTCTGCTACATAAAGGCCTGTATTTATGCATATACAGATCTAGGCAGCCATTTAATCAGCTTTTGTGTGCCTCTGTGACTTACAGACATTTGCATAACTGTGAGAACAGAAATATGTTAGCTCAGGTAGGTCAGTTTAGTGTGTCAGTAGAATTTTTCAGATGCAGAATATTGTGTCCTTTAAAATACTATGTCCAGCTTAAAACTGCTGACACGCTGTACTCTTATTTACAGAGGAAATGCAGCAGTTGTGGCTCTGTGGAAAAGACCAGGTAGTATAGAAAGGACCTCCAGTCATTGGCAGATTTAGGGTTCTGTGTTCTCCCTGATATCTGACTAAAAACCACAGCACGTGAGCTGGCTGCACAGCGTTCCCTGGGGTTGCAATCTCTGCTCAAGAGAGGCTGATAATAGCAGCAGCAACTGCAACAGGCTGAGCTCAAGGAACAGGAAAGATTGGAAGAGCTCTCCCAGCTGCTTTATGCCTAATTCCCCATAAATCCTTTTGCTGCCACAAGTGCAGGTGAAGTGTGGGGAAAACTCATGGCTCATGTTTTCCTGATCACACTAAAAAGATACAGCTGTTAAAGCTTCAGCTCTGGCCTGGAGAACTTTCTGTACTTTGAACACATTCCTGGGAGTATTCAAAGCCTGATCCAAGCCATCCCCATGGACTCATGCTCCCTCTTTTTGGCATGCCAAAGACCCCCAACCCCTGCAGTCCCCATGCTGGCATGGAGCTTGCACTCCTGTGTAGTTGACAAGGGATGGGCTGGCTCCAGTATAGATGGTGCTGGGAGAGAACAGGCAGAACAGGCATCCAAGCTGCCCTGGTCCCACTGGCAGAAAAGACTCCCTGAGAGCTGTTTTCATTCTGGCTGCAGGAAGCGCAGTGTGGAGGATGATGGGCCCTCAACCAGCACAGCTGTGAAGAAAGAGAAGAAGAGCACAGGCTTCGGGGACTTCAGCTCCTGGTAGCAGCGTGGGGAGCCCAGCACTGGGGCAGCACAGCGCAAACAGGAGCCTCCCACATGGCCCCAGAGAGCCCAAAAGACAGTCTGTCCTGGGGAGGGAAGGCACCAGCCTGCCCTTCCACTGGCAGAGAAAACTGTTGCTTTGTTGAGGCTGATTAATGTGGCTTTGTTTTCTAGAGAGCACATTCCCCCACTGCATCTTCCTCGAAGGCCGTTTTGTTGTTGTTTTGCAAAGCAGGGAGCAGGCAGCCCAGCTCCCCGGGGATCAGCTGGAGCCTTTCTCTTCATGGCTGGCAGCAGACCAGGCAGAGCCCAGCCTTGCAGGGCACTACTGCAGTGAACAGCTACAGTGGTGAAAGAACTCCTTTTACAGGTAATCGTTCCCAGACCAGCCAAGTGTGCCAAGCCAGGGAATGAATTAATGTGCTGGGAAGCTCCTGTGCTGCTGGAGAGCTCTGTGGAGGGGTTCCAGCCTGTCCTGCCTTTACCTTCCAGCTGTCTCCTGCTGGTTCTCAACAAGGACCAATTTTGTCTGGACTGACTGCTGTCATCTGAACACTTTCTCACTCCAGACAACAGCCTGGGAAGCTGCAAATGTACATGGGGAGCCTGGGGCAGCTGTACTACTTATTCCTCCCAGTGGTTGCCCTTCCTGAGCCACTGGACAGACAGAGGTGCCAGGATGCACCAGTTCACACTTGCCCTCAGGTGCCAGAAACTACAGCCTTGAGCAACTGAGCAGGAATAGAAACAACTCTTTTGTTTGTTTTTTTTAACACCATCCCCAAAGCCTGGTCCTTGCAGAGTAACACACCCCATAGTCTGCTCCAATGTCAGGCTTCCCATCATTAGGAAAAACCACATAATGTAGCTAACAGGCATCTCAGATATTTCCATCACATACCCACAAATTATTAGGAATCTTAATAAAGGCCTTATGGGGTAAAGATATAATAGCCTGTGAAGTTTTAATCCCAAAGAATCTGTTACCATCACTTAGACATAGCAGGCTAGATCCTGGCAATCACTAAATATCAATTTCTGTTCATCTTAGGTGTTTTCAGATGAGAGAAGTGCCCTCCCTGCCTCCTGTGTGGCTGAGGAGAAAGTTTTGTAATCCCCTTTGGAACAATACATTTGTATTGGTGGTTTCATTCTTTAAGAAAATACTCCATTTATAGGAAATTGCTGTAAAAACTTTTGGAAATATTTTGCATTAAATGCTTTTATTTTCTTTTGAGTGCTTGACTTTGACTGTTCAACTGTTATTTCCAGGATCACAGCATTGCACAGTTGATTGTTGTGCAAGGAAATGATTCATTCCTGCTTTTTAAGATACTCATAAGGAATTCTGGGACCTCTGCGGATATGATTACATCTTTGTTAAATTATAGGAAGTTCAAACTAATTTGAAAGAATAATAGGGGGAGTTTGTTTTGCAAATGTCTGAGTTTGAAATAACATGTTTGATTACTGGAACAGGGGATTTGATGGTACTTTCCTAAAGCTGAGTTTCTTCTGTCTTATCGGAACCTCTTGTTTCTCCTGCATTGGCCCTTTCATGGTAAATTGCTATTGATCCCCTTTACCTTACTTATACTTCAGCACACTTTTGAGTAGTCAAGTTCACAGCATTGCTAGAGCTGGGATAGGCAATTTTATGAATCCATAAGGATAAAATGCTGGTTTTGTACTAGATTAAAATGTGGTTTATATGAAAAAATGGAGCTTTTGATTACAAGGAAGGCAGCAGAGGTGTGGCAAGGGCTCCCATTTCAGCAAGTCCTCGCTTCAGATTGATCTGAGGGGCATCAGGCTGTAGAGATTAACTGCCACTTTCCTGTTCTGTTCCAGCTCAGTGCAGTCCCTGAAGGACCACTGCTGTGCACAGTGCAGAGGGACTGCTGCCCTTCTAAGCACTGCCTCTGCACTGCCCCCTTGCTCACCATTTCCCACCATAACCTCGGACACAAAAGAAAGAACAATTTCCTAGCTTCTAGGAAGGGCTGAGCATGACCCTTTTAGTTTTGCTCCCAAGAGGGGTGAACCTCTCCAGCCATGGTTCACCTCTGGACCTGGATCCAGCCCTCTGGCCTGATAGTGCTCCCATCTGCTGTCAGTGACTCCCAGGCTGGGGGACACTGGCTCTGGCCCATCCCCGGGTGCTGCAGGTTTGGCCAGTGCCCATTGTTGAGTCAGCAGCCAGACGGGGATTCATGAGAGCTCTGCAGGGCCAACACTGTCACTGTTCCATCACAGCTCTGCAGTTTTGTCCTGCAGAGCCCCACCTCTGCTCCCTCCCACACACCTAATCCTGTGAATTCAAGTCATTATCTTTTTAATTTTAACTTCCAGTCATTGGAATCCACAGGGCCAGTGTGACAGAAGCTGTTCTCTGAAAGATGGCAGGGGCACAGAGAGCAAGGCAGTGGGCTATATCCCTCATTTTTTCAAAACCTGTCTCTTTGCAGGGTGAGTTGCTGTTTCCACTACCTGAGCAAGGAAAGGGGAGGAAGGAGGCTGTATTGAAACCTTTTTTTCCCCTTTTATCACTTTGTTCTCCAGCAAAAATGGTGTGTTAAGGGAATACCCAGCCAGCTCCTGCTATGGACAGAGGGATCAGCAAGAATTGTGCAGCTTTACTACAGGAACTCACTCATGGGAACCAGTGTGCTGTTTGTAAGCATATTTTTACATTCTTTGTCACTTTTCCAGTAAATGTGCTTAGAGAGAAAAAGTAGGAATTTAACCAGGGGCTGAGGAAGCTTTTGTCTGGCCTTAACTAGAATAACACCAGCACTCTCGTACTTTGCACTGCTCCATATCTGAGTTGTTCTGTTGAAAAGCACTGGATGACCAGTGAATTCATTGTTTCCTGAGATCTGGCAGCATAGCAGAGAGCAAAGCACCTTTGAGAAGGCAGTGGTGTGTGCTGGGGCTGGCAGCTGGGGCCGATTGTTTCCATACACAAAGAGGGAGCTCAGGGGGGACTCAGCTCTTCACCTCTGCTTTTTCTGGCATGAATTCAGCCTGGCCCCTCAAGGAGCAAAGTATTGTCTGTGTGGGAAACAGCACAAATTGAACAGTTTTTCAAGCCAAGTAGCTGCAACTCTGTTGTCATATATACCAAGAGAAAAAGCCAAAAGTATTATTGTTCAGTTTAATTTTTCCCATTCCCTGCCCGTTCGAATGGCTGCAGCCCTGGAGTTCAGACTACCAGTTGCTCTGCATGGTTGATTATGGTGGTTCCCATCTCTTGTGGGGCCATGAACTGTGAGAAGTCAAACCGTGTTTGAAGGTCTCCAAGGAAATCCTGCCTTTCCCTCCAGCCCCTTCCAAGACACAGCTGAGCCCAGCAGGGCTGTGAGTCCCTCGGCTGTTGATAGTGTCCCAGGCACGGCCGCCGCCGCCCTGCAGGCGGAGGGAGCCGCTGGCGGATAAACCACTGCGTTCTAAGTAACAAACACTTCTGGGATCCCCCTGCACCCATCGCCAGCAACCTTTGGAGGGAACAGGATGTCGGAAAGCTGGCACAGGAAACATCTTTTATAAGCAAGAAGAGGGGATTTGCCAAGACACCCCCTAAGTTTCCCCACTGTTTGCTTTGGAGGAGGCAAACAAACGCCCTCAGACGGCACAGGAAGAGGCGGCCCCGCCGGGCCCGGCCGGGGAGCCCGCACTTCCTCTGTTTCTTTGGGAAGTGCTTTTGTTATCACAGCCTTGTGGAGGATTTAACCAGCCTGTGCTGGGACTGTGGGAAGGGGCCAGAGCCATGGCCCGGGAGGAACATTCCCACAGAAGGGGCACGCAGCTGCTGGGGACAGAGCTGGTATTGGCGGGATGATGGCGGGAGAGCCGAGGCGAGGGGCCCCTGTGGTGAAGCCGTGTGGGGCCGGTGACCTGACGCCATTTTGCTGCAATGCCTGAAGCGCTCGGCCTGGGGCACCGACCGTGAGGGGCTGCTGCGGAGCGGGGGCCGCGCCCGGAGCCTCGGCACGGCCGGCACTGACTCAGCCTCCAGGGAGCTCAGGCGCTGCAGCCCGGTGACTTCATCCTCTGGAAATAGCAACCGAGGAGGAACCATCTCTGTCACTACCGTAGCCTTACAGACACTCAGCCAATAATGTCTCCTTGGCTAAAATGTATATTCCAGAAAAGGCACCTGATTGCCTGTGAGGGCTTCAAGGCTAAATGACTCCTGCAGTTTCCCTGGTTGCAAAGTAAAGCAAAGCCATGGCAGCGGCTGGCAGTGGCTGTCTCAGGTAACAGGGGCCCTCACTCATCACTGAGTTTTCTGAGTTTTCTGGGGGCAGCACAGAGCAGCTCCTCATTATCCTAACTCTGGCCCTGCCACAATGGCCAGGGATGTTGGGAGTTGCCAAGGAGGCACCCTGGGGGTGTCCAGTCTGGGCTTTTCCAGGGGAACAGTGAAGGAACAGGACCTGTGGCATTGGGGTCAGTGTGAAGGGCTGGTGTGGGCACAAGGCAGGTGTCCCATGAGCACCAGTCCCTGCATCCACCTGCCTGGTCAGCCATGGCAGCTCTTTGCTGGCCACTGCAGCACAGGCTGCCAGGAGCTGCTGCTGCCAGCACGATGCCTTAGCTGTGGTGAGAAAAACCCTTCCCAGCCCCTCATCCCCAAGCTGGGGCAAGCCCATGGCACAGGGCCAGCACTGTGGAGCTTTCAGAGGTTGAAGCATCTCTCCAGGCAGGTTTGGAGGAGGGCAGTAGGACTTCACTGGATTGTGAGGGGCAGAGAAGGCACAGAGGGCTCCAGGACGGCCTGAGATTGATCGATCTGACCATGGCAGGAGGAAGCAGAGTGGGGATCAGGACAGCTTCCTAGGCCCTCTACCATTCCTGATGGCACAAAGAGGCCAAATTTTCCCTTTTATACAGAAAAAAAAGGCTCATCAGCAATCACAGCAGGCTGGGTTTGACAGCTCATAACTTAATGACTTTTAAAAAATAGCCACAGCCTGTTTTAAACACGGGTCAAGGTCTCCTCTGCCCTTCCCTCTGGAAAGCTTTCCCAGCTCTCACTTTTCTGATATTAGATACTTTCCCTAATCTTTGGCTTTTATTTATTAATGGCTAATTATATCTATTTGCTTTAGTGCCAACATTGTCCTTTAGCTTGAATAGCTTTTTTGCCTCCCAAATGTTTGCTTCTCAGCGCTATTTATAGATAGCAATTGTATCCCCCCGCAGCCACTGTTGTGTTTGGCTACATGGGCTCTGAGCCTTTGGCCTCCTCAAACAGCCCTCATGCCTCCCTCAGTCTCCCGTTCATGAGTGGAGGGGGTCAGACCAGCCCCCAGCCAGTGCCTGGCTCTGGGAGAAACCAGTTTGGTGTCAGCACTGGCCACTATGCTTTTGGGACAGGAACTTGAGGGGTTAGTGGTGTATCCCTGGGAGTCCTGTGGGGTTATTTTTTTAGGCAGCCCCATGGGGTTATTTTTTTAGGCAAAGGCAGGAATCACTCCAGGCTCCTGTTTGCCTTCCCTGTCTCTCCTTCCACGTTTCTGTGGGGGGAGAGGAGCACCCAGCAGCACAGCCCACCAAGGCAGCACCAGAAGGCGTGTGATTCCTTGCTGCACTTTCATCCTGGGATGAAAGGGATGATAGAAAACATTTGTTTCTGTGATAAAAGCAATTGACCCGGGAGGAATCCGCCTCCCCAGGGTGGCCTGCAGCAAATGGAGGAGATAAGACACAACAGGCAGCAGACACCAAGGGCTTCCAAGCCTCGGAGCAGCTGCAGAGCAAATCCCTCCCTGTGTGGAAGGAAACCCACACTGGGCTTCCACATCTGCTCCCAAGCCCAGACAACACTGCCAGGGATGGTTTTAGTGGATTTTGTTGGGAATGGGAAGGTCTGCAGAGAAGGACATTGTTTTGTTTGGTTTTCTTTGAATGAATGACCAGATTTTTTTTATTGGAGACATCTTTGCCACAGATCTCAGCCGAGCTTTTAATAGATGGGTTCCTCGCCAGCGGCAATTGCAAATTGATTGCAGCAGAAATGGCAAGTGAAGACAAATATAGTGCAGGCTGCCTGCAGGGAGAGTGCGCGGAGGAAACTTCAGATGCTATTTTTGGTGTTTTGTCTCCACTGCTTACAGTATTTCTAATCTTTGGTTTTCCTTAAAAAACTGTTTGGGGTTAGGACTTTTTATTTATTTTGAGAGGTTAAAAAAAGTTCCATTCTGTGGAGAAAGTGTTGGGTGCCATGTCCATGCCCAGCTGTGTGGAGCTGCTGGGTGCTGTGGCCCAGGGTGGTCTGGCAGGAGGGTGAGCTGCTGCTGCTGCTGCTGCTGCTGCTGCCTCCATCCCCTCCCCTGGGACCAGAACCGGGCCTGTCTCACTCCCAGGCGCTGTGCAGGGACTGACACGAAGCCAAACCCTGATTTCACCCGGATCCATGGGAGCCTTGTGGGGGGCAGGAAAGTACAGCTCTCTGGGTCATAAAGAAAGGGAATTCTCCCACGCTGCTGAGCCATGGCTGCAGCACAGGGGCTGCCAGCAGTAGCCCCAGCAGTGATCTGCACTGCTCAGCACCAACGCACTGAGCTGCCCTTGGCCCCAGCCAGCTCCAAAAGCTACAGCTGCCAGAGGCTTCTGAAACACAGGGAGACCCAGAGAGTGCTGCAGCTGAAGCGTTTGACGTGGAGGGTGTCAGCTAAGGGCTGCAAAATCATAAATCCAGGTGTGCCCAGGAGTGTGTGTGCTGGAGTCCAACTGCAGGGAGACTGGGAGGAGGGCGCTGGGAGTCACTCAGGTTGCTTGGCAGAGCAGGAAAACAGTCCAAGCTATTGCTGGGCTTGGGGAGCAACAGCTGAGTGACACTGGAGTGGTGTTAAGGTTATATCCTAACCTTCTCAGACTCAGGGGATGGTCAGAATGTGGTGGCAGATTGAGGCACAGTCCCAAGATGAAAAGCAGAGGTGTCTCACTGACACATTGTGTCCATGGGTGTGAGAGATAAGGCTGCGGTTAGAAATAAAGGAGCAGAAATGCTCATAAAAGTGACAAACAAGGATGGGGAAAATCTGGGCTTAACTACACAACAGTGAAATAAAGGCAGCTCACTGCAGGGCTGGCTGTGACCAGTGTCCATCTGGTAATCTGGTGTGTTTGCAGTAACAGCTCAGGGGAGACCATCAACATCTGGCAGCATTTTGGACCATGGGATTTGGGACCAAGGGTTTGTTTGGTGCATAGGAGGCTTCATGATATGAGAAGCCCCAGATGTTCTTCTGCCATCTTTTTAAACATCCCTGTTTTTGCAGACCCTGTTTCGCCTTGATTTGATCAAGCTGCAATGTGTCATTCACTAAAAAATCCCTCTATTTCCCATGCTTGCCTTTGAAAGTGAAAGGCTCCTCTCCACCAGCATGCTGGATGATGCTGGCATTAGAAGAAGGACTTTAAAAATGGGAAAAACAAGTTTTTTATCAGTGAGCCCTTTAGCAGACGGCACCTGTGGCTCTGCCACACCTGGCCAGGCATGTCCAGCACAGCCAAAAGCTTGTACCCAGATGCTCAGCATTGCCTACAATGAGCCAGGCTGCTGAAGGAAAAAAAAAAAAAAAAAAAAATTTAAGGCAGTCACTATCATTTACCTCTGGTAAATCTGTACCGGCTGCTCAGCCTGCAGTGCAGGATCAGGATCCCAGTGCCCTGCGGTGCTGCCTGTCCTGCCTCACTGGGCACCTCTGGGAGAAGAGGCTGAGTGCCAAAGTAGGCACATACCCTCTGCCTGGGGTTTCCCAGCTGGGAAAGTTTTCAGCTGGCCTTGCTGGGGCTGGAATGTGCAGATGTACCAGGGAGAAGCTCAGCAGTGCTTGGGAACAGTCCAAGGTAAATGCATTTGGTGCCACACATGTCTGCCCGGCTCCACCACTGGCACAGGCACTGGCACTGGAACTGCACCACTGCAGGGTGAGGCTGCTGACCAGACAAACTCCCTTTTAGGGGCTGCAAAGGTCTCAGGGGCAGCACACGCCAGCTCAGCCCCCCCAGGAGGTTATTTCGCAAGAGAAGGCAGCTTGTGGAGGAGGTTTTTGTGGCTGGGGATCAAAGTCCCTGGCAGCCGCCCAGATTCCCAGTATTTAGCTGTTGCACAGCCCGGGTCTGCAGCTGGGTTTGTGTGCCAGGCCGCGGCAGGAAGCGGCAGGGAGGGGGAGCCCGGGGCTTGCGGGGGGAGGAGGGCTCGGCTGTGCCAGTTCTGCGATGCTGGGGTCAGCGCTCTTGCCTCTCCCCAAGAAACATGGAAATGGGGGTCAAGCCCCATGGCCACCCCTGGGAAGGGCAGGTGGGACGCAGGTATGCTTGGGAAAGGGGCTGACCGTGAACAGGATTCCCAATCTCCAACAGTCACAGGGAAGCAGCTTTTCTTTGTCCGCAATGGAGGCATTGTCCGTTTGTCCAGCTGGGAGGCTGCAGCATCCCAGCCAGTGGAGCATGGCTGGACCTTCCCTGTCCTGATTTGGGCAATGCCAGCCTCACCTCAGGAAATTATCCTGCTTTCTCCATCCTGCTTCATATCTGTCAGTCCTGGACCATCTCCTGGTCCCCAGTGCCCCCAGGGTCTCAGCTGAATATGCACATTTTTCACCGTGTTTGTGGCTGCAGACCTTGTGGAGCTCTGGGAGGAGGCAGGCAGGGACACAAGGAAGACGTCAACTGAATTTTACAGCTTTGATTAGTTAAGAGCATATATTTACATAGTGAATAACCTGGAGGGTCACATTTTAAGACACTGATGTATTTCCCCCTCCCAGGCAAAGAGCGTGCTTATCCCTGCCGGGTCTGTGGGGTGGGACACAGAGCTCAGTTCCCTTGCCAGCTCCACTCCCAGTGCAGACAAGGAAACCAGTAACACCACCCACCCCACCTTGCCAGGGCTAAGTAAATGTTCCTGGTTTCTTCTCTGCCCATCACGATGCTTTTCCCAGGTCTTGCAGGGGTGTAATCGGTGCTCCCTCCCTTTTCTGTCTCTCTTGGTTTTCCATTTCATCTGGCCGTATTTCCATAACCAGCTTTTTTGGGGGGCGTGGGGGGGCGGCTGTCAGCTGCCACCTCGCAGTGACTGTAAGTGGCAGCAAAGGGCTGGGTGTCACCCGCCATTCCCATCGCAAGCCGGGGATGAGGGAGCACGGCTCGCCCATACTATCGCTAATCCCGCCCGCGTCGCTGCCGGACACTGACAGCAGACACTGGGCTGGCAAGAAACCAGGCTGGCACTTGCCACAAAAAAGGGTAGAAAACTGTCAGGTTTGGGGCCAGGAGCTGTTCCTGCTGTATTATTATTGGCAACTTCTGCTATAAAGAAAAACAACAAAATTAAGAATAGATGTAAAGAGCAACATGTTTTTTTCTTCGTTCAGCTGAGCTGTCAAGAATAAATCACTGGGTATTTTTGCAAACGCTTGGCGAGGCTGGGGAAATCTGCTGGGAGCTGGACTGCTCAGGTCAGGGCTGTCCTGCCAAGAGATGATTACAGCCTGTCCTGGGGACAGAGGAGCGAGGAATGGGGCCAAGAGGTGTCTCAAGTCCAGGAATAGGATTACAGGCTGCGGGGTCAGTAAAACCCTCCTGTGCTCTGGGCAGCACCTGAACCCTTTCCAGAAAGGAAACCACCCGGAGCACTGCTGGGCCTGGCAAAGGACCTTTGCTGGGGGGCAGGGGGCCTCCAGCAGCCCTGCCAGGAGATGGCTGGTGCTCAGGGGAGAATTAATCAGTCAATATGTGGCATTTCTGCCAAGCATTGAGATGAAGAGTCTCATCTTCTGCCATCACATGTCCTGGGTGCAGGGTGCTCCCCAGGCCCACACCAGACTGTGTCCCACAGCCCTGGGGTTGGAGTGCTTAGATGTGGATCACCTTGCTCCTGACCCTGTTCCTGGAGTTGCATAGAGGCAAGGTGAAAAACTTGGCAGATTGTGACCTCGCCATCAAAGCACAGATGAAATTTGTAATGTTCCTGTCTTAAAAAAAATAAGTGGTTAGAGTAGGTTGAATATCCAGCTCAGCACAGTGCCTGGAGTCTATTGGAGCCATTAATCTATAACAAAACAAGTTACACGTTGCTAGAGCTTGGCCTGTTGGGTTTTTTTAGCATGCATGTGTTTTTTCCAAGGGAGGGGGCTCGCACACGCCCCACTCACAGAGCACGGCTGCTCTGTCGAGGGATCAGTGCCAGCCTGAACTTCATTCAGCCCAGGGCTCAGCTCTGCCACCTCCACACCCGTGCCACACTTTCACCTTCCCTTAAAATCAGTCCCAAAGAGCAACAAGGAGCAATACCACAGAGCAACAGCAGAGCCAAACCAGAGCCACTGAGAGCTCGTCCCAAGGGGACACAGTTGGAGGTGGTGACAGAGTGCTCAGGGATGGGGAGCAGGGGGACAGTCCTCAGGTCTCCATCTGTGCCCATCCAGTGAGTCCAGAATCCAGTGCTGACCACAGGGAGACTTCCCTGGGAGAACAGCAATGACTTTCAATTCTCTATCCAGTGTCTGAAGGGATCAGAGATTGGTGAAGCTCAGCTTCATGTAAACATGGGAAAAAGAGAGGAAAATGGGAAAAAAATGGGGAGGAGGGGTAACTACCAGCTCTACTGATACTGCCCAGGGCAGATCTCTCTGACCTGTGATGTGAGGGCTGGAGATTCTCACAGCCCAGCTGCTGCCCTCGCCTCTTGGACAGAATTCAAGTGTAGGACCTGCTGCCTGGCTCAGAGGTGAGCTGGGTTTTTAGAGCTGACATGCAGAAACCAGAGAAGTTTCCATGAGGCCCTACACACTGGCAGTGTTGGGTGAAGCCCTGGCTCTTGTTACAACTCCTGGGATTTTGGAGTGACAAAACGATGGTGTGTTAATGCTCACAAACAGGCGCCAAAGCAACAGCTTGTGTCTTGAACCAGCTCAGCTCCCTTCTAGGCACCAGCACCAGTCCTGCTCTCAGAAAGGAATTATGTCCCAGCCAGTATAGTCAGGCCATTGTATGCTGGACATGAGCAGCTCACAAAGCCAGTAACTGCTTGTGGCTGTCAGGCTTTGTCTGATTGTGGCACAGCAGAAAGGAAGATCCAAGGAGAAGAGAGGAAATGAGAAAAAAAAGGAAAAAGAGAAAAAGAAAATAGAGAAGAGGAGGGAAAAAAGGACAAAGAGAAAAGCCAAAAGATGCAAAGGAAAACAATGGCAAGGGGCAGCACTGCTGCATGATCAGCAAAGGGCTGGAAGAAGTCTTGGGCGGCTCCCGCCCCCTGACATGCTGCCCATGTCCCATTGCTGCAGCTGCATCTCCATCCCAGATTATGTTCATTGCACTGAAATAATTTTTCCTTTCAACACCAGGAACCTGAGCATCAAGCAGGCCCAGCACAGTGCTCAGTTTAGTGCATGTCCCTGGGTTGCTGGTTTCCAGCAGGAGCTCCCAACTCCTTCCCCTGCTGCTCTGTGCAATGCCCGGCATCCAGGGAGCTGTGCCCAGGCACTGCTGGTCACAGGCAAGGGAGCCCCTGGGCTCCAGCAGCTGGACACAGCTCCAACACCCCACCTGTGTGTGCAGGCTGTGTCCCACCTCACTGTTTTGCATCCATAATGCAAATGGGAAAAGCAAAGATTAAAAGCATTCTCTCCACCCTCTGGCATAGATGCAAATGCTTTGTCATGCAAACCTCTGTGTAATGGTCACTGCTGTGCTGATTTAACCGGCCCGTGGGCTGAGTGTCTGCTTGCCCGGCCAGCTGCTGGATTTCTAGGAAACCAAGGCTGAGGCAGGTATCTTTAATGCAGGTTTGTGGCCTGATGTGATCGGAGACAGAGCAGCGGACCAGGACCATGAATGCTTGGCCACCACCCTGTGCCATGCTGGGCAGGAGCAAAAGCCCTTGAGCAGGAGAAGCTGCTGCTGCCAAGACGAGACGTCAGTGAGACATCCACACCCAGAGTCCCGAGCGGCCAAATGAGTCACTGCCCTGTGCTGACAGCATCCAGCGCTGGGACACGCTGGCTCCACGCCCCCGTGGGTCTGCTCAGCATAGGATGGGCAGCTGAGCAAAGTGGGGGCTCTTTTCTTGGCTACACTGCTCAGGATTTCAGCCAGCAGGACCCATGGTCTGGGATGAATCATGAAACCAGCCCCATGCCTTCCCTGCTCACTTGCATTAGCCTTTGGATAACAAGCCCTGGGACACAGAAAGTACCAGCCTGAGCTCCCCATTGCCTGCCTGCCCCTTGCATCCTCTCCCAGCTTTGCAGGGACACTGAGCTGCATGGCACTGCCCTACGGACCAGGAACCACCAAGGCAAATCCTCAGGTGGGGCTCAGCCACAGCATCCCCTCCATGAGCAGTCAAAACACTGCTGAGCACCAGGACAGGCCAATCCCTCAGCATCCAGCAGCCTAGCCTCTGTGGGAGCTGGATCTCTCCAGCCAGGGCCTCAGTGTCTAAATATCACTGTGGGCCACAGGGAACCTCTAGAACTCAGGTGGCAGGAGGAGATTTCGCAGCCCATTGCCTCGGTAACACTCCCTGCCTGCACTCAGCCGTGCCCGAGGATGCTGGAGCACTTTGTGAGTGATGGGTTTGCATCTGTATAGTGCCTTTTGCCAGAGGGATCTCCATTAATGCTGCAAATGTCACATACTTGTGTGGAGGCTACTCCTCAACAGATCAGGTCCTCTGAGATAGAATCACCCAGGAAATGGTGGAGAAGAAGCAGATGCAGTTATCCCAGCTGGGGTTTAGTCAATATTGGGCAAAACCTCTGCTCTTGTGAAGCTGCCAGAAGGTTTTGACAGCCACACATCTTCAGGACATTTCTTTCTGATCTAAAACCAATCAGGACCAGGTTTTGCATTTGTCTCCAGAAAAGCACAGATTACTCTAGTTCTTCAGGAATTACCAAATTAGAGTTGACATTGGGATATATTTCTATGCAGATGAGCCTTTGGTAAGTCCAGCACTCACAGGTAAGGTGAAGCTAGGTCTTGGCATTAACCACTATCACAGATCTGTCTCACAAAATACATGGGCAGCTATTCCTGCCCAGACAAACATGACAATCAGTCCCCTGACCCAGTAAATGCTGTGGCCAAGAGAGGTTTCTAATAAAGGCCTGGGGATCACAGCCTGTACAGTACGGACAGCTTTGCTGGATTAGAAACCTGATTAATGGCCTTAGGGGAGATTAGAAATTGCTATTTTGAGAGGGGGTTTTCATAGCAGGCTCTGTGTAATCACCAGCACCAGAGGGACAGCCTTATCCTGGCTGTTTTCTGGGGGAGCCGACACTTCTGGGAGACCCAGGAGGCCAGGCCAGGGAAACATTTGTCTCTGCTAATAGGGGGAGGCATATTTACATGTTTTAACTCTGAAATACTGAGCAAACAAGGCAAGATAATCATTAACTTCGGGAGCTGTTAACCTTCAGTGTGAGTTTTGACCAGTAAAGGAGAGATCTGCCAGAGCAAGATCTCTATTTTAGTAAACATTGAAAGAATGACGTGAGAAAGCTTTTGTTTTTGTATATTATGAGTAGGTAATTAAAGGGCAATTATTTGTGTTGCCAGCCTCGATGCTGTGAGAAACTTTTCATTGCAGAAGAGAGAGATAAAAGGGGGAAAAGCACTGTTGTAAAAAAATCCATTAGCTTCATTAACTTGGGAGCAGGAGGAGCAGGGGCAGTAAAGCACAGCATTGCTGAGAGGCTTGGGTCTGCAGCTTATACATGCTCATTTGCTGTTGATTATCATGCCAAAGAAATTGTATTTAGACCAAAAACTTGCTGCAGGAGCTTAATCAGTAAAGCAGCAATAGTTCAAGAGCAAAGAGCAGCACCTTGTCCTCTGCCCTTGAGGTTCAGGGACTGGCCATGCTGGCTCCCAGCACAGGGCTGCACACCCAGCCAGGCAGGGTGGGAGCACAGGGCTCCATCGGGTTGGTTGGCTCTAGATCAATCCATGAAATATCCGTCTCATGCCTGACCCCAAATCATTGCTGCCCCTTGGGTAACATATTCTCTAGGGGAAAAAAGAGGAACAGTGAAAAAGCAAAATTCTGCAGACTTTGGTCTATTATGGGTGTCATAAAAAAGTGGGGAATTGAGGAAGGAGGAAGATAAAAGAGGAAGGGAAGATAATTTAAGTGGACAAGTGGAAGCAGATTTTCAATCTTATCAGTTATAGTTGGTAACAAAGTGGAGCGTGCCAGCCAGTCAATAGTGCTTGTTTGATCACCAGTGAGAAACAGCTGATGAATTCATCTATAAGGAGATTATGGCCAGAAACAGCTTCTTGCCCCAAGGAGCAGCTGCTGGGAACTGTAGGTTGCCAGCCCAGCCTGACCTCGGGCAGTGCACAGGAGGCTCCGCTCGCTGCCCAGCACAGGCTGTTCGGGCAGGGGCACGTCCTTCTCTACAGGGCATATAAAAAGCAGTGTCATTTGCCATGTAACACAAGGCATGGAGAGGGATAGTTTTGGGAGAGGCCTGACGTGCCACGAAGTGTCACGTTTTCCCACGGATTTGCACTTGTGCTTGCTCTGCAGGGCAGGCTGTCAGAGCTGCACCAATCCAGCTCTTTCCTGGCCAGAGCCACCCTCACAGTAGTCAGCGGTCAGTCCTCACCCTCCTGTCCCAGTGCCCCACATACCTCTCACACATGAGCTTTATGGTGCTCAGCACGTGCCCCTCTAAGTGGTTTCACAGTGTTCAGCAGTTCCAGTTTAACAAAATAAAGGTTTACTGTGATAACATCAGCAGGTTTCCCCTGCGCATGGCAGAGAATCTATTAATATTCATTTAGGAAATATATTTGTTTAGGAAAGCCCCCCCAGTCCTCAAAAGCACGTGTTTTACAGCTTCAACCCAGCCCTGAGATGTAGCAATTTCCCCAGGGCCCAATTGCAAAACAAGCTGTTCTGGCCCTTGGCAGCCCTGCTCCCTGTCACAAGATTCCGGACTTGTAGTGGGCTTTTAAAGTTTTGGAAAAAAGTTTGTTTGCACAGGCAATGCACAGAGCTCCTGCAGTTGGGGTTTGGTTGTTTTTTTCCTTTTAGTGTTACACCTCTGTGGGAGTGGTTTTATATGATCCTGTACTGAAACATTTTGAATAATATTTTTTTGCAGAATAAAGCTTATATGATTTCACCTTCAAATGGACAAATACCTCAACTCACAAACACAGCATTTGTGCCACTCAACCAGCAGGTAAAAAAAAAAATCCCAAAACTTTTACCATAATCAGGCAGTTTAATCCACTGGAGTTTTAACTCTGCAACATTTAAAACATAAGAAAAACATTTCAGATGCTCAATGCAGCATCACTGCTCTGTCATCAGCTCCAGATCCCAAACTGGAAGGTTTTGCTTATATTGTAAAACTAATTTAACTTCTATCAGGTGTAAAAGAAAGCAGATGATCATAGCTAATCATGTCAAAAAGATTCTGAAAATTAAATAACATTCACAACCCTTCCTGCAGGTACAGGCCATGCTAGAATGGACTTTGCATACATGTACATGTTTTAATGTCTGGATGCAAACTCTGTTTTGAATAAAGGTCTAGTTTGGTTCTGCCATTGTTTTTGCTTAAACTAGAAATCACTAAAGTCTATTTAGGCAAGAAAGTTAAGCTATACTTACTATTAAAATACAGAAATCAGATCATGAAAAATCTGCTCATTAATTCATTAAACACTAAAAAATCTGTATTGTCTGCTTTCTGGAGTGATCTTTACTAAGTAAAATCTTCAGGCAATCAGGTTAGCATAGATTAAACAGCTACCAGTATGACAGAGTACCTCAGCTCAAATCTCATTCAGCAATACTATAGAATTGAATGAGCCAAACCCTGAGAACAGCTCAGCCTCTTCTAGAGGAGAAACAGTTAATGCTCATCAGTGCCATGGCTCAGCAGAGCTGCTTCACAGCCAGGAACTACTTTGTCCGGCCTCAGTTAATCCACAGCTGCTGTGCCTGCCGGAGGTGAGTGCCAGTGGCAGCACAGGTGCTCGCTCCCTGCTCAGACCCGTCTGGGGCAGAGCCAAGGGCAGGGAGCAGAGGAAGAGACAGAAGTGGAAAGAACCTCACATGGGCAGTGACCCAGCTGGAGCCCTGTGCAGAGGATAAGCTCAGCTCTAGTTGTGGCTGTTTTCCAGTTCAGGCTACCTGGACTCCAGCAGTACAGACCTACTGCTGTTCCCAGTCACAGCTGCAGCACTTGGGGCATGGGGGAGAGCCCTAAACTGCACCACTGCTCAGTTACTGAAATTTAACAGGGGCAAAAAGACATCTAATGGAAGGTTCTCAAGCTTTAGATGAGGCACCTGCCCATCCTTGTCTATATGGAAGTCAGACATCCTGGTATTTTCCAGCTGGTAAGACAGAACACTGGAGTTCACATTGCCAAAACTATTCTGGTAACCCAGTTGCTGAGAGCTGGTGTTTTTATAGTCCCTCTGATACACCAAAATATAATGGGATGGTACTGTAAACATCTCAAATCCAAAAGATATTTGTTATTTGTATCTTTATTACCTCAATTATATTCTGTCTAAAGCTAGGTTTTTATACAATGAAGACCATCCATCCCACATAAAATGCCATTTTATCCCTAGGGTTTGGGGGAGGGCGGGGTTTCAGTCTAGAAAGATCCTTATCTCATGGCCCTAAGACAGCCTTGAATAAGAAAAAGGGTAGCTGGCTATCTTCCATTTTCTCAATATGGAAATAATATGCTTGATCTTGCATGAAGAGCATCCCTATCCCTTCATAAGATTAAATGATGGATTATTGAAGACACTGCATAAGTGTGCACTGAATGACTTCATTCTGAGCCTCAGGCAGTCCAGAGGGATCATATCACTGACAAGACCAATCATCTGATCAGAAGAGCTACAGGAGTTCCTCTCAGCCAAAACAGAATGAACAAGGGGAGTGCTGTGCTCAGAGTACTCCTCAGGTCTACAGCTGATCAATCTGACAACAAAAAGCATATCTGCACTTCAGTACCTCTCGGGATTTGTTCTGAGGGTTGTGCAGACTGACTCTCACTATGCAGGTTCCACAGTTGGGTCAAAAAAGGCAAAAGCCCTAACAGTAACAGTACAGATTTCTGTATTTTCGAATGATTTGGGAAAAAAACCCCAAATGTTTTGTGGCAGTCCAAAAACCATATAAAAATCAGATTCAACCTATTTAGGTTTTTTTAAGAGCAACTAAGAGCACTGTCTTCTCTCTCTGGCCCTACCCAAGGATAAAGCCTGAGAACTCAATTAGCAAGAAAAGATAGCACAAAAACAACAGGTAACCCAACAAAACAATTGAAAGCTTTTATTGTGATACCTCGAATAGATACAATATAGTGAAACAACAAATGATGTACAGTATTGCAAGGACAAAACAGCAACACAGCCATGTCACCTGTAAAAGAAAGCATTTTAAAGAGTTTAAGAAACAATGAGGCACAACTCAACTGCCATTTATGACTCATGCTTTAGACCTTAAACCACTTGTAGCAGTCCTTTTAAAAGAAACCTCTGAAGCATCTGTTCCTTTTCCAGTAAGTGTTTATACTGCTGGTTGGCTTAACATGAGTCTCAGTGAAGTCCAATCAAGCGTCCAAGAAGTTTAACAATAATTTGACAGCTTCTTCCTCTCATGGCCAATTTCCAAGACTAGAGATGACTGAAGTTTGGTCTGAGAGTCTGGAGGTCACTGCTGCTGCAATGTGGCTGCTGAGATGAGCCCTACGAGCGGTACTTGGAGGGAAGTGCACGGCCACCAACCCTGGCACCCGGCCTCGGGGAACTCTTGCACTGATCCACCAGCAGGAAATACACAGGACCTTTGGTTATGGGCACAGTGGGGACTCAGTCAGAACCTCTGAGGCCACGTTTTAACTCAAAGAAATGTAATGACCCATATTTCCCTCTTCTCCCAAGGACTACAAGCACACAGGCACGTCACCCACACTGGTGATTATGCTGGGCCTTGCTGCTGGGACATTAGGATGGAGCCGTAACAATCTTCCTTCACAGTTTGCCATTGTACAGCTTACAGACAACAAGGGAAATTCAGATCCTGACCCTTTTAACTGGCTGATGAAATTAAGATTACCAGGCCGCTAAAAACATACAGCAGGAGTGGTTAGGCTGTGCAGTCAGCAATCCCTCACCAAATTCTGCAGCTGATTTCACAGCAGGTTTACAATGTGACAGGATTTTTATACATGGCAGCATTGCCTTTAGTAATCAAAAAGGAACTTAAAGTAACCAGCCAAAGGACTCTAGGGTTTGGAGGCAGGCTCAGTCCTGGAAAACCATTGTTATAACCATTATTTTGGACCTAGACAGAGAATGTGTGGTCAGATTACTAAAGTCACACCAAATATGATTGCTTTAGGACAGGCATGGCTTTAGAGGTTCAGTGGAAAAAAAAACTTTCAATACATGTACATTTTTGCTAGCAAATTCCTATGCATCCCAATGAACATTTCTTCTAAGCCAGCTCATAGTCAGTTCATTTGGTCCAAGAAAGAGCCAGCAAGAAACAAAGGTTCACAAAAGCTTTTTGTTACAATTTATAAAAAACAAAATACAAAATAAATGTTAAGACCAAAAATAACCAGTACAAGTAACAAAAGTGCTCAAGTTGGAGGGGAAGTAAACTTGCCCAGAGCAAACACATACAAACTTTAAATATAATCTTTAATATATTACAAAAATCGGTTAGAGGGAAAATGCTTTAGTAAATTTTTTTTTTCAAGTAAGTTTATTTTTCTTTCAAATGACTGCTGGAGGGTTCAGTGACCAGACTGACCTCTTCACATCAGCCAGTAGTCATTGCTATCTGGATTCAACTTTCACCAAAACCAGTAACAAGAATTCTCTATATCTTTATGAGGGGAGAAAATAATCATTGATGCTGCCAAACAACATGAGAAGAAAATTCACATACTCCCTCAAAAGAATGAGCCTCAAGAATTGTTACATGGCAGCATAAAATAGTGATTCTGTACTAGTTCTACTCTTTATTCATTCTAAGCATCCACTCTTAATAAAAGACCAAAAAGAATATTGCTTTGTTTGGTTCTCTTAAAAGCCATAAACATCACATATAGGTCATTAACTCTTTATGCCAGTAGTCTGAAGCTCTATGTGCTAAGCACTTGAAGTCCCAACCTTTGGCATCAAAGTTAATTAAGGTTTTGGTGAAAATGTCCAGTTTGAAATATAAATAATGCACTGAAGAAAGAGGTTGAATTTCTAAGAATAAGACTGTGTTACAGACAGTATTAGCTTACTAACAAGAGCTAGCCAAACCCCCAATTTTGGAGAGAAAAATCTTTAATACTTGACATATTTTCTTAATTTCAACTCTCTCTGGAAAAGCAGCCATTACTTTTGCCTTCAGTCCAGTGTACTGCCTCAGCAAGTCTGTTGCCAGGAAGTAAGAAAAGCCCAAAGACACACAAACCTCACACAAGCTGTTCACAAGTATCAACATTGCAACAGGACTTCGAAGCCAATACAAACTTTTTGCTGATAGAAGTTCTAGTGCCTTCCTTGTTGGCAACACACATTGCAATGGTGGAAAAAAAATCCCAAGAATTCCAGGTCAAAGAGAGCAGAAGACAGGCAACAGCCAAGCCCATCTTGCATCAATGACATTGTTAAAAATGAGACCTGATGTGAACACAAAGTAGCAATGGGTAAGCTACAAAATCCAGGTTGTACATAACTGCACCACCCCAGGCCTCTGGACTGAAACTCTACAGCTTGAATTACTTCTCTAATTCTTACATTTTTATTTCTTGGGTATCAATCATGACAACATCTGTCAGGCAGTTTAGCCAGCCTGCATCACAGAGAACATGTACACTTGGGAGAATGCTCTTCTCACTCCTCCTCCCCACAAAAACACTGGAAAGCTGGTTTTAAAGATTCATATTGCCCCTACCCATTGGCATACTTTTTTATGTCTGACAATTTCTAAAGTGCAGCAGAGTTCAGAAAGCCTATGAGAGATTCCCAAAAACAGAACAGCAGCAGCAGCACATGTGATTAATTTCACAGGTGCCATATTAGAATTGTTATTGAGAGAAAGGGATTTCATATTGCAAGGCTTCTGTATTGTTCAGTTATAGGACTTACATAGTGTTAAAGGGGTTATTTTTCAGTTTGTCCTCAACCACTAAAAGGATTAAAGTACAAAAAGTCTGTAGAGACTGTTTAATTTGAAAATTAACAAATTTATGTAGAGCGTTTCTTTCACAGTTGCTCAGTTTGTATACACAGATACCAACAGCTCATATTGTGCATATACTTTCCAGAAGTTTCTCTCATTAACTGATTCCATTAAAGAAACAGCATGAGAACAAAAGAGAGGGTGAGTTTCATATAAATTTTTATTATAAAAAGATACCTGGGGATGATTTAGCCAGCAAACCAGGAAACCCTTTTCCCCACCCCCAAATTTTAAAAACTATCTTGCTATTTTATTTTATGAAAAAACAAGTCAAAATTCCCTTTCCTCTTATTACTCCTCCTTTTCCTACAGGTACTATATTAATTTTCATGTCATAGGCTCTGACCATTTCTCACAAAAATAAATATTTTTGTTCAAATGTAGCAGAAGCAGAAGACTTCAACAAGTTTCCTTGACAACAACCTCTTTGTCCAGTGCATTAGGACTATACATGTAAATGGAACCAGCCATAAAAATTCACTGATGCACAAGTCCCTGTTACTGGCAAAGGTACAGTACCAAAACTTTGTTTTTTCCTAATATACCAACTAATTTTTTTTTTTTTTTCAAAATAGAAGATGCATATATTTTTCTGTCTTTTTAATCTTGCAAGCTATAGTTTTATAAAGTTTTTTTATCCAGCAAACTCCTTTGGGAATATGTTGGTCTTAAAGGAACATATTCTATATCATTATTGATTTAAAATCTTTCTTTGTTATTTCATTAAGATACCAAACCTCTGGCATAACCTTTCCTAACAACTTGAGACCTGCTAACTTCAGTCAGTGCAATTGAAATATTTTTTGAAGTGAGCACTGTACCTTTAACCAATTCACCTACAAGATGTACATAGGTTGTGGTACACTCAAATTGAAAAAAGAAATTAGTAACTACAATACTGCATCCTCTTCACTGCCAAACACATCAGAAATTGCTACATATAAAAAAGCACCCCATCCCATACATTCTTTCGGACTGCTCAGGTACAGAACTTCTACAGGACTGGAGTGTAGGTGTTTAGGCAAGAAGCATGCACAGCAGAAGTAGCATTAAAGGCATAGGTCAGAGAGAGATGCTAACCAGTAAAATCTGTTTTCAATTAGTGAACTGTTTCTCTAGTCTGAGAGAGTTTAGAAAAAGGTCATCCAAAATGTTCCAAAACAACTGTTCACACAATAATACACGTACAAAAAGAGGGAACTTACACAAGGAGAAAAGGCAAACATGGCCTGAAATAGCCACTTACACTACACTACTCATTTGTGAGGTTTCAGAGTTCAGTGATATTCTCAGGGCCACTCTAGCCAAGCTCTTCCTTTACTTTGCATTAGTCTTTGTAAAGCCTGCTCCACAGAATATAGTCCAAACAGAAAGAAAAAGGTTGTGGTTCACTCCCAGCCATTGTCTTTTATCATGTGGGCAAGTTCAATGATAAATTTTCCTTCTTTGTATTTCTGACTGCTCTCAAAAGCATGTTCCTGGAAAGGAAAAAAAAAATATCAAGACAACACTGAATTAAGCTCAGGAAATTAAGTATTTTAAACATCAAACTTTCATTAAAAATACAAACCAGGAGCCATTACAGTTAACAACCCATATTGGTTATACCGAATAAGGGGAGAGAGGGAAAAAAGAGAGGTTAAAAAGCACTGAGAAGAAAACAGAAGCAAACTTCTCCTAAGTGGAATCAGCAGATCTAGTGCACAGAACTTGCTGTAGAACTGTCCATGTTCTCTGCCTGCTTAGGGAATTTAAATGCTTTTTAAAGTGAAGGTTAGGAAATAGCATGTTATATATGTTTTTTATTTATTCCTAGAAGTAATGAAAAGAGGGAATGCAAACCTCTTCAAAAGCTCTCCTCTATATTCATCATCACAGGGAATGCACAAGGAAAACTTCTAAGATCTGAAGCTACACTGAATCAGTGAAAATCCTACCCAGAATCTAACAATTTCCAAACCTCAAACTTGCAACACAGCTGCAAGTGCATGGGTAAGTTTTCAAACAACAGAATTGAGTCCACCTTATTTGTAAAAAGTGTAATATGCTCAGAACTGTTTATTGTAAATTAATAATTTTGCTGTATAACCAGCTTTTTCAATCCAAGACACTACAGACTCCTTTCATAATTTCTCCCAGCTGGTTTAGTACATGTGTGCTCGGTAGCCTTGCAAAAAAGATTACCAAATACAGAAATATTAGATAGCTGTTATAGCACCTATAGCTCATGCTTGGTTTGCAGTCCAGAATAAAGTTACGTGCTACACCATTTCTGCAGATACAAAGACTATATTAGAGCCTGATGTACACAAAAGCACCACTGCTAACTAACCTCAATTACCAGCAAAGGTGCTACTAAACGACTACTCAAAGATGTGCTTCAACATACAAACATTTATCAAGGGTTTAAGTGTATTACTTACATATTTCCATCCAAGAGTGGTTTTACAGTTTTCACAATAGATATCTGCTACAGCATGTAAACCTGTCAGAAGAACTCTCTCCTCTGCTGGACCACAGCCCACATTTACCCTAAAAAAAGAAAAAGGGAGAAATTATGTTAACAGATGAGTGTGTTCTTTTCTTATTGTTCCCCACCTTTTTTCCCCACAGATGAAAAATAATTTTAAAAATGCCTAACTCATTAAATGCTGCAGAAGTAACTTCCTCTGTTACACTGAGCAGAAGGACAGGAAGAATAAAGGGGTTTGTTTTTGTTTTTAAGTGGTTGTGGTGTCACTTGTGGTGATACCCACTTACTCCCAGCAATAAAGACAAGCTAAATAGTTAAACTTCCAGAGAACAGAACACTACACAGTAACTGGACACTTCTACAGTTTCAGGTTTTACTTCAAAAACAATTTGAGACCTCTCTAATGGAAGTCTGTACCAGCGAATCAGCATCAGCAGCTGAATTTAGAACCAGCTCCAAAATAGTAGCAAGGAAAAAGCCTCATAAATATTTCTTTGCTACAGATCAGCAGACTAAGCTCTGATGAACAAACAGCAATTTCAAAACAAAACATCCCATGAAGTACTGCATCAAGCCAGTTTTTCCACAAATGAGTCTATGCAGAAAACATGGGGCAAGACTAAACCAAGTTTTTAGACAGTTTTAAATAAGAGCAAAATTTTGCCATTTGTGCTGTTGTAGTACCAGATTCTTCCTATTAAAATTATAGCAGAAATCCCAAGTCACCACTGAACAACTACATATTAAAATAATTTCAAGGATTTGCAATCAAATCTTTTGCAGCTACTGTTCCATTGTCCTGGTCAAAAATAGACCAGGACACTCAACTGTATCTCTTTTTCAAAATGCTGCAACACAAAAACTGCTGAAAAATAAAGACAAAAATGCAATCCTGCATATTAAAAACTTAAAATACATCCATTAACAAATGCAAAGAGCCTCCTATCAAGGGAAGGACGTGCCTAAGATTGCAATTATGAGGCTTGATAAGATCACAAAGACCTTTTGCCTCTAGCACATTTGCAATATTCAAGGTCATTTAAGATGTACCAAGTTTACTGAAACATTAACCTGTAAATGTATCCAACTATCAGACTGGGAAATTCTTTAGACCACAGCAGAGTTGTCTAAAGAAAATTTAGAGTAATTCAATATCTTGTGACTTCTGGAGTATCTCAGAATGGCAGCTCCTGCTCGAGACAGCTACCATTACACACACAAAAGGAATTTCACATTAACACACTCCCCTAATCTTTCAGCTCTTAGCAGAATTACTTAAAATATGAGATAAACTCATATATGTGCAAAGGAATGCTTCGGAACCAGCCCAGTAGCTCTTTAAAAACTATTGCTGGTGAGTAAAGCCAGCATTAAAAAGAACAGGGCAAAGTACAGCTACATTAATTCCTAATGTTTTCCCTTTGGGAAGCATAAAGTTACACTCTGCAGGTGGTGTGCAGAACCACAACCACATACTTACACAGAATTGAAGAGGTAGGCTCGTCCCTGGCTTCCCTGGAAGGACTGCATTAGGAAAAAAAAAAAAATTGCACACGTTAAAAAACACAAGCCCCATCAAACAAAATAATAGTGCCAGAAGGGTATGTAAGTAAACATACAATGATAATACAGACAAACTATTTCAGATTAATTACTTTATACCAGTTCTTTATAGGAAAGTCTGGACAAGTTTTCACCTACATTAGATTTTTAACAATTATTTTATTTTACTTTGTCAAATGCTATTGCTCAAAATTCAACATCCATAACACAAGCAAAACACATTTTTTTCCTACCCCTCTGCAAGATATCAATTCTCATTTTCCTAGACATCCTTTATGCTAATTGAAATAATCTGCTTTTAACCCAAAGGGAATTACTCCCATCTCCTCTGTCTTCCCCTGCTGCAGCCAAAACAAGATTTATTTCAATTTCATTGCATCATTTGATACAAGAACTGTGAAATTCTGGACCAAGTATAAAGCCAGCATACTGTACTCAGGAAATGCATCTGATCAATTTATAATTCACAGATAAGCTCAGCTTCATTTTAGTAAGACAACTGTTTCCATCAAATGCCTGACCACAGGCATATGCTTTCAAATCTCTCAAATTCCTGACAAATTACAGTCAAACAATGACTGTTAAGACTTTCTTGGCTGGATCTAAATTAATGTTTTAGTTCAGAGCAGTAGCACAGTCTTGAATTAAAACTCCTAATCAGTCACACTTACTGGGGGCTGGTTTGGCTTGTGGAGCAGTTTCAGTGCCTGGGAACTGCACCCTTGATCCTTCTGAACCAACTAAACCAGCAGCTTTTCTTCCATGCACTCAGCAGTGTTAATGCAGACACAGACCTGAACCTGTGCTCAGGATGTGAGCTGTGCACATCCTGGGAAAACCTGTGAGAAGACTAGGGCCAGCCAGAGTTAAATCATTCCAAACCTGTGTCAGACACATTACTGCTTTCATCTGGTTCCTTCTGCATTGAAGGGATCACACTGGAACTGAGTTTTTCTGTTTTCTCTCCACCATACTAAATTCAATTTAAAAAAATCTGTAAACTGTCTTAATTTCTTTTTTTCTTCCAGCCTTTCCATTCTCTAACTTACTTTCAAAGAAAATTTATGACTTCATCTATGATGCAGAGAAAGTACAATTGTTTTTAAGAATCTCTGTGGTCCTAGTGTTGGACATCACATACCAACTTTTCAGAAGCCTGCATCACATCAACATGGAAGGATTTTGGAAGGAAAATATCAATCTGAATACTTTTGCATGGTCGTAGTAAGATCAAATGAAACCACAGGTAGAAGGTGATTACAAGTAATTTAACACTAAAATAGGTATTTTGCCAGTCTACCAACTAGCAACACAACAGCAATAATTGTTTTTCAATTACTCAGAAGAGTTTGCAAAAAACCCCCCACCTTGTAAAAAGAAAATGCATATAAATTAACCCTTTTTGATTACATACTGCAATAAAGAATGTTAAAAGAAATCCCTGACTCTGGACTACTCTAGGTAACAATAGTGGCAGAGTAGTTACATACAGCCCTTATGTACTTGTAAAATCTTTAACGTAAGATAAGAAATTCTACTTAACAGTTTATAGCACTAATATTTTATTATTTTAGCAACCATTTAAAAGTAGCATTGAGAGAACATATTACTGTTCCCCACAGTCTCTTCTCCCACCTAACAAGAGTGAAGACCAGAGGAAATGGCCTCAGGTTGCACCAGGGGAGGTTTATGTTGGATACCAGGAAATATTTCTTCACCAAAAGGGCTGTCAAGCATTGCAATAGGCTACCCAGGGCAGTGGTAGAGTCACCAGAGACACAGATGTGGCACTTGGGGACATGGTTTAGTGGTTGGATTTCATGACCTTACACATCTTTTCCAACATCAGTGATTCTAAGGAAGTTCTACCTTTAGCAAAGACAAAAGAAAAAAGCACTGTCTCCACCAGCCAGAACTACAAGTCTTATTTTTCACCAAGCAAGGAAAACCAGATAGGCTGTACAGGACAGTGAAAACTGAAACTTCAGGTGGGATGACCCTGAAAAGGGGAGACTTAGTTGAGGACAGTCTGAACAGTTCTGCCAGAAAGTAATTTATCCTTAGAGCTGCCTTTAAAACAAACAAACAAACAAAAACTCTAACAAAAAACAAAAAAACCCACACATCACAAAACTGGCAGAGTGGTGCAGGCCTATACTCTGCATTCCTATAGAAAAACCAGGACTCTCTAGACTAGAGCCAGTAACAAACAGAGAATGCTTACTGCAGGTGAAAACAAAAACTCTTCAGGTATACACTCTTAAAAACTGCCCATTAACAAGTGAGTAACTAGCCTGGGTAAACAACACATTAATTTAGAGAAAACTACAGATGTGCAACTCTAAAATTTAAGAAAAGGTAAAGGAAGCACTTCAAAAATTCTCTTATTCAGTAAGAAGCAAACTAATAAAACCAGAACTTCCTTGTTTCACATACCTGAAATTATTAAAAAGAACTTCCAAAGCCAGGATGACCTTGATATTTGGTTAAGCTACTGTAAAATTCTTAAAATTAAAAAAGTTGCAGCCATTCTCCTTGCTTTAAAAAACTCCATGTTGTGAATTAGAATTCACAAATCCTTTTTCAAACACCACCAAGAAATACTCTCTCTTAATCATGTGCTAGTTTCTCTATTTATATGTAATTGCACATGCTGATCATCAAAAATTAATGTGGTGGCTTGGGGTTTTTTTGTCTGGTACTATATAAAAATTTTTAAACTACTTATATGTCATACGTCAAGTTCCCCAGCAGGCTGGGGAAGAAAAAATGACTCCAGAAAAAAAGCAGGTCAGGAGATCTTGTGAACAATCTTATCCAATTATTTCTGCCAAGTTTATGTTTAGTCTTGACTTAGTATCACCTAATAAAAGCTCTCCTTTGACCCTGCATTTTTCAAAATTAAGCAGAGGGCAGTAACAGGATGCCAGGAATAGCATAAAAAGCAGCTATTCCCCTCTCTTGTTTCATAAGCTGAAAAAAATAAACATCAAGCCAAATGAAATACAAACCACTGGTTGGAAAGCACTGCTTTTGTTTTTCTTTTCCTAATATATTTTTAAAGATTACTTGACTTTTCTTGCACCCTTTGCTTTGTTGCCCTAGAAATACTGTACTCTCCTAGGCTTATTTTCCCTCAGAAATGGCCATTACCTTGTAATTTTTAGGATTATCAAGGTAGAGTGGAGGGAGAAGCAACACAGAATCTTTTCCTGTAACAGTGACTTCAGAAAGAGAGTCTGTTCACAAACATCTCACTCTGAAAAGCTCCTCCACTCTAGCCTTGCTTCCCATTCCCAGAGTATGACTGATTCATTTGATACCATCTTTTCTTACCTACACCCATGTTTAGAGGCAGAGGATTGCATTTACATGCCACAGAACACTTGTTTCCTTGCCCAGCTGCAAAAAGCAAGTTCCTCCATGTTTACATCACTCAGATAACTCAACAGGAACCTGTAACAACTTGTGTAACTGCATTCTGGAACACAGAACATGGGTCCAGGCAACTCAGACCTCCCTTTAAAACCAGTGCCCAACCCCATCATCTGTGTTTCATTGAGCACTGAATAGTCTGCAATGCAGCCATGCAGAACTCTTATACACTGACTGCAATAAAAGCATTGCAAAGATATCCTTTTTTAAATTCCTATGCCCTTTAATTTTTATTATCAATCTCTTGTCAGCCAGTTTCTTATTCACATGAGCAGCTGAGAATTTTTCCCCAAAACTGTACTGAAACACCACAAAAAGGTACACATCTGTCATGCATGCATTCTCTCAATGGTGTAAGAAAGATTTTTTTATCAGAGTTCTACTTTCTGATGCATCCTACTACTAGAAATGAAAAGAGGACAACTCAGTTTGGCACTTAAGCTGCTTGCTAAGCTTGTAACTTGGTTATAAACAGAATATTTTGCATAACAAGAAAAAAATTAATACTGACCATTTGTTTTTACCAGCACTAGGCTTCTCACACTCTGCACTGTATGACTCAGTTACACTGATATGAATTTTAAGGGACTGACAGGTTGAACACCTTGTGTGTCAACTCAAAGAAAATGAAAGAAAGTACTTTAAATCACATTGTCAAGGACTAACAGGCACAACTGTTCAAACCAGTCCTCAGAAAAACCACTCTTCAATAGAATAAACATCACCTAGGCAAACACAAACTTTAACTTTGCAACATTTGTTCAGCATTCCCAAGATCACGAGCACTATACATAAATCAAGCTAAAGCAGAACATTCTATTCAAACTGAGTCTTTAATGTCTTACCCAGCAGAGAGGAATTAGAATAGAGTGGCAAGTGTGACCAACTCTCATCAATAATGACTCACAGCAATCAGGATTTTTCCTTAGAAGCTGAGCAATTTATCAGTTCCACCAATATCTCCAGTTGAACTTTAAACCTGCTATAAGGCTGTTTTTCCATAGTCCTCAATTAATAACACTGTCTTGATTTATGAGATGACTTATTCCTTACAAAATCCCTATCTTTGACCTGCTGCCCATTTATACAGAAGGATGTGCAAGATCTATCATGTTTTGTTTCAGCACAGCTGAAAGTATCCAGAATGTTTAACAGTATCAGCAATAATGTCCAACTGTGCTTACAAACAACAGTAAAGTCCCCTGCAAGAATATTTTGGAACTTGGATCTTTTCAAGCCATCTGAGAGCCCTCTGTCACCCATACATTATGTAGTAAAGAAGCTTTATATGTGTTTCACTTGTACACACATGCAGAATTAGGTATGATCTATGCTTGCAAGTTAAACACACTCTTACATCTAACACCAGGATTAGCTGTTTTACCCAGGAGGAAAGGAAATATCAGTCAAGCATAACATGTATTTACTGCCCTAAGGCACAGCTGAAGGCATGGGGGGAAGGGATGCTACTGAATAGCTTATGCCATCAATTATTCCCCAGAGATGGGATTAGATTGCATGGCTAGAGAACACACTCTACAGCAAGTATCCAGGGAAGCTGCCAGCTTAGCATGTACTGGGGGCAAGGCAGGCATCCTGAGCAAGCCACAGGGGCACTACCAGTGCAAGCTACTCCAAACACAGAAATAAAATATTAAAGAAGGAAAATGAAAGAAGTCCCTAGGTTTTCATGCAGTTTAATTTTTTTGAGTTTTCTTTCATTTGCTTGAGTTCCCTTTACAAGCTAAGATAGATCAAGCTGAATCTGAGTTCTCTGAACAAATAAGCAAATTAGGGAAATACAGAAAATTGTATTTGTTAGGGCAGCATTCTTAAAGTAAACCAGAAACACAAGTGCTCTGATGTGTGAAATTATCTCCTCAGCAAGATGCATCAGAGACTGTAAGGATATCCTCTCACTTCAAGACTTGCAACATAAATTCAGAAAACTGAATTCATCAGGTACAGACAAAAAAATTATCAGGGGAAACTCCCCACCTTTGTGTTTCCCTCATCCAACTCCCTGATAATGCAGACTACACAGAGATGCTGCTGCTCAGCTGCTTCCTAGGCAAGTTCTAGAAGACTCCATGATAAATATTTTTTTAAGTTAATTTCCATTCAATTATTTACTCAATTTGATAAAACAAGTTATAAATTTCAAAATGTAGAGAATAAACTTTAAAAATTCTACCCCAAAAACTGCATGCCTGCAAACCTGGCAAATTATATTTCCCTGAAGTGATGACTTTGTCAGGCAGGACAAGTTATCTTGACCTATGCAGCCTCTTGAATGGATTTCAGAAATAATTATGTCAAAATACACAGAGTAGAATACTTCCCTTGCACTTTCCAACTCCTTTAAGCCTTCAAATCTATTCTTGGATGTTTTCCAAAGATTGCTTCTCTTTCAAAAACCAGATTCTTCCCCCAGGAGAAAAAAAAAGAACCCAAAAATCTAGAAGCCTCTTGCAGAAAAAAATTATCACCAGAATATTTATGAGATTAGTGAGGGAACGAAAAGGGCCTTCAAGCATACATAAAACAGGGCCATCTATCTTTCTAAATACTCATTATATCATAAGCAAAGGAGGATTATAAATTGAACCAAGCTAAGCACAGCATATTTACTTGAAGACAATAAACCCCTTCAAAAAAATTCCTCTTGATCTCATCAGTGTAGCAGTGGAGGACAAAACCACAGATTGCTAAGCAAGGCTAAAAATGTTTTAGCATCTATTTAGGCTTAAGACTCTTCTCATCAATAATAGAAGAGCAATCATACTGAATGCCTTGGAGAACTAAATTTAACCACCAAAATAATTCTTTCACCCACAAAGTACAAGGATTTCCCAGTGCAGTCAATGACAGTTACATATATATATGCATATACCTTTATGCAGAACTCATTCTTGAAAATATTGACCCATCTAGTCTTGTCTGTGACTTCACATGACTTTTTTCCCCTCTAGTCAGATATGCTTGCAATGAATGAGACAGAAGAAAGTGACAGTATTTATACAGACATCTATACAAAGTAATCCAAATTCTCTCCATTCCCAGAATTAAGGCATACTAAGATGCTTCAACAGTCTTTCAAGCAAGTCAGTCTTGAGTAACAAAACATCCTCTGCAGTATATCCAATAGGTTCCAAGATTGTATTAAGTATTTCTATTTTTTTGTAATTTGTTGGATCATACTTGAATTTTCTAAACAATTATTGGAACTTAGTAGGTACAAGCCATTCTCAAGTGCTTTGGAACTTATGCTCTTCAAGTAACATTTGTCTCCTAAAGAATTAACTGCTTATAATAATCACTGCACATTTCTGACTATTACATAAAAATCAAAAGAAAGCTCTTTCAGGCCTCCCACAAAACTTATTCCAGAATTGCTCCAAGAGCAGCAAATATACAACATTTTGTTTCGGCCACACAAGTGGCAACCTCCCCTGTACTTCAAGGAGTCTTGTAGAAGATCTCTCAAAATTAAATTATGTCTGGATTTTTAAGATTATAATTACTAACATACACTGTTTGGTCACTTTTTATGTGCTGTTTGAATGTCTTAAATGCACAAAGTGCCTCCTATGGTATCAATTTTAAATCCACTAAGTGCTTCCTATAGCATCAGCTCCTTGCCTTACTCTTCACTGAGACCTGTCTTAAGTAAGTCTTACCCAGTCCCTTCCAATGAGGGATGAGATCCTAAAAATATTTGCCTGTTTAAAGGAATTTTAAAAAGCCACAGGTTCTTCCCCACCTTGTGAACATACCCCAGTGTAGTGATGATTGGTTTATTCCTTCTCATAGGATTTAAAAAAAATACTTTTAACATCCTGACATCTCTGAAGAGGACTCTTAAGTCTTCACCCAAGAAAGAGAGAATCCAGCACTGGCAGAGCTGTTAGCAACACAAACCAGTCATGTCTAAAATGTACCTGGCACCACCTCAAACTTAAACTTACTTCAGTTAAGTCACCTACAGTTTATTACTTCTCTTACTATGTATCCCTCAAATCAATGGTGACCCCAGGATAACCTGGGAGTTACGTATGAACAGTTGCCATAATAATTTATGTGTGCATGTGTCCAGCTGTACAGACTAACATTTGTCACTATCTCTACTGCCAATGACATCCCAGTTTGGGGCTCCTAAGCTCAACCAGTCCCCTTCCCCAGGCTCCTCCCCAGCTGCAGAAAACACAAGGTTATTACTGAGTGAAAACCTCTAGAAACATATGTTCTAACCACTAACATGTCGATTTCAACACCACACAACAGCTTTCACAGTTGCAGAGAAAACTAAAACCACACCTGAATTCACTTGAGCAGGTAACACATTTTTGTCCTGTCTCATTAATCTGTGTTCTTATTTCTAAGCCATTGCAAAGACTCTTGGTTGCCATTTTATCACCAGCAAGGGCATAAGAAAAAGAGCTTTTTGATTCATTCCAGGGCAAGAAAGATATCCTGCTGCTCAACAGAACAGAAAAAAAAAGTGATTCCTGTATGCTGTCATCCTTGTCAGACAATTGACACTGACAGTTCTCAAAAGCAGAAGAATTGCAAATCTATATTGAAGTTGGGTATTCTAAGGATCAGAATCTCAAAAGGGATGATTGACAGAAATATGCAGCATCTTTTCCTTTTCTATGACAGACCAACATTTAAGAGAAACACCACTCAGTTCACAGCATAGCTTATCTTTTCATCTTCAAGTCAAAAACCACTACAGTGTCAGGTACAATAAGTTCTTGTACCTCAAAGCACATTAGAAAGCCAGTTGGAGCTGCTTTAAATTAGAAGAGCATCACACATTTTGGTTCATTTTCTCTGACCACACATGAGGAAGAAACAACCACCATGTACCCAGAAAAGATGGGGTGAGGGACAACCCCCAAGGGAGCAGCTACAGCCAGGCATTAAGTAAATACTGTTTGCCTTTATCTGCTGCAGAGGACCTGTGGCACTGGGTTCTGGTGTGAGATGGTACAGGAAACATTTGGAAGAAAGTGAGACTCAGCAACCAAAAATTGTAATTAGAGAATGTAACACACAGCTTTACCTTGAAGGCCTAGTTCAAAGCTAAGGCACTGGGTGGAAGTCAGGTTGAACAGTCTAAGTCTCTACTCCATCAATAAATCCAAATCAGCCCAGGAACCACACTGTTCTTGGTTAACTTTAGATGACATAGAATCAACTTACTACACTTTAGGTTGGTTTGTGTTTGTTTGGGGTTTTTTCCCTGCATCTGTGTAGCTACAGTAACTAGGAACCTAGATATGTCAAAAAATCATCTCTCTCACTAACCAAAGTTCAGCATATAATGTACCTCAATGAAGTCACTTTAAAGAGATGTTCAGGGAAAAAAAAATTCTGTTTGCACCCCCCACCCTCCCCAGGGCCAGCTGTACTTATTTTTAATGATCCAAGTCTATCTATTGCTTTGCAGTTGTTTCCATCAGAACTTCTCCAACGTTGGAAAATGCAAAGCTTCAGCAAGATGGGTTTTCCAAAGCTATGTCCCAAATAAAAGTACAATAGATGACAAGTGTTTTTTATTTTAAAAGCATACAAAAATATAGTGCACATTTAAATAATTTCTCTTTTACCATACAGATTTAAACAATAAAATATGGTTAAGAAATCTTAAATTGACAAAATATGAATCAGCTGTCAAATAAGCATATGGTCAACCTGTAAGTACAAATACTTCTGTAAAGTGTCTTCATCAAAAATTAAGGAAGCCAGAAATCAAGCAGAATCCACCTCTAAAACCCTTCCCCAACACCATTAGAAACAACTTAGTAGTAATTTGTATTTACTACAGTTTTTAAGAGTCCTCTATGTTTTCTTTGAATTGAAAATTTGATTCTTGACATCTGAAATTATTTATGAAGCTGTAAAATGAACATATTATTTGTTTAATATATTCAAAGTATTCCGTTGCATAAAGCTCCAGAGCCCTTGGAGAAAACTGGCTCATGTAGCAACTGTGGCAGCTTAGATGGCATGCAAAAATCTAAGTCCACAAAAAGAAGAGCTTCCTATTAAGTATGTGCTTGGATTGCATTTTCTCAATGAATTAATACATCCTAAGGGACACAGCAAAAAAAGTTTCTTTCTTCTTGTAGGTATCTAGAACCTGAAGTTCAGGAAAGACCCCTCCCAGAATTTTTTGGCCCAGAACACAAAGTGAATAATGAAACGATGAGTGCTTGTAATTTAGAATCCAGTGGTTCCAAAAAGGCCTCAAATTCTCAAATCAACATGGAAAAAAATTAAATTCAAGGAAAAAAATTGTATGGGGAAAGCTGATTATTGCTTGATAGCCCTGGGATAAGCAAGCAGGTGTACTTTCTCCTCACCCAAAGAAAACAGAAATTCAGAAGTAGCAGCATTTTCAAGCCCTCCCATCTCTTCAGCACTGAAGAGCAGCATCACCTGAGTGCTACTGAATACACAAACAGGAAGGAGCAACAGAGAACTTTTCATGTCAAACGCTTTATAACTAACTTTATTTGACAAAGCAGTTATATAGACAACATTTTGCATTAAAAAATTTGAAAAGCAACTCAAGTGTTTTCTCCATGACAGCATAAAGAGTAATTTAATCAGGAGTCTGTTTGAAGCAAAGAATAAACCAGTTGGTCAAGTATTTATCCCAAACTTCAAGCTTTCCTACATATTTCATACATCACAAGTCTTGTTTTCTTCTGGCAACAGGGAAGAAGAGCAGACCTAGCCTGTTTCAAGGTTCCACCTATTCTCTAAGCTCAGACAGTCCAACTCTTTTGAACATCTCTGGCTCATGATACTCCTTAGGAGCTGATAGACAGCAAAAGTGTGTTTACAAGTTCCATAACACAAGTGGGACACTCTGGAAGCAGTTTTGTGACCTTCAGTCTAAAAGAGTCAAAAGAAATCTCTATCTGGCCTAACCATAACCAGAATAATTTCCCAACCCAGAGATCTGTGCTTTCCTCTAACAGCTCACCTTAGCAGACTTTTCAGATGCAACAGCTCACAAGTAATACCCACCTGTATACACAACATGTATGACCCAACAATGAACCCAGGGAAGATACTTTGAAGTATGCATCAATTTGCATCCCTTATCTACTCCAAGTGGTGTCACAGTGACAACTATTTTAGTTAAGAAATAATTCATGAGGTCTCTAAAGAAACCACTTGCCTTGGAGATCAATTCATCGTGATTGGCGAGATGGGCTCTGCAGTGGATACAGCTGTAGGTTCGATGACAGTTTGGCAGGTAAGCCTGGAACGTTTTTGATTTTGTCATTTTTACCATCTCTGCTGGTGGTTCCTCACTCAGCTCAGGGCTGGCACTTGAAGAATTACAACTTTGCTGAACTCGCTGACAAAAGAAACACTGGAATATGCAAGCAAAAGCCGTTGTTGTTCTGGAGTGTGTGTGGCACTTTCCACACAAATGACAGAAGAGAAACAATCACAGCCTGTAGGTGAAAAGAGCAGAACAATTAGCAGCTTACAACAAGACCAGAGTTAACTTATTATTCAACAAGTCCAGCCATAAAGCAAAGTGTTATTTGGAGCAAATGCCTGGCTGCACTACAGGGCCCTTTTTCTAAGGAGCTGTGCAGTTCAAGTTCCATTCAACACAGCAAAATGCAGTTCTGTTCTACTAATGGCTTCTACTCCATCACACTTCTAATGAGGGACGAGATTCAAACAGTTCTCCACAAAACACAAGCACTTCCTACATTATACCAGGTGCACTCTATGACATCCATGCAGAGAATCACACTAAAAAGGCAGGGAATGAGAGTAAGTTAATGGCCTTTGAAGTTTTAGTGGTCAGTTCCAATGTAACTGGAGCAACAAGGAAAGCAACCTTGGAAAACACTTGTTCTGTCCAACAGTAAATATATTTTGTATATTTGCAGTTCAGTTTTCAGCAAAAATCCTGCAGGATCACATCTGGCTTTAAGTCAAATACCAAGTAAGATGCTGCCAACCTATTCAGGGATACCTGTCTGCTCTTTGAAGCTCTACAGAATTATACCTTTAGGCAAAGACCTTCTTGACTGGTTTCCTGATCAAAGCTAATTAGGTACTTCCTCACTGTACCAGAATAGTCTTAATGGAAACTACCAAACCCACAATCTGATACTGAAGCTAAATTCTGCACAGAGAACACCCAACTGCATCCTTAACCCGCAGAGTGCATTTCAGAGACATTACATGTCAGAGCACACCAGAGCCTCCTGCTGTGCTGCAAAGCAAACCTTTTTAGTTTGCCTGAAAATGAAACAGATGCTAAACACTGATAACATCTCCTGGTCTGTCAGAGGCCAGCAGTTCCCAGGCTATGTAGGCACCGTGCTAATGAGCACTCCAAACACTACACAGTCAACTTATGTCATCGGCTGTCAGGTGACTGCCTGAGTAGGTCAATAGCACAAACAGAAATGAGAGACAATATAAGGAATTCACAGTTCACTGATCCAGCTAAGAGCACGCAAATGACTTATCACAGTTGTAATCTGTGTGCAGGGCAGCACTAACCACTCTTCTAGCAGTAGGATACTGGTAATACAGCTAGAGCAGATAGTGAAAGCCACATAAATTAAAGTCTGTTTATAGGAAGCAGTCACTGTGGTTCAAAAGAAGCCTTGATAAAGCAATCTGTACAGCAGGCCTAGCACATGAGACAACCACAGCAAAACTTAAAGAGGTTTCACTTTAGATATTTATTTTAAATCCTAAGCAGGAGAAAACTCAAACTACTGAAGGACTTGCTAAAAGAAAATTTCTTACACAAAGAATTGCAAACGCAGAGATAAGCCACAAACCAGACATGTAACACACCATACGCAATCCAAAAAAATAAAGCAACAATGGGAACAAGCTGTCATCCAAAGCATGGAACTACACACGAGAATGACTGAGAAAACATTTGATAAGGGATACATTTATATGTTAGAAATATTAACTCATTCAGTATGAAGAGCAGGACTTAACTATTAATAGTTATTTAAACAAATATTATATACTTAGTGTCCCAAGATAACTTAATTATAACTGCACAGGGAAGAATAATTACATTATTTGCAGAAAACATTTTCCTTTTGTAGAACAGCTAGCTATGAAGCTACATTTATTAGAAGTAAGATATACGAGAAAAGTGACCTAAGAACATGAGGTTTCTGTTAAATTCCCTGATTGAAGTCTATGATAGATACAGATCCAATTCAGGTTAACAGAAACAGACAAAACCAGAACAAAACAGGGTTTCAGAATGAAAGGCACCACATGCTAAGATGTTTTGACTTAAATTAAACCTTTTCCATCAGTAATTGAAACAGGAATTCAATCTTCACAGAAGTTCAACAGGTGCAAATATGGCACTCGAGGATGTGGGTTAGTGACGGCCTTGGCAGTCCTGGGTTAGTGACTGAATTCAATGATCTTAAGAGATCTTTTCTAACCTTAGCAATTCTGTGATCCGGAAAGTAAAATATTTCTCTTCAAGGCATTCCTAGAAGTGTTTTTAATTCACACTTCTAAAGGCAATCTGGACTCTTCTAGATTCAATGTACCAGGCTCTTCAACTACAGAAATTAAAATAATTCCAAGGCCCATTTAACAAAAGCGTATTTGATATTGCTCTCTTCAAAAAGACGACTCTGATGCACACCATAGGAACCACAGACTCTTTGTGCCGTTAAAGGCACAATTCAAAACAAACCATTTCCTAGCTCGCTCTAACAATGGTGAATAAGCCCAGTCTCACTTCCCTCTCACAGTTACGAGCAGCTCCTCGGGCTGCTGCTCATTATTCCGCACGGAACAGGGCAAAAACCCGAACCAACTATTTCTCTCTCGCTCTTTAGCCGCGGCACAGTCCGTGCTTTGGTGCTGCGCACACAGGTGCGTCTCCTGCAGCTCTCCTTGTGCTCGCACCTCCCCGCGCGGCCGCAGGAGCCGGGCGCGCCGACCTCCGCCCCCCTCGCGGGGCCGCCCCGAACCCCCGAGTCCTCCGGGGCGGGCCAGGAGCGGCCCGGTCCCGCCTCCCGTGACGTCACCGGGGCGGGGCGCGGGCGGCACAGCCCGCGCGGGTCCCGGATGTGTAAACAAACACCCCGGTAAGCGTGGCGGGGGCGGCCCCGCGCGGGCCCCGCGCCGCCGGCCGGGCCAACAGCGGCTGCCCGCCGCGCGGGGATCCCGCGCGGGGCACGGCAGGACGTGCGCCAGGAACCGGCCCCTCCGTCCTTCCTGCGGGGCTCTGAGGAAGGAGTGACATGAAATGCGCTTTAAGAGTCTTTGAGCAGCTGCACAAAGCCGGACATAGCCTGTGCACGCACTCTCAGTAACCTGCGGTGAGTTTACTCCAGCAGGAAAAAACATCCAAGCTAAAGACTGAGCCACAGGAGCCTCATTTTCACCTTTACATACCAGGAAATAACAGGAGAAAAGAAGAGCAGAGAAAGTTATCGGCTGACACCCCGCTCCCCCGGCGGGAGGGAGCCGCTGCCCGTGCCCTCTCTCACGCCAGAGCACACAGCTGCCGCGGCGGGTGACGCCGTCACCCTTTCTGTCCCCCCCCCGGCAGCGATTCCAGGACAGCGGCTCGTTCCCCCCTCTAGTCGCCGGCACGGCCGCGCGGCCACCCGAACGCGGCCCCGCGCTGCTCCGGCCGCCGGCTCCGTGCAGAGACCCACGGCTGCCTGGCCCGCACGGCACGGGGGAGAGCGCGGGGGGAACCCAGCGGCCCCCGGCGCGCCGAGCTCAGCCTCGCCCCCCCTCAATTATGTAAACCGCCCTTACCCACCCCGCACCGAGGAGGCTGCGGGCAGACAGCGCTGCCGTCATTTCCAGGCGCTATAAATAGCGCCCGAGCCTCCTCCCGCAGCAAAGTTGCCTCGGCGGCCCCGCGCACACGGGAGACGGCGCCCCCCGGCCGGGGCGCAGTACGGGGCTCCTCTCGCAGCCGCCTTCCACCCGTTCCCCCCCTCCAAAAAACTAAATCCCAGCACAGGGAAGGGGGGCCGCTTCTCACCCGCTCGGTACTCACCGCTGCGCCGCGCCGACTCCGCTCCCAGCCCGGGCTCCGAGCAGCCCCCGGGCCCCTCTGCCTTAGGGGGCACGGGTAGGAGGGGAGGCGGGAGCCCCAGTCCTCGCGCGGCGGGCAGCGAGAGCTCCGCGCCGGGCCTTCACCGAAAAACAAAGAGGGGGATCAGGGGAGTGGGGAGGGGGGGACAGGACACAGCGGCTTCCCTCGCCTCGAAAGTACCGTCTCGGCGGCGGCCGCCGGGGGGTCATAGACGGGGCCGGGGCCCGGCCCTGAGGGGAGAAGCGGCGAGACGGGAGCGGGAATGGAGCGATCGCGAGGTGACAAAGCCCCTGCCCAAGCAGCCTCGGCTTACGGTGTCATCGCTGGGGACGGTTTCCATGTGGAAGAGCCCTTATCCGGTATGTCGGATTGCTCAGAGTGCGTTTTCACACCAGAAAGTATTTGTCCTCTGCGTTTCTGCAGGAACTAGTAAAACCTTGGGAGGTGGCACTGGTCTGGCAAAACTTAAGTGCTGTAGAAAAAAACATTAAGGAAAAAAAGGCCAGTTAGAGGCTGAAAGACAAGGAGGATCCGCTGGAGCACGATTCCAGAGTGAAAGTTTGAGAAAAGCTCATTGCTTATAGAGAAAAAATGCTCAGGTTTTATGGTGTAAAAGAACAAATTTCAACATTAGGGAACCAAAACACAACTCACATACAAATAGTTTCCCAAGTATTTGAGGTCTGTTGGCAATGATGATGTTTTTCTTTAGAAAGTCAATAAAAGCCACCCCTGGTTTGTTTTGGCTGTACCCTTCCTATTTCCACGAACAAAGGGTGTAGGGACACACACTGCTGGAGCCTGTGACGGAGCTGTCATTTACCCTGTACCCGCAGGCAGGGCTCTGCTGTCCTGCTACCAACACACACCATCAGTAACATGTTTGTCGCTTCCTTTTCTTGTCAGTCCTGACATAGTTTTCTTTTTTTCCCCTAATCTTTACCAAGTGGTTTTTTTCTTTACCCAGGAGGCTTTTGTACTTTGTGGAGTACTAGAGAGGGGGAATCGATTACAATTCAGCTAGCAGCTATGATCAATAAATCATATGCTGGTCAATCTTATTCTGCTTATCCATTTTTTAATATAATTTACGCTTGTGTGGGGGTTTTGTCATACCCCTCTTCATTCTTAATGGCAAATTAACAGCCAGTCCTGAACAGTACAAAAAAGCACACTTGCACAGTAAAGAAGAAATATGTTTTGTTGAAACAGCAGAACACAAAAATCTGTGAGAGTGTTTCCAACAGGGATTTTATTGCAGTTTTCCCATCATGTCTCTAGCTCTGGTGCTGGTAGCTGTAGTCTTGTAAACACAGGAGAAAGGTGATAATCCTTTGGATTTACTTAGCTACACTTCAGAATGCACCAAATCCAGTTTCTTAATCCAGTTCCCACAAGATGAGTTAGATGAGGTAAATGCTAAAGATGAACAAGATAATAATTGGAACAGAAAAAGAAGCAGGGATATAGCATAGTTTGATAGAGAAATTGCATGAGATCTGACACAGTGCGTATTTAGCCATGAGCAGAAAGTCACGGTACAAACAGTGTTGATCTCTGAATTGGCCTCCCAACCCACACAGGGAGGTGTCAGTCCAGCTAAGCCTTGACTTGACATCCCCTGACTGAAACCAGAGGTGTCAGTCCTGACTTACAGGGTCTAGCATCTCCCTGTTTCCCTGGAAGTGCTGGCAAAGCTCCCACACAGCCATGGCCCTCCCAGGCAGGGATGTCACACCCGCACAGCCTCCCACAGCTCCCCGTGCCCGAGTGCAGCTCATGCCACCCTAGCCCTGACTGAGTCTGTACTCTCATTCAGTTCAAACTTAAAGTAGCACAAACCTGGCACTGCTAGTGCTGCTGTGTCTGCTTTTCTACAGGTATGAACACAACATCAGGGTTCTCTCTTCTGTTTACCTCAAGAGACCTGCTGTGATCCTGTTGTAGGTGTTAGGAACTGACCAGGTTACTGACCAGAGGATTAAAGTTTGCATGACAATTAAAAAAACAACCAGCAATCCAGTGTGGAATGTAGAAATGACTCTCCTTTTCAGTGATGACAAGATGGACAAGGGGGAGAAAGAAGTGTCTGTCATTCAGCAAGGACAGCAAAGGATCCTGAAAGCTGAACAGTGTTTCCATTGTTTTAACACAAGCTCTGCTTCTCTACTGAAAGATCCAAATGACAAGGACACTGAGGGTTTCTTTCTCTTCGCTGTTTGTTTCCCTAGTAACAAATACACAAGCTGCACTGTTAGATACCATCCTTTCATCCTTTTCTCTTTCTTTTTTTTATTTTTTTGAAGATGAAGGCATGTCAAGGATGTAGTCAGTGGTAGCAGGTTAAGGTTGCTTGTACGAATGAACCTCCAATACAGCACGATGTGCTTGAGTGCACTGAATGTAGTCAGTGGCTGAGACAGTGAAATAACTTAAAAAGCATGGAAGAAAAGTGCTTGCATCTCAATGTCTGCATCATTACTTTCTTTGTTTCTTCAAGATATGTTAAGTCTCGAAAGTTTGGAGACTTTAACCAAATTTAAAAAGTCAGTTGGTCTTAAAATTTCAAACTCTGGATTCTCTGTGTTAGCTGAAAGAAAACTACTGTAAGAAGGAAAGACTAATTTTTTAAAAAAACAATTTAACCACTTTCTTATATGCTTGCCATAAATGCAAGGTTAGTAATGAAAAACAAAAAATCTGATCTTGTGTTCTCAGTTACTCAGGTTTGTTACACAGGTCTGTGTTCTCCAGAGTTCTCCAAGGAAAGGAAAAATGCATCTTTTTTCTCAGGACATGGCAGTATTTGGTCTAAAGAATGTAATGTAGAAATAAGTGACAAAATTAATACCAAACGTCTGATTATATAATATAAAAATACAACATTATGCATTTATTGTAAACCAGCTCGTTGCTAGGTCATAAGTTATACTGGTATTTGTCACAGTGTATTTTAGTTACTTGTCTGGAACTGCCTGTGTAGGGAGGTATTTTAGGTGAACAAATAAATTAGTATCCTTTCCTTTGGGATGCTTTCTGAAATCAGTAGAACTATTAAATTGTACCACTTATGCCAAGATAAAACCTGCAAACCCCAAAAAGATGCAGTGAAGCTGCATCTTCAGTGGATCAGGGAATATCAAGCAATGTGGTCAGCTGTCCTGAAACACTTTGATGTCTCAAGCTTTCCTCAAGTGGAGAACAGGCAGAGGAATTTGTTTGGAGGCTATGAATCAAACAAATCTGTATCATGATTTTTACATGATGCAGACATCTGCTCATATACATATAAATGGATGTGATGTGAAAAAAATCAGAATCACCCAGAGCTCCAGATACCTTATTTAGGAAAGTATATGTTCTCTCTGTCTGAGGGCTGAAATACATACCACTGGAGGGCAATTTGTCATCTGTAAAATCTGAATTGCTCTGTTTATGCCCACCATCACTGTGGAAGATCCACTTTATCTCTTGTGTGACTTTTGAAATAGCAAAAACAGATGTTAATTAAACTTTTCTAATATTCAGTCTGACAGATATACAAGTGTCCTACCTAGAGCAGAGAGGTTCACCAGGGAATTAGCCAGCACACATGCCCTTCAAGCATCAGCATGTTTTAGCAGCTAGGTTAAATTTTATTATCTTTTCCCCCTGAATTTATTTTTTTTAATAATTTAACATCAGCTTTCAGTAGAAAATCTAGACCTTTCTCTACACAATAACAGTAAGAGTGGAGTTTTGTTTTATACTTCTTTTGGTCTTTAAACAAAAATATAAGGCCCACAAAAGAATCATTGTGCTATAAGCACAGTAATGAAAATGATGATCATAAGAACAACTGACAGCTGTATTTATTGTTGAAATTTGTTTTTTTGTACTAACCAAGCTGTGGAGAGATGAAGTTTTGTCTGTCCTCAAAAGCAGAGGCAACTGCAGGGACTGTGACCAGGCTGTGTGTGTGGGGAAACCTGGTTGTGTCTCCTCCTTATGGCTTTAGCTGTTGGCTTTGTGAAAGTCTGTCAAGAGACTCAAGAGCAGAACAGACTACTGTAGTGTGTAAATACCTGTCTGTGTATGTCTAAAGCTTGCAACACTGTTTTTCTAATGGGAGAATTTGTTCCATTTGTGTTTCTATCTGGCACAGTCAATTAGAACCTCTGGAACTGCAGGATTCACAAGTCCTGTCTGTTAGTTCTGTAACTTTCCCCTCATCTCTGAAAGATAAGCAGTAGCTTTTTTAAGGCCCTTTGCAAGGGGTGGTGTCTAGATCATCTCCAGAGACTGAAAAGACAGAACTGTTCTAACCCCTCCCTGACAGTGGCTGTGTGGTTCTGAATGCAGAGAGGGCTGGAGGCTGTGCCTCCACCATGGAACATTGAGACTGTAGACAAGGAGCAGACTGCAATTTAGTAGGAGACTGGAAATGGCATCATCAGTTTTCCAGCTGTTCACTCCTGGTAAGTAAATTGCACAGTACAGTGGAATATTTAACATGCAAACAGGAGTGGCAACAGTAAACCAGCACAACAACACGGAGAAACTAATTGCACTTGATGAGTACCATAGCATTTAAATCACAAAATCAGATGCTAGCAGAAGAGAAAGAAAGCAGAAGATGTGTGTTTCTGAGGGAAAAGGAAAAAGTAGTAGAATAAAGAGAACTACATAAGCTTTTTAATGTATATATACATGTTAAAAACTCCACCCTAATTTAAGATTGTCATCTTAAGATTACATGCAGCTGTCAACTCCTTGGCTGACTGTTGGCCAGCTGTTGCTTATCTGGGAAGTTAAACCTGTGTTTTGTGAGCCATAGAAAAGCAGAGATGAAATTTCTCTTTATTGTTGATACATGCTTTGTAGAAACACATTCTGCATATGCTTGCATATATACGCAAACCAGTTGGCTAGAGGCAGGGATTCAAGCTTTTTCTGTGTTGGGATTGTTCAGCTTCCTTTTTTTTCCTTTCTTCTAAGAGATGTGTTTCTCATCTTAAAACCCAGACTTATATTTCCATCTTTGTTTTCTATCCTGCCCAGATTAGGGCATCCAACACAAGCATATTCTGTCGTTGCACAGATAAACAGAGCCAGAGGATTATTGTAATCATGTGGCACAACTCACCATGGGACAGAAGCCATGTGACTGGTGATATTACTTGTCATTTAAAGCAGAACATCCCTTAGGGAAACATGCCTTAGAACATCCTGTCTCTACAAATTGTTAATTCCTTGTTCCAGTCATTAACTACTCTCATTGACAGATATATATATCTTATTTTTCCCTTGAATATGTTTAATTTTACCTTTCAGCTGCTGTTTCCTCTGTCTCCATAAGATGGAGGAGACAGTAGGACTCACTGTAGACATGATAACATCCTTTTAAGAAACAGCATTTGATAAAGCACATTTTTCAATTTCTAAGTTGTTTCTATATCTCTTCTCAGATCATTTTCCAAGGTATCAAATTATTTCCTGAGCTGTGGATTCCAGCAGTGGATTCAAGCATGGAACTGTCCTTTTCCTGTTCAGACAGTCAGATGATCATATCTATCTGTGCAATTAATTGCCAGTTCAACTCGTTCTTCACTGGGATCCCCAAAGGCATTTCAGAATTGCTGTTCCCACTTAAAACCAGCAATATCTTATTATAAGGGGCAAGCAAACCCAAAGTTAGCTAATTGATGGTAAAACCATTTTCAACTTGTTAGTGCTTTCTTGTGAATCAGGCTAGACATACCGTACAAATTAAAAGCTTGGCCACATTCAGAAGATAACATTCCTGGTCTGTTATCAGGAATGACCAGCAGGTCACCTGGAATTTTTCACAGAAGGTGAATTTAATTTTGTTTCAGAGGTGAATTCCATAGCAAAGCGATACTCTAGGAAAAATTAAATTGAGACAGATTTTGATTAGGATTGACTTCCTGTGGTAGCAAATCTACTGTTTACAGGGCAAAAGTGCAACAAGGCATCAATTATTCTCTGGAATTATATGAAGACAGATACTAAAGAGCTGATTCTTTTTGCAATGTTGAGGTAAATATACAAAGAAAAGAGTGATGTTGGCCAAGGAAATTTTCTGAGAACAAAAATAAAAGTTTTTATTGCAATTAATATGAGTCTAGTGCAGCATTGAAACTGAATGAGAGGAGACTGAAGAGAAGAACAGTAATAACAAGAAAAAAACATAGATATTCTGTGACTATCAGAGCACAAGAGTGTACACTGTAACTTGACACTTGACATGTATTCTTTTTAGTAACTTATCTAAAAAGTGTCTACAAAGATTGCTGGAAGGAGAAAATACAAAGCAACCCGTCTTCCTGCTCTTCACACTGGGGTTTTTTAATTCACTGTGGCAACTGCTAGAGCTGCCTCTGCTGATTTATTACTGGTATTGATACACCTGATTCCGTAAGATTAACTCAAAGGCCACATTTGTCACCCTGTATTTTTTCCCCTCCTCTTAATCTTTCCTTCTTTTTTTCTCTTGAGTCATTTAATTCCATAAATCCCTAGAGAATGCAACTGAGTCTAAAGACTAGGTTTTTTTAGACTCAAGAAGCAGCATCACTGATTTTTATGGTTTGTGATCAGATTATCTGTACATTGCATTTGTAGGCTGGAACAAGCTATATATGATTTCTGTACCCTGAATACTAGATATTTCTGATTTTTGTTTTCTCGAATGGATTTTTATTTTCTCCAAGGCTATCTCAGTAACTGAGAAGTGAACAATCCTATTATAACTGCTGAAGGATTTAGAGACAAAACAGCCAAACACTTTGTCCCACTGGGAAGGTGTGCCTCGTACTGTACTGGCTCCATCTTGCGGCTGAACCTGCACTGATTCTTTATAACAGGCTGATCCTTCTTGCCATCATTCTTATATAAATATTGATAAATAAGTGTGTGAACTTCCTTTATAACTTTCAGGACAAATGGCTCAAATGTTTCTGGTAATAGAGAATGGGAAGACAAGATCAGCTGAAGCAAGCATTGCCCATTTCCCTGTGTAGCACTGTCAATCACAGTATTTGGTTACATCCTCCTGCTTACTGGCAGAGGAGCCTCAGCCACGCAGAGGAAGAGCAAGCAAATACCAGCACTTTTTGACTCCAACTTGCACTAATGTTGCTGTTCATTATTAACTTGCTGTGGCCAGTAAAGCAATTTGCCATTTACCTTCAAGAGTGGCCTCGAGTTTCTACCAAAACATAAACACAGATCAGTGTTGTTTATTTTGGCAGCATTCTTTTTTTTCTAAAACAAATGTTTTTTCAAGTGGTTGTCATTAAACAAAACGCTAGCATTTGAATGGAAGAAAAAAGCAGATGCCTTTCAATTAAGCTTTTCCTGCCATCCCTGAACTGTTTCAGTAAGTGCCTCGATTTGACTGCTCAACCATCCAAACCATGAACTCAGCATAGGAAAGGACAAAACACACAGCAGGAATTACAGAAGGCTGCCAACACCCCAGGTCACTGACCACACGGCTCAGCTAGTGCCTGCTTCATGTCCCAGTTATGTAAGTTCATGTTTTGGTGTATAGCACAACTAGGCATTTTCTTCAGACTACAGAAAAGCAAATAGCTCACTTTTAGCACCTTCAGTGTTGGCAGCAGGAAGGCAGTGAGCTGCCAGGGCATGCTGGATGTTCTGTTCTGTTGTGTATCAGCTTGTGTGTTACAGGATAGAGCTTCTACAGGCACAGTAGAAATGGCATTCACCTCTAAAGATATTGCCACAGTTGCAAGATTGCAGAGATCAAGAGAATACAAATTACAATTGCAGAAACTGGTAGAGGGTTGGTTACTGGGTATGAGGCAGGGTAAGACTGGCTGCACCCATATTTTGGCAGTGTTAATATGAAAAACATATCCCCTGATCCAAACAATGTGGAAACAAAGTAAGTGCCTGTTTCCAAGGAGTCACAAGCCCCAGCAAAATATGCATGGCAGGAACAGTCTCCCTTGCTATGTCATACACAGCATCCATGATATCCAGGTATGAGTGCCAAAGCAGCTTTACCTTTAATGTAGCTGCCAAGCTAGAAAACATTCCATATCTAAAATTCCATTTTGTATCGCTCAGAAATCTGAAAATAAATACAGGTTTGCAAGACTGCCACAATAAGTTAATAGTGTCAAAGTCTCTATCTGCTGTACATCATACCCATTTCATAAGGCAGATCTGGTCAGAGCTGCACTAGCTTTATGTGAAGGATTCCTTGCTAGATTTTGTACCAAGAGAAGATCTTTGCATTAAGTGTGTCACTTGGTCAGGAGGCACTTTGCACTCAGTACATACCTGCTGTGCTCTGTGCTGGGCCATACAGCTGCTGAATGCTCTCTGTGTTCTGCTCTGGTACTGACATGTCTGTCAGAATGTTTGCTGAGCCTGGCACAGGGACTGTTGCAGCTTGTGGCCCAGGGAGACAGCACAGGAGAGGAACAGGGTGGCCATGCTGCTGCAACCACAGCATGATCAGTGTTTGAAATGACTGGAACAAGGGTGGGAGGAAGCTATAAAAGACTCTCTTACATCTGCTTGAGACAGCAGCATCCAGCACTACACATAAAAGTTACCACGTGTGTGTCATAGAATGTACTAACAATTACTTAAAATGAAGGCAGAGGTAATGCTGCTGCTGTGTTCTGCAGTGTGCCAGGTTAGAAGGTTGTTGTCTGGTAACAGAGGGTGGAATGCAAATATTGCAACACCTCAGCTATGTATCTAAGTTCTGGAGAAGCTGGTGCTCAGGAGGATCTTACCCACACCAGCTGGGGGTTCCAGTCTTCAACATCCTTCTCTGCATCCATATATTCCAGAAAAGTAGTGCCAATGCTGGCATAACATGCAAAGGAACTGTCACCGGTGCCTTTGTCCTGTGCTTTTCTGAAACCTGTTTTTCATCCTAGGTTTTGTTTTTGTATTGCCCAGTATCCTTGAGAAGACCCTGTTCTGCCACAAATATCCACATTCCAGTGCCTTTCTGGGGTATCTCAAACTTTTAGGTTCTAAAAAAAGTCACCTGAGACCTCTGGATGGCTCAGGGGGCACAGGACACAACCAAAACAGCTGCTATGGCAATAGCAAACAAGCACAAGTCAACATAACTCACATTTGATCAGGAAACTGATACTTGCTGTGAGCTGAAGAATTATAGAGCAGAGCATTAACTGTGTGAGCAGGGTGCAAAGCAAGGCATGGAAACTGACAGAAAAGCTATTGGAACCAGCAAAATCCCCTGAGCATCAGTATCCAGAAACTTCCTGTAAGACACTTTGCTGCTGCTACAAACAAGATTCTGCAACCCCTTGGATATTGTTACAAGAGAGAAATGTGTCGTCTTAGCTGGGGGTATAAAACACAGCCACAGGCTAGTGAAGTTAATTTTTCATGTTACAAGCTATAATACTGTTCTCTCAGTCCTCTGTCTTGAATTGCTCTTTTGATACTTCTGCCAGTATGTATGGAACGAGTAGATGGGAATGGAGATGAGAAGAACAGATTGTACAAAGTTTGACAATCATAATTAGCATAATCATTTATATTCATATTAAGTTCCCAATGCCTCACCTTGCTTCTGTGCTTCATTCCCTTAGCACGGCGGTGTGCTTTTTTTGTAGGTGGTTAGAATTGCTTGGACCTACACCAGAAATGGGGAAAAAAAGGAAGAATGATCAATTCAGTCCCACTCATTGAAATTGTCTTTAAATCCTCATTTCTATTGCCTTGACCAGTCATACTGTACACCCACTATGAGAATCAGACTGCTTTAAAATAAAACAACTAAACAACCAAACCCAAAACAAAACAAACAAACAAAAAAACCCACAAAAACCTACCACATAAAAATAGAAATTATTCATTTACAGTTTCAGAGATATCTTTGTGTTGTACCCTGTCAGTAGGTAAGCCTTTGACATACACTTGAGCTCTAAATCTAGAAGACTTATATGGTATTTTTATAGACAGCCTGGATATTATTATTATTATAACTTCTGCTTTTTAATGATCGCGGACTGCCGTCAGCAAGGTTTTGATTTGCGGGAGGCAGTTGATGGCAGCTTTCCCCCAGCAGATGGCACGAGCACAGCCGTGACCGTCCCGGCCGCTCTGCAGGACGGCGCTGGGCAGGAGCGCTCTGCAGCGCTGAGCTCTGAGCTACGGTTACGCTTTCTCATTTCCTTCGCAGGCTTTCATTTGGATTTGAACGAAGGCTGGACAAAAAGTGTCATTGCGTCATTTCTAGGGCCGGTTTTGTCTCTGTTATTTTTGCTTTCTGGAGACTAGATCACCGTTGCTGAAAAATTTGACCTGCGGACAAAATGATTAGCAATCATTTACACAAATGGGGTTTGAGCTGCAGAAAATATGTGTAAAACCCAGTACCTGAAACGTGCAAGGTGGCACAAGAATGAAAGCTGAGCCCGGGAGCAGGAGCAGCACAACGTGTGGCGGTGCAGGAAGGGCAGCCTGTGCAGCAGGGAGCGGCTCAGCCTTTGCATCTCTGCGGCAGCTGCAGGCTCTGGCAAACGGGGATCGTCCTTCGCTGCCATTTGTCTTCCAGTCAAAACTGAAACAAGGATGGGAGGGGTAGTGCCCTTTATACCCTAACCCAACGTGACTGAAGTAGGGGGGGAAAGTGATTAAAGGATAAATAACATGCCTAAATATCTGTCTTGATCACTGTATATCTTCAAAACTACAAAGTTCAGCAGTGTAAGGTATTAGCAAGTACGAACTAAAGATCTACTTCTCCGCTCCCCTGAGCAGGTCCTCTCCAGCCCCATGCAGCCGAGATGTCCAGGTCACCACATCTGCACTGTCAGAGGCGTTGGGCCAGGTGACCTTCAGAGGTTCCTCCCAAGAGAATTTTTCCATGGTTGCCTTCAGGAGCTCGGCTACATTTGACAACAGCTACATCTAATGGCACTGAATCACAGAAAGTTCTCGAGATGGAATGCCTGTTATCCAGGAAGGCCAGGCATTCATCTGACCCCAGCACAGCCTTTGAACCATAAGAGGACTGAGAAGAACAGTAAAACAACAACAACAAAAAAAAATGATTGCACAAGACAACAAATGGAAACAAAATCATTGCAAGAAGATACCAGGCAGGACACCTCTGGCTGTGCCCATTACTTCCTGAGGGAGGCTCGCACTGGGTGAATCCAGTTTTGGGGTTGGTTGAAGAAAACCCACGTGGCATTGGAAAACCCGCCCAGTAGCATTGTAGCAGCTGCTGATTACCAAGCCCTGGAAGCTGACAGCCTGTGGTGCAGTCTCCAACAGGGTATAGGAATTGTGATCATAGGAAGAGAGGATGAGCTGGGTTTACATCATCTGTTTCCCTCAAGCTTTTCGGAAATTAGTTAGCTCTTCACTGCCTGATTAGGTGCAAAGAGATTACAGATGTATTCATTATCCCCAAATAGGCCATACAAAGAGTTTGTAATTTTTACTAGTTTACCTGAAGATTATTTTATTCCAGGGCATGGAAGGTTTCATGTCCACTGCTCCAAAATCTAGCAATTTAGCAAGCAGGAGCAAGCTAGATCACTTAAAGGTAATCACACTTCTTTTCACAGTGAAAATTACCAGATATTCAAATGATTCATACATTCAAGTAAAACCAAAATATACACATGCAAAATTTCAGTAATTGAACACAAACATGTCATCATGAATTCATTCGCTGTGCAAGTGAATGCCAAGACAATTCCTGAATATCTTGAAATGAGCACCTTAAGAGCTGAAATATACTCTCCTGCTTAATTAATTGCTACCTTTGTTTGATGAGTAGTGTGGCAATTTGATAGAAATATTTATACAAGAAATGCCATGGGCTTCATTGTTGCTGCCCACCTCTCTACCCACCAAACCCACCTGGATTATAATCACCATCTTGAGACAACCCCTGTTGCACACACAAATTTCATTCATTCAAACACATTGATTTGGAGATATTTTTGTTTTCTAGTCCCTTTTTTCCCCAGAGATTTAATTCAATAGCTATTACACACATGGCATTTTATTTTGAAAAGGATTGTATTTGTATTTATTCTTTGAGCTAAGTGTTTAGTTTAATATGCTTGCTGTAAATAAGCTCTATTACCCCTTGTGGTAAAAGGCCACAAGTTCCTGCTTTGAGAAACTGTTTGATCCATGTTAAATGAAATTGTTTCTAGATAAATGTTTCCATGTGGTATTACCTCTTAACTCCCTTAAATGCCTTTGAAAGACGCAGGCTCCCAAAGACTGTACCAGTTGCAGGGAAGGAGATTTAAAAGGGAAGAAAACAGTGAATAATTACAGAAGCAGTTAAAAATTGGGAAGCAGAAATATTGTCATCTCCAAAAAGTCAGTTTTTCCCTGCATACATGAAAGACAGCTGATTGGAGCCTCAGGTAGCTGGGAGTTACAAGCTGTTTCTCTCTTCAGCACTGCACAAAATTCAGCCATTTAAGTATGTCCTAAAAGTATTTCATATTCACACCACCCCACCCCACCCCCCCCCCCCAAAGAAAAGACATGAAACCCCTTGAATTTTATCTCCTGCTGCACTGCCCAGTGACACCTTCCACAACACATGGACACTGGCATTCATGAGGGGCAATTGTTCTGAAGGGCTTCACACTCGGCTGCTCATCCCACGTCCTCGGCCCCGATTTCTAGGGGAGAGAGGGAGCGCTGCTCCTGAGCACCCTCGCAGCTCCCGGCATTCCTGCCTCAGTCCCTGTGCTCCAGCCCAGCCCCGCAGCCTCTGCTGCTCCCCTGCCGGCCCGGCACCCGCAGAGAGCGCAGCGCATCTGCATTTGAACTCAATTCAAACTCAGCACTTGGTGTTCCCCACACAGGTCAGACCTCTGCCACTCTTTTCCGTCCCTCTCTCACTTGGATAGGAAACACCAACAGGCTCCAAGGACACAACGTCCCAGCAACAGCTTCCTCATCAGCTTCCCACTGTAAATAATCCTGTGTTCTGTACTTGCTATACAAATGGTTAGAGGTATTTACATAAAACTGGATTATTGCTCCACTGACAATCAGTCTGACAGAAGGGTTGATTTGCTGTCAGCTGTTAAATAATGTGGCAACATTCCTGCCTAGAAATAATTGCTGTCAATGCTAGAGTTGCCTGGAACTTAATAGGACCAGATTGCTGTGGAGGCTGGTCAACAAAAGGTTCCTCATACAAGGCACAGGCACAGCCTTTATAATCCCCAAGTGATCCTCCAGGGAAGTGCAGTGAGGATTGACAGCTAAGGCAGTGTCACACGTGTACAGAGCAGCACCACAAATAACTTGACTGTGCGTTTACAGTGATTTTATTTACAAGTTACCACATGACACCTGTAGTACTACAGTTTTTATAACACCATTAGCAGTAAAATAAGTCACATCTAAGAAGAGTAGGAGGCAGCAGAGAAAAATGTGCACAGAGAATGCAGCAGAGCTATTTAGCTATATCTGAAAGTAGGTATTTTTCTACAGACTTAGAAAGCAAGAAGGTATATGTTGAAAAGAACAAGCTCTTCAGCCCTCTTATTTCTGCAGCATGAAACTTTTTGTGCAGTGACAATTTAGTATAACGAGTACTACACTAGCAGTGAAATGCAAGTAATAGGGAGAAAACTGTCTTAATACCTTGCCCTTTTGAGCACCCAGAAATGAAACCCAAAGCTTCCCTTTGAAGGGAGTTATCCAGGGCTGGTTTACTTGCAGAGCCAGTAGTGCAGAATGGCTGCTGGGGGGCAGGAGGGAACAGAGCTTATGACCAGAGAGTTCCCAAGCATTGCATATTGCCTGTGAGGTCTTATCTGGTTTTAAGTAGTTGGTGAGCAAAGCCAGTTGCAGCATTCCATAAGTCTTTTTATAGTGCCATGCTCTAAAGCTGAGTACAATTTAGCAGAACCCCAAAATCAAGCAGAGAAAAAAGCCCTTGTGCTCTCTGATCATCCTTGGCTCTAACGATGCTGCTGTTCAGCCTGGTCCTTTCTCAAGAGGAACAATGTGGAGGAGCAAATCTGGAGAACCACTTTAGACTTAGATGTATTCTGATGACAAGACTCAGAAGAAAATAAGCTTAATGCAGCATCAGGTGCAACCCCTTTCTGCTTCAAAGCACAGCAGCAGCTTCCAGAAAGCAAACAAGTGTTATTCAGGACCTGGTTTTCTCCTAAACGTCTTTAACAGCCTAGAGCAACTGTCAGTGCACACAATCCATGCTAGTGGCTGCAAAGGCAATGAAAATACAAGCTGCACAGTAATAATTATTTCCACTACTAACTACACACAGGATATGTTGCTTTTGGTACAATGCCATTTATTGTCACAAGAAGAAAACCAGTGATTAAGTTGAGCACATGGATTATGCAGACCTTTGCCATGCTGGAACAACAGCATTATTTTACTTACAGAAATGTCACCAAGTCAGCTGTAAAAACAGCTTAACACAGTTCTTCCAAAATACCAAGCATATCCTCAAACCAAAGTTTATATTAATTTTAGCTACAACAGAATGATTAAGAAATGGTTTTGTTTCCAATCCCCACTTTTTTCTGGAATGCTGCGCTTATACTGCATGAAGGCAAACAGAATCAAAACACAGAGCTACAGTGATAGCCTCAACATCCACTGAAATGTTTCTGAGTGGGCAAACTGGCCTGCAAGTTTGTGTCCCCTCCACACCTGTGCAAACCTACTCAGAAAGTCTGCAAAGGTATGTATGTGTACAAAAACTAACAAAAGTTTTTTAAAAACACAGAATGCATTAAAAAGTCTAAAGTCTGAAATCTTGAGTCTGTGATGCCTCAACTGTAAGTTAGAATATCTGTGGGTTTTAACACTTCCAGGAACAAAGAAAGCAAATTCCCTTTTCAGTACTAGCTATCAAAATTAAAGGTGACCTAGGAGAAAAACTTGACTAAAAAACCTACCTCTTGGGGTATCAGTGAGTCTCAAGCAAAAATTCTGAATATTCAGCATTTTTGCATTTGTAGTTTTAAGGCAGAAAAAATGTTCACAGCAAGCCATTTAGTTTTGGGTGCTACAAAAAAAAAATCCCAAACAAATCAACAAAAACAAAGAAAACTAACAACCCCCCCTAAAAGGTGCATCTCAAGTCTTTTAGTAATAGCAAATTTTAAAAAATTTGATGGTACTTCTCTACAGCTTTAGCTTTTTTGTTGGGTTTTTTGGTTGTTGTTTTTGCTAAAAAAGCCTGAATTTTCAGACATATATCACACATCACAGATAGAGATTAACATCTTCTATTATTTCTAAGCTGTGTTCAAGGTCAAAACTAAACTCATAAGGTAGAATAAGAGATCCTGCACTGCCAGTGCCCTGGCTGGTGCCATCCCAGGGCTGGAGCTGCTCTGCACTAGCTCGGTTTTCTCCCCAGAGCCAGCAGCTAAAGCAGGGCTCCAGGGTCAGCTGCCTGCACCCAGGCCCAGCTCTGTGAAACACAACTGTGTCCTTGGTTCAGCTGTACAGAGGCAAAAAATGAAAGAAGCAAATAAAAGCAGAGCTGTGAGACTGCAGGAATCACAAGCGTGCAAGGTAAGGAAAAGTAAGAACAAAGGAGTGAAGTCATTGAGCCAGAGCAGACAAGGGACTTTGGAGAAAGATCCCAACATGGAAAGTGTAAACCCCTGAGGAAGAGCAGTCACTGGAAGAGGAACTCAGTGAGATCAAAGGTCAGCCCAGTGCCAGCAGCAAGGCAAGGAGACAGGGAGGAGCAATGCTGCAGGCAGCAGCCAACAGCCGTGTGCACACAAACTCACAGACTGGGAAAAGAAATGCAAGTATTTTTATTACTGTCTTTTTAGGTGAGAAAACTGCAAACTCAAGACCCTGGCAAGGTATTTCTTGCTCTTTTCAGGGACATCACAAGTGGAAGACTTAAAGTCTCCTCTCTTCAGCCTTCACATACAAACACAAGCTACCTCTGTACTAAGCTACAAGGATCACACATTTCTCTACCACACTAATCAGCTGGAAAGAGACGGAACTTCAAGAAAAATGGGCTCTGTGTGTGTGCATGTTGAAAGGAAAATGAGAGGCAGCTTTAGGGAAGTAGCAGGAAATTTTCAGTATTTGCAAGGTACATCGGTTTAACAGGATCAATAATTGCTGTTTATCATCAGAAAGCTCACAAATCCTATAGAGATTTTTTTGTAACAAGTGGAACTTATTTAGACTCAGTTTAAACACAGAGAAAAGTAAATTACCAATAGCAAGATGTACTGAAAAAAAAAAAAAAAAAAAGGCAAGAGTTTTTGAAAACATTTGAGGGAAAGTCTACAGTGTAATTTATAAATTACAGGGAAAATCCAGAGGGGTTACAGAACAGTTCTCACATACAACTCCCAAGATCAGGCTGCACACAAACAGCACGTGAGCAGGGCTGCCTTCCTGATGGGGATGTGAACACCTGTGACACAGGGTGGTGTTTGCAGACACAATGAAGTTGCCTTTGGAAGCAGAGTCGTGGCTCTAGAACTCCTTCTGAAGCTACCTGGACTCGTGCGGTGAGAAGACACATCAGAGCAAGGTAACCAGCACCAGACATGGCACACATTGATACGATGATGTTTTTGAGTCTTCTACATGCCTCAAGTGTTTTTCATTTTTTAAGTTTTTCAGTGTTACATACAAGCAATTTAGTAGAAAGAATAACTGAAGATGAAACATGTGCAACACAGAATTATCTTTCGTCTGCAAAGTCCTGCGTCAGAGTTCTACACAGGTTGCTGCCATCAGACCTACATTAAACTCTTCCAATAAACACGGCTTGTACTCCAAAGCAGCTCTTGCCAGCCTTCCCTCATGAGTATGAGTGCAGCATCTGCCCAGCACCTGGGGGTGCTCACTGGAACCACCAGCCCCCACCCTAACCCACAAGTCCAACAGCTCAGGAGTGCCCACTAGAGCTGAAGCTTACAGATGGAGAGCTTACAGCCAGTTCTGGTGAGACAGAGGAAATCTGTGTGGTATTTCAAATGAATCCCACTGAAACAAGGATCACAACATTAAGTCAATCACTTGCTTGTCAAAACTTTTCTGGAGCCAAGCAGCTGTGCAGTTGTACCTTGAAGTCCCTCCCTGAAGCACATGCTATGGCGAACACACCTTCTGCCAGGGGAACAGCCACAGCCAACAAAAATGTAAGAACACACAGAAACATGGCAATAATTAAATTCTGTATTATTCTTGGGAGGAAAAAAATCTGTAGTCTGTAGTGAAAGCCAAGGAGGGGAATGAGAGATGAATTTTTACAAGCCAATTCTCAGAGGTGTTACAGACCTGTCAGTTATGGTTAAGCTTTCTTTAGTTCCAGGTCACATTTTTGCCTTTTCATATTAATTAGATAAGTTTTTAGCTGCCATTATCCAGCTACACCTTTCAAGAAGAACTAAAAGTCCATGACAGTGATATGAGCTTACTTGCACTGCTCCCAGAAATCCCACATTTCAAACCCCTGGTCAGAGAAGAACCTTTTTGTACTGAAATGAAAACATTTGGTCTCTAAGGATTACACAAGTAATAATTTTCAAGATTTTATGAGGACAGTGCAATATGAATATCCACAGAAAGAGTGCCAAAAAAGCCCATGAACCATAAGATACACTGCAATTGATTTGTATCACTCAGCAGGTCAAGATTTCATAATTTTCTCACATCAAAGATAAAACATTTCTGCCTGTCTATAAAGCAAGCTCATCTGTGGTTTTTTATGGATAGTTTCCCTAATTTAATTCCAAGCTGGTACAGTTACACAAGGGGACACACAAGTGGAGCAGCTACAGCTCTTGCCTGCAGGCTGCTCCCCGTGCACTTGCAAGGAGGGGCAGTTTTGGATCAGCCAATGGACCAGCTCAGGGCAAAGCAAAGTCCCAGTCGTTCTAGATATGCACGGAACTATGCTGGTTTGGTAATACAGGGACACAATTTAATGATTTTCTTTGCATTTGTTTTTACAAGATTCAGATGCCAAAAACAAAACAGAACATTAAGTTACCTGATTTAAAAAAGAAAATCACAAACGTTTACAACATCAAAAGAATAAGACGAAATATAAACCTTTGCTACTTACAATTGATCTATACAGATTAACCAAATCACAAATCTGTCACAATATAAATGTTTAATTGTTACAATGAATAAGAACATACAGAAAATGATTTATTTATTTTTTATAAAATCTTCCTTTGCTTTTTTATTTAAACTTACCATTAACTAAATTAGCTATGCAGGACTTGTGGGGTACATGACTAAGAAGGCACCAACAGTACAAAGCAAAGACAAAGCAGTTTGAGTATTTTAAGAGTGCTCTACACTGATACAACACGAGAAAAGGCAACAATAGTAAGTAAACCAGCTGCAACCTTTAGAAATTTGTTCTAGATTTACACATGTAGTCCAACTTTCACATTTCCGCCGATGTGTCACTTGGTTTGATCACAGCACATGCTACAAAAACCACTGTAAGCTTCACTTTACTAATGTGCACTTTTCACTAATTTAGTGTCTTGATTTCAATTGTTAACTAAACCATTTTGAACCACAAATGTATTTAAAACTTAGTAAAAGGATTGTTTGGACTTTTTTGTTTAAACCACTGCATTTACAAAAATATTTCCCCTAAAATCTGGGATTGCTTGAAGACATTGCTGTACAAATATAAAAGTACTATGCAAGGGACCAAATTCGTAAGTATATGGTGTGTATGTATAGACCTATATTTATACCATATCACTGTGCTGTAACAACACAATAAATTTATCAATAACCAAGGACTATATAAACTACACTAACATAAGCAAATATATATTAATAAAGTTTAAATCTATAGTACAGTTGCTCAGCAAACAACTTCGACATGGTATAAATATATCGTAGCATATTACAGTGGGCAGCAACAACAGGTTTTTCTTTCTCTCATTCTGCAAGGAAAGCCCTGCTCAGCTCCTCAGGTTTTGCTTGGCCACTGCCGAGCTGTGTCCCCACTGGCACTCGCGGCAGCTCCCGGCGCGCGCGGCCCAGCTCTGGTGTCACAGGGCTGAGGAAGAGTCTGGCCACAGGCAGGACAGCAGAGTCAGACGCTTGTTTGCCAAAGCATCCATGAGAATTTTGTGTTTGCATATTTTTCTTCAGCTGTAAGGTTGGAATGTTTTTGACAGTGAACTGTTTACATTCCTTATTCCCAAAGCATCTTTACCATGAAATATGCATGCTACTTCGATTAAGAGTTGCTGTTCTCCGCTCAAAAATATAAAAACTGCATAAAGAAAATAACCCAATGTAAAATGATGAAATAACTGACCTAACACAGTGTTGTTAGAGGCACCTTCTTTAAACTGTTTTCAAAATCTGACCAAAAAAAGGGGAAAAAAAAAAAGGGAAGGAAAAAAAACCAATCGTGCTTCAGCATTTGACGCATCAACAAATTCAACCCCACAATGTTTACTGAGTTCAGCAAAAGACTGATGAATGTGGTTATGGATCCTGATGGATGCCAATTGGATTGAGCAAAAGTAGCTAAGGAAGAAAGCCCAAAAGCACCAGACATTAGGTAAAGCAAACCCTCAGCTTCTCACTCAGAGACAGGATGCAAGGGTAAGTCTACACCTTCCCAAGCATTCCAAATTAAAGAAAGTATTAAAAAAAGAATTGGGAAAGAGAAGGGTGAAGTAAGCTGCCAAAGTTGTTCCTTAATAAATTAAAACTGAGGTGTTACAAACTAATTTCAGTAACAGTCATCTTTCCAACCATGCCAAAAATTATTCCTGTTGTAATGATGATCATGCAAGTAGCAGAGATTCTAGAAATATTTCAACTTCTCAAAACTGAGTGAGAAAAGCATTTTGGTAAAGATGTGTAGAAAGGTCAAGAGAAATTTCTACACTGGTATCAACAGTCAAGTGCATATTTCTTCTATAGAAATGTCTTTAGCATAGGTTCCATACCACAATTCCATGATCACTTGTGCAGTGTCCTGACAATGCTCCAAATTTGTTCCCCACAACAGAGATTTATGTACCACAGGAACTTCCTAATAGAAAATGCCCTTTAATGATGAACCCTTGCTTATTAAAAATTAGTTTTGGCAGACTAACACTTAAACTATAGGAAAAAGAAAATTTTGAAATGGAATCTTGTAAGCACCCTTATCTACTGGAGTCTAAGTTAATGGCTTTCTAGATTTCTCTGAAGAGCAGACTAAATGGTATGAGGAAGCCTGGAGTTATTAACCAGCCAGCATCCTTATGTACTACAGTAGCAATTGAACCTGATTTCCATTCAAAGACATTACCCAAGAGGAAACCAAAAACTAAATCTTAATGTTAATGTGAAGATATAAGATTTAAATTTATTTCCAGGAATTACAAGTGCATTTTGTTCATATTAGCAAGCAGTCTTTATACAATCCATTCTTCACTGCTGCCAAAATAAAATGAGAAAAAGACAGCAGAGATATGAAAAGCTAAAAATAGAACTATTTTTCCTAAGTTATTTGTTGAATAGCATTTCAGTTGAACACAACTCAGAGGTAACAATAGATTATTTTTTTTCTCAATCATAGGCATGTGGCACTTAGACAATCATCTTTGCACAGAAAGCTTTAACAGTCATGCGAGGGCACAGTAATTATTTTAAACAAGGCAAATTTCTCACCACAGAGAGCAGTGGGGAAAGAAAAGGAGGCACTGCACTGGAACATAACACCTAGTAAACTCCACATTATACAATTTCAGTAACAAATACTTGAAAAGATCATTAAAAGGTATACAATTTTAAACGGTATTTAGTGCTAGCTTTGTTTGGTTGTCCTAACTCAGCATTATCAGAAAAGTTTGATAGTACTTGACAACAGAACAGTACTTCATGTCACGAGCTCATGGAGGCTTGATTACAAATCACCATAGTGTAGGTTGCAAGAAATGAACTTGAGATGCTGACATGCTGTAGGAGCAAAAGTAAAATCAAACTTTCTCATTTGAAGATGCAGTGTTCCTCTCTGCAAGAATCTGAATGTCAGTGATTAGATTCAAATGTCAAAACTATCAATCCTCATTTGAAGCATTTCATTGGTATGCAGGATGTAGACTGAGTTAATTAACATCATATTTTGGTTTCTTGCTTGCCATCAGATTTGGCTGCCTTGCCCAGGAAAAGCACTGGCCATGGGGTCATGGTGCCATCGTGGTCTGTGTTAACCCTTCCAGCACCCAGGGGGCAAAGAGCAGCTGCAGCTGCCACCTTGCCTTTGCACAGGCTGTGCAAACACTACTGCATGGTAGGAACTTTGGGAGTACTATGCCTCCAACATGGGTAAACTTTAAAAGATCTCTCTTAGAAAAAGCAGGGAGAAAAAGGTACAAATTTCATCAATACATGGAAAAATGTTTCTTAGATGAATTCAGTTAAGTTGGGCTCCTATGTGACTCTTTCACTGGATAGAATACCTGTATGTACAGCACAGGACACCCAAACAAGTGCATAAGCAAGATTAACATGAACACAACTTATGCTGCAATCCATAGCATAATGGTACACTCTGCTGGATGCTAACCAACCGTTTCTATTTAAAAAGGACGTGCAAAAAAATCTGGGATGTCACTGACTTAAAGTGCCCTGAATAGTAGCTTTTCTAAAAAAAAATGCCAGCGACTTCAGTAAAGTCAGAAAAACATAGTTCATGGTGTAAACGTCTTACAGGTTAATGAATTATCTTCTTGGATATTGATCCAGGAGTGAAAGGAACGACTGCATCTTTCAAACCAGAAAGCAAGCAGTTAAAACACAGGCAGCAGTAGGTGCACGTACAGTACAGTACTGCAACAGGTCAACAATGGGCATTACGCATAGGAGTGTCAATTACAATTCTTCAGGCTTAAAAGATTCATTGAAAGCATGAAAAGCCAAAACTACCAGGAACCGCCCTCCTGAATGGCTCAAAGGAGTTAGTGGATAAGCTGAGAGAGGCCACAAGACATGACCAACAATAAAGAACTGGGAAGAGGAACAGCAACGTTTGAGCATGCCCAGTCCTTTAAGTCCTTGTCCTACAAAAGAGAGCAGAGACATATTTCAGTGAAGGAAGTTTAATATCACCATTTAAAACAAGCTCTTTCCTATTTCTGTGTTCTGTGCACACTGTGTTAACCATGAACCAGAGCCAGCAGGATCTACAGATGTTAAAAACTATTTGGAGACAGTGGATGTCAGGGCATTCCATTTTAAACTATCAATTCTTCACAAGATTAGGAAGATTAAACATAACTAATCAATGAAGTACATTGCTTGTCTGAACCAAAAGTCAGTTATTTTCATATTGCTTCTCGATTCCAAACCCCACAGCCCAGGGGATACTGTGAATCTCGAGAAACAGCCCAGTGAGAAGAGCTGGCTGATAAAGCACAGGGAGAGTGTGCAGGGGAACAGGAGGGCACAGCAGGACACTGTTACTGTGCAATTGAAGCCAGCTCCTGGGGACTGGCCCTCACTAGGATGTCAAGCAGCCATGTTTAAACTGTTGTGTTGTGGCACTACTGGCAATCCTAACCACAAATTACCAGCAGATGATCAAGCTAAGCACAATATTTCAATTTCAGTATTGTGCTGGCCCAATCAACTCTGCATAGTAGCATTTGAAGGTAACATTTTTATCAAACCAGAAATTTCTGCTAGCAATGGATCACTGATATCTTTATCCCTAATCCTTTTATCCCTTAATCCCTAATCCAACCCAGGTAAGTATGGTCTGGGCAAAGAGGCAAGCAAGAGATCATGAACTATGATTTACCACAGCAGCAACCACTCGCTGTCCATCCTTGACACTACAGCCTATTAGGAACAGGCTTCATCTTCCTAAAAATTTATGTAACTTTCTTCCACAGTGTGTACATGCACAGCTGTGCCCTCACACAGAAAACATGGGTGGGACATTAACACCAGTCAGTTACTGTGCCCCAGGTCTGCTCTATTAACAATGCCAACTAATAGAACCAGTATGTGAACCTCAGATTTTCTTACCTTTTAATTATTACAACAGTTTCAATATCACCTAGCAAGCTTAAATTAAGCAAATGCAGTGTTTGTAAAAATTGAAATTCATTCATTTTTGAGCTTCTATACATCTCAATATTCAAGCCAGTGGCAACAGCAGCTACCCTATTAAAGTAAAAACTGTATTTTTAAAAGTTTTCCCCACTTCTTTTCTTTTTCTTTTCTATTAATTCATCATTAAATGAAAACCAGGGGGTATATGCAATGCAGAAACTGAAATCCCATTTTTAGTGCAGGAAAATAATTGCTTATAGCAACACCACAAAGCTCCTGCACACTGCCAGCAGAGCTGTGGATTTCTGGCAGCAAGGAAGTGCCCTGGCTCAACACTTCACCTTCCTGCTGGAGCTGCCCACACAAAGCAGTGATTGCAGAACACTGCTCTGAGGGAGGAGAGCACAAACCAGGCAGATCCAGGGCAGCCTGTTGCCTTGGGCTTGTTTTTCTTTTCCACTCATAAAACTTTGATACCTTCCCCTATTAGTGTCACAGAATTTATGAATTAGTATTCACAGGTACTCCAGTCAAGTCAGTGTTTGATCAGTTTGGTATGAAACTCCTGAGACTTGCAAGCCTTGTGGTACAGGAAGATCAGTTAAGTCCATTGATTTAAAAAAAAAAAAAAAAAAGTCAGCTAGTGAATATCAGTACATTTCATTTTAAATTAAACTTTTAGAGCATCAAAATACTAGGAAAATTAGTCATAAATAATTTATGAATATTTAAATATCTATTCTTATTTACACTATTTGGGAGCTACTTAAAACTAAAGATAATTCATACTAAAATTTAATGTCTGAGTTTTTTCCTTTAAAATGATTTAAGAGATTCCTCCTCTGTACATTACATTTAGGAGGAGGCTTTTTTAAGTGTTTGAAGCCATATGACAAAATTATGTACCTGTAATATATGAAGAACATTGCCCCTTAAAATGTTTTTTAACAAAATTAGCATTTCAAAGCGTTACCAATGCTTTTATTCTAAGCAGCACTATTGAAATGCAATTCTTATTCCCTAAATGTAACCTACAAACAAGGCAAACACCTCGGACAGTTGCCTGGATTCCATGTGGACACTTCAATGCTGTGGGCAAACAGAAACTTTCCTCAAAAACAGGACCAGACTGAGATGAGGTCCTTGGACAGGAAACTACTGGGCACTGGGAAAGGCAAGTCTTACATTTCACCAGCAGCACCAAAGTCCCAAATTTTCCCCTGCCCAAGTATCCCCCATTGCTGTGACTTTACCTATGCACGATTTAAGATCGGTATCCTGGCTGGAATCTCGCAGTTTCCTCAAAAATCAATTCTTTCAGCTTTTCCTTCGGCAAGTCATCCAACTCCATATCAAACTTGAAGGGTGCTTCAGCTACAGGCTTAATAATACAAAAAATATGATTACTTTAATGTCACTGTGCTGTTGAATTTCATGCGGTCCTTTTGTGGATGGGGAAAAAATCTGAAAATGTCCTTCAGAAAAATATCTAATACTGAGCAGCCTTCAAGGCAGAACTCCCCCATTAGTCCTATGTGTGCTTTATGGATTAATTTATCAAATTTTACATCAACCACAGTAAGCAGTTAGTCAAATCCAAACCACAAGTTGAAATATTTATTCAAGGCTCATAACTCAGTATCTACTTGAAGAAAACAATTATCTTACACATTTTTATTTCTTGGAATAAACATAGCTAATAGTAAGTTTTCCTTAAGGACCAGATTATTTCCTCCTCCCCTATTTCTTCATAAAAAGGAGTCAGAAATCTCCTCAGAATTGTACATAACCTACAGCCAGTTCTGATTCAGGGTTTTTAAAGCATAATCTGATGGCAAACTCAGTAATTCTCCTCCTTTACCTCAGACATTATGAAACCAGGCCACACATGAGCTGAGAATCTCCATTTTCTGGAGAGCGAGGGCACCTTAGTATTTATTTATTGTATGGCATCTCCTAAGTATTGTACTAAAATGAGAAATACAAATTTTGGTAAATTGATGCAATTTGTTCTTCAATTCCTCTAGTGTAGTAGAAATACTACCCTTAAACTAAAGTAAAAAATAATCAGCTGGATCATTTTATCAATGTTTACATTTTAACAATGTCTTTACCTCATCACTTGGATCATAATACTGCTCCAGATATGGATGGGCTAAAGCTTGCTCCACTTCAATCCGCTTATGAGGATTAAAGGTCAACATTTTATCCAACAAATCAAGTGCTAAGAGAAAAAAAAAGTGAGCAAGGGTTTAATACACACTCCACAAAAGTGTTACAAACCCCGACCTTACCCAGACAATACCCACTAGCCAAGGTCTGTGCTAATGGCTGTGCACCCCTGGAGCTCCCTGCTGTAGCTGGGACCTGTAACAGGCTCAGAGGCTGTGCCTGCCCCTCTCTCAGCACTCCTGGGCTCCAGCTGCCCTGGGCACCGCCTGCTCCAGCAGAGGTGCTACCCTGCCAAAGCCCTTCAGTCCCAGAATGGATGGCAAGGCAAGAAACACATGGAATCCTATGGTACAATCTGGTTTGAACTACAACAGAAATTAAATGATGAGAGGTTTTCTTCTCTCTGAAAAATGCTTTGGATTTTTATGCCAAAATCCAAACTAAGATGGAGCTTTTCTGGAATAATTATGAATACGTTCTTATTCTGAAAAGAAAACTTGGCTGTTTATGGATGAAAATGTCATCCAGAAGTCATTAGGAGTTCTAGATCATCACAGTGAAATATTCTGGCACAACCAGAAGATGCAAATATATTTATATTCATGAGATTCAGGCAAAAGAACCTGAAGATCCAGTAAGACAGTGAGGTCTGATGAAACTCTGAACAGACATGACAAATCACTGCTACTGCAGTTGGCCAGCTCCTTTGCCTGTAACATATTTCCCTTTTCCAACAAGGGAAAACACTGATTATAGGAGCAAGAAGCCCTAGGATATCTGCATTATCCTAAATTCCATCCCATTTCTTCTCCTCACCACATAATTTGTGAACCAGAACTTTAAGAGGCTTTTTGATGCAGCGCAGCAGTTGCAGCTTTGCACCAGGATGAGGAGCACAGCTGTGACCTCAGGCATAGTGCAGCCTGGGGAGGGAGGATGCACCCTCACCACCACCCCACCACTGCAGTGAGCTCCTCTGGGTCCCTGCAGCACCCAGCACTGCACAGGACACCCACCTGCATTCGAGAGGGCAGCTCCAAAAGCCCCCACCCTGCACTGTAACCATCACTCAGAGTTCTGCTGTTTCCCTCAGGGCCAGCAGCTCCCGTGCTCAGCCCCAGCCGGAGCGTGCGGGGCACAGCGCTGCTCCTGCCCGGAGAGCTCCAGCCCCTGAAAGCTGCCCCGGCACAGTTACCCCGGCACTGCTGCCCTGGCACTGCTGCCCTGGCACTGCTGCCCTGGTACAGTTACCCTGGCACAGTTACCCTGGCACAGTTACCCTGGCACTGCTGCCTTGGCACTGCTGCCCTGGTACAGTTACCCTGGCACAGTTACCCCAGCAATGCTGCCCTGGTACAGTTACCCTGGCACAGTTACCCTGGCACAGTTACCCTGGCACTGCTGCCCCGGCACTGCTGCCCCGGCACTGCTGCCCTGGTACAGTTACCCTGGCACAGTTACCCCAGCAATGCTGCCCTGGTACAGTTACCCTGGCACAGTTACCCTGGCACAGTTACCCTGGCACTGCTGCCCCGACACTGCTGCCCTGGCACTGCTGCCCCGGCACTGCTGCCCTGGTACAGTTACCCTGGCACAGTTACCCCAGCAATGCTGCCCTGGTACAGTTACCCTGGCACAGTTACCCTGGCACAGTTACCCTGGCACTGCTGCCTTGGCACTGCTGCCCTGGTACAGTTACCCTGGCACAGTTACCCCAGCAATGCTGCCCTGGTACAGTTACCCTGGCACAGTTACCCTGGCACAGTTACCCTGGCACTGCTGCCCCGGCACTGCTGCCCCGGCACTGCTGCCCTGGTACAGTTACCCTGGCACTGCTGCCCCGGCACTGCTGCCCTGGCACTGCTGCCCCGGCACTGCTGCCCTGGCACTGCTGCCCCGGCACTGCTGCCCCGGCACTGCTGCCCCGGCACTGCTGCCCCGGCACTGCTGCCCTGGCACTGCTGCCCCGGCACTGCTGCCCCGGCACTGCTGCCTCGGCACTGCTGCCCTGGCACTGCTGCCTCGGCACTGCTGCCCCGACACTGCTGCCCTGGCACTGCACTGCTGCCTCGGCACTGCTGCCCTGGCACTGCTGCCCTGCACTGCACTGCCCTGGCACTGCTGCCCGGCACTGCTGCCCTGCTGCCTCGGCACTGCTGCCCCGGCACTGCTGCCCTGGCACTGCTGCCCCGGCACTGCTGCCCCGGCACTGCTGCCCCGGCACTGCTGCCCTGGCACTGCTGCCCCGACACTGCTGCCCTGGCACTGCTGCCCCGGCACTGCTGCCCCGGCACTGCTGCCCCGGCACTGCTGCCCCGGCACTGCTGCCCTGGCACTGCTGCCCTGGCACTGCTGCCCCGGCACTGCTGCCCCGGCACTGCTGCCCGGCACTGCTGCACTGCACTGCTGCCCGGCACTGCTGCCCCGACACTGCTGCCCCGGCACTGCTGCCCTGGCACTGCTGCCCTGGCACAGCTGCCTCGGCACTGCTGCCCCGGCACTGCTGCTCTCGCGTGCCACAGCAAACAGCACACTCCCCCTCAGCTGAGGTAGCAGCACTGCTGCCATCTGAGCTGTCACAGCCCACGGGGAGGATTCTCACACTGATCAGCACTGGTACAAAAGCAGAATAAAGCACTGCTGTTTTCCTCAATGACAGGGATAATCAGCTCCATACAGTTCCATCTTCAGAAATCAGCTTTTACATGGTAATTCAGTACCTGACCATATCCACTAAGAGTAAATTATCATATCAGTTAAAAAAGAAGTGACTTACAAATCTAGAGCAGGTAGAAGAGCACTGCACTGTAAACACAACCACCCTTAAACAGTATAAAGTTGAGTACAAAAGGTAAATTAATAGCTGTCTAGCAAAACAAAATCATATTTAGCCTTTACTAAAGCCTTGTTAAGAAAGGTTAACAATTATTATATTCCTTGCTTTTATAACTTTTGCTCCTCATATCCTAACTGAATTTTTTAACCCATGAAATTTTAAGCTCTCACCTAAGGATCCCACTCACTGACGAGACCCTGCTTGATCTACAACTGATGCACAAACTCTACCCAGGGCAGCAGCAAGTGGCTGCCTCCTATGTGATGTTAGAAACAGAGTTCAAGACTTGTATTGAAATCCAGTGCTGATGTTCAGCACTTGAATAATGTACAGTGCTTCCAAGGACAGTGACAAGCATTTGGATTTCTTGTCTAAGTTAAAGACTAAACTCCACAACAGGTAATCTTTTAGTTACTAAAAACTGCATTGAAAAGATAAACTAGTATGAGGGCTTTGTGCTGGTTTATGATTTTATATTAGATTTACAATGGTATTTTAAGGTGTCTACATGTTCTATTTCGAATATAAAGATAAATTCTTCAGTTATAAAAACTCCTATCGTGCCATTACTTTGATACAATGTAATAGAGTATAAAATACCTTTGGGGTCAGCATTTGGAAACAGCCTGTTCCATGGTACCTTATTTTTGTGTGGTAGGGAAAGCAAGTAGTTTCTGGCCTTTAAATTTATTATACAATTCAAATCTTCTTGGGAAGGGGATCCAAGTATACCTAAAAATATGAATACAAACAACAGTTCACTCTATGAAAAGCACATTAATACAGCTGTATCATATCTGCTAAAACTCAATATTAAAACTGCTGGGAAGGAGATTTCAGAACCAAATGTTCTAACGATAGCAAATATCTGAGGAGTTTTTAGAAACTTTTACTAAAACCCATTTTTTAAATAAATAAATGGATCTGAGTTTTCTAATGATCTGCAATCTCTTAGAAAGATCCCAGTATATGGTGTAGCTATAGAAATTTTTTAAAATTTGGCCTGGACTTAATAATATATGAGCTTTAAATTTATTTTTTAAATTGTGTTTTAAAAATATACCTGCTGATGCAGTAAATAAATTGGCAAGTATTCTCTAGTTATCCCCAAAGCAATGATTACCTGTAGCAATTGCTGCAAAAATAACTAGAGAGGGCAGCAGATGCACCTGCAGGTCCACACCTTGGACAATGACCCACTGGGGAAAGACCAGCCCAGCTGGCAAAAAAGATGGAGAGAGACAGATGGACGTGCAAATGCTGCTTTGCCATAAAGCTTACCAAGGATATGGTTAAGTTGGTCAAGGTAGTGTTTTCCTGGGAAGATAGGTCTGTTGGAGAGCATCTCTGCCAGAATGCAGCCCACTGACCAGATGTCAATAGACTTGGTGTAACCCTGCAAGTGAAGCAGAAACACATTTTTGTCAAATTTTTGCATAACAGCAGCAACGTTACCTTACTAAACTGTGAAAGTGCACACAAATAATCTTTCTTTTTTAGATGAGTCATGCTTGTTCATGCTGTTTGGTTTTTCTGTACAAATGAAATAATTAAGAACCATATATCAAAACGCTGCTTTGAAGGGGTAGCAAGAACTGAAGTCTCCCAGATTCAGTTTATCAAAAGGATTCTTTAAGTTTAGCTGTATCAGTTGCCAGCTGCAAATTGTTGAGATTCCCTAATTTTATAACAAATTTAAACTAAAACATTTTGGAAATTTGGACATGCTATTGCCACAACAAAACAAACCCAGCAACTGGAAAAGCTGTAAATCCTACAGGAACAACAGACTTCCCAGAATATAAAAACCAGCTCCAGGCGTCACCTAGGTGTTTTGCTAAAAAGTGTCTGGCTGTGGGAGTGAACACAGGGGTTCTGAAGGACACCCACCACTCACACAGGGACTGGATGCACCTTAAAACAGCCACAAAACACAACAGTAATTCCAATTATTCAAAAACCAAAGGAATGATTTCATGAAGACTATGGGAATGCAATTAAGACTGACACATAAGAAAGATGACATGCCTTCATTCAGAATCAGATTCACCCTCATTATACATTCTAAACCTAAATTAAGATGTCAAGATAACATTAAGGCAATATTTGCTGCCTTGATGGAGGCAGCAGTGGAATGCTCATTCTACCACTCCTGTCCTGCTCAGTGGCACAGCAGGTGATAGAAACAGTCTCATGACAGGCAAAGAACTGGGGAGGAGTGGGAAGTTAAGCA